>CM029502.1:14859931-15459931 GCA_017140595.1 Eucalyptus curtisii
TGAGGCATTGTCACCACCACCTCATAGGAGCGGTGATGCAGGAGTATCATAACTTAAATCTTTCAAACGATTACATGGCCATCCTAGCTCAAGCTTCATCAACCCATCAAGCCAATTTGTCAATCATGGAAGCACATGGCAAATTCGTCCTCAACATGGTCCAATGGATTCAAGGCACATAAGATAGCATTTGCCTATGATTTATGGCTTAAATGCAAGGCTGAAGTAGCAATGGATGTGTTCTCTTTGTATGGTGTTCTATGTTTGTCTTCTTGCTCTAGTGGTCTTATTTTATCTTCTTACATTAGAACGTCTTTAATGCAAGGCTACGATGTGAAAGAAGTTTTCACTATAAGTTTGGAAAGAATGGGAGCTTCTTTTCAATACTAGGTTGAAGTGTAAGAATGTAGGGTGTGGTTAGTTTGTCTTCTTACATTAAAGAGTCTTTAATGCAATGGTAGGATATCAAAGAGTTTTAATTGCAAATTTGAAAGAAGGGGGAGCTAGTCTTCACTACTAAGTCAAGTGCAAGAAATTGGAATATGCTGGCATTTATTATGAGAGTTTTAGTACAATGTCTTAGTATAACTATAAATAGAAATGTAGTTTCGTATAAGATAGACTTGCTTTACAACGCATGATATTTCCTCTTAAAAGTTCGTAATTTCCTTCAAAATTTGGTTCTTTATCCATTTGTATGGTGGTGAGACTTAAGTTCTTTATCCTTGGCTGGTGGATCGTTACTTTATGTCTTGATGGTGAGCTACATAATCCTAACTTTATTTTCTATCATAAAACACTCAATTTGGCATCAATTCCACAATTCTAGCAAGTTCTCACTTTAATAGAAAATCACAATACATTTCATCTTCCTCAACCCAACAAACATTGATCTACACACTTCATCTTTAAGACACTAGCCTAAAAATGAATTTCTCATCCCTTCATTCCCGACATGCATCAAATTGGTATCATAGCTTCTAGGTTGAAGTATTTGGGTGAGATATTTCACTCTCCATTCATTCTTCCATTCTCAAATGGATGAACCAATTTTGAGAGGCTTGACTTTGAACAAGCCCTTAACAAAATGCGATCATGCCATCAACCAAGTCCAAAGAACAGATGGAGCGTTCTCAACCTATTTGAGAACCAAGCAAGACAAGAAGCATCACCACGAGGACCTCCCATTAATTGTCCGCGTATGACAATCCTTATCCAAGTTCTAGTGATGAATCCAATAACATAGGAGGTTATTCCAAACCCGACTATTGAGCTAAAAGAAGAAGAGGAAGGCACTACAACAACTGTTGACACCTAAATTTTGGCAACCTAGTTATTTATTTATTGCATAAAAATTAGGATTAATTTTATCCCTGAAAAAAATTAGAATGCATAGCATATAATTTTAGATGCATTTATTTATTATTACTGCATTTGTATTGGACCGGTGACGGATGGGTTTGATTTGATGGTTTTGAGCTTTAAATTGACAAGTTGGATTAAACCCACGAAGAGAGCAAATTGGCCCAAGCCCGTATATTCGAGGAGACAATACGAACTCATCTTTGTAGATTTCAAATTTGAGAAAAAAATTCTATTGCAATTTTGAAAAATCGATGGAGAATATTCATTTTTGCAAAGGAAATCTAGAAGAGATGTGGAAAATAAATAAAAAAATATCGTGTTTGGAAAAAATCTTCGTTGATGTTGGTTTGAAGAAGAAAATAAAACCCTAATCCTTGACCTATAAAAGGGTTGTTCGTGTAGGGTTTTGGGGGCTTTTCTCTTGATTTTGTTTGAGGTCAAAGATTCAACAAAAAGAAGAAAAGTTGTCGTTTCTTTAAGAAAAGGAAAAGTCAGCAGAAGCTTTAGTCTTCTGCTGAAAAAGTATGAGGGCAAAAAGCAGCAACAGTAAAAGAGGCAGCAGCGGAGAGGGAAGTGACGTGTGCGGCAACAGAGAGGGAAAAAGGGAGAAACCACTGTTCATCGTCTTCACCGGACTTCCCATCGGCATTTGTCGTTGCACCTATACCGGCCGTGCTCGCAGGGCCGCCGCCACTCCGCCGGTCTCGCAACAACATGGAGCCCCGCCGCCGATGCTTTGCAACCCCACTCGTGCCTCTTCCTCGCTTGCAACCTCGCGAGATCCCGTGACTTCGCCCGCTTCAACCGCTCGTTTGTCCTCGCGTCCACCGTTGTCTCGCGGTTTCCGTCGCGACGCTAGCAGCCGCGACCTAACGCCGACGCCGCCACTACCGTCGACCCACGATACCCCCGTAGTGCTTCGACGTCGCCGCCGCTCACTCGCCGGGCCACCGAGACGTTTGTTGCCCGAGCCGCCACCGTCGCTACAGCCTCGGCGACGCCGGTCTTCCCCGCAGCTCGAACCACCGCCCTTCCGAGCGACACCACCGCAGCAGCTCGCGCCCACCGTGCGCCATCGCCTCGCCGGAGCGCCGAACGCCGGTGCTCCTCTCGGGCCGTGAACAACGTCGCCCAAGCCAACGCCCGTGCCACCCGGCTATGAGCCAAGTCTTCATCGTGGTCCACGAGGCACCGTTCGTTAAGTCGGATTTGGAAAAAATTCGGATTAGGTAGATTTATTTTATTTTATTAGGTAGATTTATTTTATCTTATTTTTTTTTTGTATTTGAAATATTTCCCGATGCATGATTGCAATCCCCAATGTACCGCCTAATTCGCAACCGCACACAATTTTTTTATTCGATCTATAAGGCTTTAGATGGAATAATTAATCACACGGGAATAAAATTGATATCTTGATCTTTAAGACTTAAGATCAATTTATTGATTTTATTAGCGAAATAATCAAGTTTGATTAGATATCATTTCCAAATTCGAATGATGGATAATATCTTTGATGACCGTGAATGATTTGGTGCTTATCTTTTAATTGCTTTATTTATCCCAAGAAATACAAAAAAAGATTGCATTTGCATATCATGTAGATTAGAATTGATTTCCTAGATAGAATTGCATGATAGAATAGTTAGATTCTTCTTTAAACGCATGTTTAGATGGTATCTAGGTTAGATAATTTCTTTGAATCAAATTGCATGTTGAGATAAATTTCTAAGTTAAGATAGGATTCATATTACTCTATTTCCTAACTTAAAATAGGTAATATCTCACTTCATTAGATTTTTATTTCGAATAAAAATATAAAAATACCATGTAAATGTCATATAGAATTAGGTTCACAAAAATGCATGTCATTTAGTGATTATTGCTAGGTCCATTTAATTAGAAATTGCCCGTCATTAGGATTAGGTCATTTGATTAAATTGCATTGCACATAGATTAGATTTTGTTAAACAAGAGAATTTTTTTAAAAAAGATTAAGTGATGCGTATTAATTAAGAATCATATTTAAGGCTTTCGATGTGAATTCTGATCTAACACTATAGATGCTTTCGTTGCTACGAGGTAAGTCCTGCAATTTATTCACTGCTTTATTTGGGTGTTAAATTGGTGGTTTGCTTACCCGCATGATAATCTCACATGCTAGGGAAATAAATTAAAATCAATTTAAGTTGCTTGCCTGCAAAATATTTTTTTCAAAATAAAAGATAAAGGTACCGAAAGGGCGTTAGAGAAATTTAGTGTAACCAAGTCCCCGAACTCACAATCTCTGGTTCGTAGGAGTAAAGTAAATCTCTCATCACTTTACTTGGGTTTCTAATTGACCCATCAAAAATAGATTAGTGGCGACTCCTAACTGAAAGATCATTTGCATGTTAAGAACTTCAAGCTAAGTTGTGAATTGGTATGGGCTTGGGAGAGCCCGAGCTAAGTTTAGGCTTAGTAATCCATTAACCAAACCTTAGGTGGTTCACCCGAGGTTAGGTCACGACAGCTTGGCGACTCCACTAAGGACTTGAGTTAAAGCTCTTAGTGGACTTAGGCTGATTTTCTCTTCTATTTTGAAAAAAAATATTTTTCTTTGGCAGCAAGGATCCCAGGTACGTCCCTAACATCTAAGGTGTTAAATATTTTTGCAAATGGGTGGTATAAGGGGAGTAGTGATTGCTAACCCATGTCTCGCAGGTTGAAGTTGGGGATGAATGTTTTGAATTCAAACTATTCAAGTGTTGTTTGATCTAAATTGTTGTGCATGCCTTACATTTTGCACTACACTATCGCACACACAACCCATCATCGGATCTGGGCCACACTAGGATACTTAGGATGGTATTGAGTTGGATACGACTTTGACCGCGAGGCCGCATAGTAGAGGTTGCCCAACTCAATCTCGAAAGCTTCTTTCTTGGTGTTAAGAATGTTTATCTTTGCTCACGAGACTGCGCCACATTGGGGTATCATTCTTGACTAAGTCGGAGTTAGGAGGACTTGACTTAGTATGCGAGGCTGCAACTAGTCATCCCACCTTGCTAACTTCACCTTGTTAAGCTCCTGTCTAGAGTAGAAATCAAGTCTCACATCTCATGTGCATGTTTATGTGATTGCCATTGATTTCCTTGGTGAAGTAAGTCTTTTATCTCTATACTATGCAATTTACTTACTTTTTCATACTTTTGGTCTATCCATGGCAATCTAGGTCAATCATTGATTTAATTCTTTTGTCAATTAGAAATGAAATAAGAAAATTGTCATGCAATGAATCATTTGGTAAATAACAAAAAACTTTGGAGAATTTGTTTTCAATTCATGTTTAGGAAATTTAGTCTTGCTAAGGTGTCTATTTTTCTAGCTCTTTTTTTAGGAAATTCTCTTCTTGTACGAACTTTTCATGAAAAAATGAAAAAATGAAAAAAAAATCGATTAGAACATTGTCATGGATTGACTCTCTATTTACACATCATGCTTACTTGTTCCCGTTCATTTGAATTAGGTGATTATGAAGCGGTCCCACTCACCCATTCGTACACGATCGAGTGCTAAAATGATGGATAAAAAGAGGTGCTGAATCGTATCATCGATATTGACAATGACCCGAACAAGCGAATTGCATGCCTCCAAAGTCAAGTCGATGAATTGTCGCTACCGTAACTTATCTCGTCAAGCAAAAGTGTTATGATGACATAAATACTCTATCTTTAGTGAGAAATTGCGACTCGAAGAAGAGAGTCAAGAGGACTTTTGAACTGTCTCATTTTCTTGAGGTAGCCGAATTTGATACCACCATGAAGAGACTAGTGACATATATAGAAGGAAGAATCTCGACTGGAGGGTTCGCATCACAAGACCAAGAGCATTACTTTCTTAGCATTATTTTCGATGAGAAAGCATCTGAAAAAGGCACATCATATTGCAATGACAGATCAATTGGCTCAACTATTGCTCAACAAGTTTGAGAACACAGTTCTAAAAAGTTAATATGGGCCACATCTTGATACCACTTGAAATATCCATCTTGAAGAGCCAAGCAAGGTGTTTTACATTTACATGCTTGATGGAATTTTTTTTTGTAACCCGGGAACCCCCGTACAGCCGGTAGCCGGTGAGGTAAACCCGGGGGGACGCTAGCGGAGGACCCACCACCCCCGCATTCCGCTTAAGATCCCGTGTGTCCAGCGGGATTCGAACTTCTCACCTCCTCGCAAAGGATAGCGAGCCTTATCCAACCGAGCCACCGCAGCGGTGGTATGCTTGACGGAATTTTCATTCTTGCACATTAATAAGAAAATGAAGGGCAAGTAAAAGAGGACCATCCATCTTTGGTGAAAGAGGTAGATTTCGTCCTTGAACATAATTAATTTTGGGAGATGATACTCTGTTTTTTTCTTACATGCGGATGACAAATTGGGGAGCACTATAGATTCTAGTAGTGACATGATTGAGATGAAATCTCGATCCGAGCCAAAAGGGATGTGCAATTTGAATTTATTTTGATGTTGCATAGTATCCTATTCATGCATGTTCTCTTGCGCAGGGGCAAAAACGGATTTTCAATCTTGATTGATAGGGACAATCTAATGACATCCATTGCTGAGGCAATCCCTTTGTGGGGCAATCCCCTAAATGAATGCTTAAAACTATGTTTTGAGTGCAATAAATTGTATATTTTGAAGTCACAAAACTTTTCATGCTTAAAGTTGCTGGACTCTTTTGAAAAGAGAACTTCTATAGAGATTTTACCTATTTAACTCACCAATTTCATGTGGAGATTTGTCAAGATGAACAATTCAATGGAGTGACATCAAATGTTTAAGAATGCTGAATGAGACAAGTTAGGATGATGAAAGACAAGCCTTATCCTATACACAAGTCCCTTACCTATACACTTGTGAGATGAGTGTTAAGAAGTTCCATATTCGCAAGGTAAAGAGTTATCTCGTGAAAGGTATGATGACCGAAATGATGAGGGGCAATTCATTTCTCTATCCCAAACATTACGGGTGATCCATTGCTTGACCCCTTTGAGTCTTATACACTTATGGAAATTTTTTTTCAAATTATCCCTATCGAGAACCACTCTACATCGGGGCAAATGGGAGGTAAGATGGCATCATGAGGTGAGGAAAGTGAAAAGAAATTATCTTGTTCTCACTTGCATTAATCTTCAAGTCGTGCTATTACATTAAATTTATATGATAATTTAAGTGCCTTAGGATAACGAAAAGCATTTCTTTCTCTATCCTACATACTTATATCCTTTGCATAGCCCACTTGAGCCTGCAATTTCATTTCTTTAAACCTAGTTGGTGATCATCCTCCACACTGGGGCAAGGCAAAAAACAATTATTCAAACAGTATGGTTTGGAGTGCTGATAGAAGACGAAGACCTCCCAAAAGTCCAAATGTTAAAAACACCATATGGTCATTCAAAATAGAACCAAAGGGCATGAAAAAGCAATGTGCCTGGTAAAAGTAAGGCCAATGCCCATGAAAAAAGAAGTGAAGAAAAAATGAATGAGAACTAGGGGCATGAAAAAGCGGTGTGCCTGGTAAAAGTAAGGCCGATGCCCATAGATGAAAAAAGAGAGTCAAGATAAGGACTATCGGTTGAAAAAATGTTGTATCTCCAATGGAGCAATACTCAAAGAACTCAAATGCTAAGTTTTTACAATCAGTGGGGTGCCTTATGAAGACAATCCTCGATGATGAAAAGAAAACTGGTGGCAATGCCAAGATGATCATCAACTCTGACCCTTTACACATATTTTGAGCCTAATGACCCTTTTGTTTCTCAACCCAAGAACCCAGCCTAAGTTATGTCCCTTGCAAAGTCTCTTCGATTAGAGCACTTGAATTAACGTAGGGGTTCACATGTTTTAAGCATTGCTCGAAAAAGTGCGAGCAAGATTATTTATTTATCGTTTTGTAGGGTTCTTGACTTGTAAACCCGAAGATGATTACGAATTGTTCTTTCAATTGCCTTGACTCGAAGAGTCCCTTTGTTAAGTCATTGACCAGCCCACATTACGGTCCCTATTAAAGACCTCTCGATTGGTAAGGTCGTACTACTTACGAGAATACTCGGACCCTTGTTGGTATGATAGAGGGATTCTCCTAAAATAGCCCTCTGAATGAGAGTGAGTGAAAATCCTTTCTAGCTGAAAGTCTCTCGTTTAGTGTTTTTAAGAAATCCATGCCATTGTCTTGAATGACAATTCTCTTCTGTGGAAATTTGGGTAATGCAAATATGGTAAAGTCATTATGCATAAACCTTGATTGAATTGATGAAAACCTCATTGAATTTTGAAATGTGCATTTTAAAGTAGCTCAGATTGTCTACTTCTTTGATGAATGCATACAATTTTTGCTTTAATCATATCTTGAAGACCGAGTAATACTTGATGTTCAAGTTGCTCTTTGAAGCCCACTTTATTGACTTGATGTGCTTCTATAGCTCGGTGTCCCTTTTATATTGACCCGACGTGCTTCCGTAGCCCGGTGTCCTTTTATCGACTCGGCGTGCTTTTATAGCCCGATGTCCCCCTTCATCGACCCGCGCGCACTTCCATAGCTCGGTGTTCCTTTATATTGACCTAGCGTGCTTTCGTAGCCCATAGTCCCTTTCATCGATTCGGCGTGCTTTTATAGCCCAATGTCCCTCTTTATCGACCCGGCGTGCTTCCATAACCCGGTGTTCCTTTATATTAACCCGACATGCTTCCGTAGTCCAGAGTCATTTTCATTGACTCGGAGTGCTTTCGTAGCCCGACGTCCCTTTTAATTGACTCGCGTGCTTTCATAGTCTAGAGTCATTTTCATTGACTCGATGTGCTTTCATAGCCCGACGTCTCTCTTAATTGACACGGCGTGCTTCCGTAACCCAGAGTCCTTTTCATTGACTTGGCGTGCTTTCATAGCCCGATGTTTCTCTTAATTGATATGGTGTGCTTCCGTAGCCCGAAGTTCCTGACCTGGCGTGCTTTCGTAGCCCATAGTCCTTTTTATCGATATGGCGTGCTTCTATAGCCTAGAGTCCCCTTATCAAATCGGCATGCTTAAGAGGTATTCTCTCTCAAGTGCATCGACACTCGACTCGATCGAGCTGTCCCCAAAGATTTTCTCCAGATTCAGTTTGATTAAGGTGACCGAAGAAAGGTTCGGGTCCGGTCAGATGATCTATTGCAACGCTAGGCGACCGAATAAATGTTCGGGTCCTAGCTATGCAAAACCTCATGCTAGGAGACCGTAGAATGGTACGAGTCCTAGACAATATTTGTTGCTTTAACAGGCGACCGTAAACAGGTACGGGTCCTAGAAAAAGCTGTTTCTCATTCAAGCGACCGTAGAAAGGTATGGGTCTGGAAAGTTTCCCCATTAGGTGACCGTAGAAAGGTACGGGTCCTAGACAATATTTATTACTCTAACAGGCGACCATAGAAAGGTACACGTCCTAAAAAAGTAATTTTTTTTCCGTCAAGGTGACCGAAAAAAGGTTTGGGTCCTAGACAACCAAATACTGCCATGCTGAGCGACCGTAGAAAGGTACGGGTCCTAGAAAAGCGGTCTCCTTACAAAACCTTGTTACTATTTTGGGCGACTGTAGAAAGGTACGGGTCCTAAACATGTAACACAAACTATCTTGAATTACTTTATCCTCCTTGAAGGTAAGTTATTCTAGGTAGGTTCCTTTATCGTTTGCATTAACATTTCCATGCATCATATAAATTGCAATTCAAAATGGGGATTCTTTTTCCAACAAAAAAAATCATTCAATGTATATGCATAGTCAAAATTTAGGTCTCAATTTGTCTTTGAAGGCAACCTCTATAAGCTCACCTTCAAAGAGGGGCAGTTGTTGACACCTAAATTTTGGCGACCCAGTTATTTATTTATTGAATAAAAATTCGGGATCAACTTTACCCCTGAAAAAATATTAGAATGCATATCATATAATTTTAGATACATTTATTCATTATTATTGTATTTGCATTGGACCGGTGATGTATGGGTTTGATTTGATGGCTCTAAGCTTTAAATTGACAAGTTGGGTTAAGCCCACGAATAGAGCAAATTGACCCAGGCCCGTATCCTCGACGAGATATTACGAACTCATCTTTATGAGATTTCAAATGTGAGAAAAATCCTATTGCAATTTTGAAAAATCGGTGGAGAATATTCATTTTTGCAAAGGAAATCTAGAAGAGATGTGGAAAATAAAAGAAATATTGCGTTCGGAAAAAATCTTCGTGGATGTTGGTTTGAAGAAGAGAATAAAACCATAATCCTTGGCCTATAAAAGGGTTGTTCGCGTAGGGTTTTGGGGGCTTTTCTCTTGGTTTTGTTTGAGGTCAAAGATTCAACAAAAAGAAGAAGAAGTTGTCGAATCTGTAAGGAAAGGAAAAAGTCAGCAGCAGCTTTAGTCTTTTGCTGAAAAAGTACGAGGGCAGAAAGCAGCAACAGTAAAGGAGACAGCAGTAGAGAGGGAAAAAAGGAGAAACCACTGTTCATCATCTTCGTTGGGCTTCCCACCGACATTCGCCGTTGCACATGCGCTGCCGCGCTTGCAGGACGCCACCACTCTGCCGGTCTCGCCTATGACATGGAGCCCCGCCGCCGCCGCCTATCGCCGCTGCTTCACAGTCCCACTCGCGCCTCCGCCTCGCCTGCAACCTGCGAGATCCCGTGACCCATCTGTTGCTCCGCCGTTGCCTCGCAGCTTCGACTGCCCATTTGTCCCTTGCGTCCATCGTCGTCTCTGCGGTTTCGTCGCCGACGCCAGCAGCTGCGACCCAATGCCGACGCCCGCCATTGTTACTGACCCACGACGCCCCTGCATTGCTTCGACGTCTCCGCCGCTCATTGGCCGTGCCATCGAGACGCCGCTACCGAGCTACCACCATTGCCGCAGCCCCTACGACGTTGGTCTTCCCCATGGCTCCGAACCGCCGCCCCCTTCCGAGCGATACCACCGCAGCGGCTGCCGCCCACCGTGCGCCCGCGCCCCCTCGCCGGAGCTCCGAACGCCGACGCCCTCTTAGGCCGTGGAACAACGTTCAGCCTAGCCAACGCCCGTGCCACCCTGGTTGTGAGTCGAGTCTTCATCGTGGTCCATAAGGCACCGTTCGTTAAGCTGAATTTGGAAAAAATTCAAATTAGGTAGATTTATTTTATTTTATTAGGTAAATTTATTTTATCTTATTTTATTTCTTTATTTAAAATATTTCCTTATGCATGATTGAAATCCTTGACGTACCACCTAATTCACAACCGCACACAATTTTTTTTATTCCATATATAAGACTTTAGATGGAATAATTAATCACACGGGAATAAAATTGATATATTGATCTTTAAGGCTTAAGATCAATTTATTGATTTTATTAGCGAAATAATCAGGTTTGATTAGATATCGTTTCCAAATTCGAATGATGGATAATATCTTTGATGACCGTGAATGATTTGGTGCTTATCTTTTAATTGCTTTATTTATCCCAAAAAATACAAAAAAAGATTGCATTTGCATATCATGTAGATTAGAATTGATTTCCTAGATAGAATTGCATGATAGAATAGTTAGATTCTTCTTTAAATGCATGTTTAGATGGTATCTAGGTTAGATAATTTCTTTAAATCAAATTGCATGTTGAGATAAATTTCTAAGTTAAGATAGGATTCAGATTAGTCTATTTCTTAACTTAAAATAGATAATATCTCACTTTAGTTAGATTTTTATTTCGAATAAAAATACAAAAATATCATGTGCATGTCATTTAGTGATTATTGCTAGGTCCATTTAATTAGAAATTACCCATCATTAGAATTAGGTCGTTTGATTAAATTGCATTGCACATAGATTAGAATTTGTTAAACAAGAGAAAATTCTTAAAAAAGATTGAGTGACTGTGTGTTAATTAAGAATCATATCTAAGGCTTTTGATATGAATTCTGATCTAACACTGCAGATGCTTTTATTACTACGAGGTAAGTCCTGAAATTTATTCACTACTTTATTTGGGTGTTAAATTGATGGTTTGCGCACCTGCATGATAATTTCACATGCTAGGGAAATAAATTAAAATCAATTCAAGCTGCTTGCCTACAAAACATTTTTTTTTAAAATTAAAGGGAAAGGTACCGAAAGGGCGTTAGAGAAATCAAGTGTAACCAAGTCTCCGAACTCACAATCTTTGGTTCGTAGGAGTAAAGTAAATCTCCCATTACTTTACTTGGATTTCTAATCGACCCATCAAAAATAGATTAGTGATGACTCCTACCTGAAAGATTATTTGCATGTTAAGAACTTCAACCTAAGTCGCGAATTGTTATGGGCTTGGGAGAACCTGAACTAAGTTTAGGCTTAGTAATCCATTAGCCAAACCCTAGGTGGTTCACCCAAGGTTAGGTCGCGATAACAACGATCCCGATTTCAAGTTAAAGGTACTTGAATTTGAAGGTAGTCTTAATCTGGATGATTTTATTGATTGGTTGCATGCTAAAGAACGAGTGTTTGAGTTTAAGTCATACTTGAATAAAAAGAGATGCAAGGTTGCAGTTTTTAATTTAAAAAGTATGCTTCACTTTGGTGGGAAAACTTGAATAATCAAAGAATCTGAGAAGGAAAAAGTAAAGTTAAATCTTGGGAAAAACTCGAGAAGCTTATGAACTCATCTTGTAATACTCATATAAGATTCAAGTGAGTTATATCACTTTAACTTGATCATATATATATATATATATATATATATAATAATATTACTTTAATAATACATATCAGAACAAGTATCAATAGTCAAATCCATTAATCACTTTCTATCAAATCACATGTTAATGATCCAATTCATTGACTAATCTATTTGCTCAATATCCAACTATGATTACAACATATTGCCTTGTGACAAGGCAATCGAGATTCTCTCTTGACAAGGGTCCCATCTATTTTGAGCCTATGGCTCAGTTAAGAAAGATATCCTAAAATCAATGTGCATACTCACAAAATCCTAAACGAGTTTACGGCGATATTAAGCATCAAAGCAACATCCTCAAATAGTCTACAAACCAAATCCATAATCCATTTTATAAATCACAATTCATTTCACAAATAATTTCGAAATCCATTTTGTAAACCAAGTTCACAAATCAGTGTGTGTATAAATTGTTGTGACCTGACCTTGACATTGGACGGCTCGTTTTGATTGACGTTTTTACATTGAAAGGAAGCCTGGCGTAAAGGTATAGTTTAGAGGTGTTTGGCCATGAGACTCTCCTCAAAGTATATTACGCCAAAGATGGCATTACTTCATCTTTGGTTTCAACCATTTGAGGTTAGTTGATCACGGTCGTGAATTCTCTCAAGTTCATACCTCGCATGACAATGGAATTGTTTTAGAATTGTTTTAGACAACCTAAAAATTAAATTTAGGAGTCGCCACTAGCCTCGTTTTGGGGGTTGGCTAGAATGCCTAATCGAGAGTCAAGAACGTTCTCTCGATTCTACGGAACCAAAGCATATGAGTATGAGGACTAGGGTTACCCTAATGTAACTATTAGCGTTCTTTCGATTCCTAAACAGTTCAATTATTATCTAACATCTCTATGCATGTCTTTTTTTTTTTTTTTTAATGTTTTCATGCAAAATAAAATGAGAAAGTAATCACAAGTGGATGCTTGGTTTGTGGCATTCTAATCTAATTAAAACATGAGAAATGAATCAATCAAATAAATGAAGCAACGGTATGGAAAGTAAACACTCAAAACAATTGAAAAGGAAACACATAAAAAATCTAAACACGTAAGTCTTAAGTACAAGAAAATAGAACCTGCAACTCATCAGGTATTTATATAATGCCTAAGGAAAGCCTGAAACATGTGTCAGGAAATGAATTATTACATTCAAAAGGATTGGAATGGTCATTAATCGTACACCATCTTCATGTCTTTTGGTCTCCACCTCAATGGACCGCCTATCTATTCTACCCTAGTCTATTGCAAAGCTAGAGCATGTAATTGAACAATCATACAACATACAAGCAATGCTCAAGCACACGAATAACGCAAAGAATACAAAGCATTCAGCCAAAACAATGTGGCCCCGAGGTCGGCCTTTTGTCTTGCATGCATTTTGAGCATCCTACGATGTCTATCCAATTAAATTGTGACCAATTGTAATTAAATATTACTTATATTCACAAGCGGTATATAATTCCATTTGGTCCCTAGGTTAGGCTCTGGGTGATGTCCCATTGGCAACCCTCGTATTCATACACTGCATCTATACCATACATCTTAAAGTTATATGCATAAGAATAGGGTGTCATGCATTTAGGCTGTATGACCTTGTTTCTCAATCGATCAAACAAGGTACTCGAATTGGAATGGGTCACTTAATCACTTAAACAAGAAATTCTACACAAAATATGATGATTAACTAAGAAGAACATCAATAAAAAAAATACAAAAATGGAGTTCTACAAATTTGCAAAGCAATACATTTTTTCTTTAAATTTGCAAACAAGGACATAACTCTTGAAAAATTGCAATTAAGGCCCTAAAAAGTGATTTTTGGATTTCAAATGATGAAAGATTGAGATATCAATTTATTGGAACTTTTAAGACAAATTTGGTGCCCTTGGGAAATGAATTCCAAAACCTGGGTGCGGATAAGGTCGGCACATTGATGGGGCTTTTTGAATGACTAAATGTGACTCAATTCCAATAAAATTGTTATAAAATGAAAGTCGAGATTAATATCCACAAATTTCGAGTTTTAAAATTTTCAAGAGAAAGTCATTAATTTCATTAAAAACCTAAACTACTTTTAGGTATTCGGTGAGAATTTGAGCACGGAATTAACCTTGCACTAATCAAACCCCCTTTCGAATACCCTAGGTAATTTTAGGTTCAATGAAACAAAGGCCCAAATCAAAGTTTGAAACACGTTTAACAACCGGACAAGAGATTATTTCATGAAATTCACATGCCAAAATTCCATGAAAATTTCACGAGAATTTCAAACCAGTTTCGAAAAACAAATTTTAGAGAGCCTTGCAATATTAGGAGGGTTAGTACAAACATCAAACTAAGTTTTTATTTTTTTGAAAATTTTTGACAATAATTTTCAAACAAATCTCAAGAGTCACCATCACCTTATTCAGCATGCACGATTTCATAAAAATCACTAAATAGGCAAAGGTCAATCTGTCTAGACAATTTTCACAGAAACTAATTGCATATTGTAGGTTTAACCAAACTAAACCAGTGATCAATTCAGCATGGAAATTTTATGGCAGATAGATCAACATGCGAGGAAAAACTTTGGAGAAGGAAGCATCTCAAAATTCTCTTCAAACAAATTTATAAAAATCTCAGAATAATATCATGTCAATTAGAAACTCAACATAGTAGTAGAGAATACGAACGATATATGGTCCATCGACCTTATCAAATGACCTTCAATTTTCATCAAATAGTGACATGTTATAGAGTGAAGTGTTGTGAGAAAACTTTGTGAAGAAAACATCCTCAAAATCCTCACAAAAAAAATTGTAAAAAATGGACAAACAATGAAAGTTACTGAAGCACAGTATATGAAATAGAGTAAACACTTTTACCTATTTGAACTTGGTTTTGTAAAAATGATTAGACCTAGCTATCTTTGGCCAAATGAAGCACGTGAGGTGTCAAAAGAAAGCTTATGAAATCTAGAAGACATCAAGTTCGATTGGATTCATTTTCTAGCTAAAACGAAGTCATCGAGCTTCGGAGGTTTGAACTGGATTATGATTTCACATATTAGGCTTGGTTAACAAGCAATTAACCTAACTAAACCGCTTGCAAATTTCACGAAATTTTTATATTGTCTAGAACTAGATTTCATGATCAATTTTCTTTAGGATATCAATTTCAAAGTCATCGTCCAAAAAATTGTGAAAACTCAACAAGTCGGATGGGTCAGTTAGTTATCACAATGCAATAAAACACTATAATCAACCACGAAACTTGCGGATGCCTTTTGATAGGTCAAATGAAGTCTGATTTATACATATTAGATACCAATGGAAAGATTATGAAGTCAGGTTCGAATCATATGGAGGATCGAAGTCAAATATCAACATTTACTAGCTCATTTCTAGGCATCTGTCAGATTAGTCCAAAACTAGCTATGATTTTTTTTTTAAATGACAATGATGCATAATTAATCCACCAACACCACATCAACCATTCTCAACTCATCATAGGTCATTTATATCATATATACAAGCATAATAGGGCAATCCTAAGGCTT
This sequence comes from Eucalyptus curtisii, assembly GCA_017140595.1. NCBI lineage: Eukaryota > Viridiplantae > Streptophyta > Magnoliopsida > Myrtales > Myrtaceae > Eucalyptus > Eucalyptus curtisii. The sequence goes on from CM029502.1 coordinate 14,875,593, forward strand.
GAATCCTAGCCCCGACTAGCTAATATAGCCTTGCCTCATCGGATTCGTATTTAAGAAAGTTTACCTTCATTTTCTTCAAGCTCGAGCTTGTGCAAGATTGGCCGGCCACTTAAAGATACCGATGATTGACCAGAATAGTTCCTTAGCAATCTAGATCGCACAATGGACTTTGGATTAGAATCATGTGCGAAGTAGCGAAATAGAAATAGTTTAAAGGTTGAGATGATGGTTGGCTTGAGTCTAGTCGAGCTTGGGCCACGGATGACTTGAGGATGATTTGAAGATTGCCTTTGGACACCTCGAGGGGCTGAGAATCGCTGTAGGATCGCCGGATAGTGATTGGATCTCATCGGGATGCATCGATCTTCTACGATGAAGAAAAAATAGCTCCAATTGAAGCACGCCGACGATGGAAGAGGTGGATGGAGGTTGTGAGCTATTTGGGGAGGCTAGTGGTGGTCGGTGTGGTAATGTGCCGCTGTGGGAGCTCTCTAGTGTGCGGTGGCCGGTGGGAAAGGAGGGAGGTTGAGGCTAAGAGAGAGAACTCAGGGAGAGAGAGAGAGAGAGTTCTCTCTTAGGGAGATGGAAACCAAATATGAAAATGAGGCCCCCTCTATTTTTAAAGGGATATCCCTTTGGTAAGATCAAATCTTAACCCTTGGAATGATCTTAGGCGGATTTGATCTCCCTAGTTAATTAACTTTCTTGGGAACTAAGCAAGCTTATGATTTAATGATTAATGTGCATATGTCAATTTGAACTTCAAGGATGGATTTGTAATGAATGACCACGATTAATTTTGAGATTAAGCACTAATTGAGGAGTATTCTTGTAATTTCGCATACCGAGGGCAATTTTGCAATTTTATTATGCTAAGAGGTGAGGTGCGCCAACTAGGGCTTGGCCAAGTCAGAATTGTGTTCCAACCATTAAAAATCGGCTAGAAAACGGTCTTGGGTTGCCAGCAGTTTTCATCGATTAAACTCGAGTTGACCCAGACTTGACCGGATTGAATCGGCTTGGTCCTCCATCCAATTTCATCTTGATTTTCCTAATTTTATCCAATTAAAATTGTTATATGTGAATTGGGTGCAAATTAGACAAATTAGATGAAGTTGGGTTCCTCAGGGTGACTAATTGCACAAGAAATGCCTTAAATTGAATTAACTTTCGTTGAATTGTGACCGCAAGCTAGAGCAACATTTGTAATTAGAATTCATTTGGCCAAATTGAAGCTTGATAACTTCAATTGGATGTTAATCTAGAATGGACCAAGTCAAATTGGCTTGATCGGAGCACATCGGCGCAAATTTCTATGATTCAAGAAAGTTAAATTGACCCAATTGGCATGATCCAAGTGAATCTGCTAAAATTGATCACTGATTTGATTTGGTTTAAATTAAATTTAGGTTAAGAAAATAGTTTAAATTAAACAATGGGTAAATGGCAAACTGTGAAGGATCAATTTGGATTGCCTGATAAGGGCTTAAAATGATTTTCATCTTGACATTTAAAATCTCGAAATTGGTTGAAATGAGTGACTGCGTGACAATCTCTAGATTAAATGTCGTGAAGAAAGTGAAGATAACATATGAACAAAATGAGAGTAATTTTATTTTTGGTCGATTTTGAACCAAAAATCGAAAAATTCTGAAAATGAGGTTTTTAATCGATTTTTGCAATAATTTTTTATGCTAAAGTCAAATTGAAGCTAAAATGAAATGATTTGTAAATTTTTATGTTTTGCAAATTTTTGGCCAATGGGTGACCAAAGGCCAACAATTTACTAACCAATCACTAAATAGTTAATTTCGCAATCAAACCTTTGATTTTCTTGAAAATTCTTGTGACTAAAATGATATTAAGACTAATTGGGATCTTTTGATTTTTGACTTGCAGTTAACTTTTAGTCAAAGGGTTAACCAAAAAGTCAATTCAAAAATGTTTTTTGACTTTTTGGGTTTTTGATAAAAATGAGTAGGAAACTATCCACAAATAATAGGCCAAAGAAAAAGAAATAAGAAATGACATTTTTTATTCAAGAAACGGGCTTCGTCACGGCAAAAAATCCTAATCTCGAGTATCATCAATCAATATAATACATTACGACAATTTCGCTAGTATCATAAAACTCGTTATTTTTTATCAACACTTGAAATCTATTTCACAGGATATCAACCAAACTATATACAGTATCTTTTATAATAATCATAAATTGATTTTTTTATTCGTTATCAGTTCTTCTTTCAACATTCTAATTATGTACATAGCCCAAGAATATCACATCATCCACTCGAAGATCAATTCTTGCTCGTTGTATAAAATCCTTCAAATACTTTTCATGTTCTTAGTGATACTTCAAGTAGAGATAGTTGATATCACCATATTGGAGTTAATCCTTTCTAGCACCGCAGGATAAATATACACTTCTTCAAATTCCAATCTCTTCTATCTTCCAAGACAATTTATCATCTCTATATCTAAAGTAAGAGATTTACAAAATTAGTACTTTTCTTTAAGGGATAAGTGTATTAGAATTTCTAAAACTTGTCACGAATGTGTAATTAAGTCTTAAAACTTTTAAAAGTGGAATTAATTCATAAAACTTGTTTTTAAAGTACAATTGAGTCCTAAAACTTTCAAAAAGTATGATTAATGAAAATGCTTGATTTAACCAATTTGATAAGTTTTAGAACATGATTACATTTTTTTAAAGTATTAGAACTTGATTGCACTTTCATAACAAGTTTTAGGAATTAATCGCACTTTTTAAAGTTTTAAGATTCAATTACACTTTGTTGATAACTTTTAAGACTTTCAATGCACTTATCCCTTTCTTTAAACCACAATTCTTAAATAAGAATGTCACCACTTATAAGTTCATTACTTAAGATTGAATGCCTATAACTTTCCAAATCATCAAGAGAGAACATCATCTAATTTAGTATATTTCAAATTCTCAACCTAGAACATCAATTAGGATTTTCATTCCTTAGGTTAACAACTTAAGTATTCCAAGTGACATTTTAAAGAAAGCTCAAATCTGAAATTGATCATGTTTACTGATTCTTTACTCTTTTCAAAGTTATCATAACCTGCTATAAAAAATTAACAGCCAACAATTATAATGATTGCACGTCTTTTTTCGATCTATATCCACTAGAAAATTTCTAATGACAGTTCAAGCCTATAACATCCAAGATTATATCACTGTAAAACATATTAAGATTTCGGATTTCTTTTAGTATTAATATTTATGCCTACAAGGGCTCACCTATAGAACCAAAACCTTCTTTTTATCAATGGTGCGGTTGGAACTTAAAGAGAGCGATAGCCAGTAGGACATTACTCTAATACTTAGTTAATGTCATATATTTAACTATATACATAGTTGAGGAGGTTCTATATCGACTTAATAGCAAAGCCATGTTTCATCTTACTTCATTTTGTTCTTTTCTTCTTTTTAATATCGAATATCACCCTGAAATGTATTTAGATTTTCTATATAAAATTTTCCATCTCTAGCCTGAATATAATAACCTATCCCCACGATTATGACAAAATTTTCAAAATCACAACTTATTGTTTAGAGATCATATCTTATCATAATAATGACCATGACTTATCACTAAATATTCAGTGCTAATATAAAAGTCAAACTTAAATTTTGTCATTCAAATTCACTTGATCACATCAATTATCAAAACCTAACTATCTCCAAACTGGAAGCCTACTTCAATAGAAATTATGGCTTGTGACGTCTAAGATAATATCCAAATACCAAACAATATCATCACTCACTTAATAGTCCAAAGCTCCAAATAAAATAACTAATTAAAATATGGGATTCTTATCACTTCAAGAATTATATCCTAAATTCCTGAAACATCGTGACTTATTACTTTTGGATTCTTCTATAATAGCTAGTTGATTCAAGAAAACTTTTCACCTCTGTAACCTTAGCAAAGCAATTCCAGTGAACAATTGTTTCAACTTTCTTTGGATCCATTGAGATATGTAGTAAATTGCATTGACTAATTTAGCATCCAACTTCTCTTCACTTAAAGTTTGTAAGGTAATCCTCAAATGTTGTTTGTGTCTTTCCAAACTTTTCTAATACGCCAAAATGTCATCGACAAACACTAATGAATCTATCTAGATACTCTTTATATACATTGTTCATAAGACCTTTTCCATTTCTAAGATGACATGGATCCACAAATATTATACATTAACAATCCTTAGCACATATTTCTTGCACACACGGTCAACAATTGAGAAATCATGGCTTCCCAAAGCCTAGTCAAATCAATTTTGGTCACAATGTAAATTTGCCATACTATTTAAACCTTGAAATTTGTCACTTTCAAATGTTTAGCCTCAAGTAATGTACATGATAGCCCTCGAATTAGGACATGTATCTTCACTATCGCTCTGTACTCTGATTCCATCCTTAAAGAAACTTTTGGAGGTGTAAATGTCATCAACCAACTTAAATGAAGGACTTGAATAACTCAAAGCATTGATTACATTTTAAGTATACAAGATAAGTAAGACAAACCACTTAATCAAATACACTTGAACGCCTCGAGAACTTTAAGACACTTTTCTAATATTTTAGGTAATGACTTACCTATCTTATTCTCTCTTAGTCAAAATCCATTATTACCTGGACTTGAAAGTAGACTTACAACTTAATACCAAACAAAAGAGCTAATGTGTTATAAGCTAACACAAAACCTCACAACATCCTATAGAACCTACTCCCAAAATAATCATAGCCTAAGCTCTGTTACCAACAAATAACACACCCCCAACTCTATCAAGAATATGGGCAATGATATGGCCATTCTTCTACTCGAATGATGCAACCCCAGACAAAAGCCAACTTGAACTTGCTATCAAAAATATATATCCATCTTTATATATGATAAGATAGAAAGTTGGTTACAGTATCAAAGTTTTTACAATCCTCAAAAAGAATATTTACATTTTAGAATTAAGCTAAACCCAACAATTATAAATAAACATATGAACAACTTCCCTAGACCATGTCCAAAAATCTAACTCCCAAAAGTCCCCATTAATAGCGCTCTTGTTTAACTTGCTGCTAATTGAGGAATCTCAAGAAAGTGTAAGATGAATAAAATGAGCAACCGTAGATTAGTGAGTAGTACATATTTCTTGTAAATAGATTGAGAGTCCACTATGCACATTTACAAAACAATATTAAAACTTACTTATCTCAAACTCAGTATATAATACACATACAAGATTAGTAGGCTCTCCATACCCAAGTCATAGGTACTTCAAGGTTTTCTGATTGACCAAGAGATCAGAACTCTAGCAGCAAAGAAGGCATTAAGGTTTCTCTCATCGATCCCTATCTTAAAGTACATCACGGGTTGCAACTCAAGAAGTGGAGTTACAAGAGCAAACCTTTTTCTTATGTGTTAACCTAGTGGTGGAATGCGGTCGCATATCCTTACAAGCTAAATGGACTCGAAAACGATGCTATCGTCTAGCTTTGGTCCTTTAGAGTGGATGGCAACATTTGATTTTGCCTGACAATGGTTAAAGCACTCATATGAGGGAATGGAAAGTCTGGCTCCGCATGAGTGATTGCTGCGAAGAAATTCAAGAAATATCTCCAAGTTAAGTAATTTTACGATGCATATCTAAATAAATTCATATTCATTGTACATTCCTTAAAATTTTGATGTCTAGGTAATTTCATGTTTTCTGATATTGAGGGATAGCCATTAGAGTCTTGATGAAGTTAGGAAATAAATTGAATTGTGGTAATCAAGTTTCATGGATCAACTGTGTTTGTTCGTGATTTTTCTACGAAGGATTTCGCTGTTCTTGAGGTTTTTTTGGTTGAATAAATCATTTGATATGTTCAAATGACAAGTGTATATAATGATGCGAAATTAATGATCAATGGAACGACCATAAACATTAACGTGTCAATTTTTTAAGATTGAAATGAAGTTGTGATTAGTTGAGTCCAAAAATGTACTTTGAATGTATGTAGTCAAGTTCCATTATTGTTGGTTTCCCAAAAGCAAAAGTAGCTCAGAACATATAAAAGGAAATAATAAGTTATTACTTTTCGATCAAGTTTAATTGCGACAAAATATGTTTGACCTTACTTGAGACAAAGAGACGTAAATGAAAAGGACCGATTGACTTATGAGAGTGAATGTTTGATGTTTATGACAATCTGAATTGCTATAAAACAAGTATTATGTTCATAAAGGAGCTTAGATAACCTCTAGCTGATGATCACAAACCCACATCTTATTTTGAGAGGAAGCTAAAAAATGTCAATTGAAAGTCCATCTTTTAAGCAATAACCAGTAGTGAGCCATTTGTCTTGATGAGTTAAAAACATCAAGGTGATCAAGTTTAAGTGGATGCATAAGGCGAGATTGAGAGAATAATTTATGCATACCTACTACGTAACAGTTTGCTAACTGAAGCTCAATCGGAGGAAGAGCATACAAAAAGCTCAGGCTGCATATAGGCTATCAAATCGCAGTAAACGGTTCGCTAATACCTTTTAAACTATAGAAATTTCCGGACATATTATAGAGTTGTCTGAATATTAATCGAAGAGGAAGTACAACAAAAGCAGTTTTCAAGCTAAGGGAGCAAAGAAGTAATGCACCCCTAGAAACAGAGGAATCAGCAACAACATCAACCTCCGGGTTTATAATGCATTTCCCTTTTCCAGTATCTGAGTTGGCTCTTTCTTTAGGACCTTGGCAGTGGGACTCAGCGACTCTGCTTCTTTTGGGAGCAGCAGTATGGCTTTTGAGTTTCTCCTACAACCGATGCATCATCATACAACAAGGTCCCACAATTAGACCATGTTAAAAGTAACAAAAATGATAAGACATTCTGATACCACAAAAAACAAGAACCAGTAAACAATTATCCATGTAAAAGCTGCCCTAATACAAATAATCTTTCTAGATTAGCTTTCACAGAGTAAAAGTAAACTAGAGTGAATAGAAAAGGGCTAGAAGTTGCATACCAGACATGAGAATTTCTGCACAACATTGCTTGGATGAGACTCACCCAGAGATATTTCCGTCCAAGCATATTTTTAATTTAAATTTTAATTAAATTAAATAAAAATAAAAAAGTTAAATGTTTTTTTTTTTTGGTAATAAAATCGAAAATATAGACTAGAGGCTCCCTTGTGCTTATGGCCATCATCCCATCGTCGGGGAGGCGACGGCGATAGTCGATGCCTGGGCGAGAGTCAGTGACCTTCACCAAAAATAGGAGAGGGCGGCAACTCTCTCAGGCGACGCTATCCCAAATATGAGCGAGGGTTGCTCACCCTTGCCCTGGTCTGGAGGCCCTCAATAAGAGGGACACTAGACCATGTGATGGTGACCCTCCCCAATATGGGGTGAGGGCAGATGACCTTAGCCTATATCAGAGAGAGGGTCGCTGCCCTCTCCGTTCCTAGCAAGGGCTTGCCGACCTTGGCCTTTGGTTGACGAGGGTTGCCAACCCTTGCCTAGTCGTCGACGACTCTACCGGCCATCATTGTCACCTTATCAACCCTTGCCTCGGTTTAGGCGAGGGTCGAGGGCCCCTAGACTTGGGTTGGGGCGGGGCGAGGGTCGACGGTTCTCTTCTAGATCTGGGAGAGGGTCACGGCCCTTTCATGTTTCGAGTGAGGGCTTGTTGGCCCTTGCCTCTAATCAATGAGAGTTGCTGGCTCCTACCAAGGCATCAGCGACCCTGCTCCCCTATTAGCTATGGGTGGCGATCATAGGCGAGAGGGAGCCCTCCCTCTCGTGTGTTCTTTTTTTTTTCTTTTTTTTTTTAGTTTTTTTCAATTTGTTTTTATGGAAAGAAAAACAAAGAAAAACGGAAAAATTTAAAAGACAAAATTGCCCTTCACTTAACAATGAGTTTAGGTTCTTCTTTGAGATCGATATAGCCACTTTTGGCTTTTATTTGAAACAAGATTCACTTCATGCTCTTAATTGATAAAATGAGGAGATTTCGGGTCCTTATTTGAAACAATATCCATTTTAGGCTTTTATTTGAGAAAATGAAGACACTTCATACTCTTATTTAGAATTTACCCTTTTTCATATCTAGGCTTGTAATTATCACTTATCGAGAAAACCAATGTCAACCACAATTTTTGAAGACCTAACTCCTCAAGCTACGTTTGTAGTTAGGATAAAATTCAGAATAAGATAAAATTTAACCTAACTTATATTTGGTTCTTGTCTAAGGTAGAATAAAGTTGGATATAAGAAGAATATAGTTCGAGATAAAATTATCCAATGGGGGATGTAGGATAAAAGTACATAAATTTTTTAATATTCAGAATATAAAATTACTTTTCTCAAATAACGAACTTCTTAAATTAATAAAATTAAAATAATATTTGAGTATACATGATATTTGAATTCTAATATAAAAAATTCAAAATAACTATAGTTTTGTTTTTATTTGTTCCTATTTTCATTTATATTTTTGAATTTCTTTCTATCTTATAGTATAAATTTAATATATATTTTTATTATTTATATTTATTACATATTTTACTTATTTTAGGTATACCAAAGTATAGTTTAATATATAATAAAATTTTATTAGAGAACTATGAAAGGGGAAATGAATTAAAAAAGAGGGAAAATAAATTTAAAATAGTGTCATGAAAGATTCTTATCATTTTTGTTTGTGCGATTTTCATGTTCATTTACATTAATATGCCATTCATACAAAAAAAATAGACAGGATGGATATGAAAATATTCCACTTTATTATTGCAATTCATTAAATAATGAATAAAATATAGCAAAATTTCTGAATTTCATATCCTATTCTATCCAATTCTATCTCAAATAGAAACCTAGATGATCAAACGCGGTCTCAAGGTTTTATTTTGATTTTTAATGAAAAAAATTACTAAAGAAACTTATACCTATTGTAATTGTGTCGATTCAGTCATAAATCTTTAATTGTATCAATTGAGTGCTAAAATTTTTCACAATTTGCCAATTGAGCACTTTTAATCAATTTTGGCTAGAAATAGCTTGATGTGGATGCCAACTATCTTAAGTGGCACGGTCAGTGTATATTTTAAATTTTTATTTAATTTTTCTCTTTTCTTTCTTTTTTCCTTTGGCACTCATCTGTCACGTGGTGAGGGCGCTCGCCGGATCTAGGTACAAGACATGTTCCTAAATCGGACAAAGACTATTTATAAAGCCCGACCCGATTACTCCGTACACAAAACTATTCCTATATTGGGCAAGCCTTGGCAAAAAAATAAAATTAGGGCCAATCCCTAAGGGCCCGGCCCGGGCCCGGCCCGAGCCCATCAATTATTCCGGTCACGACCGACTCCCACCGCCGCCGCCGCCGCCTCCGCCGCGTCGCGGTGGGCGTTCGCCGTCCCGAAGCAGATACCAGCACCTCCCTGACAAATCGGTGCCGTCGCCGCGACGCTGGCGGCGGCGTGCGCGTAGCTCGTCCGGGGCTACTTCGCGAGGGGCATCTACATGCTGAACCGGCTTATCGGCTTCCTCTACCCTCGGCTCGACCCGGAGCTCCAGGAAGTCGCCTCGGCTCGACCCGGAGCTCCAGGAAGTCGCCGACGGCGGCGGCCCATCCCTCCCCACCGGCGGCTCCGACGAGTTCAGGCCCTTCGTCCGCCGCCTCCCCGAGTTCAAGTGTTGGTAGGTTTACGGGTTGGGATCGCTTCGCATTATTATTATTTTCGATTGGGAATTGCGATCGGCTTTCAATTGGATTCGGTGGACTTGATCTGCGTCATTTCGGGGGCGAAAGGTGGAATTGTGTGTTCCTAATATTCTGAATTCGAGGTATTGTTGGGGTGGAAAGACTCGTTGTAGTTGACGATTCGTGCCTTCAAGTTTGGATAACTTGGAGGCAGACGATGTAGATTGAATTTGTGAGAGATTGGTAAAGTTTGTGTTGTAAACGTTTGGGGAGTGTTTTGTGATGCTTTTCAATTGAAGACTGATCCTAGTGTTTCTCGGGGGGAGTTCATTTTGGGGGCAGTTTGGTGTTGGTTATTACCTTTTGCTCTTGATTGGATTTGTTGGAATTGATCTACTTCATTTCGGAGGAGAAAGATGGAATTCTGTGTTCTGACTTCAAGTGGGAGGATTCAATTGGCGTGATGATTTTTGCCTTCAATTTGGATTTCTTGGAGGAAATGGAATAGGTTTGAATTTATGAGAGATTGGTGAAATTGGTGTTTATTAAGTGTTTTTTGCTGGGTTGGGGAGAAAAAGAGGTGCTGGAGATGTCATGACTAGATTCAAAACCTGGCAACTGAAGAAGTTGAATGATGTGGAAGCATCATGGTTTCTCCGTTTCACGTTTTCATTTTGTTATCACAGAGCGGTCGCTTGTTCTCGACTTGAGACTGTTTTTAAAAATGCTTGCCATGATGTAAAAATGCCTTTTTGATGTGATCTTACTGTTCCAGCATTCTTGATCTGCTTTGTATACGTTCTTTCTTTCCAATTACATGCGGATGTTTGAGTTTATTCATGAGGTGTAATTGAATTGACAATCTAAAGTTAACTCCAGCAGTGAATTGAGAAGCTCAGATTCCCCCTGTGATGATATGTTTGTTTTATGTCCTTTCAGATGTATAGCCTTCCTTTCAACAATCTTTGACTGGCAATATTCTTGTCATTTAATTGATTCAAAACCAAACGATTTTCCGCACTGAATCGAGAATGTCATACAATAATTATTCAACTCATCAGTCTCTATAGAGGGTCTTATTAGCTTATGCTTTTGAACAATCGGATTTTGATCCGCTGATTGCATTGGTTCCATTGAGAGAGCTTTTGGATTTATCCATTCACTTCCTGCGTAGATTGGATGGTTGCTTATTGAACATATTCTTCTCGTCTCTCAATGGAAGGTTACATATCACATGGGCATTTGTGATTGCTTTCGTGATGACGCTCTTCAGCGTGTTCGACATACCTGTCTTCTGGCCCATACTCCTTTTCTACTGGGTCATGTTGTTTACGCTTACAATGAGGAGGCAGATAATCCTTATGGTCAAATACAAATATGTCCCCTTTGCTTTAGCAAATGGGTATCCTGAACCTTATGTTCTCTCTTTTTCCTGCATGTATGCTTCTGCAATTCTTTGGTATGTATGCTTATTTTGCCTTTTGACTCTACTTCTTTTTCATCAGCCCTACGATGGAAAGAGAGCATCTTCAACTGATAGTGTGAGCCTTCCAAGGGATTCAATATTTCGAGTTTGATCTATGTATAGTTCTCAAGTAGGCTTCTCTTGTCCCTGGTGTCATGGCAGCAGATGGAGCTTTCCCACAGCGAAAGATTGGCTCAAAGATTATTTTGTCATGTTGCCTGATACTCCACCCTTCTGAAAGAGATCTCATAGATAAGCCTACAGAAACCATCATGGAAACTTCTCAAGAGGAGTGAATTTAATGCAAAATTTCTGTCTTAATTTTAGTAAGGGGTAGTCCCAATTTGTTCCTTAGACATGGCATTTTTTGTATTGCTGTCATTTTAATATAGCTGAAGTTCTTAGTTCTCTTGTCACCTATTATGTGTTTGTCTCCCCTTGTCTTTTATTAACTGTCCCTTGCACATTTTGGTTCATGGCCAATTTATGAGAGGATTTACTCTTGTAACATGGATTAGCTTCAAAATCCTCTTGGTGCTTGAAGGAGGATGATCATCTGTGTCGGATGTCTGTACTTGCAGGTTCATTGAGCAAGGATTCCATAGCATTAATTGGTAATGGTGTTGTTTTAGACAACGACCTTCTGCAGTAAGGTAAGATTGTTTCTGCTCTCTGGTAGACAATGAAAGGTCAGCCTTGACCAGCTCAGAGTCCCTCTCTTGTTCGCCTTTCATGAGTTCACATAACACATACTGTCGGCCATCATTTGTTCTAATTTAAGATGAAAAGGGTTACCAAAAAGCTGTTTAAAAGATGCTTGTGGAATTGTTTGGAGGCTTTGAGGTTTATTCTAACGGCACAAGGCTTTTTAGAACTGATAGAACAAATCTATTTGCATACAAACCGTTTGGACATTCCGACAGGATTCGCATCTCAGGCAAAACTGATGCTTGGACAAATTGCATATTTGTTGTTTCCCTTCCGTAGCTAATAACTCAATTTCAATACAAGGAAAAAAATAAAAGAAAATGCAACAGATTTTGAATGAAATTTTCTGTGTAAAATCTTTCAGGGGCATGTTCACTGGGAGGAAAACCAAGTGAGAACTAATCCAAAAAACTGCAGAGATCAGGAGCTCGGTCTGTAGTAGGCATAGACTCCATAGAAGGACTGTGTCAAAGTAAGCACAAGCAAAACGAAAGCAGCAATGACGGAAATGATTGCCCAGGGACTGCTGAAGTACTTGTGCTTGAGACTGGCTCTCCAGGCATTCCACCTATGGTTGTAGTATCTGTTCACATCCACAGACAGTGTAGAAAGGTAACTGTCATTGATGTCGAAGACCACCTCCTGGCAAAGCCGGTTGAAGAGGTCAGCGACTTCCGCATCGCTCCCAAGCCAATGCTCGATGATCCCGCAGTAGTGGAGGTACCCGACGTCCTCGGGTGAGTTGATCAAGTTGTCCATGAAGATTATGTACGAGGTGATGTTGTTGCTGCAATCGAAGTGAGACTGCTCGAAGGCTATCAAGTTGAGGAAAAGCGACCTCGTCCCATCATGGATCAGAAGCCGTGGAATCCAGAGGATGCCATCCTTGAACTGGATGTCCCAGAACCTGTCCGTCTTCCTCTTTTTGAACTTGATCCCAGCTTCCCGGAGCTCCGTCACGCAGTGGATGAGCTGCTGCCGCCTCTTGTCAGCGACCCGGTTTGAGTGCGACCATCGCTTGATCCATGTCCTTGGCTCTGGCTGCGGGCCCGAGCAGAGAAGGCTTCGCCGGAACACTTCGAGGCAATGGAGCTCGCCCTGGTCGGATAACGGGTCGAAGGCAGTGGTGTAGCCGAGAGACTCCAGCCTGTTGCGGCTAAGCTTGGTCAGAGGCTCGTCTGTTGGCATCAGAGGGTCGAAGAAGCGGAGTGCCAGCTTGGCCACAAGCCCCTTCTGGTTGGGGTCGCCGAGCTGGAGGCCAAGCAGCTGGTCTAGTATGAAAAGAGGGATCTGATTCTCAAGCATAATCATGTCCCGCTGGATTGTGTGCATAGATCCCCGCATCGAGAATATGGGATCATTGCGAGGGTAGCCAAGTTCCTTGAACCCCTCAGCAACTCCCCGGAACAGCTCGATCACGAAACACCCATCAAGAACCATCATCTCCACAAACTCGTTACTGCTCATGGATATCGTCCCCTCGTAGCATGTACGAGCTTTCTCCTCGACCTCCTTCACCACGTCTAGATAGAGGCTTATCTCATGACCGGTGCGCCTGAGGATGCGGTGGAGGCAGCGCCACTTGTGCCGATCCATCTGACGGAGGCGCTTCTTACCATGGTGGTATGGCCCGAGGGAGACAATCTGGGGGATGTAGGCCTTGTCCTCACCATCTTTGAGATATTGCGGAATCCGATAAATGGAGAGCTTTGCCCATGAGCAGGCCTCGTCGTCCTGGCAAGCCTGCTCAAGCTTCTCTCTGATGGAGACGACCCATTCAGACTCAGGCAGCCTTGGCTCAGCTTCTGAGATGTTTTCGCCCCCTTTGTTCTCGACCACGACCTGTAGAGCCTCGGATGGTTCTTGCTGTAGCTTGAGAAGCTGGTGTTCCTGAGGCTGTTGTTGTTGCTGGTTGGGGTGATCTATTAGTTCTCTGGATGCATTGGAGGTTGATTTATTGGGGAGTCCAGATTCCACAGTTTCTCTGAGCTTGAGGGTGATTAAGTACCAACTCAAGAGCTCTCTGTTGTAAACGGCAACCATTTCTTTTGCCTAACGTTTCTCTGCCTTTGCCTCTCTTGGGTTTTGATCTTTGAATTGATGCTTTCTAAGCCCACACGCAAAAAAGAAAAAAGCAGAAGTGCTATTTCAATGGGCGAAACTGGAACAAAGGATAGATTTTTCCAACATCGAGATTCAAAAGGAGCTTGATGCATACTTTTTCTTTATTGATTCTTATAGATGAAGCTCATCAGATAAAGGAATTCAGTTTTTCAATCGAAACCCAATAGTCTATTCCTCAGTTCTTATTCTCTTGAGTTCGTGAAAGCCACCATCTCCATCATGCGTCGATATGCTCTGTGGGTCTGCGAATATGGTGGTGATAATAGTGATAATAGTGATAATTGGTATTAATTTGACCAAACACCCAATGGAAAATTCAACATTTTGCACATGCGATATGCATAGAAAGGAGGTGGAGTGAAGGCTCATCCATGATTAGCACGCCCCACCTTACCCCATGCAAGCTATCATTATTGGCCGTCGCCAGTTCAATTACGCAAAATGAAAATGATGGGGTCATGTAGAATATTAGGTGGGGAGGGTCGTGAGATTTAGAGGGTTCATTTTTTATTCAAAGTTCGGCAACAACAAAAGAACCCACGCAACACTGACTTTTTCCTCTAGGTTTCCAGATATATCACGTGATTATTACCATAAAACAAAGTTTGAGGTCCTTTGATAAGGAAGGGAAAGAGAAATTGCTTACACGGCTCATTCGCCGCTTTCTGGAGGATAGGGGTCCGTCATTAGCCTCATATTTTTTCTTGAGAACCGGATGACTTATATATCCAGATTTTAGAGCACATCTATGAAATGCAACTCGGACATATGTGTAAGAAAATAAAAATCTTAGTTACTTTACAATATAGCTGGTTGTAGACATTTGTGTGAAATAAATAAATTTTGTATATAATGATTTTGGTAGTACATTCCGCCTTAGACAAAAAAAGTCAGAATACGTAATATTATAAAAGAATTGCATCATAAGTATATGACATTTTCGACAAAAGAAAAGTATATGACAATTTCTTTGAAGTACTAACCCCTCAGTATCTAAATTTTATTTAAACATAATGTGGAATGTTAATACAATCTTATATCACACAAATACATGATTATAATTTGTTTTACATACATGTATTTGAATGTTGTGCGGTTATACCAATAGCTGTAATTGAGGTGATCATTGCAACAAATGCGACCGCCACCATCACTGTAACCACCGTGATTGCAGTAGCTCGATATTGTCAGCCACCCACAATTTCCTCTCCCAATTTTTTTTTTTAATTTTTTTTTGTAATTTTTTTTATAGCATTGTTAAGTGATTCTCTTGAATATTATTATTTTTATTTTTATAACTACATCGGAAATGATATCCTATGTCTTGCCAAACAAAAAAGAAGTTATACAAATTTCTCATTTTTTAAATCTTTTTTTATCATATCTTAGTCATTATTTTACAACCAATATATAGTCTACAACTTTAAAGATCGCCTCCTCTTTTTTTTTGAATTATTTCTCAAGGTTCTTTGCAATTTTCCTTTAATAGAATATTGTTGGCACGTGAACTTTTGCAAATTTTTGACCCATTTTTTTTTTAAATAAACCAAACCTGCATTTCTAAAAAGGAAATAATAATAGTGAAGATAAAAATAGAATTAGTAGAAGGAAAAAAAGAAAGAGAGAATAAAAAAAAAAAGGAATAAGGGGGTCTGTTTCGGTCAAATCGGAAAGGCTTAACATGATTTCATGGGCCTGATGGAATGGGCGCAGCCCACTAGCCCATTGGGCTAGACTCCAAGCTTGGTTCGTAGCCCCAGGCCCATTAATATCAACTGAGCCCACAAGCTTATGTGAATTGGAAAGCTTTCTTCATTGATTTCAGGCTGTTGTAACCACCGCTGGTCGACGCGGTCCGCCGTTCCACTGCGTCGATCTTCTCTCTGTTCCACTCTGTTTTCCGGTCGGGAAGCTCGAAGTGCACGAAGCTCGGTCTCCCTGGCCGACTCTGATTTCATTAGTTGACACTGCCCAAAGCTCCTTTCACTAATTTGGTCGCCAACCACGGCTTCAATTGGTTTCACGGACAATGCAACAGCTCACGCTCTCTTTTTACAAACAAGAGACCGTCATGATATACTCGTCTCTGTTTAGATCAGGACTGGCTTTACTCGAGACTATGTCATTGATTCTAAATATCCTGAACTGATTTCATGTAACGACCCAGTCCAATGAGGGCGGGAGTGGTCACTTGGGTTAGAGGGCTTGTATAAGGAGTGACTCTTGATAGGTTTCTAAGATGGCGAAGGGGCAAGATTGAACCGAACTGTACATCGAAAATGAGAGGGTAATATGAGATATAAATATGTGTGTGTGCGCATGCGCGAGCGCGAAAATTGGAATTAATTAACGAAAGTGCCTTTTGACTAATGGCAATGAGTTTCAAAGCTAAGCATACTTAGGTGGAGAACTTTCAAGATGTGTGACCTCTCTGAAATGTGCTCACATATACGAAAAGACAAAATCATGAGACTCAATATAAAATTGGCTTTGTCAAAGCGGACGATACCTCTAGTTAAATTCAGAGCGTCGCATTTTATATTTAGTGTAGTTTACAATCTGAGTCCATTGATGTGTCATCGTCCTATTCCTCAATTGAATGCACGTTACCAATTTGATGCTACGTCTGTCTGAGTTAGCTCATTATGGGTTTGCTTTCATTATTGGTCAACCTGAAAGTAATATTCACATGATTTGAACGCTCTTGACTGATATATTGATCTGATTGCCTTATAATCTTTGCTGGCCGAATCTAGAACTCAACTCGTTGATACCTGACCATAGCCAGTCATGCTCGAATTGGTCTATGATTCACGCTGTTTACGAATCACCATGAACAGATTCGATTAATCAAGTTGCGGCGTATGTATTCGGTTCTGCCATGCTTTGGCATGGTCTAGCTTCCTTTTTCTGCATTCGTATTCTGTATACGCACTGAAGCTTATGAATTTCGTTCTCTCGCGCGGTGTCACATGATATGTTGCTTAAGACGAGGGATGGACATCAATAGTGTATAGTGAGCAGAAGCTTGGATAATTTAGCCGTTACTAAAACATGGCGACCAAGATGAATTAGTGTTTTGGGGAAAACATTTTCCTCATTTTTAGTGTTTGGTTTGCTTAGAAAACTGAAAAATATTTTCCTTGTTAATCGAAAATGTGTTTGTAGCAAAGCTTAAATTTAGGAAATTGATTTTCTTTTTGAAAAAACCGGAACATTTTTTCCAAAATATGACTAAGTATTGGTACTTGGACCCGAACTCTACACTTGGGGCACAAAAATCCCAACGTTGGTTCTTAGATCACTGCGTTTAGGATCAATTCTCCTGCAGCCGGACCTAGATCAATCGAAGTTGGGCCTGGGACCTCGGTGCTCCGGCCTAGGCCCTTGGCGCTCATGCTGGGTCCATCCGGGCCGGGCTATACCCTTGGTGCTAGTACTCATGCTCGGGTCCTTGATGCTTGAGCTTTAATCCCAACCCTCAGGCCTGGGTCCACAAAGGTCGTGCATAGATTCTTAGGGGGTGCATAACTGTTCTAGAAATTTTTTTTCTATTTCAGAATTGTTTTTGGAATAGAAATCTGTTTGATAAAATTATTTCACTTTTCTATTTTTGAAATAAATTTTTGTTCCAGAAATAGGTTTGGAGTAGAAATTAGAAGTAAAAATTTTATACTTTTCTATTTTTGGAACAGAAATGAGAAATAAAAATTCTCTTCATCGTTTGTCTTTGCTACAAACCGATCGTCCATCCGTTGTCGCCGACCATTGTCCGCCAATCGCCATTGCCACCGTCCGCCGATCGCCACTGCCGCCGTCCGCCGACCGTCGCTGTTCGCCGGTCGCCGTTCACCGGTCGCCGATTGTCGTTCGCTAATGTTGTTCGTCGATCGTTGGTTGTTCGTCGTTGGTCGTCGCTGGTTGTCGGTCGTCGATCGCCGATCGTCGTCGCGGCTACCGGCCATCGGCTGCCATCCACCGCCGGCCACCGTTTGCTGTCTACCGGTCGCTGTCCGCCGTCCGCCATTCGTCGGTCGTCGGTCGCCACCGTCCGAAAGGGACAATTTTTATCTCGTTATCAAACGAATTTCTATTTTTAGAGTATAAATTTTTTATGGTTATCAAACAGGTATTTTTGCTTAGAAACTCATCTAGAAATAGAAATAGAAAAATTTATTTATCTTCCATGAATCAATTTCTGGCCAGAATGGTTATCATTCGCGCCCTTAGTGTTTGGGCTTTGGTTCTTGGTTAATGAAATGTTTGTTCTTACAAAAATATTTTAAAAAATTCAAATTTATAGTTATTTTTAAAATTTTATTTTATGTATCTTTTTTTGTTTTGTTTTTTTTTTCTTTTTGCTTCTTCTCTGGCGATTGGCCATGGGTGAGCTCAAACTTGCCCTAAGGCTTGCGAGCTGGAGATCTTGAGGCCTCACTAGACGGGTGAGTTTAGAGCTTACCACAAGCTGCCGAGGTTGAACTCGCCTAAGGCACTCATCGATCTGGTGAGGCTGTGGCGAGGCCTTAAGCCTTACTGGTCATCGATCGACCAAGGAAGAAGAAAAATAAATGAAGAAAATAAAAAGTAAAGAAACATAAAATAAAAGAATATATAAACATACAAAAACTAGAAATACAAACTTTTTTGATAATTTTTCTGATAAAATTTTCCTCACCAAACAATGAAAAATACTTTATGTGTCTTTTTTACGTCTCAAACACTAGAGATTAAAATTATTTTCCTAGAAAAATACTTCCTGAAAAATCTTTTTTAGAAATGGCATTTTTTTTGTGAAACAAACAAACTCTTAAGCTGTTTTAGAATTGGGATGTTCTGTGTATAAATTGGAGTAAAGGAATGAAAAGAGGAAAGCATAAAGAGAGACGAAGAGCTCGTGCTTTCTGGAGACAAAGACACAATATATATATATATATATATATATATATATATATATATATACGAAAATAAAAAATAATAGGAAAATGAGAGTCTCATTTAGATAGCTAGATCTTAGGCATAGATTTAGTTGCGTTTCAATTAGTTCATGTTCTTACAGTTTAGAAGGTTCCATTTTGTTGTTTTTTATTTTTAGGTTAAAAATGAATTATAGATAGATTTCTTGTGGGTGAATTAAATAACAAAATAAAATGAATAAAAAATATGAAATAATAAAAAGAATGATAAATATCTCTTCATGTCACTTATATTA
This sequence comes from Eucalyptus curtisii, assembly GCA_017140595.1. Lineage (NCBI taxonomy): Eukaryota > Viridiplantae > Streptophyta > Magnoliopsida > Myrtales > Myrtaceae > Eucalyptus > Eucalyptus curtisii. The sequence continues at coordinate 14,894,828 of CM029502.1, forward strand.
AAATAATTATTAGGGGTTAATTAGTTCATCTTCATTTTAGGATTAATACCACCAAAAACCTTAAAATAGTATACACATAGCACATTTACTCAAAACTAATTATAGTTAAATCCCAAATTAGTATTCTTATGACAAATTTACCTTCCATTAGTTTCCATTAAATTTTACTTTAAAAACAAAAAGGAAATTGACTCTTCCTTCCCTGGTTCTAAGTTTAGGTCCATTCATGGTATCGAGCCATGGTTTCGTTTGTGATACTATCCATTTCATGCGCTTAGTAGGTGAATCCAGTACTGAGAAGATCTCCTCACATCATGTCTACAGAACCAGAAATTCTCGAAGCACCCGTTTCTCTTGCTCCCTCTCCATCATTCTCATCTCCCTCAGAATTTCGTGTTTCCAATGCTTCTAAGATAGATTATCTCTATGAAGTCTCTCTTAGTGATGAAACCAAGATTTCTGAAACACAACTTCCTCTCATGAACTCTTACTCCGCTTTTGCTAAACCTAGCTCGTCATTCTCACCTATCCGTTCAATCCGCCAACTTATTCACCAAACCCCAAAGCAAGTAAAAGAGTACGTCCAGTCCTCTAAATTCGACCAGCACCCCATTCCTGCTACTGAAAAAGAGTACTTTGTTACTCTTCAGATCCCTCCAGAGTTTCCCAGACAATGGGCTCAACAGGGATACACACATGTCCATTATGGCGCTATTCGTCTAGCTCTCACCTTTCATAGTCATAAAGGTTTGCCGGTTGTGGCAAGAATTGCGTTATTGGATACCAGATTTTTTCAATACCAGCATGCTTGCATCGGTACTGTTCAAACTACTCTGAATGCTGGAACAGTCTTTGTGACCTTGTATCCAAACTTCAACATCGCTCTTTCAGACCCCCAGCTACTCTCTTTCTTAAAGGTCCAAGTCCAGCTCATCGGAGCTCCTCAAACCGCTGACTCTGTAGCTGCAACTCTGCATTACCAGATGGTCTACCGAGTTCAGAATTATGCGCTTGATCTAAACTTCAACAACGGTAATGAAGATGCTTTGTTTATCTCCATGCAGAATGATCAGGCATCATGCATCCATGTTCCTAGGCAGATCCCAAAAGACACGTTGGCCAAGCTCCTTCCAGAGACTTGGATTACCAACTACGAAAAGTTACACCAGCATAACAAGCCTTTCCAGTCTACGGACTCTGAGTTTGTCCGGAAAAAAGATGGAACTGTTTCCATCAAATTTGGCAAGGAAAAGGAAGAAAGCCCTTCTATCTTCCAGACCCTTTTCATGATTGAACCATGTGTTCCTGAATCAATCTCCGAGCCAGATCCAAAAAAGCTTGTTAGACACTTTAACGGTGATGAACATCTTGTCCATTACTATAAAGACAAGTATGGTCATTGTTTCTGGGATCCTTTTTGCCAATGTTCCTATTGTACAAATTCCCTCGATGAGGTAAATCCATATGATAGACCTCCGCCTCGACGGAAGAAGCCAAAGGATAAGTTGTACCAAATATACTTAAACGGAGATTCCTCCGTTGATACTCTTGGTGAGTGTAATAAATACCAGTTCATGGTCTCTTATGCACCACCTCCATCACCAAAGTTCAGCTTTACACCCCAAGTTTCACTAGATCCACCAAGATCACCTCCACCATCTCCTCCTCAGAAGAAACAAGCTCTCTCCCCGTTCTATAAGCCGATCCTAAAGTGGGACAAGAAGCACTCCTACCCACTAGAAGCTCCAGCAGAAACACCACCCATTTCCTCCATTGCCATGTTCCATGACCTGACTTTCCCCCTCTTGTCGGAGAAAGCTCTAAACTTAAGTTTCCTGTTCTAGAGGAATTCATTGATCCACAAGGTAGATACCGTCATGTTCCTAAAGTACCTACCCCCACAGATGTGGATGAACATGGGAGACAGAGGAAAACTACTGCTGCTGAAGCTGTTCTAAATTGGCAATCAGAAACCCTGTTAGCACAAAACAATGCTTTCAAAGCAATTGATTCCAAGATTGGAAATGTGCAACAGGATCTCCGAAAGTATGATGAGACCACTAAGAAAATGGTTTCGAGTTCTAGAAGAGGCTAAATGCCTTGGAATCGGGACAACGTTTAGGGTATCATCATCTAGAGAGCCTAAAACCGGAGATAGAAAAACTCAAGAGATAGATTCAACTCCTTGAAGAAGGAAGGTTCAGACCTTTTGATTCATTAGCACCTCTAGTAAGAACTGGGTACTTACCTCCACCACCCCAGACATCTATCTTTGCTGCCATTCCAGAAGATTCTTTCATAAAAGAACCAAATATGGCAGAAGTACGAAATCGCCTTAAAGAGTTGAATCGAATCCAAAAGGAAAAAGGAAAGGAGAAGGCTCCTACAGAATCATGTTCGATTGTCATAAGAGAAAAACCAGATCAGATGATGCTAGCAAATCCATTAGAATCCTTTCTGAAGGATTTAAGTGTTCAGGAACATCCTGATCCGGTCCAAAACCCCGATCCTATCCCTTCAAATGATCAGATTCTATTTCCTGCCGAACAAACTGTTTCTACTACTTCTGATACTGAATCATATTCAGTATCCTTTTCATCCTCTTCATCCTTCTCAATTCCCGAAGTTGATTCCCTTCCTATTCCACCAGTAACTTCATCTATATTCATGGCTGATCCTCCAGATCAGGAAATAGAATCAAATTACTCTGACCTAGAGATTGTCCAAGACAATCCGAAACACCATGTGTCCATGGCATCAAAACAGTTTTTCACCATCGATGATATCCCCTATCATAAATGGCCTAGAAAGACTTGAGGAATTTCATACTTGGTTGAACACTCAGTCCCTAACCAACCATGATATGAATGATGTCCTTTACAATTTTGTCACGAGGTTCACAGGAAGCCTCAAACTTGGGTGGAAATCAGTGTCAGAACAAGACCAAATTCATTTTCTGATGTCACCAGACTTTAGCCATGCCATTACTCTCTTAAATCATTTCTTTGTGGGAAAATCCACTGACCTCATATAAATGAAAAGAAGAGAATATTTCGAAAGAAAATGCTGCTCCCTCCAAAAGAAACACCTTGATAAGCATTATCGAATAATGCTTCAGCTTTTTTACCAAATTAGAGCTGATTCAAATCCGAAGCATGTTTTCCTGACTTCCATCCCCAAAGAACTTTCCCAGATGGTTGAAAGATCATTTTTTGGAAGGCAAAGGAGAGTACAGGATTATCCTTTGGGAGAAATACAGCAAGGAATCCATCTATGCCTTGAAGAAATTTGCCTAAAGCGCCAGATGGTTCGCACCTACATCACAGATGACAAAAGCCTCGAGACAGCCTGCTCTCGCCAGAAGTTAAAAATCAAATGTTCCAAACAAGGCGTGATGGAACTTGTGGTAAGTTTTCTCGGAAAAAGAAACATTTCAAGAAATTTTGGATGAAAAAGTCCAAACATGGCCACAAGAACTTCCGCAGAAAGAAGAAATGGCGATACCTATGCAAAAGGAAGGATCGTACAAGCCATAAAAAGTCAAATCGTTGCTTCATCTGCAATCAGAAATGACATTTTGCCAAAAATTGTCCCCAAGCCAGAAAAGGTCAGCATCATTTGATACATCAAATTGAGAACGAAATAGGTATTTCTCTTAAAAATGATGATATTGAATCATTGTTCTCTGTTGATGAAGAACCATTTGAACAAACCCTTTGTGTCATTCCATGTTATCACACTTCCAGTGAAACTGATTCAGATTCAGAATCTGAAGACATTTTTCACATATCACCCACACACCGCGAAACAAGCCTTGACATATTTTCAAGTCAAACTCTTTGTCCCCATTTCCCCGTAAAAATCCTCACCTCAAAGTTTGCCAAACCTATCACTGTCATTGCCCTCATTGATACCGGAGCAAGTTGTTCAATTTTGGATATCAAAATTCTTCCGAAGAATATTGGACTCCTTATGCCCGATATTTCAACTCGCCTCAGGAGATACTTTCTCCACAAATGTGAGAACCACTCTTGTGACTGTTCAGTTCATCCCCAGTGTTCTATAACCACAAGATTCTTTGGATCCAATCTTCCCAACAAAGACCTAATCATTGGATGGGATATTATGACTCAAATCTCACAACTTCGCATCATTCCTGGAAAATGTCTTAGGTATAAAGATCAATTCTCTAAGTTTGTCAACATCCAGAGACTCTTTTCCATTCAGATGAGTCTATTAGACCCAATCATGCAAAGTTTGTTAGAATCTTGTTTAGAATCCCATTCGGAATTTGTTAAAAAATGCTCCCATCCTTTATGGAAAAACCCAGAATTCTTTGTTCGCCTTCCTTTTAAGAAGAATGAAGATATAAATCCAACCAAGGCGAGTCACATGGGAATGAAGCCAGAACACTTGGCTTTAGCTCAAAGAGAATGCTCAGAACTATTGCAATAGGGCCTTATTGAAACCTCCAACTCTCAATGGGCTTGTGAAGCCTTTTATGTCAACAAGCGAGCTGAGCAGAACAGAGGAAAAATGAGATTGGTAATCAACTATCAACCCCTCAACCTTTTCCTCCAAGATGATAAATTCCCTTTACCTTCCAGAGTTTCCCTCTTTACTAGTCTGACCAAGGCCCACATCTATTCCAAATTCGACCTTAAAGCCGGATTTTGGCAATTGGACATCCATCCTGAAGACAGATCCAAAACATGATTCTGTATTCCGAACCAGCACTTCCAATGGAAAGTACTCCCTTTTGGCCTAAAGGTAGCACCATCCCTTTTCCAAAAGGCCATGTGCCGTATCTTCCAACGAATTCTCTCAAGTGCTACAATATATATAGATGATATCTTACTCCACAGCCCTGATGAGCAATCACATTGCCAGCTTCTCGAGCAGTTTGCAGAAATCGTGAAAAAGCATGGCATCATGCTTTCTCAAAGGAAAATGAACATTGCCCAGGCAGAAATTGAATTTCTTGGTATGCACCTCAACAAAGGTATATACTATCCAGGGCCACATGTTGCTCAAGAATTATTGAAGTTTCCTAAAGATAACTTCACTACAAAACAAGTTCAGCAATTTCTTAGGATAATCAATTATCTCAGAGATTTTGTCCCAAATATTGCAAAGCTCCTGATTCCTTTGCAATCTATGCTGAAGAAGAATCCCCCATCTTGGGGAAAAATTCAAACTAAGGCAGTCGCTGAGCTTAAGGAGATAATGCAGAATCTCCCACCATTACAAATACCATCAACAGGAAAAAGAATTCTTCAAACTGACACCAGTGATGAATACTAGGCAGCCATCCTGCTTGAAGAAATTGATGGTAAGAGACACCTTTGTGCTCACAAAAGTGGAAAATTTTCCCAAGCTGAAATGCATTACCATTCAACCTTCAAAGAAATCTTAGCAGTAAAAAATGGAATCAAGAAGTTTGAATTCCATCTCATCGGCTATCACTTCCTGGTAGAATTAGACATGGCATATTTCCCTCAGATGACCAAGTTTAAGCAGAAGCAGATCCCAAACTCCCAATTGCTTCGATGGGCTGAATGGTTTTCAAAATACTCTTTTGAAACCAAACATATTCTCGGGAAAAAGAATGTGCTTGCTGATTTCCTGTCAAGACTAAAAGTACCAGCCGAAATCAACATGTACAGCCGAAATCAACATGTACATCAAAAGGCCTGCTTTCCATATGCTCAATCATGGCGTAAAATACAAGATTGAGAAGATCAAAGATTTGTCAAGCTGGAAATATCCCTAGGAAATTATTGAACAAATCCGAATGACAATCTCACGAAAATCTGGAAAACCTCATGTGGCAATGCCACACAGATCTGTTCAGACTCAATGAAGGTTCGATTCTTTACCCGTATGGATTAAATTCGGATTATCCATTTATACATCCTTTTATCTGGAAAGAAGATGATTTCCCTGATCAGCTCAAGACGCTATTATGGTACTTAACCAATAAGTATTTGATCGCTATTGAAATTCCAACTGGAAGATTCATTGCCAACCTCACCAGGATATTCTTACTCGGGAGAAACATTGAAAGAGAAAGTGATCAAAATCTTTTAGACTTTCTCAATTGGTTCTATCCTCCTACGCATTGGAAACATCTTTTGGAGAAAGAACTAAGACCCATGACACCAGATCCTGAAGTCCATACCATCCTCTTTTTTCGACGTCCATGGCATTTTTTCAGAAATAATGGCAACATCATTAATGCCCCACAGGAAATAGGAACTACATCCTACAAACCCCATTTGGATAGCAGAGAAGTTAGGATTCACAAATCTTATCCAAGATTTGTTAGATCCTGTGAACACCGGTACCGAGAACTCCAAAGAATTTTGTGCCAAGAGAACAAAACCATTCCTGAAGAAATGTGGAACTACAATGAACCCACTGCATGGGATCATTATGACCTAGCTCTAGAAGCTAAGGAAGCACTCAGACAATTCCAACAGGCTGCATCATCCCAAGATAATGAAATGACAGGTGAAGATGACATTGTCCAATCCACTTATGACCCCTATACACATTGGGGAGGTCCTCTTTCCTAAGATTCCTATGACCAAGGACCCTCGTCCTTATCTCACATGGACACTTCCTACTATGCACAACCATCCAATTGGCCTCAGCCAAGCATTTCTGCCGACACTATAGAAAATGACAATACCAACTGGGCTCAAGAAGAAGCATCCTCATCATATCAGTTAAATCAGATCCTCTCACCAGAAGACCTTGAAGCTCTTGAACAAAAATATGAGGAACATCTTCTAGCGACAGCACACAGCTCAGATGACTCGGACTATGACTACAATGCTCGTGACGGACGAGATTGCTGAAAAGCCGCTGTCTGTACAATTTTTACTGTAGCAAATCATTGTTCACTTTTATTATAGCACTAGGCTAGGGAAAGTACTGTTCACAGTACAGTTACTGTTCATAGTGTGCGAATAATTCCCTCCCGGAAGTTTCCGGTGCCTCTGTTTGTTTCCGGACCTATGAGCTTGGTCCTTGTAAGCTTGTGACCTCTTATTGTCTATATAAGGCAAGAATGATGTAATGTGTTGGGCAGAGTCCCTTGAAGTAAAGTGAGTGTTTTGTGAAAATCTCTATGGCTTTCTAAACTCCTCTTCTTCTCCAGTCTGGTAGGTTCCTCTGAGAAATGCAGCTTGGGTAGATTAGAAACGTCTCCATCATGGCATCTCTGAGTGTCTCTAGGCTCTGAACTAAAGGACAGAGTGGTTTTCTGCTAAAAGGTTATCCCTGAAGGGCTTGAACGAGGTGTTCGCCCACTGCGGGATGGCATATTTGCAGGAAATTGACTATTCCTTCCCTGGTTCTAAGTCTAGGTCCATTCATGCTACACTAATTTGAGGTTTTATCCTCTATTTGTCATAATTATTTTTTGATTATTCGTGGTATTAATCCAATTTAACATAAACTAGCGGATGATATATTTATTACAAATGTATCATTTTAGGTTTTTGTTGATAAAAAATTAGTTTGGAGTAAATTTATCATTAGTAGACTACTTTGGAGTTTTTTGTGATAAAAAAATTAATTTGGAATAAATTTGTCATAAGCATATCAATTTAGGTTTTTTGTGATATTAACCTCTCATTTTAATATTACGTGGTTTTCAGTAGTAAGCAACTCTTTTAGCCAAACGTAGACTTCAACTACAACTTTGAGAATTAAGCTAATGTGAGTTCATCTCCTGTGGCTCAACAATGAGGCAGTGTATATTCTTTTCTCAACTCGTATTGGGTTACTTTTTTGCACTTTACTTTTAGCCATTCTTTCACGGCTCTTGAGTGACGTGAGGCTTCATTTTTAACTCATGAAATCATGTCTCCAGATTTTATAACAGGATAATATAATATTATTTATCCGACTCGTATTAGGTTTACTTTCCCATATTTTCCTTTGTAGTCTTTATGACTTCGTTTTATTGTGATTTGTTTGATTTCTTTACACGTGTCTGATGTTTTGATTTCCTTAGATTTTGTTTGATGATTAGATCACACTTCAAAAATAATCTCTATCAATGCAAACAACCGTTCATGGACGCTTAATGAAAATGGATCTACAATTCCATAATTTGATAAGACTGCATGATTCACTCTCATAGACAAATAAATTGAGTTTAAGTACCAAAAGGTCGTTCATTACATGATAACCTAATCAAAATCCCTAACTTAGGATCTTTTGTTCATAGAAAGTAGAACGTTCTTCTGCGTTTTATCTGGCTCCTAGCGAGCTCCAATAAGTTAGTGGCAAGTCTCTTTCATAGGATATAATTCCTCATCTTTAGATATTTCAAATTTAATTAAATTTCCAATGTTGCGTAAAATAAGAGTTTGGAATAACCTATATCGAGCAAAATTGAGCAAACCTTCAATGAGAGGTGACGTTTCGCTCGACAATCTGCTAACTGATTTTACCCAACCCTGCTTTGGGAGGGTCATGACAAATGTTTTTCTAATCCACTTCTCAATAATCATTCCTGGTTGCAAGTTGCCTGGAAGGGAGTTCTTATGATCTAGAAGTCACTGTTGTCAACGGTTCAGTTTTGTTCGGATCACCACAATGCCCTCACCGAACACAAAGGAAAAATGCCATCTGAACCCGGACCGAGACCCGAACCGCATAATGTCTGAACCGAAGAAAGATTCGAGTTAGCCATTTACCATAACGGTTTGGTTTTGTTTTCCAAGAAAACTGAATTGAACCGAACCATTGACACCTCTAATTAATATGATGCGTGTGCTCATTCCTCGACCACTAAATGTTTGGCCTGTTGTATATGGACTTGAACAAGGGGTCGAAAAAATATATCAGCTACTTGGCATAATGGTTTAGCATGTTCTTCCCCAACTTTTTTTTTTGTCAGTCTTATTCTACTTTTCAATTCACTTTTAGATTTTCGTCTTGTTTCTTTGGAAGCATGGAAGTCAAAACTCATATCTAAAACTAATCATCCTTACCTCAATCACTACAAGAAGGTGGGGATTCAAATCTCTCATCTCCTCTTCTCATGTGAAAAATGTGACCACTAAGGTAAACTCATTTAATTTCCTCAACTGATTAATCACGCTACAAATGAAGCGAGCCCCACTGCCATCACCTCAAGGACTAAATCAAACCCCAATAATTGAGATATTTGATTGCATGCATGCAATAATTGCGCTCTTGTACTCGCCTATCTCCAAAATAGAGAGAATATTAACTTCTTTCCTTCTTGGAGGAGCTTTTGCTTAACTTATTAATATATTGCTTCGCCTTCGATGGTTTGCCTTGTGCCTGCAAGCCTTCTTCTTCTTCTTCTTTACACATTTGAGCTATGCTGGATAAGTCCCAGTCGTGCTTTCTATATTGTCAGTCGCGCTTTCAATAATTTTAAGTTTCCTTCTCTCCACGCCGAAAATGCGCATGTTAGGCAAGCAAAGGTGATGACCTCATGATATATCATTATCTAATTTATGAATACGATTGATAGGCCCTACTATCAAATTGTTTTAGATCTGTAGAGGATCGAACCTTTATTGAAACAAAAATCAACGGTAAAATTTGAAAAGGATTTTCTTAAGGTGTTCATATAACTCATGCTGAAATACTTTCTTCCTTACTTTGTTGAAAAGGTATTTTGCATAATATTCATATAATGTGACACTAGCACGTAAAAAAGCTGGTTGATAAAGAATGAGAATTCAAATTTATGGATCGGGTTGATTGTAATTAGGCGAGAAATGCTATATTCACCATGTTTAGGCTACTGAATTGATATACCAAATAACTAGGAAAACTGTTATTAGGTGTTGAAAATGACCTACTTGCTTTACTGCCCACTATCAATAGCCATAAATTTTGTCGACCTATTTTATGATATCCAGCATTAATTGGAACGTGATAAGCATAATACTTGATATATGTCATCTCAGTTGTGTACCAAATTACCGATGCATACGATACTTTTCTTATTTAGGAGTCGTGTTTTGCTCCACCCTTTTCTCCTAACTACTCTTCTAAGATAGGTTAAATATATGAATATCATTCATAATGATAATTAATTTGTTTTCATGTAGGTAGTGTTCATAAGTCATAATCTAAAAAGGGGACAAACGACAATGTAGTCTTCTCTTCAAAGTAATAATTGAACGACAGTGAAGGGCACACATCTTTTGGCGAGTGCACCTTGTCCAACTGAGTATCTTGTCCCTTGATATTAAATTTAGTTTAGTTTCATTTGATTAGATTTCATATAGTTGGGAAAGTTCTATTCCTTGATTTTTAGTGTAATTCATAGTTTTATATGATCGATTGATGATTTGCGTGCTCATTACCGATTAGATTTAGGATTCCTAGCTTAGATTAGGATAACTTAGAATTAGTTTCGCTAATTAGTTCTAATGAATAAAAAATAGATTTTGTTTGAAGAAATCTAATGGAAAAAAAGTAGTTTAGAAACATCACTTTAAATGATACAAATTATAGTAGAAAGCTTAGTTGAATTCAAAACTCGCCTCAAATAATTAAATAGGCAACATGGAAAGTTACATAACTTAGGAGAGGCTTGAAAAGGACTAACGAGGGCCTACTATTCTAAAGTCAGATTGCGACAAGGCACGAACCTGGGATTTCTCGCTTCCCCGAAAGTTTCAATTGCCCATTTTATCCATTTTAAGATAGGGAAGTCTTTAAAAACAAGCTCATGGGGATTTTTATTCTAGGGCTAAATAACAAAGTTATGTTATATTTTTTGTCTGATTCATATCGGAATACTTTACCACACTTTATCTTTTTATTTGTTCTTTTATCACTACTATTTAATGAATTGTTTGTGATTATTTTATATTGCTTTCGTATTATGATTTGCTTGTTGCAATTGAATGATTATGCTACATTATAGGACCATAGAAACACATGAACATTGCATGGACATTCAGAGGAGAAGTTAGGAATTATTACTGAGTAAAAGACTGAGTAGAGTATTTGATAAACTACGTTATGCTCATAACATAATTGCTCACGACCTCCTTGAATTTTGACACTATCATACAATAGTTTTTGATCTTTGCAATGGGATAGATTATCCCCAGAAAATTTAAGAAGTACCTGGTAACTTCTCAAAGTTCGAGAGCTGTTGCGCAAACTGTGCTAAAGTTTTGAAGGATATGAATAATTACCTACGTTTATCTATTAATTTTACTTTTCGCCATGATTACTAAAATAATTAGTCCATATATCATGACATTGCTAACTTTAATTTATGTACTATGGAAATAGAATTTAGTCTGTTTGTTTCTATTTGTAAAGTGAAGCACTGGAATCATAATATTCATTGTTTTTTAGTTTGTGCCACTTATTGTTTATGGTCAAAACCCATAACATCTTTTGCTCGTATTAATTTTTTTTTTTGAATGAACAATACCGGTAAAATTGTCCATTAAAGTTTATATTGTTAATTATATCACTTATTGCCAGACATGCTTGCTATCGATATAATTGGAATGTTTTAATATCTCTATCAATTTATCTAACCTAAAAATCTTTTTTTTTCAACAAGAATCTCAGAAGCCAAATTACAACATTTTTTTTTTGGTCGGTTCTACTCTATTCCTCTCAAACTTTTGCCCTGCCTCCTTACAGGGCGTGGGAGTCGAAATCCACACCCGAAATTTTATCGTCCCCACCCCAACCCCTATGAGAAGGTGGGGATTCGAACCTCCCCTTCCATGTTGGAAGGGTGGCCCACTGGAAAGCAAACCCTAGTGGTTGCCAAATTACAACCTCACATCACTCAAATGTGATAAAAAGAACAACATAATCTAAAGTGCAATAAAATAACTCGAGCTTGATCGAAATTCAAGCCTACATCTAATTCTAAACCAGAGAGATGCATAACTAAAACGGTAATCACTAAATGTAATCCAAACACAAACGCGATTGAAATAATTTTATCATTTTTCTTCTTATTATTTTTAACGATATTATTTTATTTATCTTGTCCTCTATTTATTTAATCTAAAGTTAACTGATAGAAAAATCATTTAATCCTAAAAATCATGAATTGTAGCTCCCTAAACTAGATCATGAACTAAATGAAATTCAATTAAAACTATTCTGAAGACTTCACTACCTAATTGAGACATGCATTTTCCCATCATTTTTATTTTCACTTATTTATTTATTATTTTTAATTTAATCTAATTTTATTCATTTCTTTTTCTTCCCCTTTATCAGTACATCGTCTCTGATTTATAAACCGCTCGAAACTCTTTGTGCTTTCCTTTATACTTCTTCTGATCAATCACGCCAGGATCTTCATTGACACAGATTCTACATGTTAATCAATTAAGCATACCCGAACTCCGCCGGAGAACAACGGGCCCCAGTTTACGCCAAGAACAGCACAGCACAAACACGCTTACTCCATCGCCCATAGGCCTCCGACCGACCACCACAGGACTCACATCCACACTTGCCAGTCACCGCACAAACACGTCCAAAACACGCTCAGGTCGACGACATAAAAAGAAACACCACAGCGGGAGAGCATATTAGGACCAGCTTATAAGCAACCTACTGGATCACTTGATTCTGTTTGAGAGATCAGCAGCCTCAACACGCAATTTTCATGTCATACATTAAGCACACCGACGACGACGAGAATCATAACACCAATTCCATTACAAATGAATACCGTATTCAGCACAAAACTACTCTCAATGAGTCAAGAACAGGTTGGATTGAGGTATTATGATTTTCGGTTCAAGAATCGAATAGAAGCACATCCTGATTTACACATATATAAAGGGACAATTCACGTCCATATTATCATAATAACATCAACACAGCTTCAAGACATAACAATAACAACGCAGGTTCAAGACATTAAAAGAGCTTCAATCACAATCGATTGTCCGGCAATCATGAAATAGAAGTACTTCAAACTTCCCGGCCAGAAAACAGGGAAGAAAAAGAAGAGTTTCGGTGCGGCTGGTGGGAGTGGCGGAAATTGACGGAGACGGCGGCTTTCCAGCAATTGAGAACGACGAAGACGAGCTGTGAATGAGAGAAATCGGGGAAAATATTTTATGAGCTCAGGGCAACTCCCAAAATCATGCTCTGTTTTTGTGACCGAGCCTCCTCTTGGAAGTGTAAATGTAGAATGCGAATGGGGATCGAAATAGGACGACAAGGCTGCGACGATGGTCGGAGCCAATGAAGTGGGCTGGCAACAATTCATGTACACGTATAATTATAATCCGGAGAATTGTGTGTACGAAAAATTAAAATCAAAGTAAAATTTTTTGGCGACAAATCCGGATATTGACAACAAATTTTTTTTTTTTTTTTTTTTTTTTTTGAATCACTCGTCCAACGAGGCAGGAAGCACTCAACGGGCACAACGGTCATAATGGCCACGCAGTCGCTACGTGCTCTATTTTTTCACTGGGTTTTTTGATATATTAAATTATTATTACCACAAAATGAAATGTGGGGGTGGAAGACCCAGAAGGAATCGTTGCAGATGAAGACAATAAATTCCCCTCAGCTTACCACGAAATGCCCCTTTTCATATCAATCTTAGCTTTAGACATTGAAGGGCACATATGACAAAATTTCTGTTTCTTTATTTCTTTAATTTTCTATTTACCAGATTAAGTTTGAAATATAAACCCGTTTGGTAATGCAATTTCATTTTTCTATTTATAAAAAAGATTTTTATTCCAGAAATAAATTTGGAAATAAAATCAGAAGAAAATCTTTTTAGCTTTTCAATTTATGAAAAAAAAGTGAGAAATGAAAACTTTTTTTATCGTTCACTCTCGTCACCGTTCGCCGCCCACCCACCACCCGTGGGACGCCGAACGCTCGCCACTGATCGCCGGCCGATGGACGCTAGCCGTCGGCCTTCGGAATTCTGTTATCAAACAAATTTCTATTCCAAAAACTGAAATCTTGAATAGTTATCAAATGTGTTTCTTTACTTAGAAACTTGCATAGGGAATAGAAATTGAGAAATCTATTTCTAGCCAAAAATTGATTTTTGGAGCAAAGATTTTGTCATGCACGCCTAAGCTTCGAACTCCAATTAACTGTACCTTTTTTTATATGTCATAAATCAGAAACGAAACTTAAAGAATTAGCGAGAGTAGCTCAAGGAAAATGCTTCTTATACTAGGAAAGAGAAATACTTGTCAGGACCCAAGTCCAATGGACCAAAGGATAATAATAAAAAGCAGCCGTTGATCTTGTGAGGCTTACATGTGGGATCCATATGGATTCCATAAAATTAAAGGTTGCAATTCACCCAGTCTAATGACCATGACGTTTTCTTTCCACCAGGAGATGAGACCTCCACATCTGGAGCAATGATCTGCACATGGACTGCTAATAGTCAATTGGCCACAATTCTAATTCCGAGATATACACTGGAAGTTCAGCCCTCCTAAAGCGGTCCACTATGTGGGAAATCAAAAACGCGGCCTGTAGTAGCCATAAACTGCATAGAAGGTTTGTATGCAAGTAAGCACAAGCAAAACGCAAGCAGCAACCAAGGAAATAAATGACCAGGAATTGCTGAAGTAATTTTGCTTGAGATTGCTCGCCCCGTCAATGCACCTGTGCTTGAGTCGGGCTCTCCAGGCATTAAACTTGAGCATGAGGTTGGCTTCCCAAGGATTCCAGCGGCGGCTGTAGAATACGTCCACCTCCTCCCACAGTCCAACTAAATAATGGTCGTCGACGTCAAGGACCACACCCAGGGAAAGCTGGTGAAAGAGGGCAGCGACCTCGGCCTTGCTCCCAAGCCAGTTCTTGATGATTTTGCATTGGCAGAGATACCCGACGTCCTCGGGGGATCTGATCAAATTGTCCATGAAGATTACATACGAGGCAACGTATTTGCCGCAACCGAAGCGAGACTGCTCGAAGGCTATCAAATTGAGGAAGAGCAACCTTGTCCTATTGTGGATCTGAAGCTAGGGGATTCTGAGGGTCCCCTTCTTGAACCGGATGTGTAGAAATTATCCACATAAAAAAATAATTAATCAAGAACAATCAAATCCATATATAACTGTAAAACATCGAAATCGATATGCATAACGGAATTAAAACGTACCCGTTTGAATCATTCATTCACTCGAAGAAAAATAGATCGATCTGATTATAATTAGCAATCTATTGAAATGCTAGATCTTCCTCTTAAGTATAATAGTTTTTTAATGTGATTAAGCAATTGATAGGTATAACCTATCTTTTTATAGGCTAGAGAGAAGATTTAGTAAACCATAATCAATAGTGTATCAATTTGGACCTCTCCCATTAAGGGTTTCAGTTAAACATAATTGTTTACACTTTGCTACTTAACTAGACCGGTTATTAATAGATGCCAAAACCCAATTTAATAAGATCACCTAAGGGTTTAACGTATGTTGGAATATCCATTAACCCGATTATTTAAAATAGAAAATTAATTAATTAATGTAAGCCCGTATTATAGGAAATTTCCAACATTCTCCCACTTGGGCTGCATTAATTAACTTATTTTTATTTTGAAAATGATTTTTATTAAAAACAACACTCTCAGTTAATAACTGAAAATTTGTTTTATGTGGCTACTATTTAAAAAATATATATAATATTCTAATAACGGCATCTCGAAACCAATCAAATCATATATAACTTCAATATAGAACTATGTGGGTCAATATATTAATAAAATACCGCAACTCATGACATTCCATAATCACATATAATAAGCATTATATTTTCATGGATCATGGGTCTAGTAGTGTAGTAAAAAATAGTGCCAACATGTAATCAAAGTGTATACTATTTCTTATCGGTTCTCAATGCAATTTCTTAACGATATGAAACTACATTAACCCAAATTCTAAACAACACGAAATTGCCTCGGTGCAATTTCTAAACTACATGAAATTGCATGATTATGTCACAATTCAACATGAGATCTTACAATTAGTGACATCTAGTCGTCTTTAAACTACAAAGTGTTTAAAGATATTGTTTTATGCTTCTATTTCTCAGTTGATAGGAGAAATGATAATAATAGAATCAACGATAATGAGTATCAAAAGTAAATGCTTTAATAGACATCATAAAAGTATTATCAGTTTGCATATAATTATAATATCTAGAAATACAAATTATATGACTCCCACTAACAAAAGAGATCAAAAGAATCTAAAACACCCACATTCTTTACATGTGTTTTTTTTTTTTTACAAACAAAATGGATCGTAAATCTTTTGTTAGAGAATTAGCTAACATGGATTCAGTTATGCTATTCTCAATCACAATATTACATTTTTTGACCAAGTCCTTAATAGTATAATATTTGATTTCCATGTGTTTGGATGTATTGCTGATCTTGTCATTCTTGGAATAAAACATAGTTGCAGTACTGTCACAGTAGGTCACTATAGATCTAACAATAGAGTCCACAACTCGCAATTCTAAGATCAAATTTCTGAGCCAAATAGCTTGAGTTGATGCGTTGTAACACACTACAAACTCAGCATACGTTGTAGAGTTTGTAACTAAGGTTTGCCTTGTGCTCTTCCAAGAAATAACATCTCCAGCTATCATAAAAATATATCTAAAAGTTGATTTTCTATCATCAAAACAACTATCAAGATTATCATCTAAATATCCAATCACCTTTAGGTAATCTACTCTGCTATATACAAGCATGAAATCTTTTGTTCATTATAGATTCTCATCACTTTTTTAATTGCAAGCTAATGTTCATGACCTGGATTTGACAAATATCTCTCAAGAGTATTCACAATAAAAACAATATCAGGTCTGTACATATTTGTGTATATATAAGACTGCCAATGCACTAACATATGGAATATCCTTCATTACTTTTTTTTTTTCAACATCATTCTTGAGATATTGTTCTATGCTCAATTTATTCTCTTTCACAATAGGAGCTTCACCAAACTTGTAGGTTTGCATATTGAATCTTTTTAAAATACGATCTATATAACTTTTCTAAGATAACCCAAGAACTTTCTTAGATTTGTCACGATGAATCTCAATGCTTAGAACAAAAGAGGCTTCCTAAGGTCTTTCATATCAAACTTCGTAGATAAAAAAACTTTTTATATCATTCAATAAATCAACATTTTTACTAACAAACAAAATGTCATCTACATAAAGTATTAAGAAAATATATTTACTCTCACTTACTTTTATGTAGATGTATTGATCAAAATTATTTTCTTCAAAACCAAATGATCTCACAATCTTGTCAAATTTCAAGTATGTGATGCTGTTTGAGACCATAGAAAAACTTCTGAAGTTTGCATATCACATGCTTCTTTTCGGCTTCTTTAAATCCTTCAAGTATGCAGCCCTAGTTTCCATCCCCGCGGGGGCAAAACAGGGGCTTCATCCATCAGCTGGACAAAATAAAATTCTCCCTTGAGAGTACCTTTATCTGGGGAACCGAAAATAATAGTCATTTATTCTTTATGAAGGTACTTGTCCCCACGGGATGATAGTGAAGAGAATGTTGGAAGATAGCGGATTGCCCGATACGTTTTGATATTAATTGATCATGATTATCTTGATTGATCACGATCTTCATGTATATGTAAATTAAATATTAGATCTAGATATAGATTGATAATCCAGATCATTTACTTCATTATACAAAATAGAGCTTGTATTATATCTCTACAGAATTGTACATTCAGAAGCATTAGTGAAAGTACAGTAAAATCTCCCCCACATCGATATTCTTTTTCCTCTCTGGACTTCGTCCATTCTTCCTTCACTTTTGCCTTCTTACATGGTATCAGAGCACCTTGATCTCTGACTCGCTTCCGCTCCAAACCGCTGCCGAAGAAAATTCTCAACCTGCAAAAGGATTGATCTTTCGGCATTAGGCATACTCTCGAAGGAAGAAATTTAAATTAACTTACCATGGTTTCTTCGCGGGACTCGGTCACGGCTGCGACGACAGGACCACCGAAGAAAGTAGTCCTCGAGTTCCACAGATCCAGAACCTTCCTGCAGTAATACTAGTATCCGACCAACAATTAGCTCAAACCCAACCCCAGCAATGGCGGCCCACGCAGGCTCAGTTCCAATTGGGGCAACCCACGACGGGTCAACCATACCAGTGGATTCCATATCCACTCTATTTTGGGCCAAGCCCAAGTTCCTCATCGCCTTTTTTCGTGGGCCACCAGAATCACGATGGAGGCCCGCTAGCCACAAATGGGGCAAGCCCAACCATTGCGATGGAGCAGACGAACGGTTCGAGCGAATCGGGTACGGGGCATAATCCCTACCCGGGATATGTCAATGCGGGCTATCCAGTCGGGTCGAGCGAATTGGGTCAAGGGACGAATCCCTACCCGAATTTCGCAACCGATTTTCTGCTTGTTCCAGCGGCGGCGTTCACTGGGCGACCAGAAATAGGCGATCCTCTGTTTGTCTCCACAGCCGACGGACCGGAGCTTCGACTGATAAACCAGCAACTAACCGGACTAGAGACCTATTCGAAGTGGTCACAAGAGCTCCGGCGAGCACTAGTGACAAAAGACAAAGACGGATTTCTCGATGGAGCAATCCCAATCCCCTCCGATGAACACCTAGCCCGACACTGGCGGAAATGCAATTGTTGACACCTAAATTTTGGCGACCCGTTTGGTCATTTATCACATTAAAAATTAGGGGTTAATTTTATCCCTGAAAAAACTATTAATTGCATAGCATATAAATTTAGGTGCATTTGTTTTTTAATTTACATTTTGTGCATTGGATTGGTGATGGGTGGGTTCGAATTAGTGGTTCTGAGTTTTAACTTGGAAGGCCAGACTAAGCCCACAAAGCGAGCAAATTGGCCCAAAAATTAATTATAAAAATTTGGAAATTTTTACAAAATATAATAAATTTTTAGATAGGGCAGATGTGAAAAGCAAATATTGCGTTTGGCAAAATGAATATTGCGTTCAGAAAAAGAATCTTTGTGGATTTCGATTTGAGAAGATTAAAACCCTAATTCGTTACTTATATATAAA
Source organism: Eucalyptus curtisii (assembly GCA_017140595.1). Classification (NCBI taxonomy): domain Eukaryota; kingdom Viridiplantae; phylum Streptophyta; class Magnoliopsida; order Myrtales; family Myrtaceae; genus Eucalyptus; species Eucalyptus curtisii. Next base: position 14,913,919 of record CM029502.1, read on the forward strand.
AAACGCGTAGGGTTTCAAGAGGGGGCCACACATTGAATATACGGCCACGTTAAGAGAGGGTTTTTTCTCGAGTTTTAGGAACACTGAAAAAAAGAAGAAAAGCTTTCCTTGGGGTTTTTCGAAGCTTCTTCGTTCGTTCTTGGAGGAAAATCAAAGACAATACCGAAGGAAGGGAAAGACTACTGTGGAGGAGGGTCAAGGTCAAAAGCAGAAAAGTACAAGGCCAGCAGAGAAGAGACGTGCGGTAGAAAAGGGTGAAAAGAAAGAAAGAAAAAAACAACAAAACCAAGAAGAACACTGTTCTTCTTCCTTCGGTGAACTCCTGCTGCTGTGACGGACTCTCTGCGCTACTGATCTCCTCCGTCCGTTGCCCCGCTCGGCCGGGACGCTGCTATCTCGCCACACCGGCTCTACCCGGCTCCGCCGTCGATTGCACCCGCGTAGCCCGCAATTCCACCCCTGCTCCGACGACCCGAGCGCCCCTTTGCTGGTTGCCGTTACCGCCGACCGGCGACGCCACCGGTGGTTGAGTAGTTGCACGCTTGAGCGACACCGTTGCTTCTGGTCCGAGCCTCTTCCACGCAGCGCCCCAGCAGGTCTCGAGCCAACTCCTCCCTGCCTGCAACGTTGCTATTGCTCTGCTCCGCCAGCCTCTGCCTTCGATCGACGCTCAGCAGCGTCCCCCCCTCTCCGAGATCTGCACCACCGCTGCAGATCGCGACACCAGCGACCCGACGCCCCTTGCCAGTAGCCACCCGACGTCGCAGTCCCTGTCCGATCCGCGACGTCATTTCTGCTCCTGCTTCAACGACGCCGCGCTTGACAGCCCGACTCCGCTCCTTTGCCCGCGACCCAGGACCGGTCGCCGAGGTTCGACGCTTTGCTGCTCCCAGCAACCCGATGCACGCCTGAGCGACAAACCAGTTGCAGCTTGCTCCCAAACGCCGGACAGCAGGCCCTTGCCCGCTGGTCAATGTTCTTGCCCGCCGGTCCGCCCGCCGCCCTCACCGGAGCTCCGGCGACCCACCAAGCCGTCGCTCGCTAACCCTAGTTTAGGAGCCCATTAGGTAGATTTCTTATTTTTATTTTTTATTTTTTATTACTTTTATTTATTTATTTATTGTTATTATTTATCTTGTTTATTTATTTGAAATGTTCAGCATTAGTATGATTAAAATTCTCAACAATGAAATAGCCGGGGAAATTTGTGATTGTCGATCCGATTTTCGCGCTGAAATCCGACTCGCAATTACTTGAAAAATTGCCAATCCGATCTCACGCTCGAGATTCGATTCACGATTTTATTTAAAATTGGCCAACCCGATCTCATGCGCGAGATATGGTTCGCCAATTTTTGGATATCAACATTATCTTGCTTGATTTGATGACGTGGTGTTTGAGTCGGTTTTATTTTCGTAAAAGGAAAAGGAAATAAAAAAATCTGAATTAGGATTAGGTTTGTTTTTTAATTATTTTGCATGTTTAGAATAGGGATTTTATTTTGAGTCATGAAAAAGAAAAGGAAAAAGTGCATTCATTTAGGATGTTAGATTTTTTTTTTTTTTATGTGAATTGCATGTTTAATTTTAATTTCGAATTTCATATAAAAATTAGAATTATGGCATTCTTTGCATGTCATTGCATGGTAGATAAAATTGCATGTTTAATTTTAGGTCTAGATAGATTTAAAAAAAAAAAGGAATTGCATGATAGTTTTTTTAAAAAATGCACATAGTATCTAGATTAGATAATATTTTAGGATTGCATCACGAGATAATGTTCTAGATTAAGATAGGATTGGTATATTCCTAACTTAAAATAGATAATGTCTCGCTTTAGTTAGATTTTTATTTTTAGTGATTTTTAATTATGAATTTTCATTAAAAGAGACAAATCAAAAAATCATTCTCATGCATATTAGAATAGGATTGCATGTTTCATTTTAAATTTAAATCGACTTTTAGATATATTACATCTTGGGTTAGAAGTCGCTAGGTTAAAATAATATCTTGGTTTAAATTAGGATTTAGTTTGCCCTAATCCTTAATTTAAATTGGATAGAATTTTAACCAAGTTGGGTAATTGTTGCATTTTTCTTAATTTCGAATTTTAAGAAAAAATAAAATTTGTCTTAGGATAAATTAATTTCAATTTCTAGGATAGATCGCATTTTCTAGAATAAAAATTATGTGCATGTCATATAGAAATAGGCTCATGAAATGCACGTCATTTAGTGTTTGCTAAGTTCATTTAATTAGAACTTCCTTGTCATTAGAATTAGGTCATCTTGATTAATTTAGATTGCATATTTAATTATTGCATGTTCATCAAGAAATCATTAGTTTTTTCATATAGTTTAGGACATGTTGCCATGCCATATTATTTCATATTAGATTAGAAGCATTGCATTGCATTGCATATGGACTATGCTCTTGTCTAAAAAAAAGTGAAAGCAAAAATTGAGTGATTGCTTGTTAATTAGAAATTATATCTAGGATTGCTGATGTGAATTCTGGTCTAACAACGCAGATGCTTTCGTTGCTATAAGTAAGTCGTGCATTTTATTTATTTACTTTCTTGGGTGTTAAATTGGTGGTTTGCGCACCTGAGTGATCACCTCACATGTTAGGAAAGTAAATTAAAATTGATTCAAACTGCTTGCTAAACATTTTTCAAAATAAAAGAAAAAGGTACCGAAAGGGCGTTAGAGAAATCTAACGTAACCAAGTCCCGAACTCACAAATCTCTGGTTCGTAGGAGTAAAGTAAAACTCCCATTACTTTACTTGAGTTTCTAATCGACCCACCAAAAATAGATTAGTGGCGACTCGATTGAAAATCATTTGTATGTTAAGAACTTGAACCTAAGTCGCGAATTGGTACGGGCTTGGGAGAGCCCGAGTTAAGTCTAGGCTTAACAATCAATTAGCCAAACCCTAGGTGGTTCACACCCGAAAATTTGGTCGCGACAGCTTGGCGACTCCACTGGGGACTTGAGTTGAAACTCTTAGTGGGCTTAGGCCAATTTTTCTTTTGAAAAATGTTTTTGCTTGGTAGCGAGGATCCCAGGTACGTCCCTAACATTTAAGGTGTTAAATGTTTTTGCAGATTGGGAGGTATAAGGAGAAGTGTTTGATAACCTCTGTTTTGTAGGGAGGTGAAGTAATGTATGGTTTATTTTCATGTTGAAGTGTTACTTGATATAAAGCTGTTGTGCATGCCTTGCATTTAACACTACACTATTGCACACACAACCCGCCGCCGGACTGGGCCGCATAGGATCATCTAGGATGGTATTGAGATGATTGCCACTCCGACCGCATGCTCGCGGTACGAGTCGCCCATCTCAATCCCGAACTTTCTTCTTTTGGTGTCAAGAGTACCCACCTCGGTCCGCATGTCCGCGACCTGGGTCGGCTCTTTGACCAAGCCGGAGTCATGAGGACCCGACATAGTCCACACGCCCGTGGCTAGTCTGATCATCCTTGTGGCTCCACTTTGTTAAGCCTTATAGACTAGAAATTGAGCCTCACATCTCATGTGCATGTCTATGTGATTGCAATTAATTTTCCTTGGTGAAGTAAGTCTTCTATCTCTATACCATGCCATTTATTTCGTCATACTTTTGATCGGTCCATGACAATTTAGGTCGATCATTGATTTAATTCATTTGTCAATTGGGAATGAAATGAGGAAATTACCATGCAATGAATCATTTGGAAAATAAAAAAATTGGAAATTTGTTTTCAATTCGTGTCTTAGCTCTTCCTAGTTCTTGTTTAGGAAATTTCGTCCCTACTGGGGCATCTATGTCTTTGTTTTCCTAATCCATTTTTAAGAAATCCTCTTCGTATGTGGACTTTTCTTGACTGAAAAATAGATTGTTGTCATGGATCGGCTCTCTCATTACACCTCATACTTACATATTTTCATTCATTTACATTAGGTGATAACGGATCCTCCACGTTCGCCCATAATTACACGATCGAGAGCAAAGATGGCCGACCAAACTGAAATGCGTGATCGTATGTCTGCCGTGGAAGACCAACTCAAACAGTTGCTCACCTCTATGCAACTCATGACAACTCAAATCTAATCTCTCCGAGTGAACCCGACTCCTGCACCCGCTCTTCCTGAGATAGTTATTCGGAAGCAAGCAAGCAAGGCTCAAATGGGTGATGATGACATGCGACGACTGGAAGATGACCCACCTTTGATTACCGCCGAAAAGACAAAGCCGGATAACGTCCCTAAGGTGGAGCAAGATGAACGTGTTGCCAAACTCGAGGAGAAAGTCAAGCAATTGCAAGAGTCACAGAGTTCACTCCCGTTTGATTTATCCGTGTATGAGAAGGTTAAGGTGCCGAAGAAATTTAAGATGCCGGATTTTGAAAAATACGATGGTACTTCCTGCCCTAAGGCTCATCTGCAGATGTACCACGTACGCATGGCGCAATATGTCAAGAATGAACCCCTCATGATCCAATCATTTCATGCAAGCTTGAGTGGGCTGCACCTTTTTGAACTGGTACATAATGAAGAATGTAAACCTTCTCGAGACTTGGAATGAAGTGGTTGATGCGTTCCTCAAGCAATATAAGTTCAACATGGACATTGCACCTTCCGAGAGGATCTTAAGCGGATGGAGAAGAAGAAAAATGAATCATTCAAGGAGTATCTTTGTGAGGTGGCGCCATCGGCGGCTCAAATCACTCCTGAGCCTACTACCAAAGAGCTGATGAAATTATTTGTCAAGACTCTCCCATTTGAGTTCCGCAACCGGATGGCTAGCACGTACATTGAGAACTTCAACCAACTTATCCTGGTGGGTGAACAGATCGAGATGGGGATAAGAGAAGAGTGGTTTCGAGCCATCTAACAAGAGATTTTCTACCAAGAAGGAGAAGGATCCTGAAGTTGAGATTAATATGGCTTACTCTCAACCGAATCGTGACACATCCAATCGCGCTTCGGTAATTAAGATTTCTACTGAGCAACAAGGTGGAGGACATCAGTTCTCGGGTCGACGACGTAATGTTAGGAGACATTTTACACCTCTTCCTGGACCCCTATCTAAAGTTTTGCTTATTCTCCAAAAGAAGGGATTAATCTCTACTGAACCGAAGCGACCAAATCCCGAGCATTATCCTGCATATAATTCCTCCGAAAAGTGTGACTATCACATGGGAGAGGTTGGTCACTCCACTGATGATTGCTATGTTTTGAAGCATAAGGTCCAAGATCTCTTGGATACAGAGGCATTCTCCTTCAGTAGTAATCAGAAAAATCCTCTGCCCAACCATGATGGAGGCGCGAACACTGTCACCGAGTGAAAAAGTTCTTATCTTCTAGGACTTCCATTTTTGTTTAGGATTTTCTGCTTTTTGAAATTTCAATTATCTCTTTCGCTTTTAGGGTTTGGCTTGTTTGCATTTTCCGTTCCAATAATGTAATTCATTTGATTCCGTTCAATGAAATTACAATTTTATTTCAAATTTTGAGGACATGATGGGGTACACCAAACCAGCCTGGTGACAATATCCAACAATGAAAAAAAAATATCATCCATGGAGAAATTCTGAGGACTGGGCTTCTTCATGTTTCCTCATCCAAAAAAATTCCAAAAAAATCATTTTTGAAGTCATTTCCTAAAGCATGCTTTAGGTTAGCCCTGTTTAATTTTCTGACTCATTTACTTCATGTTTGAGCATCACGTTTTCGGTCGATGAGAAGGTATCTGAAAAAGGCATACTAGGTTGCAATTGGCCTGTTGTCAAGGACACATTTCTAAGGAGTTAATGTGACAGATTGTGGGCATGACAGATTTTGGGGCAAAAGAGGATTTTCAGTCTTGAATAATAAGGACAATCCCAAGACATCAACTGTTGAGGCAATCTCATTGTAGAGGAATCATTGAATGAATGCTTAAAACCATTTTGCAGTGTGGAAAACTGTTTGTTTTGGAGTTGACAATTTTTCATGCATAAAGCTGTTGAGCTCTTTTTTAAAAAAAGATTTTGCATGATGACTCTTACATGTTTTATCCACCAATTCCACTAAAGAACATTAAGATGGACGAATTTAATGAATGATGTGGAATTGATTGAGCATACTAAATGAGACGAGTCGGGATGATGAAAGGCAAACCCTATCCTATACACAGTCCCATATTCATACACTTGTGAGATGAGTGTAGGAAGGTTCATATCCATAAGGTAAAGAGTTCTCTCACAAAAGGTACGGCAACCGAAGTGATGAGAGGCAATTCATTTCTCTATCCCAAACACTAAATGTGATCCATTGCTTAACCCTTTTGAGCCTATACACTTATGGATATTCTTTTCAAACTACCCCTGTCAAGAACCATCCCACATTGGGGCAAATTGGAAGAAAAGACAGCATCATAAGGTGAAGAAAATGAATTGAAATCTTCTTGCTCTCACTTGCATCAATCTTCAAGTAGTGCTATTACATTGAATTCATGTGTTAATTTAAGTGCCTTAGGATGACGAAGAGCGGTTCTTTCTTTATCCTATACACTTTTATCTATTGCGTAGCCCCTTTGAGCCTATGAATTCATTTCTTTAAACCCAATTGGTGATCATCCCCCACACTGGGGCAAGACAAAAGGCAGATGAAGACCCTTGAAAGTTTGAGTGTCATTTAAAGTGTAATTGCTTGACGCATGCATTGTGCGCAAGAATTGAATCAAAATGGAACTAAGGGGCATGAAAAAGCAGTGTGCCTGGTAAAAGCAAGGCCAATGCCCATGAAAAAGAAATGAAAAAAAATGAATGAGAACTAGGGGCATGAAAAAAGCAGTGTGCCTGGTAAAAGCAAAGCCAATGCCCATGAAAAAGAAATGAAAAAAAAATGAATGAGAACTAGGGGCATGAAAAAAGCAGTGTGCCTGGTAAAAGCAAAGCCAATACCCATAGATGAAAATGAAAAATGAAAAAAAAAAAGGTCAAGATAGGTGACTGTCAATTGCAAGAATTGAATCCCAATGGAGCAATACTCAAAGAACTCAAATGCTGAGTTTTTACAATCAATGGAGCACTTCATGAAGACAATCCCCGATGATGAAAAAGAAAACTAGTGGCAATGCCAAGATGATCACCAACTCTCACCATTCACACACATTTTGAGCCTAATGATCCTTTCATTTCTCAACCCATGAACCCAACCTACGTTACATCCCTTACAAAGTCTCTTTAGATTATGGCACTTGAATTAACATAGGAGTTCATATGTTTATAAGCATCGCTCGAAGAAGTGCGAGCAAGATTATTTCTTTCTCATTTTTCAGGGTTCTTGACTTGTAAATCCGAAGATGATTACAAGACTGTTCATTCAATAGCCTTGACTCAAAGAGTCCCTTTGTTAAGCCATTGACCAAGCCTACATTATGGTCCCTGTTAAAGACCTCTCAGATTGGTAAGATCGTACCGCTTGCGAGAATACTCGGACTCATGTCGATATGATAAAATTGAGTGATTCTCATAAATAGCCATTCTAAATGAGAGTGAGTGAAAGTCCTTTCTAACCGAAAGTCTCTCATTTAGTATTCTTAAGAAATCCATGTCATGAGTGAAAATTGTCTTGAACGATAATTCTCTCTAGTGGAAATTTGGGTGATGCAAAAGTCATTATGCATGAACCTTGATTGAATTGATAAAATTTTCAGTAGATTTTGAAGTAGGCATTCCAGAATAGCCTTAATTGCTTATTTCTTTGGTGAATGCATTTTTGTTCTAATCATGTCGACAGATAATGTTTTCTCAAAGACCCAAGAGCTCGACATTCGGGTTCCTTTCAAAATGCCTCATGATATTAGGAGATGAGAAACCATCATGAACATTCAAGGTGCATCCTTGATGTTCCAAAATTTATTTCTACCATGAGTTGAGAGGCCTCCACAGGATATCTAAGTTCCAGAAAACATATCCCCAAGAATCAGAGATATCATCAGGTAAGTATATCTCTACCCATTCTCGACACTTGACTCGGTCAAGCTGTCCTTTTAAATTGACCTGGTGTGCTTTTGTAGCCCAGAGTCCCATCCATTGACTCGGCGTGCTTCTGTAGCCCGATGTCCCTTTATATTAACCTGGCATGCTTTCGTAGCCCAGAGTCCCTTTCATCGACTCGGTGTGCTTTTGTAGCCCGATGTCCCTTTATATTGACCTGGTGTGCTTTCGTAGCCCAGTGTCCATTGACTCGGCGTGCTTCTGTAGCCCGATATCCCTTTATATTGACTTGGTGTGCTTTCGTAGCCTATTGTCCATTGACTCGGCGTGCTTTCGTAGCCCAGTGTCCCTTTATATTGACCTGGCGTGCTTTCGTAGCCCATAGTCCCTTTCATAGACTCGGCGTGCTTTTGTAGCCCGATGTCCCTTTATATTAACATGGTGTGCTTTCGTAGCCCAGAGTCATCGACTCGACATGCTTCCGTAGCCCGATGTCCTTTTTTAATAGACCCAGCGTGCTTCCGTAGCCCGGAATTCTTGACTTGGTGTGCTTTCGTAGCTCAGTGTCCATTTTTATCGACTCAGCGTGCTTTCGTAGCCCGATGTCCATTTATATTGACCTGGCGTGCTTTCGTAGCCCAGAGTTAATTGAGTTGTCCCCAAAGATTTTTCTCCAGATTCAATCCCAGTTTAGGCGACCGTAGAATGGTACGGGTCCTAGACACAACCAAGCACTGCCATACTAGGCAACCGTAGAATGGTACGAGTCCTGGGAAAGTAGTCTCTTTACAAAGTCATGATACTATTCCGGGCGACCGTAGAATAGTACGGGTCCTGGACATGTAACACAAACGATCTCGAATTACTCTATCCTCCTTGAAGGTAAGTTATTCCGGGTAGGTTCATTTATCATTTGCGTTTCCATGCATCATATAAATTGCATTCAAAAAATGGAATTCATTTTCCAACAAAAAATCATTCAATGCATGTGCATAGTCAAAATTTAGGTCTCAATTTGTCTTTGAAAGCAACCTCTTTGAGCTCACCTTCAAAGATGGGCAGGCTGTTGACACCTAAATTTTGGCGACCCATTTGGTCATTTATCACATTAAAAATTAGGGGTTAATTTTATCCCTGAAAAAACTATTAATTGCATAGCATATAAATTTAGGTGCATTTGTTTTTTAATTTACATTTTGTGCATTGGATTGGTGATGGGTGGGTTCGAATTAGTGGTTACGAGTTTTAACTTAGAGGGATTGGACTAAGCCCACAAAGCGAGCAAATTGGCCCAAAAATTAATTATAAAAATTTGGAAATTTTTCCAAAATATAATAAATTTTTAGATAGGGCAGATGTGAAAAGCAAATATTGCGTTTTGCCAAATGAATATTGCGTTTAGAAAAAGAATCTTTGTGGATTTCGATTTGGGAAGATTAAAACCCTAATTCGTTACTTATATATAAAAAACGCGTAGGGTTTCAAGAGGGGGCCACACATTGAATATACGGCCACGTTAAGAGAGGGTTTTTTCTCGAGTTTTAGGAACATTGAAAAAAAGAAGAAAAGCTTTCCTTGGGGTTTTTCGAGGCTTCTTCGCTCGTTCTTGGAGGAAAATCAAAGATAATACCGTAGGAAGGGAAAGACTACTGTGGAGGAGGGTCAAGGTCAGAAGCATAAAAGTACAAGGCCAGCAGAGAAGAGACGTGCGTCAGAAAAGGGTGAAAAGAAAGAAAAAAAAAACAACAAAACCAAGAAGAACACTGTTCTTCTTCCTCCGTGAACTCCCCGCTCTTCGTGACGGACTCTCTACGCCGCTGGCGATCTTCTCCGTCCATTGCCCTCTGCCCGCCGGACGCTGCTGTCTCGCCACACCAGCTCTACCCAGCTCCGCCGTCGATTGCACCCGCGTAGCCCTGCAATTCCACCCCTGCTCCGACGACCCGAGCGCCCCTTTGCTGGTTGCCGTTACCGCCGATCGGCGACGCCACCGGTGGTTGAGTAGCTGCACGCTCAAGCGACGCCGTTGCTCCTGGTCCGAGCCTCTTCCGCGCAGCGCCCCAGCAGGTCTTGAGCCAACTCCTCCCTGCCTGCAATGTTGCTATTGCTCTGCTCCGCCAGCCTCTGCCTTCGATCGACGCTCGGCAGTGTCTCCCCCTCTCCGAGATCTGCACCACCGCTACAGGTCGCGACACCAGCGACCCAACGCCCCTTGCCAGTAGCCACCCGACGTCGTTTCTGCTCCTGCTTCAACGACGGCCGCGCTTGACAGCCCGACTCCACTCCTTTGCCCGCGACCCAGGACCGGTCGCCGAGGTCCGACGCTTTGCTGCTCCCAGCGACCCGATGCACGCCTGAGCAACAAACCGGTTGTAGCTTGCTCCCAAACGCGGACAGCGGTCCCCCGCCCGCTAGTCAATGTTGCTGCCGCCCGGTCCGCCCGCCGCCCTCACCGGAGCTCCGGCGACCCACCAAGCCGTCGCTCACTAACCCTAGTTTAGGAGCCCATTAGGTAGATTTTTTATTTTTTATTTTTATTTTTTATTACTTTTATTTATTTATTTATTGTTATTATTTATCTTGTTTATTTATTTGAAATGTTCACCATTAGTATGATTAAAATTCTCAACAATGAAATAGCACGGGGGAAATTTGTGATTGTCGTCCGATTTTCGCGCCCGAAATCCGACTCGCAATTACTTGAAAAATTGCCAATCCAATCTCACGCTCGAGATTCGATTCATGATTTTATTTAAAATTGGCCAACCCGATCTCATGTACGAGATATGGTTCGCCAATTTTTGGATATCAACATTATCTTGCTTGATTTGATGACGTGGTGTTTGAGTCGGTTTTATTTTCGTAAAAGGAAAAGGAAATAAAAAAATCTGAATTAGGATTAGGTTTGTTTTTTTAATTATTTTGCATGTTTAGAATAGGGATTTTATTTTGAGTCATGAAAAAGAAAAGGAAAAAGTGCATTCATTTAGGATGTTAGATTTTTTTTTTTATGTGAATTGCATGTTTAATTTTAATTTCGAATTTCATATAAAAATTAGAATTATGGCATTCTTTGCATGTCATTGCATGTTAGATAAAATTGCATGTTTAATTTTAGGTCTAGATATATTTAAAAAAAAAAAAAGGAATTGCATGATAGTTTTTTAAAAAAATGCACATAGTATCTAGATTAGATAATATTTTAGGATTGCATCACGAGATAATGTTCTAGATTAAGATAGGATTGGTATATTCCTAACTTAAAATAGATAATGTCTCGCTTTAGTTAGATTTTTATTTTTAGTGATTTTTAATTATGAATTTTCATTAAAAGAAACAAATCAAAAAATCATTCTCATGCATATTTGGGAATAGGATTGAATGTTTCATTTTAAATTTAAATCGACTTTTAGATATATTACATCTTGGGTTAGAAGTCGCTAGGTTAAAATAATATCTTGGTTTAAATTAGGATTTAGTTTGCCCTAATCCTTAATTTAAATTGGATAGAATTTTAACCAAGTTGGGTAATTGTTGCATTTTTCTTAATTTCGAATTTTAAGAAAAAATAAAATTTGTCTTATGATAAATTAATTTCAATTTCTAGGATAGATCGCATTTTCTAGAATAAAAATTATGTGCACGTCATATAGAAATAGACTCATGAAATGCACGTCATTTAGTGTTTGCTAAGTTCATTTAATTAGAACTTCCTTGTCATTAGAATTAGGTCATCTTGATTAATTTAGATTGCATATTTAATTATTCCATGTTCATCAAGAAATCATTAGTTTTTTCATATAGTTTAGGACATGTTGCCATGCCATATTATTTCATATTAGATTAGAAGCATTGCATTGCATTGCATTGGACTATGCTCTTGTCTAAAAAAAAGTGAAAGCAAAAATTGAGTGATTGCTTGTTAATTGGAAATCATATCTAGGATTGCTGATGTGAATTCTGGTCTAACAACGCAGATGCTTTCGTTGCTATAAGTAAGTCGTGCATTTTATTTATTTACTTTCTTGGGTGTTAAATTGGTGGTTTGCGCTTTGAGTGATCACCTCACATGTTAGGAAAGTAAATTAAAATTGATTCAAACTGCTTGCTAAACATTTTTCAAAATAAAAGAAAAAGGTACCGAAAGGGCGTTAGAGAAATCTAACGTAACCAAGTCCCCGAACTCACAAATCTCTGGTTCGTAGGAGTAAAGTAAAACTCCCATTACTTTACTTGAGTTTCTAATCGACCCACCAAAAATAGATTAGTGGCGACTCCGATTGAAAAGCATTTGTATGTTAAGAACTTGAACCTAAGTCGCGAATTGGTATGGGCTTGGGAGAGCCCGAGTTAAGTCTAGGCTTAACAATCCATTAGCCAAACCCTAGGTGGTTCACACCCGAAAATTTGGTCGCGACAGCAATCAACTCGTCCGAACATGGATCGGGAATTGCATATCCCCAGAAGTCGCGACTGGGCTTCCACCCACAGAGGATGCCAAAACCATGTGGGAAAACATACGAGAAATGTACGGTAAAATGGATTAAGCAAAAGTTTTTAATCTCATGCAGGAAATCAGCGAACTCAAACAGGGAAACTCGACGGTCACGGCCTGCTTCAACAAGCTATCGTCTCTCTGGAATCAACTCGAAGCAATAGAAGAAAAGCTTGAAGGGCTAGAATCTACCCTCAAGCAGTATAAAAGGATCAAAGAGAGAGAAAAAGCCACGCGATTCCTGCTGATTTTAAACGAATCGTACCTCACGTTTCGGTCACAGATCCTTGCCATGGATCCCATGTCACCGATCGGGCGTATTTTCCAATTGGCTATGCGGGAGGAGAGTCAACGACTCACAATTACGAAGAACAGTGAGAGCATTGCTCGGTTGCCCGTGGTGAAGGGAGAACCCTAACCCTAGCTCATGAAAAGGAAAAGAAGAGCCCCTTAGGGTTCGGTGAGATCGATTTACGCGGGCTTAAAAGGGACGGGACGAACGGCCAGGATTACATGCAAGGATCGGGTGGCTCAGATTACGCGCGAAGATCGGACCACCCAGATTACTCGCGAAGATCCGACGTTCATCTAGGAATCGAAATTGCGCCTGGATCGGACGGTGGACAGCAGATCGCGATCAAAGGAGTGGACGGCCAGATCTTCGCCATGTCATCAAAAAACTTCGCAAAAAATTTTAAAGGAAAGGGTAAATTTTTTTGCGATTATTGCAAGCGTACTAACCATACCATTGACAGTTGCTGGAAATTACACGGGAAGCCGGGAGAAAAGGAAAAAAAAATTTCCACGGCTTATCGAGTCCTTTGGACCAATGGTCCAAAAATTGACCAACCTATTTCATATGGTCGTATAAGCAATTCATGCAGACACTACAGAAGATGGATATATCCAACAAAGGGGGAAGTTTCTCAGGTATTTCACATTGCCTAATTAATTCCATTTCCATAAAGGCATGGATTATAGACTCTGGGGCAAGTGACCATATTATATGCGGCAAGGGATTTTTTTCAACTATAAATGAAAGCTTGAATTTTCCTATCTCCGTACAATTACCCAACGGAAATGTTACTCATGTCAAAGTGACAGGAACAGTGAATCCCAGTCCTCAGATTATTCTCCAGAATGTGCTATATGTCCCAGAATTCCAATTCAACCTCATATTTGTGTCTAAAGTCTGCAAAGAGAACTCATGCCGGGTAATATTCAATGCTGACACATGTTTATTTCAGGCCCTTTCGACCGGGAGACTAATGGGCTTGGGTAATCTTTACGAAGGACTCTATTTCTAGACGAGTTTTCCAAGTAATTTCAATTTTCCATGCAATCCCTTGAATAAGAAATCATTGTGTAATTCAACTGCCAATGAAAGAAATCTTACTATGCATATGAGATTGGGTCACAGTGCTTCATTTTCATATCCTGAATGTCCTATATGTCCCCTTGCGAAGCAATCACGTACACCATTTTCTTCTAGTACCTCACGGACTAGTCAAATATTTGCATTAATTCATGTGGACATTTGGGGACCTTATCATATAGTAAATCATGATGGCTCTCGTTATTTTCTTACGATAGTAGATGACTATTCTCGGGCAACATGGATCTTCCTAAGGCAATAAAAAAATCAGGTCTATTCTCACCTGAAAAATTTCATTCTGCTATCTAAGAACCAATTCAGGAAATCCATTCAGCGGGTCCGTGCGATAACGGGAGAGAATTTTTCAGTCATGAATGCTCCCTGTTATTCAATTCTCATGGTATTCAACACGAAAGTTCCTGCATTTACTCACCACAACAAAATGGAGTGGTTGAAAGAAAGCATCGCCATCTATTGGAAGTTGCTCGTGCCTTAAAATTCCAAGCATCAATTCCGGAAAGATATTGGGGTGATTGTATCACCACAACAGCTTATCTTATTAATAGAATGCCTACTCGGATTCTCAATGGGCGGATGCCATTCGAGCTCCTATTTGGGAAGAAACCAGAATTGACTCATCTCAGGATCTTCGGATGTCTCTGCTATGCTGCAATCATGGGGCCTCGAGATAAAATGAGCCCACGTGCGCGGCGATGCGTCTTTATGGGATATCCCAACCTCCGAGAAAGGGTATCGGGTGCTTGAGATCTCCACGGGAGAATTTATAGTAAGTCGTGATGTAATTTTCCATGAGAATATTTTTCCATTTTCTGAAAGGGAATCTTCACATGGAGATCCAGAGATGGCTCCCAGCCATCATAATTTTCTCTTTGATGAAGCACCATACCGGGATCTCTCCTACATACCAGTAGTACAGCCGAGGAATCCTATTCTTCCTTCAGTTCCAGCTCTATAGGATTCTAATGGAAATTCGAATTCTTCAGAACATATTCAGGGAGATACCTTGGAGGAACCCATTGCTGATGTAGAAGTTGATGACACTACAACAACTTCATTACCAGAGACATCACACCTACCACTTTGAAGTGAGCATCCTAGAAGGTGCAGGACGAGCTACAAGACCACCAACCTGAACAAAAGATTATGTCTGTACCACTCATAAATCTCCAGGTATTCGGTATCCAATCTCTTCATATGTTTCCTTTGATAGATTGTCTCAGGAGCATAGATGTTGTATTAGTCGTTTGTCCGAAGATAAGGAACCGTCCAGTTATGAAGAAGCTTCCAGTAACCCAAAATGGCAAGAGGCCATGAAGGCAGAATTGAAGGCACTTACTGATAATCATACATGGGATCTTGTTCCATTACCAGCTCATCGTAAACCAATTTGATGCAAATGGGTTTACAAGATCAAGTATCGGGCTGATGGCTCCGTTGAACGGTACAAGGCAAGATTGGTAGCTAAGGGGTTCACCCAAAGAGAAGGCTTTGACTATCACGAGACGTTCTCACCAGTTGCCAAGGATGTTACAGTCCGTTCATTCTTAGCTGTCGCTGCTATTAATGACTAGCACCTACACCAGATGGATGTCCATAATGCCTTTCTCCATGGCGATCTAGATGAAGAGATCTACATGGATATCCCTCAAGGCATACGGAGACAGGCAGAGAATAAGGTGTGTCGTCTCCGTAAATCCCTTTATGGATTAAAACAGGCATCCAGACAATCGTATGCTAAATTTGCTAGCGCTCTTACAACATCAGGCTTCAAGCAATCCAAGCACGATTATGCTTTGTTCTCAAGAACTAAAGGTATGTCATCTATCTACTTGATGATTTATGTCAATGACATATTTGTTATGGGAAATGATAGAGCTTCTATAGAGAATTTCAAGGAATATTTGCATGCTACCTTCCATATTAAAGACTTAGGAGCACCAAAATATTTCCTTGGAATCGAAGTTGCCTGATTTGACAAGGGAATTTCCCTTAGTCAGCGGAAGTTCATTCTAGAAATCATATCAGAAGCAGGTCTATCAGAATGCAAGCCAGCTGTAATTCCTATAGAGCAAAACACTAAGTTGACCACCGCAGACTATGACAAGGGAATATCTCGAAGTGATGATCCCCTGCTCAGTGATCCGTCAGGCTATCAAAGACTTGTTGGGAAACTTATATACCTGACAATGACTAGACCTGATATCTCATATGCGGTTCAGACACTTAGCCAGTTTATGCATCAGCCGAAGCGTTCTCATTTGGATGCAGCTTTAAAGATTGTAAAATATCTGAAGAAATGTCCAGGGCTTGGGATACTTCTTTCTAAGGAATGTGACATGAGGATGACAGCATACTGTGATGCAGACTATGCAACATGTCCGATTAGTCGAAGATCTGTCACTGGATATTGCATTAAATTGGGAGGATCTCTTCTATCTTGGAAAACCAAGAAACAAGCCACCGTGTCCTGTCCTCGGCCGAAGCGAGAATATCGGGCTATGGCCAAGGCCACTTGTCAAGTAGTTTGGATACGAGGATTGCTCAAGGATCTTGGAGTAGAAGTACAAGGACCCACGAGGTTATATTGTGATAATGATGCGGCTCTTAAACTTGCATCTAATCCTATAGTGCATGAAAGAACCAAACATATAGAAGTGGATTGTCACTTCACACGGGAAAAGATCCAGGAAGGAGTAATTGAGACAAGAGGAATTGGGACAACGGAGCAACCAGTAGACTTGTTCACCAAGCCCCTATGTCAGAGACAACATGCATATCTATTAAACAAGCTAGGCGTCTTGGACATCTACAAGCCACCAGCTTGAGGGAGAGTGTTGGAAGATATGCGGATTGCCCGATATGTTTTGATATTAATTGATCATGATTATCTTGATTGATCACGATCTTCATGTATATGTAAATTAAATATTAGATCTAGATATAGATTGATAATCCAGATCATTTACTTCCTTATACAAAATAGAGCTTGTATTATATCTCTACAGAATTGTACATTCAGAAGCATTAGTGATAATACAGTAAATCTCCCCACATCGATATTCTTTTTCCTCTCTGGACTTCGTCCGTTCTTCCTTCACTTTTGCCTTCTTACAGAGAAATCTGATAGAGATGCAAATTGGTGGTACGATGGCAAGGTCTCACTTCGAATGACAAAGTAGAGAGAGAGAGAGGTGGTGGACGGTGCTATTTCGACTGGTCAGAGCAAATCTTTTGCCTGGATTCCCCACCAATCTCTCTACAGATCTTAAGAAATCCTTGGGTAATGTGCATGATTGACGAAAACAAAGAAAAACATAGAAATCTGACAGAGATACAGGTTCTTTGACGTACCCACTTGTTAATATATTCAATCGTTTCTTGAGACTGATTAAAGGTTCCGCCTTCAGACTCGATACATATTTGGGATTGGTTTTAGTACAAAAGCATTCTTGCCAGACGGATTTGAGATAAGGGCATATAGCTTCTGTGGGGCCCAGCTAACACATCAAATTAGAAAGAAGGTCAAAAATCAAAAGATGAAAAGGAGGGAGCTGCTCGTTCGTGTGAGAGAGAAAAAGAGAGAGGAGGGAGAGTTCTTCCTGAGATAGAACGGGGAAAAGAAGAAACGGGGTGTGCGGCTTTGCTGTCCCAATTTGAAGGCGAAAAATTGTCCAAATTGGTTGAGCCAAATTTCAATATGTTATTCATGGAACTAAGAGTTAGGAATTGATTGATTTCGTGTGTTAAAAGCCTTCTCCAAGTCATCTCTAGTCTTCTCTAATCTCGATTTCGGTTCTTGCTCTATATGTGTTAACCTATCATTGTGATGATGAAATATTATTGTATTATTGCATTTAGCTTTAGTGTGTTATTAGAGAAGAATCTTTGTATATCATTCTATTTCTTGATAATTAATGAAAAATTTTGAGAGTTTGTGATTTTTTTCTGCATTAGGTTTTTTTTTTTTTTTTTTTTTTTTTTTTGGTAGTGGTGTTGTTATTGTCTCCTTATTATTTTGGCATTATATCTCTGTATTTTGATAATTGTGTGAAAGGAATATGGGATTAAGCAGATTCTAGGTCGGTTTAATTATGAGGAAGAAATCAATCTTGAATTGAATGAGATCTTGTTGGATTGTTGTACGGTTCCCCCCATCACCAACCAAACCAATCTCGCTTCCACTAAACTCGGAAAATAGAAGATTTACTTACGAATCATAATTTCCAAAGGTACGGTGAAGACGATGCATGACAAAACCTCCAAATGTTTCACTTTGATTGCGAGGCAGATGTTTTGCACAGTAAAGGTTTGCATGGGCTGGCTACTTACATCTGTTGGGACTCATCGTCTGCTAGTACAATACATTATTCTAAGAATTTTACCAAACGTATTTCTATCTCGGGAATAGAAATTTTGTGCAATTACTAAACACGTTCTTTTGCTCAGAAATTGTTTCTGGGAATAGAAATAGAAAAAACTATTTATATTCAAAAATTGTTTCTTGGAATAGAATGGTTACCAAACGCGCCCTACATCGCCAACTCCAAGTCATACTGCCTTTTATGTCGAGTTGCGTGATGCGAGTTCCTTCGCATTTAATATGATGAACCCAAGTACTCCACAGGGATGAGGATGGAAGATTGATGAGGCTCCAAAGCATGCGACCCATCAATAATTTATTCCAAAGTTTTCGATCAAGCAAGCCTAGTTGTCCATCCTTTTTTGGTGAGAATACTACATTCCATGCAACTATGGCATTTGAGCTTTGATGCCACTAGTTGGGCATTTTAGCTCTAATATCACTTTAATGAACCAATCAAAATACGTACTATGCTAGTACAATACATTATTCTCTCATTGATGTTTACAATGCTGAATTTGAAGAGATATGTACTTAATAAAACCATACCTATCTCTCAACAAAAACAATGTAGGTGAAGTATTGAAATAAAACGTGTTGCTTTACACTCTACTTCTTAATATACCAAAGCCTTACTTCACCATTTTGCGGCGCTTACTTTAACCTACAAACACAATATCTAAAAGCTTGCTTTTACATGAACACACTATCAATTCTGAATGTACATTTTTCGTATATAGGTAAAGCTTGCATGAGGTTGCGCAATGTCGTATGCTCATGTACGAGTTTTATCCAATGATTTACTTTTTAGGTTAACCTTTAATCCTACCAAACCTCCAACTTTGTATCTATCTCCAAGATATTTGCTATTATCCTCGACTTTAGTAAATTTTTTATCCTCCACCAAGTAATTTCGAGTACCCTGCTGGCATAGAGGCGTTACTGCATGAATTCAGTGTATATATGGATCTAGATCACCGTACCGCATTCCTTAAATAACTTTGGGTCCTTGTGGCAACGGCATGATCTAATGACTAAAATGAACCATCAGTGTATGTATGTCCTGGAATTCATGCAAGAAAATTTCATTGAATAAATTTTCATTCGCTATAGTAATAGGTTAGCGTCCCGAGCTAAATATTTCCAAGAGTAAATATTGCCTATATTCATTCTACTCAATCAAGCTTTACATTTCAAGAATCCTTAAAAATAAAATCGGATTCACACTAGAATTTGTAAAACTCGTTAATATTTCTTTCCAATATGATGTGTCATGAATTAATTGTAAAAGACATGTACATGAGCATGGTTCAGGCAAGTGGGGCGTCAAGGTACTCTTTTGGCTCGGCCCGAATGGGCCGGGCCTAGAATTTCCATGCTAGTCTCAATTGTACAAGAAAATGCTCGAATCAAATTAATTGGTCTAGGCTGGTTGAGTTGGGACTAGCTTGAGTTTTTATTTATTTATTTATTTTATAGAAGTGGCTTAATTATAATTTTTGAGATAACAAGTACGGACTGATTCATTTGATCAATTAGCTTTGTCTAGCACAATGAGTCTAACAATTATTCTTTATCTATATCAATTCAATGTTACTAGTAGGAACCCACACGCATTACAAGTAATAAAGGTTATGATTTTTCATTAGAGCATTACTGTTTGTCTAAAATAAATTCAAGAACATAATTTTTTTTTAATGAATAGTCTTGAAACATGAAAATATGCAACTCTTGTATGGATAGACATATTACTTGAATGAAAGACGCAACTCTTGATAAAAAGGCCCAACCCTACCTCTACACCTTGAAGAGTAATGAAGGAAAAACAAAACAACTAGCAGCATATTAATCTCAATTACAATGTTTTGTTTGACGAGTTCATGCAGCACTGTCACTACAATAATAAATAAATGATGACATCAGCAATGACGTGTACCTAAAATCCTAATTTCCCACACGTGCTTTTGAGTTCGCAGCAAAAGGCATTAACTTTCGACGTCGCTCGCTCCCTCTCTCTCTCTCTGCTGTTTTGTCTCCTTCATCGGAAACTTCGTTGATGTGAATGTGGTGCTCGGTCAATCACTTTGATTCCCAACTACTTTCGTCGCCCGTGTGCATGTCCTATCTATGTTGTCGCTAGTTGTACTTAGGTGGCAAAAACTACTAAATTAACATTCTTTCTAAACATCCTCTCTCTTCCCACTAGCAACTCTTACCTTGAAGCTTCTTTCTAGTTTACTGAAACCACAAAGTCATTGAATTCTCAACATAATTCTCTGGGGGAGACTGACTACAAACATTGAATTACGAATAGACAATATGGGACGAAATTCTCTAGTTGGCTGATCCATGTTTCACATGGATGGATTGAAGAATTGTATAAAGACTGGTGCAGTCGCAGAACTGAATGAAAGTCAAATACTCTAAAAAAAAAAAAAAAGCCAAATCAACACTCAGTAAAAGTCATTCCCAAACATGAGTGATTTTACTTTCAACATCTAGTCTTTGAAAGCTAACTTTGAACTGACTTATCATGATACAAAAAGTTGGATATGAAAAAGATAGAACTCGAGAATTCCATTAGTATATGTTGCAAATTATTGAGAAAGTGTGATACGATAAACTCATTATATGAATGTCAAATGATCAAAATCAATCACAAGCTAAGAAATGCATGGGCATGAAAAATTGTACTTTATATGAGGGAATCATATCAAGTCTTTATATTTCTATATGTTATATCACAAATAACATGGAAGCATGAACAAATTAAATGATTTGATTAAGATATAAATTGCAGAAATAAAACTTAAACGCAAAGGATTGTGTGGTTCAGAGGTGTGCATACTACTAAGGGAGAGATCGATGAGATGGTTCCACTATAATATGTAGAGATGAGACTAGAATCGCTTAGTCGCACCCACTCATAACTACTTCACAATCCTAAATTAAATCTAAACCCACAAGAATTAATCACAAACATCTCTTAATCCTTTCTTTATAGGTTTAAAACACAGTAAGCATACTCAATATAGCACTGGAGACCGAACTTAACAACATTATAAATAAATAAATATATATATTTGTGTGTGGGTACGCGCCAAAGAAAACAAACACGAGCCCTTATCCAACATCAACATGGACTTCATCTTCAATACAGAAAGAAATCTTGTGAGAAATTAATTTCCCTTTTTCCATTACCCAAGTTCTCATTGGCAAGAGTCCAGTCTTGGACTTTACCAATGTGGCCGATGTTCCTCGCGATTCAAATTTGGGTTAGTGTTCAAAGCAATCAAAATTAACTTCGACCCATAGTCAACAAACCTCTACCATGATAGAGAAGTCCAACTTCATCCTTATCGATCATTGATCAGTCATTGTTTCTCCCAAGCCCATCGACGCTTCTTATTCACTTCAAACACTGACCAAGTCCGAATAGTATTGGAACTTGATCAATGTCAAAGGATCGCTGGCATGTCTGTCAAATTAACTACCGTGTTGCACTTTCTCAATGGATGCAAATCTTTCCTACGCAGTCTCAGGTATAAAATTGTACTTGACATCAATGTATGTTGTTTGCTAATGATACAATTGATTTTTGACCAAATGTATTGCACTCTGATTGTTGCAGTAAATAACAATCTCCTACTACAATAATCCTCAAACGTTGAACAAACATGTGAGCCAAATAGATTCCTTGATTGCCTTAGTTGATGCTATACACTCTACTTTAGTTGTCGGCAAAGCAATTGTCGGCTATAGCTGTTATCATAGGCAAATGATATGTAATACTTTAACAGATTTGAGCAGTCCATAACACAAGTGTTAAACTCTCAAGAAAATAA
This sequence comes from Eucalyptus curtisii, assembly GCA_017140595.1. Lineage (NCBI taxonomy): Eukaryota > Viridiplantae > Streptophyta > Magnoliopsida > Myrtales > Myrtaceae > Eucalyptus > Eucalyptus curtisii. Next base: position 14,935,984 of record CM029502.1, read on the forward strand.
ATACTAAGGTGTAACTTTATCTCATATTATTAGAGGATCCTAATTTATCGATTAAATTGCAATTCATGCGTATACACATTTTTTTAATAACATAATTGCTTCCCCTTCTGACCATGTACTCTCTCGAAGTTGTTGGGTGTGGACTAAAGGTTTTCTTTCTTATATTTTCTTATAGGGCAAACAGGTTGAGTTCGCTTTCAAACGTGCCGTACGCAAGGCAGAGATAGTTGCCTTTAATATATGAATTGATGGTCTGACTAGTGATTAATTAAGTCTCTTGACGAACACATGGATGGCGCTCGCAAATTTGAATTTCTTGCCCAACGTCGTCATGAAAAACAAGCACGTTTCATAATTGAATTTCAATTGATTATACGAGAAGTCGTTTGACTTGTGTTTGAAAATGATTTGCGTCCACGTTCAACTCCTCCGACGCATCTTCGCACTCCGGTTCTTTGTCCTTATCTGTGATGTATGCATAGGCTCAAGACGCGTTGCTTGCATGCTCATGCTTCCTAATTTACATATTTAAGTAATTGATTTAGAATGATTTACCTGAAATTCCAATTGTAAAATCTAAAAATAAGATAAATCTTCACGCTCTTTAATGATGGAGTTTTGTATATGGAATAAGATAACACATGACCTTTTAATTATCTTTGTGTCCTAAAGGGAATTCGCTATTATTAATTGTCTTCATACCTACCATCTGTTCAATCTATCTCTAAGTTAGGAGCTTATTCAAGATAGCGAGCCGGCATATGAAGCTATGCTTGGGTGTATTAGGTGTAATCCATATTAGCTTGTGCCCAGGAACCTTTCTTGCATGAGTTCTAACGCTGCTCCATGCACTATTGACAGAAAAAATTCTTTGAAGAAGTCGCCCTCCATTGCACCTGAGTAGACTAACTTGCATTGGGAGACACCACAAGTATCCAGCTTCCCCAAGCAGCAACCGTATTAGCTTTATAATTACTGTTTTACTCCCTTGATGTATCTAATTTAAACCCATTCACCCTCCCCTTTGGCAAACACACATCTATCCACTTCTCCTTTGCACACTTAGTTCTCAGATTAGCATTTTTAAAATTTCTCCAAATAGACTAACTTTTCTTTTTGTTGTAATCTCCCACCTTGAAATTTTTTCTTTTGGACCTTCCATTATATCTTAAAATATATTCTTCTTTTATGTTTCTTTTACATTCTATTCTTCAGTATTTTTTAGTTTGCATCATAAAAGAGCACTTACATAAAAGAAATTACAAATGGGAAAAGAATTTCAAAACTCGCTTAACCATCAAAACATGAACAGTTTAGAGAGTATTAGTACTTGAGGTACTCTCCCTCTCCATGAGTCAATACTCTGGTCGACCTTCTAGATTTGACGTACTAGAAACCCAAAAAAGGAAAAAAAAACTAAAATTAAAGCTCCAGATTCTGAGTTATTGGGGAAGTATGAAAGGTATAAACATGCAAGAAACAACACCTCTTCATTAACTGTAGTGGTCTCCTTGTGAACTGTTCTTTCAAAATTTCTGAGTTTCCAAGGATTAGTACGTGGGACCGCGAATCGCGTCGTTTTTTACTGGTCCGAATCTTGAGTATCTGCGGGAATTGAACCCACGTTTTCAAAAGGAAAAGACAAAAATATAATCATGTGTTGTGTTCTGTGTGCCTTGGCATATTGACCACATCTATTGGGAAGTTGTGTGGTGTCAGAGTTTGAGGAACAGGCCAAAGAAATGGGAAACGACTTTTATATATATATATATATTATATCAGTCGTATGTTTTATATTATACAAGCTCCTATTTACAGTACAACGAATATTTAACTGTGAAAAAATTAAATGAAGTTACATTAAATTAAATCCAATCTTGGATTGATATAATCTGCCAATTATAATCGCTTGCAATCTTATATTGGTATCAATCACAATCTTCTTGGTCCGATCACAATCTCAAGTCCAATCCTTGCATATCTCCAACACGTGGGAACAACTTGGACTTTGGGTTCCGCCAAAGGGAAAGCAAGATTGTTTATGTTGGCAATAGTGTAAACGTGTTGAAGGCCAGTAAGAGTCAATATTGCACAATTTGGACCTTTCATTATTAGATTAACTTTCTTTCTTTTGTTTTGTTTCTGTGATTTTGCCCTCTTTAGCTCTCATTAAACATAAATGAGTGGATGCATCTGGGTTTTGCTTATCTGACTGACGTGCTTTCCATCAAGTAAATAAGTAAAGTAGCCTTTTCGAGTTCTCTTATCCCGGTTCATTTCTTTGGGAACCAATGAAGGTAAGAAAAATGTTTAGAACAACTTCCGTTCTCGTTAGCAAGCTTGCAAAATGCAGTGAAAAGTTTATAATTTCCAATGTATTAACAGAATGGACTTTTCTAGTAACATGCTGCAAGTTCATTTATTTAGGGAACTTCATTTTTGTGCTTAACGTTTGTATTACAGGCATGCATTTTACTAGAAGGGAGCAGTGGTAAGTCATACATCAGAAGAATACAACAAAACCTTAATTGTTATTATGATAAATTGGCCTAGAAAGTATTTGCCCTGCATGTTGGTTAATCACCATAAACCACAGATCAATAAGCACTATAGTCTTTAAACTGAAAAAAAACTAGGCATAATCTTCTTTCACAAGCAAGAACTCACGAAACTAAATACTCTAAAAATAACCGTAGACTGGTAAGACGATGGCAAAGATAAATGTTTTTTCTTGCTCCATTAACTTTGATGGCGGTTAATGGCCAAATCACTAAAATCATCTATCTCCTCAACAACGGATTATAAGTGCCATAAAACTTTCTCTGTAATATCTATACGATTGCCATGGTCCACTTACCATACAAGACTCAATACCAACTAGTCTTTCCTCAGAACACAGCACACTCTTTAACAGACTAGGGATATCATTCAGAGACTCCGAACGCATTGAATTCAAGGCAATGAAATTCAATGTAGGAGATATTCCAACATAAAGGAACCAGAAGTGTCGCATTTACCTGATTATTTCTATCCTGACTTTTCCACCCAAGGAAAAGCTAAAGCTGTTCTACAATGTTTCACGGCTGTCTTGTGTAGGTATTACTTTGCACTATTGTGCTTTTGACTTCGTTTCTAACTTTCCATTTACTTCATTTGTTTATGACCATTATTGGCCACCACGAACCGAGAAAGTTGGGTCACAATAATATAGAGAATAGGCAAAACCCATTGTCTAATTTCAAACGCGGTGAGGAATTGGTGGGTTGCCTTTCTGCCCATGTTTCAAGAGCATCGAGAAAGCTATGGTTATCTTCATCTGCTTCTAGAATCTCATTTTCTTCTCCTGATTATACGCTGTTATTATCCAATCCCTCCAAATACTGTCTTTATGCATTCTACGCACGAATGAAAGACTTCTCCCTCCTCCAAGTCACATATTCTCATCGCTTCCACATTGTTAAGCCTATGACATGGAACTCTATTACAAAAAAAAACTACTAATCGCAACTTGATCATCCACTGACTCTCATCCCACGATTGATCTGCTTGTAACGACAGAAAAGTTGTGTGAACGTTGATCTGATGCAAACCACCATTGCACCCTTATGTCTTCAATACCGCCAAAAATACACTTAAAAAGCTTGAATTGAATTACCTCAAATTAATTACATGTCAATCGGGAATTCATTATCACTTACGGTCAAAAGTGATTCGCAATCGACAGAAATTAAACTGAATCACCTCACATTAAGTTCATGTCAAACTAGAATTAATAACTGGTTTTTTGATGTGCAGTTGTATGAGTTTGGATATTTCTGCCTAGAATTTTTTTTCCCTTCTTCATAATAATGCAACCATGGACAATGAAATGCAACACTATCAATTAGCTTCTTTTATTTATTTATTTCTATTTTTGATAACCCAACCCAGAGACCATAACTAATTAGCCATACAGAAGTATAGTGTTAGGATTAGGCACACAATAACAAGGAAATAGAGAGTAAAAGCGAGAAAGAGAAATTGAGACATACGGTTTTATCACTCAAATCCATCAGTTATCGAGTTGAAAGCATGGGATCAACCTTGCCACTGAGTCAATTTGTAACAACCTAGTTTGATGAGGCAGGAAGTGATGACTAACAGAGAGGTTTCGAATAACAAGCGGTTACGGCAAGCTTCTAGGATGGCAAGTGGAGACGGGAGGACCAAATGCCACTTCGAAATATAAGTAACTCTGAAAATGAACTTTTGACAATGTTTAGGTTTGGAACATCAATTTTAAGCATGCCCAAGTGAAAGTGCTACTTGGATAGTGTGGGAAAATGTGTACTTGTATGCCAAAAGACAAAGCTATAAGATTTGGTATGGGATGAACCAAAGCAGACAATTTTTCGAGTAACATAGTTCATGATTTTTTTCATTTATATTTGTAAAATTTATTTGCGCGTAATTTCCTAAAGAACCCTATCGATTAAATGTGTGGAGGGGGACACTCTCATTGAACTAGAAATCAAAGATGACACAGGCCCAAGAGAAATTATATGTTAAAAAAGCTCTCATGACATACACCTTAATACAATATTAATATGATTATAGTTTGGGCTAGGCGAAGTGCGATCTGTTCGTTCATTCAATGTTGCTTTGTAGTTTCACAGATTGGTCACTTTTTAATAGCATTATACTGTCACAATTAGACAGTAATTAACTCGTTGCGCTATTGATACTCCTATCATCGTTAATGTTCCCCTTTAGCATATTCTTATGAAGACGCGAGTTAAACGCAAGTGGATTACGATTTCTATTGTACTATCTCACTTAAAAAAAACTTTCACTAATAAAATATTGGTGTTGGTAATGAAAAAAGAACTGATGAGTTAGGCCTTAGAGTGACTTTTACTAAAATTGTTATTATTTTCATATTTTACAGCATTTATAATTTGGCTCCATTTAATGGACATATCTGAGTGTTATTCAAGTTTAAAAGTAACTATAGAAAAAAAAATTTGAATTGGAAAAAAAGATAATGCTAAAAATTTAGACGACAATCTATCATAAATAAGAGTTGCCTACATTGTTCGGACTAGAGTATGCTTTTTATGTTGACGCCTAAATTTCTTTTTTTAATTACTTAATTAGGTTTTTTTTTTTAATTATCAATTTTGCCATTTTCGGGTAATAAATAAATAAAAAAAAAAAAAAAAAAAAAAAAAATAATAATAAAAACAAGCAAAAAGCAAAAAAAGCGGCCAGCCCCCTTTTCTTTCCCTTTTTCCCTTCCGCGCGGGCCCAGGCCCAACCTTTTCCCCCCAAGGCCTGGCCCGGCCCTTTTCTCCCTCCTTCTTCCTCCTTCCCTCTCCTTCGCCGCGCAACTCACGCGCGAGGGAGGCCGACGCCCGCGAAGGACGGCCTACGGCCGAGGTGAGTAGGCCGACGTCGGCCGAGAGGACAGATCTCGGGCGCCATTAATGGCTGCCTTCAATGCCGAGCACGCCTCGCTGGAAAAGCTCGGATGGGACGCCGGTTCAGCCCGAGGAAGACCGGTCGGCAAACCGAAGGCCGGCGGCCGAAGCCCTCCGCCGACCGGACCCCCTCGCCTATAAATAGGCAGCAAAGCAACCTCCGTCGACGCCCATCGCGAACTTGGAAGCCTTCGCCGAGAGACTTCGGGAGGAGACCGAAAAGCGAGCGCCGGGGAGGACTTGAGCCGCGAACCGCCCCCTTTCACCGAGAGACTTCGGGGAAGGCCGGCGGCGAGCGGATTCAAGAGGGTCGATCGGCCGGTGGAGGCTCGGATCCGGCCCGAGGGAGAGCGATCGAACCCTTCCACAACCCCGACGCCGTGCCGCCGTCCAATCATCGTCACCGCCCGGAGGGAAGCCGTCCGACGCCACCCCCGTCGCGCCATCGCCGTGAACAGGTAGCCCATCATTTCTGTCGCCGTCGCCATCGTCCCCGCCGTTCATCGCTACCCCACCCCGTCGCCGTCGCCGTCATCGTAGTCGCCATCGTCGTTGCTGTCACCACCGGAGCGCCTCGGTCTCGACCCCCGGCGCCGCGGATTCGCAAACCCTAGGGTTTGCGATTTTCCGGTCGCGAAACGGATCCGGACCGGAAAATCGGGTAGGGATTCCGCAGTTCCGGGGAGGCGAGGTCGGGTCGCGAGTCGGGTAGGGTTTCGCCGAACCGGGTCGTCGGGTCGCCCCGTTTTTTTAAACGGGTTCTTGGGCCGCGACGCCGTTTTAATAATAATAATAATAAAAAAGACAAAAAAAATCCGAGTCGGGCCCGCAACGCGGGCCCGTCCGCGTTTGGGTCGCCGACCCGGGTCGGACCCAACCCGCGGATCCGACCTGGGTCAGTTTTTATAATATTTTTAATAATAAATAATAAATAATATTTCAAAAAAAAATCAAAAATAATTTATTTTCGAAAAAAATATTAAAAAATGTTTTAATTTCCAGAAAATCGAAAAATATTTAAAAAATGTTGAAAAATGTTTTATTTTCTAAAAAAAATCGAGAAAAGTCAAAAATAATTTATTTTCCAAAAATATTTTTAAAAAAATATTAAAAAATATTTTATTTTCCGAAAAAAAAAAAAAAAAAAAAAATCAAAAATATTCCATATTTTCTAAAAAATGCCAAAAATCCAAAAAAAGCCAAAAATTCATGAAAAAGCCAAAAAATTCAGAAAAAGCCAAAAAGACTTGTATTTTCCAAAAAAAAAAATACCAAAAAATCCCTTTTATGTCCAAAAAATTAGAAAAAGACTCAAGAAATGTTTTTCCTCCCAAAAATGCTTGGAAAATCCCTCGAACATCCAAAAAACCTCAAGGTTTAAACAAGATTAGGTACCGAAAGGGCATTAGTGATTAACTAGTGTAATCAAGTCCCCGATCCTAATTTCTCTCGGTTGCGCAGAGTGAGTATTTCTCCCAATACTTCGCTTGGGTTTCTAATCAACCCACCCCAAATCGATTAGTGGCGACTCCATTTTAAAAATTGATTTACAGGTTAAAAACTTGAACCATTAAGTCGTGAATTGGTGGACTTGGGAGAGTCCGGGCTTAATTAATTTCAGCCGAGCCATTAGCCTCCTTAGGCGCTCGTACCCGATTGCGGGCGCGAGAAAAAAAGAGGTCGCGACGGCTTGGCGACTCACTGGGGAATATTGAAGACTTAGGCCATTTTTGTCTTGTTTAAATTCTTTACTCGACTTAGGTTTTTTTCTTTATGCAGGTCAAAAGCTTAGAAATTTATTTTAAGTTTGCTTAAAATAGATTATCTTGTGATTATATAAAACTGTTGTGCATGCTTTCTTGTTTTAAACACTACACATGGCACACACAACCCGGCCGCCGGACCGGGCCGCCATAGGATATTTAGGATGGTGTTAAGAAAGATACGACCTCGAACGCGAGACTGCGATGTAGAGGTTGCCTTTCTTTTCCCCGAATTTCTTAGCCGAGGTTAAGAGGGTACGCGCCAACGCGAGACCGCGACGGGCGGATACCTTTTTAATTTCAACAAGCCTTCGAGTTAGAAATCGAGCCGCACGTCCCATGTGCATGTCTCGTGCTTGCCATTTTATTTAAAAGTAAAGTAATTTCTTTATTTTTATACAGTCTTTTTATTGGCTCATGGCATAGGGTAGGATCGTGTAACTCCCTTTCTCATATGTGATGGGAAGAATCGATATCCAGTTCATTCCTACTCCCAAGAAAGAGCTCCTCGAGATGGTGGAATCGTTAGATCGGCTCGGCCAAGAGCGTGTCAAAGCAAGCATCGGTCATCTCCTTCCGTTGCTCCGGTCAATATCCACTCGGCGTCATGCAAGCACCGCCACATTTCGGTGCCCCGAAACATCCACCTTCATGTTCGGCAAATTTGAAATGACTCCGACCTTGGAAGAATACGGTCTCGCCATAGGAATGCCTCGGTGAGAGAGCTTGTTAAGCCACCGATCAGCATTGACCCTGTGGTTAGTCTATCACGGTTTTTGAAAAATCATTCGGTAAGAGAAATTGTTGAAGCCAACAACAATGCTTTCCCGCTATCATCTTTAACTGAATGTTTTGAAAAACAATCGATGAACCAAAAAAGCAAGATCTTCCTCTTAGCGTTCTTCGGATTTATTATCTTCCCCTATAGGAAGAATGCCATAAATCCTTCAATGGCATGGGTGATAAATCAAGTCACTTTTGGGGCAGGATATGTGAACATGGTTTTATCGAAACATTTTTATCCCTTAACCGTTTTAAGGAAAACAAAGAAAAAATCATGAGGGCCGCCCCAGAAATTTTACAAATGTGGTTCTTTTCCCATATCAAAGGATTTGGGCACCTCATGCAAATATTTGAAATCAACAAATTCAAACATCCACTTCAAAAGTTTCAAAACTTGGAAAAGTACTCTCCCAGCGAGGAATATTCTCGATGGATTAACTTATTAAAAAACCCCGTCCCTGAGACATTCCTATGGCGAACTAAATGGTTCATTGCGGGAGAGGCGCGTTTTGCGCTTGATTATTACAACCCTATCCCACCGCTTTGGGCCTCTCCGGAGCTACCTCATATTATCCACATAGGGTGGCTCGTCAAGACGGGGTCCTCCAAGAAATCCCACCGCCACTCAAGCCGGGGTTGTTCCGAATCCCTTTCACCCATACCGGTTATGATTACTCAGAAGAAATCTGCATGATCCAAGATGCATGGAGTAGATGTCACCCAGAAAAGATTATCGTACCCAGAAGATTGAAGGGGCAAGAAAAGGCTCATCATGCATCCACATTCTACATCCTCAACCACATAATTCCCGAGGAACTGCAACCAGCAATCCCCGACGTGGCTGATAAGCTTACTCTGCAAGGACGAATTAAAACTCGGAAAGAAGTCCGGAGACAAGCGGGAAACACATATCAAAGCTAGCACGAAGGAGCAAGCGGCTTCACAAGACCGGAGCTTCCCATCACATATGAAAATGGGCAGTCTGGTTTTTTGTGAATATGTCTAAATGTAAATAGTTAGGATCGCTCTATCTTTTGTACCTTGTTTGAAGAGCCCTTTCGGCATTGTATATTTCCCCTGTTAATAAATAAAAATGACTCGACCCTTGCCATGGGCCAATATTCCGTTTGTTTCTCTAACTTATGTTCTTTCCGTTTTGCACAAATACAGGTAATCACAACATAGTCGTATTCGCCAAATCCAAAAGTTAGGATGGCTGAAGAAAATGTGCCAAGCCGTGTCGAGATTATGGAAAGTGAAATGAAGCAAGTCTTCAATGTGCTTCAACAACTCTCAAAGCAGATAGATTCCATCCAAGGCAAATTGGCCCCCGCCCCAGCAGCAATCGAAGTATTGTTACCACAATCGTCCACCCGAGGTGATCAAGGAAGAGATACCGATGATAATATGCCCGAATTGGAGGATGATACGCACCAAATCATAGTTGAAAAAGCAAAACCCAACAGTTTGTCTAAGATCGAGCATGACAAACGCCTTGAGAAACTTGAAGAAAGGCTAAAGCAACTGCAGGGCCTTCAAGATCCTACTCCAACAGACCTCTCCATCTACTCTAAGGTCAAAATGCCAGAAAAATTCAAAATGCCTGAGTTTGAGAAGTACGATGGCACGACCGCCCAAGGGCTCACTTGCAAATGTATTTGGTTCGAATGACCCAGTACGTTAATAATGTACCTTTAATGATCCAGTTGTTCCAGTCAAGCCTGGTAGGTCCCGCCCTGAGGTGGTACATCAAAAAGAACATAAACCTCATTGAAACATGGAGTGAAGCAAGTGAGGCATTCCTCAAGCAGTACAAATTCATAATGGACATTACCCCTTCTCGTGAGGATCTCGATCGCACGGAAAAGAAAAAGCAGGAATCTTTCAAAGAATATGCTATTAGATGGAGGAATCTCGCCGCCCGGATCGATCCCGAGCCAACCGACTTTGAACCGAGAAAAATGTTCATCAAAACCCTCCCCTATGAATACCGCAATCGTATGGTGACTACGATCGCTGAATCATTCAACCAGCTCATTCCAAAGTGGGAGAGCAGATTGAGACAGTTTAAGGGACGGCTGGTTCATCGAGCCTACACCTGTCGGCAGAAGGCTCAACATGAAAAAAGATAAAGAGCCCCTGATTGATGTCAATGCCACCTACACTGCAAACACCAGTCACCTCCCGACCGTTCAGACAAACACAGGCCAACAGCAGACTAATAATCGTCCACCCCAACGCTACAACAACAGAAGACAATTCACTCCGCTTCCTGGATCTCCCTCCCAGGTTTTGGCAATCCTCCGGAACAGAAGCCTCCTTTCAACTGAGCCAAGACGACCCAACGCCGAAAACTTCTCCAGCTATGACCCGTCCAAAAAATGTGACTATCACATGGGAGAAGTAGGCCATTCAACTGATGAGTGTTTCGTCCTTAAGCATCGAATCCGAACCACGGATACTAAGGCCTTCTCATTCCAAACTGCAAAGCCAAATGTCCAAAGCAATCCGCTCCCTGATCATGCTGACAAAGTAAACATGATATCCAGTTCTGAAGCCGGTCAAATCAGAAATGTCAATACACATATTGTTGACATCTATCGAGGGCTAGTAGAAACCGGGTATTATCCAAGTGATGAAATACCACCCTTTGCAAAAATGAAGGAAAGGGTGTTAAGAATGATAGAGGCCAAAATAATCATGTACGCCGGCCACGCCAAAGATAGTTTCTACCATATCGCAAGTCCTCATCAACCGGGAGGAAGAATTTGCCGCGCTAAATGCAGAAAAGGAAAAGAAGAATTCCGCCTCACCGAGAGCGTCTTTCAAAGGAAGAAAGCCATTGTTCAAGCATCAACGCGAAGCGGCTATAGTCATCGAGATTCCCAGCCTTACAAATACGAGTACAACAATGCGGTACCATGGTCTTATGACCTTGATGTTGGTTTAGTCACGAGATGCGGGAGAACCTATGCTCAAGCAAATACTCGTCGCTAAGCCCGTCACCGACGAAGAAGCCGGGGAATTTTTGGCCGTAGTTAAGGCCGTGAATATAATGTGGTGGAACAACTACGAAAATCACCAAGCACGAGATCTCTCTCGCTGGAATTACTTCAAACATCTCGTCAAGCACCGTAAATCCCTCATGAAAGTACTAAGTGAAGTACATGTCCCCGAAACGATTGAGCATGACAAACTCGAGGAATTTGTCGGTACCATCCTTTTAAAAGATCAAATGGCATTTTTCGATGAAGAAATTCCGAGGAGGGTAGAGGACATACCAAGGGCCTCTACATATCGATCAAGTACAACACATCTCACGTCGCTCGAGTGCCGATTGACAACGGATCTGCTCTTAACATATGTCCACTAGCGACACTCCATCGCCTTAAAATAGAGAGATCATGGATCCAAGTACCCAAGACTTCGTTCGAGCATTCGATGGAACAAAGAAGGAAACAAAGTGGGAGAGATCGAGCTCGACATTCAAATTGGCCCAACCATATTCAAAATTTTGTTCCAAGTAATGGATATCCCCACTGCGTTCAATTTCCTCTTAGGGCGCCCGTGGATCCACGTCGCAGGAGCAGTACCTTCAAGCCTCCACCAAAGTGTGAAGTTCGTGGTTGGAGGAAAAGCGATCACGGTCCGAGGAGAAGAGGATCATCGCATCTACCACGAGACGGCCATCCCTTATGTCGAACCTAGTGACAAAAGTGAAGCCAGCTATCAATCGTTCGAGCTCGTGTCTACTATACACGAAACTCGAGGGACTTTGCCTCTCGTCCCCGAGGAATCAAGCGCTGCAATCATGGTAGGAAAAATCATGGTTGGACATGGTTTCATTCCGGGACGAGGGCTTGGTAGGAGAGGCCGGGGCATCCGTAAGCCTATTGAAGCCTTGAGGAGACCCTACACTATCGGTTTAGGATATTCCCTGGATAGAAAAGCAAAGAAGAAAGTCGGCCTCGTATATCCCCGTCTCAAGGAAACTTTCCCTGTGCCCAGCCAAGATGATGCATGAGGAAGAAGAAGTGAATACTTCAAAATGGTTCAGCCCCGGAAGTGCGAAGTTGCCTATACTCCAGGAGCACACGACTTGGCCCACACTTATAAAGAAGGAGGGGCCAGATGACATGACCACCATGTTCGGGGACATTTTCATAGGTGCCATTGAGGAAGAGCAGTTAGAAGAGACAGGCGATAACTTCTCGTTCATCCAGCTTCAACACCAAGTCGAAGAATTGCGCGAGACCGTACACCACCTGACAGAAAACTTCGCTCAAGCTACCCGTGCATTCCGCTCTCGTCACAATGAGGAGCTGGTAGTAAATGAAGAAGACCCTACTGACACGATTTGGCAAGGGGCACGGCTACCCTTGTCCCAAAGAAGCACTCGACCATATTCGCCTCTTCCTAAATCAATGGCCATTATTCTCCCCATCCTCCTAGAGCAAGGGATAATCGGTAGGGAACCGAGCCATCCTACTCCCGAGTACTTCCTTGATTATGACCCATCCAAGCAATGTGATTATCATTCGGGGGAATTAGGACACTCGCTAGATAACTGCACCATCCTGAGAGACAAGGTTCAGGATTTTTTAGATGCTGGGGTATTCACGTTCCGCTCTCCATGGCTGTGTTTTGGCAAGGATCACCTTCTCGTGGTACCCAGCACCCGTACCATGTTCCCCGAGCATGCTAAGGAAGCACGTAGAGGAGAGGCGATCATGGACACCTTGGGCCAACCAAGTGGTAAATTTGACTACTATGTCGACTATTCAATCCCCCAAAATTTTTATGACCATCATCACAACATCGTCCCTGATGGATGGGAAGGCATGGATGATCTGAAATCCGCAAAACCGGGAGCACAGGGAGACACGGCTGGCGACTGGTATGAAGACTTCTTCGTGGGCGCTATCAACGAAGGACCGTCAAGGGAAATGGGTGCAGACCCGCTCGAGTAGAATCCTTTTAATTCCTCTGCATACTCCCCTACGTGGGAACCTGTACATATTTCTTAAAGTCTGGCTTGTTTTGTTTTCAACATCAGTTCCACTCAAGGAACTATTTTTTGAAATCACCCTGTAAATCCGTCTACTAATAAATAAAGTTGAAAACATTTTGAGGGCATGAGGAGACACACCAAACCGGCCCGTTGATGATAGCCGGCCGTCAAATGAAAGAAGAAATCGAGGCCCGGGTCTCCTCATGTTTCCTTGTCCTAAATCTTCAAGAACAATTTATCACCTTTTCAAAAGAAGAAGCATGCATGCTACTAACCTTATTGGTTCCCTTAGCCTATCTACTCTATGACACAGAATAATCTAGCGACAGGCGAGGGTATGGGAACGGTCCAGACCAACACCGTAAGTAGCCATGATAGCAATTCTGATGACTCAGATGATGATTTTGATGATTCCGACGAAATTCAACGGAATTGGAAGCGCCACGAAGAAACAAGGCCCCTACTACCGAAGACATCGTCATTGTCAATTTAGGCAGCACGAAGGTCCAAGGGAGATAAAGATTGGCGCAAACCTTCCTAAAGAAGAAGCTGCAAGCTTAATTGCCCTCCTAAAGAGGTATCAAGACGTATTCGCATGGTCATATGCCGATATGCCAGGCCTCGATCCAATGATCGTGGAGCATAGCTTGCCAACCAACCCCGATGTAGCCCCCAAGAAGCAAAGCGGCTAAGAAGAACTAAGCCCGAGTTGTCAAAAAAGATTGAAGAAGAAGTAATGAAGCTCCGGAAGTAGGCTTCCTCGAAGTCTCGCAATATCCTAGTTGGGTAGCAAATATTGTACCGGTGAAGAAAAAAGATGGTCGAATCCGGGTTTGTGTCGACTACCGCGATTTAAACAAAGCAAGCCCAAAAGATAATTTTCCGCTACCTCACATAGACGTTCTTGTGGATAGTACCGCTGGATTCAAACTTTTCTCTTTCATGGATGGATTCTCGGGATACAACCAAATAAAAATGAAGGAGGAAGACAAGGAAAAGACGGCGTTCATTACTCCATGGGGGACTTTTCACTATAAGGTCATGCCCTTTGGCCGAAAAACGCCGGAGCAACTTACCAACGTGCCATGACCACCCTTTTCCATGACATGATGCATAAAGAAATTGAAGTATATGTCGATGACATGATCGCCAAAACCAGACACGGAGAGGACCATGTAAAGACCCTAGAAAAATTATTCAATCGACTTCGCCTAGTTTAAGTTGCGCTTGAACCCAGCAAAATGTGTGTTCGGGGCAACTTCTGGCAAATTACTTGGATTCATTGTGAGCTGTAAAGGGATAGAAGTGGACCCATCAAAAACTAAAGCGATATTTGAGATGCCTCCTCCCTCGACTGTAAAAGAAGTCCGGAGCCTCTTGGGAAGACTAAATTATATTGCACGATTCATTTCCCAGCTTTCGAAACCGCAAAACCTTTCTTTAAACTTCTCGGGAAAGGTGCACAAATCAAATGGGATGATGACTGCCGACCGGCGTTTGAAAATTTAAAGCAAGACTCGATGAAACCCCGGTTTTAGTACCTCCGACTCCAAGACACCCTTTGACCCTCTACCTTACCATCAATAATGAATCCTTAGGTGCAATGTTGGCACAGAAAGGACCCCATGATGGGAAGGAGCGAGCCATTTACTATTTGAGTAAAAAGTTCACCACTTCGGAACAAAACTACTCCAAGTCAGAGAAAACATGCGCTGCATTGGTATGGGTGCTGCACAGACTCCGGCAGTATACCTTGCATTACCAAACATTCCTTGTAACTGAGAGTGACCCAATCAAGTATTTGCTCGGTTGCCCGGCCTTGGTGGGAAAATTGGCCAAATGGCAAATCCTGATCTCGAGTCGACATCCAGATGACGTCACAAAAATCAGTTAAAGGTCGAGTAATTGCTGATATGTTAGCAGATTGCCCTAAAGAAGTACGCGAGGATCATTCCCCAGACGACCGAATTTTAACAGTAGAAGAGGACACATGGACTATGTTCTTTGACGGAGCTGTAAATTTGTCAGGTTCGGGCACCGGGGCAGTCTTAATATCCCCAAATGGACAACATTATCCTGTGGCTGCAAAATTAATGTTTCCGTGCACCAACAATATAGCCGAATACGAAGCATGCATCCTCGGCCGCAAATGGCTATTGAAATGGAAGTAACAAAACTAAAAGTGTTCGGTGATTACGCCTTGATTATCCGTCGACTTTGGGCAAGTGGAAAACAAAAGACGCCAAACTAGTGCCTTATCACGACTACTTGGAAAAATTGGTGGGAGAATTCCGGGACGTCTCGTTCGAATATCTACCTAGAATTCATAACCGGTTTTTGATGCACTAGCAACGCTATCATCTATGTTGCAAGTGACAAAGGGGTTGGAAGTAGAGCCTTTGAAGATCGAAGTCCCGGCAAGACAAGCCCACCGCATGACTATAACTCGAAGAACTCGATGGGAAACCCCGGTATTACGATATCAAGAAGTACGTCCGAAGCGGGAATTCCCTAAAGAAAGCACTCCCCGATCGAAAATACCTAATGAAAATGGCTTCGAGGTTCTTCGTCGGTGGTGAAAATCTGTACAAAAGATCATATGACTCGATCCCGCTAAGGTGTGTTGATGCAAGCGAAGCCACACGGATAATGCAAGAAATACATGAGGGAGTATGTGGCCCTCACATGAATGGACGCATGTTGGCCAAGAAAATAATGAGATTAGGTTATTACTGGCTCCTTTTAGAAGGCGATTGTGCCCAACATGTGCGAAGCTGTCATCGTTGTCAAATTCACGGGGACAAAATAAATGTCCCTCCAACCGAATTGCATCAATTATCTCGAGCCATGGCCATTTTCAATGTGGGGCATCGATGTAATTGGCCCAATCAACCCGAAGGCATCAAACGGGCACCGGTTCATTTTGGTCGCAATCGATTACTTCTCAAAATGGATCGAAGCCACATCCTATGCAAGCGTAATCGCACGAAACGTTATGAAATTTATCGACGTGACATAATCGCCCGTTATGGCGTACCGGAAGCTATCGTCACCGACAATGGGTCAAACCGAACAACAAGTTGATTGATCAATTGTTTTTCGAGTTCAAAATCCAACACCCGAACTCGTCCCCTTATCGTCCACAAATGAATGGAGCCGTGGAAGCCGCCAACAAGAACATCAAGAGAATCCTAGCCAAGACAGCTGAAAACTACCGCGACTGGCATGAAAGGTTACCCTTCGCACTAACAGCATATCGAACTTCGATTCGAGCTTCTACCGGGGCAACCCCTTTTTCCCGGTTTATGGTATGGAGGCGGTTTTGCACGTGGAAGTAGAAATCCCTTCCCTACGGATCTTATCCCGTGCAAGATTGTCTAAGGAGGAATGGACACAACAAAGGTTCGAGCAGCTGAACATGATTGATGAAAAGCGGCGAAAGCCCTCTGTCACGGTCGGTGTTATCGCAGAAGGTAGCTCGATCATTTAATCGAAAGTGCGACCCAAGCACTTCGAGGTAAACGAGCTAGTCTTGAGAAAGACGTTGCCAATCTTTCCGAGCCCGGAGGCAAGTTCGCCCCAAATTACAAGGGTCCTTATGTAATAAAGAAGATACTCCCGGAGGAGCCTTGATCCTAAGCGAGATGGATGGGCGAGAATTCTCTAAACCGGTTAATTCCGATGCTGTAAAAAAATACTACCCTTGAAAGATGTTCATCGTCAAGCATTGCCAAGCACTTCTCTATCATAATGAAAATGCCTATGCACCTTTATATATGAGTGATGTATTTACACCATCATAAAAAATGTGTGTTTGGTTGACTCAATGGAGAAAAATGAATGGTAATCACCAGCATTTAAGGAAGTGTCGAAAATCAAGTAGCAAACTCAATGGCATAACTTGAGCAAATTGACATTACCCGTGCAGACGCGTAAGAGTAATCCATTTCAATTTCGCCCAGCTCGGTATAAAGGACGCGTCATTCGGGAACCGATCTGGTTAAAAAGAACCTTCTGTCCCAGTCAACAATCTTAGAATATGGAGGCCTCACTTCTTGTCCCAGACACATGCTTTTGCAAGAAGTAATTACCATCGGAGAATTGGAAGTTTTGATTGTCCATCTCAAATTCCATAGAAGCTTGAGGTACATGACCTTGCCTAATGCTGCTATAATCAAAAGCGAAGGAAAAATTCCACGAAGAAAAGCGTTGAAGATTAATCAACGACCAGCAATCATACATATGTGGCCACAAGTAGGAAAGGCCAGTCGAAGGAAGCTTTGAAATGTAAAAGAAGCCGTCAGCAACTTCCCTAAGAGCCAGCACAAATAAACTCTGAGGGAAAGGTAACTTGGCAGCATTTCTAAGCTCACTCTCTCGAACTCATATTAACAGAAGCGTTGGGATTCGAGAACCAAGCTTAATGGTTAAAAAGTGGCAAATCAAGTGGTCCAGATCAATTTGCTTAACCCGAGGCAAAAGCGGAGATGCCCGGTCGATTCTCAACCCTTAGCCGATCATTCGTGTGTCATCCCCTTATTCAACAGAAGCAACCCATCAACACTCATTTGTAAATAACCATTTGTGAATAACTCTTTTAATGTTCAAATTTCAACACATTTGTGAATACTGTTCCACCAAGTAAACACTCCTAAAGCTGTTAATAAGTTTTTCTTGAGTAGAAAACCATTCATTTATTTTGAGAGTACAAACTCTATCACATCATACACTGCATGCATCTTTCCAGGTGAATTTTACATGATGATTTTGTCTGTCTAAATCTTTGATTCTATTAAGGATTATTAGAATAGACAGCTAAGTGAAGAATACAAGATTAATTGAGCATGCTGGATGAGGCGCGTCAGAATGATGACAGCAAGCCATATCCTACACACAAGTCCCTTATCTATACACTCGTGAGATGAGTGCAGAAGATTCCATGGCTGCGGGGTAAAGAGTTCTCTCGCGAATGGTACGATAACCAAAACAAGTGAGAGGCATTTCATTGCTCACCCCTCTTGAGCCTCATACACCGATGAAGCTTCTCTCATCAAGAATCACCCCACACTGGGGCATGTCGAAGACAAGGCAAATCAGCATCACAAGGTGAGAAAAGGGATAGAGCTTGCTTGCACTTGCAGCAATCTTCGGGTGTCTTTATTGCATATGAACACTCGCGTTAATTTAAGTGCCTTAGAATGACGAAGAGCAATTCTTTCTTTACGCATTTGTATTCATTGTACAACCTAATTGAGTCTGTAAATTTACCCTCACATGGAGGCAAAAAGAAGTTACGCCATTCGAGCAAAGCATAATTAGAAGTGCTAGCAAAAGATGAAGACTCAATAGTCTAACTAAAGACATTTGCTTGAACTTGCCTAGATCAGTTCCTCAAGCAAATAAACAAAAAAACTAGGGGCATAAAAAAGCAGTGTACCTGGTAAAAGCAAGGTCAATGCCCATAAATGAAGAACTGGAATAAAAATAGGGGCATAAAAAGCAGTGTGCCTGGTAAAAGCAAGGCCAATGCCTCCCAGTCAAAAATATAGCCATTTGTTGCTATTGTGGTTCAATTGATAGAACCTCCATCTGACATTGAAAAGAAAGATCGGTGACAAATGCCAGAGCAATCACCAGCTCTCATCCTTTTACACATGAGTCAAGCCTACATCGCGTCCCCTTTGTTAAAAGTCTCTTCGAGACTAGGGCACTTCAATTAACGTAGGATTTCATATGTTTATAAACATCGCTCGAAGAAGTACGAGCAAGACTATTCTATCTCTTTTCGCGGGATTCCTAAGCTTGCAAACCCGGAGATGATCGTGCAGTGTTCTATTCATAAGCCTTGACCGTGATGGTCCCCATTGACGAGCCAACAACCAAGCCTACATTACGGTCTCAACAAAGACCTCTCACACCGGTAAAATCGTACCACTTGCGAGAATACTCGGACCCCGCCGACATGATGACGGTGAGATGTGTGGTCCTTATAAATCCGCATCAATGGTCGGGATAGCCTTTTCCATGAGAGTGAGTGAAAAGTCCTTTCGATCGAAAGTCCCTCATCTAGCATGCTCAAGACATCTATATTTCGAATAAAGGTTGTCTTTCAAAATCTTCCCCAGTGGAACTCAAATGATGTAAAACTGACAAAATTGTAGTGCATAAATCACATTTAAAACTCATAAATTTACAGCATATACAATCATGTGTGCGTATTGTGCAAATAATAGACATACTCTCAGAAATCAGAGATATTACCGGGTAAACATATCCCTATCCCCATTTATCTTAAAGTACCTACCACTTTGTCTAGGTACTCTTCTTGACACTCGACCTATTCGAGTCGTCCCTTGAGTTTGGGTGCTTGCAATTGTCTCGTATCCCATTGTACGTGAGTACCCACCACTTGCCGGGTACTCCCTCTTATTGACACTCGACCTATTCGAGTTGTCCCCAGAATATTGATACTTGTGAGTGACCAAGTATCCCTTTATCGTTGAATACCTACTGACTGTCCAAGTGTCCCTTTGTCTTTGAGTACCGGCCACTATTCGGATACTCCATTTTCTTGACACTCGACTTGTTCGAGTTGTCTTCATAGCTAGGATGCCCGCAACCGACCAAGTATCCCACTACCTTTGAGTGCCTTTCATTGTCTAGGTACTCCCTTTCCGTGACACTCGACCTCTCCGAGTTGTCCTCAAAATTATACCATTGAATACTAGCAGCCATTCAAGTATTCCACCACATTGTGCTCATGCGATTACCCAGGTATGCTTTCTTACACTTGGACCAGCTGAGTGGTCCCTGATCATATCAGTAAATATTTGTGTTCATCCAAATATTCCACTACTTTGTACACCTGTGTGTCTGCGACCATCCGGGTAAGCCTTGTGCTACATTCAAATTTATGTTACCAGGAGGTGAGAGACCTTCACGAATATCCAGCACGTCCTCGATATTCCCATTTACCATGAGGTGAGAGACCTTCACGAATATCCAGTACGTCCTCGATATTCCCATTTACCATGAGATGAGAGACCTTCACGAATATCCAAGGTACGTCCTCGATATTCTCAACTGCCAGGAGGTGAGAGACCTTCGCAAATATCCAGGTACCCCTTCAATACCGCGAACATCCAGGTATCCTTCAAAGTTCGTACTTGTGATCATCCAAGTACTCTTTCGACACTTGCAAGCAATCGGGTATTTTCCAGCATCTAGTACTTGTGATCATCCAAGTACCCCTTCAACGCCTGCGAATGTCCAAGCACCCTTCAGAATTCGCACTTGTGATCATCCAAGTACCCCTTCAACGCTTGCAAAGGCCCAAATATCCTCCAGGTTAGTACTTGTGAAATATCCAGGTACTCCTTCAATGCCTATGAATGTCCAGGCACCCTCCAAAACCGATGCCCCGAGAAAGGTCGGTGCATCTCCCGAGAAAGGTTGGGTACCAACCGGTGTCCATGACAAAGGTCAGGCACCCCACAAATCGATGCCCCGAGAAAGGTCGGCGCATCTCCCGAGAAAGGTCGGGTACCAACCGGTGTCCTCGGCGAGGTCGCACCCCAACAAATCGATGCCCTGAGAAAGGTCGGCGCATCTCCCGAGAAAGGTCGGGTACCAGTCGGTGTCCATGACAGAGGTCAGGCACCCCACAAATCGATGCCCTGAGAAAGGTCGGCGCATCTCCCGAGAAAGGTCGGGTACCAACTGGTGTCCTTGATAAAGATCAGGCACCCACAAACAGATGCCCTGAGAAAGGTCGACGCATCTCTCGTTAAGGCAACCGAAGAAAGGTTCGGGTCCTCGACAAACCACTGATTGCTCTAATAGGCGACCGAAGATTGGTTCGGGTCCTGAGAAGGCAATTCCCCGTCAAGGCGACCGAAGAAAGGTTCGGGTCCTCGACAAATCACTGATTGCTCTAACAGCGACCGAAGAATGGTTCGGGTCCGAAGAAGCAACCTCCTCATGTCACCAGGTAAGATGACGCATTGATACTTGCCAAACTCAGGGTTCACGCCCTATCTCACTCACTCCCGGTAAGTAACTCCAGGTATTTTCTTATCTGTCTTAGTATATGTAAAGTTATATTGCTCTTTTTCTGCATAGAATGATAGGTCTCCAAATAAAATCTCTGCTACGCATGCATAGATAAAATTTAGGCATCGGTTTGTCTTTGAATGCAACCTCGCGAACTCACCTTCAAAGAGGGGCAGCTGTTGACGCCTAAATTTCTTTTTTTAATTACTTAATTAGGTTTTTTTTTAATTATCAATTTTGCCATTTTCGGGTAATAAATAAATAAAAAAAACAAAACAAAAAAAATAATAATAAAAACAAGCAAAAAGCAAAAAAGCGGCCAGCCCCCTTTTCTTTCCCTTTTTCCCTTCCGCGGGCCCGGGCCCAACCTTTTCCCCCAAGGCCCGGCCCGGCCCTTTTCTCCCTCCTTCTTCCTCCTTCCCTCTCCTTCGCCGCGCAACTCACACGCGCGAGGGAGGCCGACGCCCGCGAAGGACGGCCTACGGCCGAGGTGAGTAGGCCGACGTCGGCCAGAGAGGACAGATCTCAGGCGCCATTAATGGCTGCCTTCAATGCCGAGCACGCCTCGCTGGAAAAGCTCGGATGGGACGCCGGTTCAGCCGAGGAAGACCGGTCGGCAAACCGAAGGCCGGCGGCCGAAGCCCTCCGCCGACCGGACCCCCCTCGCCTATAAATAGGGCAGCAACCTCCGTCGACGCCCATCGCGAACTTGGAAGCCTTCGCCTGAGAGACTTCAGGAGGAGACCGAAAAGCGAGCGCCGGGGAGGACTTGAGCCGCGAACTGCCCCCCTTTCACCGAGAGACTTCGGGGAAGGCCGGCGGCGAGCGGATTCAAGAGGGTCGATCGGCGGTGGAGGCTCGGATCCGGCCCGAGGGAGAGCGATCGAACCCTTCCACAACCCCGACGCCGTGCCGCCGTCCAATCATCGTCACCGCCCAGAGGGAAGCCGTCCGACGCCACCCCCCGTCGCGCCATCGCCGTGAACAGGTAGCCCATCATTTCTGTCGCCGTCGCCATCGTCCCCGCCGTTCATCGCTACCCCACCCCGTCGCCGTCGCCGTCATCGTAGTCGCCATCGTCGTTCTTTGTCACCACCGGAGCGCCTCGGTCTCGACCCCGGCGCCGCGGATTCGCAAACCCTAGGGTTTGCGATTTTCCGGTCGCGAAACGGATCCGGACCGGAAAATCGGGTAGGGATTCCGCGGGTTCGGGGAGGCGGAGGTCGGGTCGCGAGTCGGGTAGGGTTTCGCCGAACCGGGTCGTCGGGTCGCCCGTTTTTTTAAACGGGTTCTTGGGCCGCGACGCCGTTTTAATAATAATAATAATAAAAAAGACAAAAAAAATCCGAGTCGGGCCCGCGCAACGGGCCCGTCCCGCGTTTGGGTCGCCGACCGGGTCGGACCCAACCCGCGGATCCGACCCGGGTCAGTTTTTATAATATTTTTAATAATAAATAATAAATAATATTTCAAAAAAAAAATCAAAAATAATTTATTTTCGAAAAAAATATTAAAAAATGTTTTAATTTCCAGAAAATCGAAAAATATTTAAAAAATGTTGAAAAATGTTTTATTTTCTAAAAAAATCGAGAAAAGTCAAAAATAATTTATTTTCCAAAAATATTTTTAAAAAAATATTAAAAAATATTTTATTTTCCGAAAAAAAAAAAAAAATCAAAAATATTCCATATTTTCTA
The DNA here is from genome assembly GCA_017140595.1 of Eucalyptus curtisii. Classification (NCBI taxonomy): domain Eukaryota; kingdom Viridiplantae; phylum Streptophyta; class Magnoliopsida; order Myrtales; family Myrtaceae; genus Eucalyptus; species Eucalyptus curtisii. The sequence continues at coordinate 14,958,749 of CM029502.1, forward strand.
AAAAATGCCAAAAATCCAAAAAAAGCCAAAAATTCATGAAAAAGCCAAAAAATTCAGAAAAAGCCAAAAAGACTTGTATTTTCCAAAAAAAAAAAATACCAAAAAATCCCTTTTATGTCCAAAAAATTAGAAAAAGACTCAAGAAATGTTTTTCCTCCCAAAAATGCTTGGAAAATCCCTCGAACATCCAAAAAACCTCAAGGTTTAAACAAGATTAGGTACCGAAAGGGCATTAGTGATTAACTAGTGTAATCAAGTCCCCGATCCTAATTTCTCTCGGGTTGCGCAGAGTGAGTATTTCTCCCAATACTTCGCTTGGGTTTCTAATCAACCCACCCCAAATCGATTAGTGGCGACTCCATTTTAAAAATTGATTTACAGGTTAAAAACTTGAACCATTAAGTCGTGAATTGGTGGACTTGGGAGAGTGGACTTAATTAATTTCAGCCGAGCCATTAGCCTCCTTAGGCGCTCGTACCCGATTGCGGGCGCGAGAAAAATAGAGGTCGCGACAGTTAAGTTTTTTTGTCATCATCAACTGCAAAGAAAGCCTGAGAGTCTTCTGCATGAAGTGTTTGATAAGAATGCCCATGGTTTGTTGCCGTTTTGGCATCGATACTTTGAATAATGGCTAGATCATGGTGCGGTAAATAGTCCTCACGCGAATCAACTTTGATCTCAGGTGCCATCATGTTTGACTCTTGAGGAAGCGTTTTTTCAAGCGGGCGTTCCAATAGTTCTTAATTCTTCGATGAAGTCTAGATGCTATGGCCGCCCACCTCTAACGGGAAAAATGAAAGGCACCTGAAAAATGTTCTGTCCTTGAGATCAATTATCTGACGGCTCGAACTCATCATACAAAACGAGCACATATCTTATCCTCTTGTTTGGATGGGTTACTAGACAAGATCTGGTGATAGCATGAACTGACTTCCGTCTAAGGGTCTTCCAATGTATCATTTCTGGGTCCAATGGAATTTCATCGATAACTGATTGTGAAACTCTAGCCTGAAAAGCAGTAGCAGTCGTGGAGTCTTTGACTCGGAGGTGAGATGAAAAAAATTGTTCGAATCGATAAACCTTTGTGCATCAGTTTTCATCCCAAAATGAAATAGCCATAGAGTTTGCCAAAATTATGTGAGAGCCAATCTATGGGAAAAGTACCAAAAAAGTCCTAAACCTATTGTATTGGTACCAATTCAGTCATAAACTTTTCAATTGGACCAATTTAGTCTTAAACCTTTTAATATTGGTACCAATTCACTTCATCCGGCCAATTTTGGCCAGCCGGAGCTGACGTGGTAGTCGGCTGGTGGCCGGACGCGACGTGGCAATTTTAAAGATTTTTTATTATTTTTTCGATTTTTTTATAATTTTTTTCTTTTTCATTTTCTTTTCTGGCGGCAGCTCGCCGGCCACTGAGTGAGGGCCGCAAAGCCCTCGCTTGCCGGCGAGGGTCGCGGCCCTTGCTCGGCCTCTCCTAGGCTGTTGGCGGGGCGGCTTCGCCCGGATCTAGGTGAGGCCGACCTCGCCTAGGTCTTACCGCGGACGAAGGCGGCCTCGCCGTGGCCGGCGAGGGCCGAAGCCCTCGCTTGCCGTCGGCGAGGGTCGTGGCCCTCGCCGCGGCTGGAGAGGCCATGGCGGCCATTGCCGGGGTAGAGGCGAGGGTCGCGAAGCCCTTGCCAGCCGCTTCGCGGCCCTCGCCCGCCCGGCGATGGCCGTCATGGCCTCGCTAGTCACGGGCGAGGCCGCCTTCACTAGCGGCAAGGCCTAAGCGAGGCCGACCTCGCCTAGATTTGGGCGAAGCCACCTCGCCGGCGGCTTGGGAGAGGCCGGGTGAGGGCCGCGACCCTCGCCCATTGGCCGGCGAGCCTCACCGGAGGCTCACGACCACGCCAAAAAAGAAAAAGAAAAAGAAAAAAATTAATAAAAAAATTAGAAAAAATCTTAAAAATTGTCACTTGAGAAGCCGGCCAAAATTGGCCGGATGGACTGCATTGATACCAATATTAAAAGGTTTATGACTAAATTGATCCAATTGAAAATTTTAGAACTAAATTGGTACTAATGCAATAGGTTTAGGACTTTTTTGGTACTTTTCCCGCCAATCTATCGGGTAGAGAAACTGCTCTTGCAGCTATGAGTGTTAGTATGATTTCCGATTACCCAGAACTCGGTGTAACCTGATGATGATTTCCTCCTCTTCTTTCGTGATGTTCCCACGCCTGATGTTGGGCCTCAAGTGGTTCATCCAACGAAGTCAGCAACTTTTCCCCGTCCTTGCTAAGCCTGTGAGTAAATGCAAATTCAAGATTCGGGTTAGTCACATTAGCATCTAAACTCAAAACAACGGGTCGTAAACTTTCTCAAGGATCATATATAAAATCTAACCAGCCGGTTTAGCCATCTGAGTCCACTTTCAGATGCCATATCTCCTGATGTAAGCGATTAGCTTTTGGTCTTCGTCTGGACTCCAAATGCCCTTTTTCAGTGAGTTATTATCGTAGTCAATTCCTGAATGTCTCACCATTGAAATCCATCAATAATCAGAGGTGAGCTGGTACTTATTTTCTTTCCAAACTCTACCTCTGCAACTTGTTTCGTTAGAGGAACTCACTCCTAGGCACGCTTCTATATAGAATATTGACTTGGTCCCTCGGTAATTTCAGACTTCACAAAACACATAGTTTTGTGAAGATAAAGTCCTTTTAGGTTAGGCCATGCAACATGCATTATCCCATATGTTTAAAGAAAGAGCCATTGAAAAAGAAAACAATGCGCAAACTAAGCTGCCGCTTCACCAGTGGACGAGTTTTAATAATATTATCCTAATTTAGTCATGCGCAGTTTTAATTGCCACTTTTTACATGTAGTCTTAAGATATAATTTGGTTGGCACTTGTATTGTGACCTAATTTGGCTGATTTAGCCACTTGTGTTTTCCCACTCTCATCCGAGAGTATCATGGTATACGATGTAATTTGCATCTTTTTTGTCGTGTAATGCACTTTAACTATGCTGGTGGTGCGATGTGGATCAATTAAATTTAAGTTCAAATAATATCTGATACCATAAACATGTTAGAGAGTTGACTTATCCAAAAGTCTGAGCTCATAGAGGCCCATTCAAACTCATTCAAACTCCATAGACAAGCGATACTTCAATAGAACCATGTCAGGTTTTCCATGATTAATATTTACACCGAAATTAAAGAAAAATTCGAAGTTTATTACATTGATACAAATTTAGTCATAAAACTTTCAATTGTGCTAATTTAGTCCTAAATATTTTCATATTGGTACCAATTGAGTATGTTAAGCTAATTTAGGCTAAAAATTACTAACGTGGATGTACACTATCTTACATGGCATGGCTTGGACTTTTTTTTTTTTTTAATTTTTTGAATTTGTTATAGTTTTTTTTTTCTTTTTTCCTTATTTCCCTCCGCCGGTCACTAGACTTTGTGATGACCCATGGAGGTCACTGGCCATCGGTTAGGGCGAGGGTTGGGACAAGTTCATTGGCCTCAAATGAGGCTAGCTCTTGCTAGCCTTTGGTGAGGCCTGGATGAGGCCACCCTCCCCGATCCAAGGAGGGGCCTCGCCAAATCTAGTGAGGGGCCTCGTCGGCCCATAGTGATGGCAAGGGGTGGCCTTGCCTACTACTTGCTGGCCCTCCCCAAGGGCCGGTGAGGCCAACCTCGATTATAGCCAGCGAGGGCGTTCCATCCCTCACTCTTGTTAGCGGCCACGGACCACCATCGCTCATCACGGAGGCTGGCGACTGGCGGAGGGAATTGATTACTTAGTGAAAAATATTTACAAAATTTTGGGAAAGGAGATGATGTCCTCTTGAGGGGACGAATAATCGAAATCTAAGATGATTTTTTTAAATTATTTTTTGCTAATCAGTCTGACTTTCCACACGCACGAACCGGCAAAGATGAAATTCAACCTGGAAATGGGATGCTGGGGATGCCTATACTATCGTTTTCGAAAGTTCTCTTGAATATATTTAAACTAAAAAGGGCGGCTACTTAAACAAAGAAATAATGTTGTTAATTTTGATAAAGCCACCGACCAAAACAAAAAAAAAATTATATAAAGCGATGGAGGTTCACATATAGTTTAATCCTTACTAAAATGAATAACTAATACACAAAGATATATATGGCATCCGGACGGGTATAATCTATCGGCTACGTTGTATTAAGCATTTTGACCCCATTAATCCGGAAACGTTGTACGGGAGAAGGGGACTATATGATGTGCGTGAAAGCTGGTCCCGATACCACCCAATCATTAAGCCAAAAAGGAAAAGGAAATGCTAATTGCAAGTGTTGACACCTAAATTTTGGGCAACCCATTTAGTCATTTATTGCATAAAAAATTAGGGATTAATTTTTAACCCATAAGAAAAAATATTATAATTCAATTGCATAGCATATAATTTTAGGTGCATTTATTTTAAATTTGCATTTTTTTTTTTACATTTTATTGGACCGGTGGTGAATGTGTTCAAATTAATATTTTTGAGCTCTAGTTTGGCAGGCCGGGCTAGGCCCACGAAAGGAGCGAATTAGCCCAAGCCTATTGTTTTTTTTCAATTAATTATCTTGTGAAAGATGAAGATTTGATATTATATTATGATGATTTTTTGAAAATTGAGAAAACCGCATTGCAATCTTATCTTTTGAAATAGGCGATAAAATCAGTAAAGAATATTCAGGAGATAAGGAAAATAAGATGATTTTTGTGATCAGGAGGTTATAAGCTATCTTTGTGTATATTGAGAAATGAGATGAAATATTCTATGAAGATTACCTATTTTTACCTATAAAAGCAACAGTTTACGGTGAGAATAGAGGGGGGCTTCTCTTCGTCGAAAAAAAACAAAAGTCAAAAACTGAAGAGAGAAAGGAAGGAAAAGGGGGGTTTCGGTCCTTGAGGAAAAAGAAGACAAGTCAAAAGGTGAAGTGAAAAGTGAAAAGGAAGAGAGCAGAGGGAGAAGACGTGAGAGTTTGCGAGAGAGAGAGAGAAACAGGTGAGAGAGTGTCGGGAGAGAGAAAAAGTAAAAAAAGGGGGGAGGGTGTACACTGTTCATCTTCTTCGTGGTTTCTTCTCCACGAAGCCCCACGCCGCTCAACTTGTCCACGCCTCCGCGCTTGCGCCACCGCCGCCGCTCCACCGGTCATCCAAGCCCCGCCGCGCACCATTTCCTCCCTTACTCGACAGCCCAAGCGCCCCTTTTGTCGCCGATTGCTGTTACCGACGACCCATGACGCTTGAGCCACTCCAACACCCGTCGTCACGAAATGCCGCCGTTCCGCCAATATCCACGAAGCCCCTCCTCGCTGGTCGCCATTTGAGAAGCTCGCGAAGCCGATCTTCCTCCGCCCAACGCCCGCAAAGAGCCACCTCCGCGATCCATCCGTCATCGACGCTCCACAATCGCGACCACCGCACGCCTCTAGTCTCGCTTCGCCCGCACCGCACGTCGCGCCACCGAATCTCCCGAGTCGGACAGGCCAGACGCGACACCTCCATCCTTGTTCAGTTGCGAAGCCCCACGCCGATGCTGGTTCGAGATCTTTCGCTCTACCGCACTAGCACCACCGTTCTCGCCACCGTCTCGGTCACCGCTTGTCCGCGACCTCGCCACGACGCCCCTGCAGCAGCTCCGTTCTGCCGCAGCTCGTGCTTTGCAACTCCCGAGCAACCGACGCCTTTCCGTTGCTCCGAGCTCGAGCCGCACACCGCTGCGTTGCTCTCCCGACGCCGGTGCTCACCATCACCACAGCGACCCGCGACCCGCAGGCTGCTTGCCGGTCACCGACGCCACGCCTCCCTCGCTACCACCGCCCGCCGGCCCTCACCGGAGCTCCGACGTCGTCCACCCTCTACCCGGTTCCATTTACCATCACATTTTGCCTTTCCCTTAGTCTCTATTAGGTAGTTTATTTTTTCACTTTTATCTTTCATTTATTTTATATTATATTATTTTATTTACTTTGTTTAAGTTTTACTATTATTGTCCCAATTGGAATATTGGTAATTGATTTTCGTTTTATTGTAGGCATTATCCGCAAGGGTTTTACCTAAAATTATTGTAATTATTAATTTGATCCGTAAGATGTCGGATCATTTTTTTAGCTATATTAATTTTTGGGATTTGTTGATAGTATTTAATTGTTAAATCATGTTAATTATTAATTTGATCCGTAAGACCACGGATCAGATTTTTAATTATCTTGAACTCTATGTCGTGATGTTTAGGGTTAGAGTAATTGTTAATTTAACCGTGAGACATCAGGTTATTTTTTCGATTACTTTAATCCTTTATTTGATTGAATGTCTTGATTAGTTTAAATACAATGTTTATTGGATAATTGCTTGTTTTGGAAAACCACTAAAAAAAATCCAAAATATATTTGAATTAGGATTCAATTTGTTTTGGAATATTTCTTGTGATCTTGCATATTTAGAATAGGGATTTTATTTCGAATTTAGAAAAAAAAATGCATTCATTTAGGATGTTAGTTTTTGTTTAATTTAAGTTGCATGTTTAATTACGTAGCAATTTTAAATTTCGAATTTTATATATAAAAAAAGATATCATGTATATGTCATGTAGAATTAGGGCATTCTCTGCACGTCATTGCATATTAGATAAAATTGCATGTTTAATTTTAGGTCTAGATAGATCTTTAGATGAATTGCATGATAGGTTTTTATTTTATTTTATTAAATGCGTGTTAGATCGTATTTCACTTTAGTTTGATTTTCATTTTTAGTGATTTTAATTATAAATTTTCGTTAAATAAAAAATAAAAAATCATGTGCACGTCATATAAAATTAGATTCATGAAAAGCACGTCATATATAATTAAGTTCATGAAATGCACGTCATTTAGTGATTGTTGTTAGGTTCATTTAATTAGGAATTGCTCATCATTAGACTAGGTCATTTAATAAGTGTCGCGTGACACATAACTCGCATATTAAATTGCATGTTACATGTCATTTTAGTTGAAATAATTTTGTATGTCATTGCATTGCATTGTATGTCATTAAAATTAGGTTATTTAGATTGCATTTAATTATTCCATTTCTTCATGTCATATAGTTTAGGTCATGTAGTTAAAATGCGTGTTTTTATGAAAAATTCTAATTTCAAGAAAACCCAAAAAATGATTGATTGCTTTGTGTGATGCAATTTATTTATTTATCTTTTTATTCAATGTTTAATGATGATTGAGCATCTGTGTGATCATCTAATTGCATGATAGTAATTTAGGTTAAAATAAATCCAAGCCGCCTGCAAAAACACTTTTGAAAATTTAAAAAAAAGAAATAGTATCGAAAGGGCATTAGAGAAATCTAGTATAACCAAGTCCCCGTACCCTTAATCTCTGATTCGTAAATGCTCCCATTATTTTACTTAGGTGTCTAATCGACCTACCGAAAACTGATTAGTGGCGACTCCTAGAAAGTAATCATTTGCATATTCGAATCTTAAGTCGCGAATTGGTATGGGCTTGGGAGAGCCCGAGCTAAGCTGAAAGACTTAGTAGTCCATTAACCTAGTTTTAGGTGGTGCACTGAAAAAATTAGGTCGCGACAACTTGCGACTCCAATGGGACTTGTGTTAAACACTTAGTGGAATTAGGCCAATTTTCCTTTTCTTTTTTTTAAAAAAATGTTTTTGTTTGGCAGCGAGGATACTAGGTATGTCCCTAACATTTCTAAGGTGTTAAATGTTCTTGTAGATTTAGAGATATAAGGGGAGTCATCTTTGCTAATCCTTGTCTTGCAGGAAGGTGTGGGATAAATGATTTATTTTTCTCTAATTAGAAGTGTTGTTTGCATTTAAACTGTTGTGGATACTTTATTGCTTTAGCACTACACTATTGCACACACAACCAGCGGTCGGACCTAGGCTACGATAGAATTTTTAGGATTGTGTTGAGAAGGATACTTCCTTCAAAGCGAGACTGCTATGTAGATGTTGACCTTCTCTTCCCTGAAAGTTCTTCATGGTGTCGAATGTGTTTGTCCATATCCGCGAGACTGCATGACTATTGGACATTCCATTCGACTGAGCTGGAGTTAAGGAGACCTGACACGTTAATGCGAGACTGCAACGGTTAGATCACCCTCTTAGCTCCACTTTGTTAAGCCATCTAGATAGAAATCGAGCCTCACGTTTCATGCGTATGTCTATGTGATTGTCATCCTTTTCTGGTGAAAGTAAGTTGTCTAAATTCTTCGTAATTTACTTACTTTATTATAATTTTTGTCGGTCCATGACAATAGATTTCGTCGTCAGTTTTGTTTTATATGTAATGGGGAACACAGACGTACAATTCATTTCCACTCCCAAAAAAGAGCTCAAGATGTGGTTTGACCAGTTAAATCAAGATGGCCAGAGATATGTGAAAGCCAGGATCCCTCGACTTCTCCCACTGTTAGAGATCAACATCCACTCTGGTGTGATACAAGCACTCCCTCACTTCTGGTGTCCACAAACTTCCACCTTCATATTTGGTGAGTTCGAGCTGACTCCAACGCTCGAAGAATATAGTGTTGCCATTGGAATGTCCCTGGAAAAGGAACTTGTTGGACCGCCTATTGGTATAGATTCTATTTCTGAATTATCATAGTTTTTAGAAATCGAAGCCAAAAGAGTAAGGAAGGTTGTCAAAGCCAATTTTTTTGCATGTCCATTTTCATTTTTGGAAGAATATTTTGCAAATCAATCAATGATTTCAAAAGCTAGGATCTTCATGTTAGCATTTTTTGGGCTAATTGTTTTTCCTTATCGAAGAAATGCCATTAATCCTTCAATATCATGGGTGGTTAATCGTGTTTGTGACGGGTTAAATTATGTTAATATGGTTTTGGCTGAAACATTTTTGTCATTAAATCGTTTCAAACAAAATGAAGAAAAAACCATGCGTGCCCTCCCTGAACTTTTGCAAATATGGTTTTTTTCACACATAAGAGGTTTGGGGCACCTAATGAAACAACTTAAGATTAATGATTTAAGGCACCACATACAAAAATTTGCGGTCCGGAACGTTTTTCCCCAAATAAACAATACGCCCGTTGGGTTAATTTTTGAAAATCCTAATCCTAAGGCATTCCTATGGCATACTAAATAGCTTCATGTTAAGGAGGCTTGTTTCTCTCACAAGTATGATGGGCCAATTCCGTTGCTGGGCCTTTCTAGTGCTACATCTTATTACCCATATAGGGTGGCCCGTCAGTACAGAGCTCTTCAAGAAGTGCCCCCGCCCCTCAAGACGGAATTGTTCCAAGTTCGTTTTGTTCGTACGGACTATAATTACTTCAACGAGATCCAAATGATCATTGCTGCATGGAATGAATGCCATCTAGAGAAGATTTTGGTGCCCAAGAGACTGAAAGGCAAGGAGGAGATCCACTATGTGTCGGCATTCTACATCCAACAACATCGGATTCCTGCTGCTTTACGTTCGGTAGTCCCTGATGTGACCGAGAAGCCTACTAAGCGAGCACAAATTGAGCATCTTAAGCGGAAAGTGGAAATGCTTGAAGCTGAAAATAAGAAGCTTCGCAAGGCGTTGGGATCCCGAAAGCATATAAAATGAGATGTTTTGAATTTTGATATTTAGGGATCTGATTTCAATTTTCAATTCAATGTTTTCAATTTTTAGTTCAATATTTAGGGACTTGAATTTCAATTCTTAGTTCATTGTTAGGAAGTTTGACTTTATGTTTCAAGTGGATTTTGAATAAAATCAAGCGATTAGACCATTGTCATGGGCCATTTTCCTATCTTGTCATTGGTTCTTACATTACCTCTCCCCTTTCCTTAGGTGACAACGGATCCACCACAATCGCCTATTATTACACGGTCAAGGGCTAAATGGCCGACCAAAATGAAATGCGTGATCGTATGTCCGCTGTGGAGACTCAACTCCAACAAGTACTCGCCTCTATACAACTTGTGACGGACCAACTCCAATTCCTCCAAGCGAATCCAATAGCTCCACCTGCTCTTCCTAAAATAGTTATTCCTAAGCAAGCAAACAAGGTCCAAACGATTGACGACGACATGCCCGGGCTGGAAGATGACTCGGTCCTTGTTGGAAAGGTCAAGCTTGACAGCATTCCCAAGACATATCAGGATGAGCGCGTTGCAAAGCTGGAAGAGAAAGTGAGACAGCTGCAGGAGTCACAAAGCTCACTCCCGTTCGACCTCTCAGTCTATGAGAAGGTCAAAATGCTAAGCAAGTTCAAAATGCTGGAGTTTGAGAAGTATGACGGTACATCTTGCCCAAAATCTCATCTGCAAATGTACCACATGCGCATGGCCCAGCACATAAAAAATGAGCCCCTCATGATCCAATCGTTCCATGCGAGCTTGACCGGACCTGCACTAAACTGGTACGTGATGAAGAATGTGAACCTCCTCGACACCTAGAACGAAGTGGCTGACGTGTTTCTCACACAGTTTAAGTTCAACATGGACATCGCACCTTCCCGAGAAGACCTGGAGCGGATGGAAAAGAAAAGGAGCGAATCATTTAAAGAATATGCTGTAATATGGAGAAACCTGGCGGCTCAAATCACTCCTGAGCCTACCAACAAGGAGCTGATGAAATTGTTCGTAAAGACCCTCCCTTCTGAGTTTCGTAACCGAATGGCCAGTACATACGTCGAAAGCTTCAATCAGCTTATTCCTATAGGAGAACAAATTGAGATGGGGATAAGGGAAGGATGGTTTACTGAGCCATCTAGTAAAAGATTCACTGCCAAGAAGGAGAAGGAAGTGGCTGTGGATGTGAATGTGGCTTATAGCCAAGAAAATGTCAAACGTGCCCTGGCTATCCAAATGAATCCAAGGTAGTCACAAACCTCTGGCCGTCAATCATTTGTCCAAGCGAACAATATAAGACAATTCTCTCCTCTCCCTGGGTCTCCATCCCAAGTGCTGACAATTCTCCGAAAGAAATGTTTGCTTACTAGTGAACCAAAGCGTCCTAACCGTGAAAGCAATCGCAGTTACGACCCGACGAAGAAGTGTGACTACCATAGCGGCGAACTGGGGCATTCAACTGATGAATGTTTCACCCTCAAGTACAAGATTCAAAACCTCTTAGATAAGAAAGTCTTTTCGTTTCAAACTGCTCGGCCGAACGTCCAGAAGAATCCGCTACCCGAGCATGAGGGTACCATGAATGCTATCCTGGAACCTAAAGTCGGTCGAATCAAGAACTCGAAGGTGCACGTGGCAGATGCCTACAATGGACTGGTGAGAGCTGGATATTATCCAGATCAAGATGTTCCCCTATCGCTGATGAAGGAAAGAATTGCCGAAATGGTGGATGATGGCATTATTATGTATGCTGACCGTAACTGCATAGTTTCCACTATTTCCCACATTATCATCAATTGAGAGGAGGAGCAGGCTGCGCTCGATGCTAATAAGGAAGAAGTTGATCCTTCGCTTGTGGGCATGCCTCCACTAGAAGATGCATATGATTAGGAGATTATGATCGAGATACCTCAACCATATGAGTATGTCAACAACAAAGCAGTGCCTTGGTCCTATGACCTAGATGTTGACCTCGTTACGAGGTCTGGTCGAACTTATGCCCAAGCCAATGCTCAACCCGCAAAGCCAGTTACTGATGAATAAGCTAAGGAATTTCTGGCTGTGATTAAAGCAAGTGAGTATAATGTGGTCGATCAATTGCGAAAAATACCCGCTTAGATCTCTTTGCTCGAGCTCCTCCAAACATCCTCTGTGCATCAAAAGTCACTAATGAAGGTGTTGAGTGAAATTCATGTGCCAGAGACTATCGAGGCGCACAAGTTGGAAGAATTTGTGGGATCGGTCATTCTCAAGGATTTGATTGCCTTTTCTGATGAGGAATTCCCTCTCGAAGGCCGGGGACATAACAAAGCACTCTACATAACCGTTAAACACAAGTCTTCTCATGTGTCCCGAGTGCTCCTTGATAATGGGTCCGCTCTGAACATATGTCCATTAGCCACTCTTCACCGCCTCAAGGTAGACCCGTCGAGGATACATGCTGCGAAGACCTCGGTACGAGCTTTTGATGGCACAAAGAAGGAGGTGCTCGGAGAAATCCATCTCGACGTATAGATAGGGCCGGTCATCTTTAACATTCCCTTCCAAGTGTTGGACATCCTTACCGCATTCAATTTCCTGCTGGGTCGTCCCTGGATACACACTGCTGGAGCAGTGCCTTCAAGTCTACATCAAGCTGTGAAATTTGTGATCGAAAGGAAGCTGGTCACCGTGTATGATGAGAAAGACCACCGGATCTATCATGAGACGGCTATCCCCTATGTAGAGTTGGATTCTGAGCTCGAATCAAGTTACCACTCATTTGAGTTGGTATCCACCATACACGCTTCTCGAGGTTCATCGCCGCCCATTCTTGAAGTTTTAGATGCTGCCCTCATGGTAGGAAGAGTAATGGTCGGAAATGGTTTCGTTCCTGGCAATGGTCTTGGAAGGAATGGTCAGAGCATTCGAAGCCCCGTTGAAGCCCCTTAGAGATCTCGTTCTGCTGGTTTAGGGTACCATGGAAGAGGTAGGGGAAGTTCAAGAGGACAAAGACAAGGAAGGCAGAACCCACCACCTGATCAAGGGCGAGGGAGACAAAACCTACTACCCCCAAGCATTCATGAGACATTCTCCGGTCCTCCCATAATGATGCAGGATGAAGCAGATGCCCTAGGGCAGCCTAGTGGCAAATTTGATTACCTAGTGAAGTATTCGGCCTCTTCCAGCTACTGCATTGATCCTCATAAGATAGTCCTAGATGGATGGGATAGCATGGATGATCCAACACCCCTGAAGACCGAAAACCTTGATGATGAGCTGGAAGGAGTTGCAAGCTTATTCGACAACCTCATCATAGGAGCCATTGATGAAGGACCCCTTAAAGAGATGGGCCTTGGCCCACAAGAGTAACTTTTTACCGCTTTCGCACATTCCCTTGCGCGGGAATTTTTATTGCTTTCTAGGAATTGTTTTCGATTTCTTCTTTTTTGTTTTCTTCTTAGGACTTGAAATGCATTTTCCATTTAATAAATTGTAATTGATTGATGAATTTCAATAAAATTACAACCTTTATTTTGAGAGTATGATGAGGCACACCAAACCAGCCCGAAGATGATATCCAACCGATAAAACAAATGAAAAATCCAAGGAGAATTCTGAGGCTTGGGTTTCATCATGCTTTCTTGTGTCAAAATGTTTCAAAAAATGCTTTTCCAATTACTTTTCAATTTTTTTTTCAAAAGAAAAATCTTTAAAAAAAAAAGAAAAGAAGATAGATAAATATGATTTACCCCATTTGTCTTTTTGATCCATCTACATTCTGTTTCAGGAACGATCATATAGCATGCAAATGTGTCGAAATGGTCCAATCCAATGCAACAAATGCTGATGATGATGATCCCGAAAACTCAATCGAAGACTCTAGTGAGGTGCAACGTAGCTGGGAACAACATGAAAAGGCTAAGGCTCCCACATCCGAGCAGATCGTCACTATTAATTTAAGTGACACTGAAGAAGCCAAAGAGGTGAAAATTGGGACGAGTCTCCCCAAAGATGAGGTCGAGCGCCTGATTCAGCTACTAAAGGAATATCATGATATCTTTGCATGGACCTATGCTGACATGCCTGGTTTAGACCTGTCAATTGTGGAGCATTGCCTACCTACTAATCTGGACGTGCCACCTAAGAAGCAGAGGCAGCGGAGAACTAAACCCGATCTCTCGAAGAAAATAGAGGAAGAAGTGATGAAGCTTCTGAAGGTGGGATTAATTGAAGTCTCACAATACCCAGAATGGGTAGCTAACATTGTACCAGTGATGAAGAAGGATGGTCGAGTCCGAGTTTGTGTCGATTATCGAGATCTCAACAAGGCTAGCCTGAAGGATGATTTCCCGTTACCTCACATAGATGTCCTTGTGGATAGTATTGCCGGATTTGAACTATTCTCATTTATGGATGGTTTTTCTGGGTACAATCAGATAAGGATGAAGGAGGAAGACAAGGAGAAGACTGCATTTATCACCCCGTGGGGAACCTTTCATTATAAGGTTATGCCCTTCGGACTAAAAAATGCAAGGGCAACTTACCAGCGAGCCATGATAGCACTGTTTCATGACATGATGCATCAAGAGATTGAAATCTATGTTGATGATATGATTGCAAAGACTCAACCTGGAAAAAGTCACGTCGAGACCTTGAAGAAGCTGTTTGATCGACTCCGTGAGTTCAAGCTTCGACTAAATACCGCTAAGTGCGTGTTCGGAGCAACATCCGGTAAATTACTTGGATTCCTTGTGAGCAGTAAAGGAATTGAAATCAACCTGGCTAAAGTTAAGGCCATTTGTGAGCTGCGACCTCCATCAACGGTGAAAGAAGTCCGGAGCCTTTTAGGGAGGTTGAATTACATTGCTCGATTCATTTCCCAACTTTCTGAAACCGCCAAGCCGTTCTTCAAGCTCCTAAAGAAGAATGCACGAGTCAACTGGGATGATGAGTGTCGAGAAGCGTTCGACAAATTGAAGTATTGCTTGATGAATCCACCGATGCTTGTCCCGCCATCATCGGGGCATCCTTTGATTCTCTACCTCACCATTCATAGTGAGTCACTGGGTGCAATGTTGGCACAGGAAAGTCCTGTCGATAAAAAAGAACGAGCCATTTATTATCTAAGTAGAAAATTCACGGTATCAGAGCTGAAATATTCTGATATGGAAAAAACTTGTGCCGCATGGTGTAGGTATTGCATAGATTGCGATAGTACACGCTGCATTACCAGACGTTCCTCGTGACTGAGAACAATCCTATCAAGTACTTACTTGATCGGCCAGCTTTGGTGGGTAAGTTAGCTAAATGGCAGATTTTGATCTCGAATTTGATGTGCAATTCATGCCACAAAAGTCGGTTAAGGGTCGAGTAATTGCTGATCTATTGGCCAAGAATTCACGGGTCTTAAATAATGATGACAATTTCCTAGATAACCGTGTCTTGAACGTAAGTGAAGATTCATGGACAATGTTCTTTGATGGAGCCGTGAACTTGTCTAGTTCTGGTACTGGAGCAGTTCTGATATCCCCAGATGGACAACACCATCCGGTAGCTGGAAAATTGATATTCCCATGCACTAATAATGTGGCCGAGTATGAAGCTTGTATCCTCGGGCTTCAGGCCGCAATTGAGATGGGTGTGGCTAAAAGTGTTCGGAGATTCAACGCTGATCATACTACAGACCGTAGGTGAATGGAAGACTAAAGATGCCAAATTGCTCCCGTATCATAAGTATTTAGAAGATCCGATAAAGGAGTTCGACGAAATTTTATTTGAATACTTGCCAAGGTCTCATAATCAATTTGCGGACGCACTCGCAACTTTGTCTTCTATGTTGCAAGTCACTGATGGGTTAGAGGTCGAGCATCTAAAAATAGAGGTGTTGCCAAAACCGGCTTATTGTATGACCGTGACTGAAGAACCTGATAGAAAACCATGGTATTACGATATCATGAATTATATTAAAAAGCAAGAATTTCCTGAAGGAAGCACTTAGGTTGATAGGAAGTACATCACGAAGACGGCCTCGAAATTTTTCGTTAGTGGTGAGAATTTGTAGAAGAGATCTTACGATTCGGTCTTGTTGCGATGTATAGATGCAGTCGAGGCCACTCAAATCATGCAAGAAGTGCACGAAGGAGTATGTGGGCCTCATATGAATGGACACATGTTAGCCAAGAAGATCATGAGATTAGGCTACTACTGGCTCACACTGGAAAGTGACTGCATCCAGCATGTCCGGAGTTGTCACCGCTGCCAAATTCATGGGAATAAGATAAATGTTCCTTCAACTGAGCTGCACCAGTTTTCCGAACCATGGCCTTTCTCAATGTGGGGTATTGATGTAATTGGCTCAATCAATCCCAAGGCTTCAAATGAGCATCGATTCATCTTGGTGGAGATAGACTATTTCTCCAAATGGATCGAAGCTACATCCTTTGCAAATGTCACCGTCCGCAATGTTGTGAAATTCGTTAAATGTGACATAATTGCTCGTTATGGCGTCCCTAAAGCAATCATCACTGATAACGGGACAAATTTGAACAACAAACTTGTTGATGGGTTGTTCAGCGAGTTCAAGATCAAGCATCTGAATTCATCCCCTTACCGCCCTCAAATGAACGGAGTTTGTTGAAGCGGCCAATAAAAACATTAAGAAGATCTTGGCTAAGACAGCCGAGAATTATCGAGATTGGCATGACAGGTTACCTTTCGCATTGATGGCGTACCGAACATCGATCCACACCTCAACTGGGGCAACCCCTTTTGATCTGGTGTATGGCATGGAGGCAGTTTTGTCTGTCGAAGTGGAGATCCCTTCTCTGAGAGTTTTATCCCAAGTGGATTTGTCGGAGGCAGAATGGTCGCAACAAAGATTTGAACAGTTGAACTTGATTAACGAAAAAAGACTGAAGGCTCTCTGCCATGGCCAAACATATCAACAGAGAGTAGCTAGATCTTTCAACCGAAAGGTGCGGCCGAGACATTTCGAGGTGGATGATCTTGTTCTAAGGAAGCTGTTACCAATATTTCCAGATCCTGGGGGCAAGTTTGCTTCAAATTATAGCGGCTCTTATGTCGTGAAGAAAGTCCTTCCTGGAGGTGCCTTGATCCTGGCAGAAATGGATGGTCGTGAGTTTTCCAATCCAGTTAATTCCGATCTTTGTCAAGAAGTATTACCCATGATAGAATTTGCCATGTCATGTTTTGAACTACAAGCATTTCTATGTTGAATTGCTTCAATGAGTTGAATTATTTGAATTTGTTGCAAAACTTGCATTTTTCTTCCTTAATGAATTGTGTGAGATAAATTGAATGTGTCAAATGGGATACTTTGGAACGATGAAAGGCAAGCATTATTCCATACACTATCCCATACACTAATCCTCAGTGAGTTGTGTGAAAAAATTCCATGCCCGCAAGGAAAAAGGTAATCTCGCAAAGGGTACGCTATCCAAAGTGATGAGAGGCGGTTCTTTCCTCTACCCGAAACACTACGGTATACCCATTGTTTAGCCCTTTGAGCCCATACACGTGAAGAGTTTTTAAATAATCCCTGTCAAGAATCATCCCACATTGGGACAGAATTTGAGATGAATGATAGGAATTTTCTTACTCACACTTGCATCAATCTTCGAGTATTGCTTTCGCATTGTAACTCGTATGATAATTCAAAGTGCCCTAGGATGATGAAGAGCAGTCATTTCTCTATCCTATACACTTTTATCCATTGCATAGCCCACTTGAGCTTATAAATTCATTTCATATTAAACCCAGTTGCTGATCATCCCCCATAGGGCAAGACAAAAACATTCAAGAAGCATGAACTAGAATGCTGACAAAATGGAGACTCTGTTCAAGGAAAATAAGTGCAAAAAAAAAAAAAAGGGCATGAAAAAGCAGTGTGCCTAGTAAAAGTAAGGCCAATGCCTAGAAAAAAAAAATCAAACTTTTGATATAATGAGTCGTATCCCCAACGAGGCGGTACTAAAACTCAAATGCTGTTGCAATCAATGGAGATTTGATGAGAAAAATCTTCGACAGTGGAGAAGGAAAGTGGTGGAAATGTCGAGATGATCACCAACTTTGGCCCCCTAAACTCCTTTTTGAGCCTAATGATCCATTCGTTTCTCAACCCATGAACCAAGCCTATGTTACGTCCTTTGCAAAGTCACTTCAGATTATGGCACTTGAATTGACGTAAGAGTTCATATGCTTGAAAGCATCGCTTGAAGAAGTGCGAGTAAGATAATTTCTGCCTCATTTTGTGTGTTTCTTGACTTGTAAATCCCAATACAATTGCGAAATATCATTTTTAAATAGCCTCGACTCAAAGAGCCTCCTTTGTTAAGCCATTGACCAAGCTTACATTACAGTCCCTATTAAAGACCTCTCGATTGGTAAAGTAGTACCACTTGCAAGATTGCCCAGACTCTTATTTGGCATGATGACAGTGCGATAAAGTGATTGTCAAAATCCTGTATCAAAGGTCAGGATAAAACAGCCCATTTTAATGAGGATGAGTGAAAAGTCCTTTTAGACTAAATGATCCCTCATTTGACATATCCATGACGCTCATGCGTTCAGATTGGAATCTTCTTTTGGAATCATTCCTATTGAAGCTAGGTGATGCGAGATTGATAGAAATCATCATGAACCTCCATTGAATTAATGCATACTTGCAATTACAAATGCATGTTGCCTCTTCTATGATCATGTTTTGCAGGAGACATGTCTCCAAGGAATAGAGATGTCACCCGGTAAGTATATCTCTATCCATACCTTAAATACTTGTTGTTGCACAAGTATTTCCCTTTTGCATACATTGACACTCAATTGAGTTGTCTTCAAAGATTTTTCTCCAGATTCAGTCTGATTAAGGCGACCGAAGAGCGATTCGGGTCCTGGTCAGATGATCTGTGTTGTAACGCTGGGCGATCAAAGAATGGTTCGGGTCCTAGCCAAGCAAAACCTTAGTTTAGGTGACTGTAGAATGGTACGGGTCCTAGGCAATATTTAGTTCCCTATTCAAGCGACCGTAGAATGGTACGGGTCCTAGACAACATCTATTTCCTTATTCAGACAACCGTAGAATGGTACGGGTCCTGGAAGGTAAATTTCCGTTTAAGCGACCGTAGAATGGTACGGGCCCTAAACAATACATATTTCCCTATTCAGGCGACAATAGAATAGTACGGGTCCTGGCAAAGGAATCCTCGTTTGGGCGATCGTAGAATGGTACAAGTCCTAGACACAACCAAACACTGCCATACTGGGCGACCGTAGAATGGTACGAGTCCTGGGAAAGTAGTCTCTTTACAAAGCCGTGTTACTATTCTGGGCGACCGTAGAATGGTACGGCATGTAACACCAACTATCTCGAATTACTTTATCCTCCTTGAAGGTAAGTTATTCCAGGTAGGTTCATTTGTCATTTGCGTTTCCATGCATCATATAAGTTGCATCCAAAAATGAAATTCATTTTCCAACAAAAATCATTTATTGCATACGCATAACCAAAATTTAGGTCTCAATTTATCTTTGAAAGCAACCTCTACGAGCTCACCTTCAAAGAGGGGCAGCTGTTGACACCTAAATTTTGGGCAACCCATTTAATCATTTATTGCATAAAAAATTAGGGATTAATTTTTAACCCCTAAGAAAAAAATATTATAATTCAATTGCATAGCATATAATTTTAGGTGCATTTATTTTTAATTTGCATTTTTTTTTTTACATTTTATTGGACCGGTGGTGAATGTGTTCAAATTAATATTTCTGAGCTCTAGTTTGGTAGGCCGGGCTAGGCCCACGAAATGAGCAAATTAGCCCAAGCCTGTTGTTTTTTTCAATTAATTATCTTGTGAAAGATGAAGATTTGATATGATATTCTGATGATTTTTTGAAAATTGAGAAAACCCTATTGCAATCTTATCTTTTGAAATAAGCGATAGAAACAGTAAAGAATATTAAGGAGATAAGGAAAATAAGATGATTTTTGTGATTAGGAGGTTATAGGCTATCTTCGTGTATATTGAAAAAGGAGATGAAATGTTCTACGAAGATTACCTATTTTTACCTATAAAAGCAACAGTGTACGGTGAGAATAGAGGGGGCTTCACTTCGTCGAAAAAAAAAGAGTCAAAAATTGAAGAGAGAAAGGAAGGAAAATGGGGGCTTCCGTCCTTGAGGAAAAAGAAGACAAGTCAAAAGGTGAAGTGAAAAGTGAAAAGGAAGAGAGCAGAGGGAGAAGATGTGAGAGTTTGGCGAGAGAGAGAGAAATAGGTGAGAGAGAGTGTCGGGAGAGAAAAAGTAAAAAGGGGGGGGGGGGTGTACACTGTTCATTGTCGCGACCTCTTTTTTTTTTTTTTTTTTTTTTTTTTAGCGCCCGCAATCGGGTACGAGCGCCTAAGGAGGCTAATGGCTCGGCTGAAATTAGTTATGCCCGGACTCTCCCAAGTCCACCAATTCACGACTTAATGGTTCAAGTTTTTAACCTGTAAATCAATTTTTAAAATGGAGTCGCCACTAATCGATTTGGGGTGGGTTGATAAGAAACCCAAGCGAAGTATTGGGAGAAATACTCACTCTGCGCAACCAGAGAAATTAGGATCGGGGACTTGATTACACTAGTTAATCACTAATGCCCTTTCGGTACCTAATCTTGTTTGAACCTTGAGGTTTTTTTGGATGTTCGAGGGATTTTCCATGCTTTTTGGGAGGAAAAACATTTCTTTAGTCTTTTTCTAATTTTTTTGGACATAAAAGGGATTTTTGGGATTTTTGGCATTTTTTGGAAAATATGGAATATTTTTGATTTTTTTTTATTTTTCGGAAAATAAAATATTATTTTTTTTAATATTTTTCAAAATATTTTTGGAAAATAAATTATTTTTGACTTTTCTCGATTTTTTAGAAAATAAAACATTTTTTAATATTTTTTTTTCGAAAATAAATTTTTTTTTATAAATTTTTTTTGAAATATTAATTTTTTTATTATTATTAAAAATATTATAAAAACTGACCCAGGTGGGATCCGCTGGTTGGGTCCGACCCGGCCGACGACCGCAGCGGACGGGCCCGCGTTGCGGGCCCGACTCAGATTTTTTTTTTTTTTTTTTTTTTTTTTTTTTTTTTTTTTTTAAAAACGGCGTCGTGGCCGGTGTTTAGGGACACCCGGCCCGGCCCGACAACCCGGTCCAACAGCCCGCTCCCTTCGAAACCCTAAACCCCAACACCCG
Organism: Eucalyptus curtisii; assembly: GCA_017140595.1. Taxonomy (NCBI): domain Eukaryota; kingdom Viridiplantae; phylum Streptophyta; class Magnoliopsida; order Myrtales; family Myrtaceae; genus Eucalyptus; species Eucalyptus curtisii. The sequence continues at coordinate 14,979,615 of CM029502.1, forward strand.
ACCCGACTCCCGCCGCCCGCGGATTGCGAACCCTACCCGATTTTCCGGGTCCGGATCCGCTCGCGACCGGAAAATCGCAAACCCTAGGGTTTGCGGGTCGCGGCACCGGGGACGGAAACCTAGGTGCTTCGGCGGTGACGGTGACTACGGTAGCGGCGGCGGCGTGACGAGAACGGGACAACGGAGAGGGCTACGACGGTGACAGTGGTGACGACGACGGAGATAGGCTACCTGGCCAAGACCGGCAACCGTGCGCGGCAGAGACGGTGACAACGTCGCACGGTGCTCGACGCCCTTTCGCCTTCCCCGTGCTCGATCTCCCCCTCTCTCTCTCGATCCACTCCTCCGGCAACGCCCCGGATCTCCGGCCGCGAGCCCTCGGACCCCCGAAGTCTCTCGGGGGTCGTCCGAGGTCCGCGACCTCAATCCGCTTCTCTCTCTCTCTCTCGTGTCTCTCCGGCAGAACTTCTCCCTCTCCGGCCGCGAGCCTTCGGATCCGGGCTTGCTCGACCTCGGCTCCCCTTCCGAAGTCTCTCGGCGGAAGCTCGAAGCTTTGTAGCCTTCGATCGTTCTCGGCGTGCCCTTCGACGGAGGCGATGCGTCCCTATTTATAGGCGAGGGGTGGTCGGTCGACGGAACTTCGACCGCCGGTCCCCTCGTGCGCCGAGCGGCCCCCGACGGCCGAACCGTGTCCCATCCGAAGCCGGCTGCCCCTCCCACGTCGCCGTCCGTCCGCCGATCTGCGTCGCGCTCTGCGCGTGTCGCGAGGCGAACGGAGGAAGAAGACGATCCAAAGAGGGCCGGGCCGAGGAAGGAGGATGGGCCGTAGGGGCCCATGCGGAAAGGGGGGAATGGGCTGCTCTTTTCTTTTTTTTCTGCTTTTCCGTTTTTTATTATTTTTCATCCGAAAAAGATAAAATAAAATAATATAAAATAAAATAAAGTAAAACTTAATTAAATGAAATTTTAGGCGTCAACACCGCCCCTCTTTGAAGGTGAGCTCGCAGAGGTTGCATTCAAAGACAACCGATGCCTAAACTTTATCCATACATGCGTAACATTATATTTTACTTGGGACCTATTATCCTATGCAAAAAGAGCAATATAACATTACAAATACTAAGACAGATGAGAAGATACCCGTAGTTACTTACCGGGAGTGAGTGAGATAGGGTGTGAACCCGAGTTTGGCAAGTATCAAGGCGTCATCTTACCCGGTGACATGAGGAGGTTGCTTCTTCGGGACCCGAACCATTCTTCGGTCGCTGTTAGAGCAATCAGTGATTTGTTGAGGACCCGAATCTTTCTTCGGTCGCCTTGACGGGGAATTGCCTTCTCAGGACCCGAACCATTCTTCGGTCGCCTATTAGAGCAATTAGTGGTTTGTCGAGGACCCGAACCTTTCTTCGGTCGCCTTAACGGGAGATGCGCCGACCTTTCTCGGGGCATGTTTGTTTGTGGGCGCTTGATCTTTATCAAGGACACCAGTTGGTACCCGACCTTTCTCGGGAGATGCGCCGACCTTTCTCAGGGGAGATGCGCCGACCTTTCTCAGGGCATCGATTTGTGGGGTGCCTGACCTCTGTCATGGACACCGATTGGTACCCGACCTTTCTCGGGAGATGCGCCGACCTTTCTCAGGGCATCGATTTGTTGGGGTGTCTGACTTCTGTCGAAGACACCAGTTGGTACCCGACCTTTCTCGGGAGATGCGCCGACCTTTCTCAGGGCATCGATTTATTGGGGTGTCGCGACCTCGTCGAAGACACCGGTAGGAACCCGACCTTTCTCGGGAGGATGCACCGACTTTCTCTTAGGGCATCGATTTGGAAGATACCCGGAAATTCATAGGCATATCAAAGAGTACCCGGATATTCACAAGTACTAACCTCGAAGGATATTTGGGCCTTTGCGTCAAAAGGGTAGCGATCATAAGCATTGGAGGGGTACTTGGATGATCACAAGTACGAATTCTTGAAGGATGCCTGGACATTCGCAGGCGTTGAAGGGGTACTTGGATGATGACAAGTACAAATTCTTGAAGAATACCTGGTCATTTTTCGAAGGTCTCTTGGTAGACGGAATATCGAGGACGTACCTGAGATATTCTTGAAGGTCTCTCGCCTCCTGGTAGTCGGAATATTGAGGACGTGCCTCGGCTATTCATGAAGGTCTCTCACCTCCCTAGTAATCGGGAATATCGAGGACATGCCTCACATATTCGTGAAGGTCTCTCACCTCATGATAATTGGGAATATCGAGGGCGTACCTTGGATATTCGTGAAGGTCTCTCACCTCCTGGTAGTTGGGAATATCGAGGACGTACCTTGGATATTCGCGAAGGTCTCTCACCTCCTGGTAAATGGGAATATCGAGGACGTGCCTTGGATATTCGTGAAGGTCTCTCACCTCCGGCGGTTGGGAATATCGAGGACGTACCTTGGATATTCGTGAAGGTCTCTCACCTCCGGTAAATGGGAATATCGAGGACGTACCTTGGATATTCGTGAAGGTCTCTCACCTCCGGCGGTTGGGAATATCGAGGACGTACCTTGGATATTCATGAAGGTCTCTCACCTCCCTGGCCGGTTGGGAATATCGAGGACGTACCTTGGATATTCGTGAAGGTCTCTCACCTCCCGGTAAATGGGAATATCGAGGACGCACCTGGGATATTCGTGAAGGTCTCTCACCTCCCCGGAGATGGGAATATCGAGGACCCAGGATATTCGTGAAGGTCTCTCACCTCCTGGCAGATGGGAATATCGAGGACGTACCTGGGATATTCGTGAAGGTCTCTCACCTCCTGGCAGTTGGGAATATCGAGGACGTACCTGGGATATTCATGAAGGTCTCTCACCTCCTGGTAATTGGGAATATCGAGGACGTACCTGAGATATTCGTGAAGGTCTCTCACCTCCTGGTAAATGGGAATATCGAGGACGTACCTAGGATATTCGTGAAGGTCTCTCACCTCCCGGTAGATGGGAATATCGAGGACGTACCGGGATATTCGTGAAGGTCTCTCACCTCCCGGGGTTGGGAATATCGAGGACGCACAGGATATTCGTGAAGGTCTCTCACCTCCGGTAATTGGGAATATCGAGGACGTACACGAGATATTCGTGAAGGTCTCTCACCTCCCGGTAAATGGGAATATCGAGGACGTACCTTGGATATTCGTGAAGGTCTCTCACCTCCCGGTAAATGGGAATATCGAGGACGTACCTAGGATATTCGTGAAGGTCTCTCACCTCCCGGCGAGATGGGAATATCGAGGACGTACTTGGGATATTCGTGAAGGTCTCTCACCTCCTGGCAGTTAGGAATATCGAGGACGTACCTGGGATATTCATGAAGGTCTCTCACCTCCTGGTAATTGGGAATATCGATGACGTACCTGAGATATTCCTGAAGGTCTCCTACCTCCTGGTAAAGGGAATATCGAGGACGTACTTTGGATATTCGTGAAGGTCTCTCACCTCCTGGTAAATGGGAATATCGAGGACGTACCTAGGATATTCGTGAAGGTCTCTCACCTCCCGAGATGGGAATATCGAGGACGACGGGATATTCGTGAAGGTCTCTCACCTCCGGGGAGTTGGGAATATCGAGGACGCACTGGGATATTCATGAAGGTCTCTCACCTCCCGGTAAGTTGGGAATATCGAGGACGTACTCCGAGATATTCCTGAAGGTCTCCTACCTCCTGGTAAAGGGAATATCGAGGACGTACTTTGGATATTCGTGAAGGTCTCTCACCTCCTGGTAATTACGATTATCGAGGACGTGCCCCGCATATTCATGAAGGTCTCTCGCCTCCTGGCGATTGGGAATATTGAGGACGTACCTTGGATATTCGTGAAGGTCTCTCACCTCCTGGTAAATGGGAATATCGAGGACGTACCTTGGATATTCGTGAAGGTCTCTCACCTCCTGGTAAATGGGAATATCGAGGACATACCTGGGATATCCGTGAAGGTCTCTCACCTCCTGGTAAAATAAACTTGAGTGTAGCACAGGGCTTACCTGGAAGGCCGCAGGCACTTTAAAAGGGCTGGAACACCTGGGTAACCACAGGCGCACAATGCGATGGAATACTTGAATGGCTGCTAGTATTCAATGATAATTTTGAGGACAATTTGGAGAGGTCAAGTATCACGGAAAGGAGTACCTAGACAATGAAAGGCACTCAAAGGTAACGGGATACTTGGTCACGGGCATCCTAGCTATGAAGACAACTCGAACAAGTCGAGTGTCAAGAAAAGGAGTATCCGAACAAAGTGGCCGGTACTCAAAGACAAGGGATACTTGGACAATCACAAGCATCCAAACTTAAAAGACAACTCGAACAAAGGAGCACCCGAGTCGAGTGTCAAATATCAATAGGGAGACAACTCAAATAGGTTGAGCGGCGGGCGCTCGATAAAAACAATGGGGATATCTAGACGGGCAGGTATTCCCAAATATTAATACTACCGGGGACGACTCGAATAGGTTGGGTGTCAGGGAAAGGGAGTATCCGAACGATGGCCGATACTCAAAGACAATGGGGATACCTAGACAGCAGTAGGTATTCAACGATAAAGGGATACTTGGTCAGTCACAAGTATCAATATTAGGTCGAGTGTCGGGAAGGGGACGACTCTCAAAGACAATGGGGATACCTAGACAAAAGAGGTATTCAACGATAAAGGGATACTTGGTCACCACAAGTATCGAGTGTCGGGGAAGGGAGTACCCGGCAAGTGGTGGGTACTCATAGACAATGGGATACTGAGACAATTGCAAGCACCCAAACTCAAGGGACGACTCGAATAGGTCGAGTGTCAAGAAGAGTACCTAGACAGTGGTAGGTACTTTAAGACAAATGGGGATAGGGATATGTTTACCCGGTAATAACTCTGATTTCTGAGAGTATGCCTATTAGTTGCACAATAAGCACACATGATTGTATATGCTGTATATTTATGAGTTTAAATGTGATTTATGCATGACAATTTTGTCAGTTTTACATAATTTGAGTTCCACTGGGGAAGATTTTGAAAGACAACCTTTATTCGGAATATAGATGTCTTGAGCATGCCGGATGAGGGACTTTCGGCCCGAAAGGACTTTTCACTCACTCTCATGGAAAAGGCTATCCCGACCATTGATGCAGGATTTATAAGGACCACACATCTCACTTTGTCATCATGTCGCAGGGGTCCGAGTATTCTCGCAAGTGGTACGATTTTACCGGTGTGAGAGGTCTTTGTTGAGACCGTAATGTAGGCTTGGTTGTTGGCTCGTCAATGGGGACCATCACGGTCAAGGCTTATGAATAGAACACGCACGATCATCTCCGGGTTTGCAAGCTTAGGAATCCCGCGAAAAGAGATAGAATAGTCTTGCTCGTACTTCTTCGAGCGATGTTTATAAACATATGAAATCCTACGTTAATTGAAGTGCCCTAGTCTCGAAGAGACTTTTACAATGGGACGCAATGTAGGCTTGACTCGATGTGTAAAAAGGTGAGAGCCGGTGGTTGCCTTGGCATTTGTCACTGGTTTTCCTTCTCACTGTCAGATAGAGGCTCTATCAATTGAATCACAACATCAACTTTTCTTGAGAATACAATGACTGTATTCTTTAGTAGGGGGGCATTGGCCTTGCTTTTACCAGGCACACTTTTTTTTTTTTTTATATGCCCCTATTTTTTATTCCAGTTCTTCATTTATGGGCATTGACCTTGCTTTTACCAGGTACACTGCTTTTTTATGCCCCTAGTTTTTTTATTGCTTGAGGAACTAATCTAGACAAGCTCAAGCAAACGCCGTTGTTCATCTTTTGTCGGCGCTCCTGATTATGCTGCTCGAATGGCAGTAACTTCTGCTTTGCCTCCATGTGAGGGTAAATTTACGACTCAATTGAGTTGTACAATGGATACAAGTGCGTAAAGAAAGAATTGCTCTTCATGACTCTATGGCACTTAAATTAACGCGAGTGTTCATATGCAATAAAGACACTCGAAGATTGATGCGAGTGCAAGCAAGAGAAATACTATCCCTTTTCTCACCTCGTGATGTTGACTTGCCTTCGACTTGCCCCAGTGTGGGGTGGTTTTTTTTTACGGGGATATGAGAGAAGCTTCACCAGTGTATGGGGCTCAATGGGGTGAGCGATGGAATGCCTCTCACTATTTTGGTTATCGTACCATTCGCGAGAGAACTCTTTACCCTGCAGCCATGGAATCTTCTGCACTCATCTCACAAGTGTATAGATGGGGGATTGTGTGTAGGATATGGCTTGCCTGTCATCATTCTGACGCGCCTCATCCAGCATGCTCAATCAATCTTGTATTCTTCACTTAGTTGTCTGCTCTGATAATCCTCAATGGAATCAGTGATTTGGACAGACGAAATCATCATGCAAAAATCCATTTGGAGAAGGCATGCAGCATTTTTAAGTATGAGAGAGTTTGTACTCTCAAAACAAATGAATGATTTTTACTCAAGAAACCCTATTGACAACTTTAGGGGTATTTACTTGGTGAAATTGTATTTACAAATGTGTTGAATTTTGAACATCAAAAGAGTTATTCACAAATGGGTGTCAATGGATCGTCCTATAGGAAAATGACACAAGAATGATTAGCCAAGGATTGGGAATCTCGATTTATTGATTTGACGGGCCTTTATGCTTTTGCCCTTGTAGAAGAGAAAATGTACAAGTAGATCAATTAGTCTCGGCCAAAATCAAATGTGAGTTGAGGCCTGAAGATTTTCTGTCATTTGTTTTGGCGATACTTGAGACGCCATTTGGCTTGGGAGTGCTTATCAGAGTTTGACATATCTTTTCTTGATTTGTTATCTTTGTTTTTGACAGTCAGATGATCCTACAAAAGATAGGAAAGAACGTGTCAGTCACGATTTTTTTTTCAGGAGTTTAAACAATTGGGAGCGATACAACATTACCCTTCACTGATTTGCAGATGATTGGATGGACTTGAAGTGCGAGTGGGACACAAAGTCCTATGTCTTTTGCTTCATTAGGTCACCTCTCTCGTAATTTGCAGGCGCAAGAGAAGCAAAAATTTTTTTATTATATTTTTTTACCAAGCGGCTAACCGCCGCGTCGGGGATTCGAACCCCGACTTCGGACCGTTTTGCTTCTTCCCGGTACCACTCGGCTAGAGGCGCCGACGGTGTCCGTAGGGCGCTTCTTTTTTATTTAACCAAACCGGCTCTTGGACGACACGTCCTTTCATACCAAGTTAGGTAAATCGATATGGGTCACTTGATTTGCCCAAATTAACTATTAAGCTTGTTTCTTGAATCCTATGCTTCCGTCAATAGGAGAAAAAATGTCACAAGCGAGTCCAGATATTGGGAGTATTGGAAACGATACCAAATTACTCTCCCCGCAGTTTGTATGTGCTGGCTCCTAGGGATATTTGAATGTCGATGACGGCCTCTTTGTCTCAACACAATTCAACGTTTCGATTGGCCTTTCCCATTTGTGGCCATGTATGCATGATTGCTGGTCGTTGATTCATCTTCAACGCCTTCCTTCTGTGGAATTTCTCCTTCTGTCTTTGACTATAGCATCATTGAGCAAAAATCATGTACCTCAAGCTTTTATGAAATCGAGATGGACAATCAAAAATCTCCAGTCTCGAAGGCAATTATTTCTTGGAAGAATATGTCCGGAACACGGAGTGAAGCTCTAGATTCTAAAGTCGTTGTCGGGAGTGGGGGCTATAGATCGCCTTGACTCGTCTGGATTTTCTCCCGTTGACAAGTAATGAATTCAAAGGAAGAGAAGAAATTTCTTCCTTGTGCTTCTTGGCTTGTCGAAGCTGGAAATCCCTTCAATGAAACTACACCGTCTAATTGTTCGGGCATGTCGGGGGAGAAGATAATGCTCCGTCTTGAGAAGGAGTTGGATACGAGTGAGGTGGAGTGCACAGAGCTCTTGAGGACGGCTTGCAAAAGCAGCATGGGGGAGGTTATCCCGCCTCGAGCTATCATGGTGTGCATGCTTCGAGTTTAACCGCATGCCTATGCCTATTACCTCCTATTTTTGTTTCTGTACATAGAAGAGAGGGGACGTTATTTTCAAAATTTTGTTTAGGGAATAAAACTTACCCATTTTGAAACAGGATGATCCTTTTGTTTGCCCCGCTTTCTTGAAAGGATGTCTTTGAATTCGGCGAGTTCACACGATGTGCCGGCTTCAAATGCTTCTGTCATACTAAGTCAAAAGGGATGATGTTCTGAAACATAAAGTGAGAGGGTAAAAAAAAACAAACATGATTAAAATTAACATTTTGTTTTGACAAAAGCTTTTGGTGATGAGATACTTCTTATTTTCAAAGTATGTCTTTGGGGGAAAAAGCATGAGGAAGCCCAGCCCTTAGTATTCTCCTCGGATAATATTTTCTTTTCATGGTTGGATAGCATCACCGGGCTGGTTTGGAATACCACCTCATGCCTTCAAAATACTAGAATTATACATTAGAGTACTTGGAATGGAAAATACAACAAGTAGCACACTAGACAAGATAAAAAACATGAAATCATAAAAACAAGTAAAACCCATGAAAACTCCTGTGTAAAGGAGCGCTTTGATAGTGCTGGTCTTGAAGCTAAACATCTTTGAATTCCTTGCCTTCAGTAGATTCGAAGTATTCGCATGCGATGACTACCTCGTTGAAGCTACGGAAGTGTAACCCATGCAGCAACAGCGATGCTTGCAGACAAAGCTTCTATGAACCACTTCATTAATTCCTCTCAGCCCGGTTCGGGGGTGGATTTGCATCATGAAAGCCCTCCACCTCCCTGCATATGTTCGGAAATCCTCCATCGGTCTTCTTCTGAAGTGGGCCAAATTCTCGCAAGGCAGTTCAGTTCCAATCTGGTTTTGGTACTGATGCAAGAATGTGGAAGTCAACTTGCTCCAATCCTTTATGAGGTAAATATTTGCTGTGAAGAACCATTGTAATGCAGATCCCGTAAGAGTTTCTTGGAACGCCTGAGTTGTAAATAACATCGGGCTGTAGTACCGACTTATTTCAGCATGAAGATATTGCAAATGGGCCACGGGCAAGTCGTGCCATTATACTTGCGGAGATTAGGTATCCACATCTCTTCAGGGGTCATGATCCTATGAGCGCAGGACGAGCTTGATGTATCTTGGTTAGGCCACTGGTTTTCCCACTGCATATCTGTTGTAGTGATGAATTTTTCTGCTTCAGGGAAGTTGGATTCTACCGAGATTACCCCATTGCTTTCTTCTTGGTCGAAATTTCCGAATGAGGATAAAGTATTGAAGCTATCCTCATGGTCGAGGACAAGCTTAGTACTTCGTTAGGATCGTAGCGGATAAAGACGTATGCTTCCTCTTTCGACGGGCCTTCATCCCCGGATGAGAGTAGGAAATGGTTATACGATGAATCGTCGGTTTCATTGTTGAAATAACGCTGGAAGTCCTTGAGATTGTATTCGGAGCCGGGAAGTCTTCGGTGGTTGTACTCTAGGGGATGGTAGCCTTCAAAGCTGTATTCTTGGGAATGCTCGAAGCTCTGGTGCGGTAGCTCGTTGGCAGATGCTTTGAATTGATCTGTTTAGGCTTTCTTTTCTTGGCCTCTGGTCCAGATCTTTTGAGTAAGGCCCTGCGTTTCGCCAGCTCGATTCTGTCAAGGGAAGTGAGAGACATTAGAGTTTCACTGTCTGATTCGCTTTCCAGGTTGATAGGGGTCGGTATTCTTTGGACCCTAGCTCTTGGAGTAAGCTTGGGGAGTCCTCCGTCGTGCCCCACTCTTGAACAGGCTCTGTGTCTTTGATCTCGTACAAAGGCTCCTTGCCTTTCCTAGTAGGAAATTTTCCAGCAACAAGATGTTGCTCAGCTGCCCATTTATCATGCAAGGCTTGATTCACATGCTCTTTTCCTATCTCGGCCGATTAACGGTTCCTCGTGCTCCGTGATCATCGGTTCTTTGGCTATGTCAAGGCTGATGTCAATATCATATTCTTGGTGAAAAACATGAATTAGTTCCCTCCAGGTTTTAAGGGGACTAATCTTCCCGACAATGTACCATCGCAAGGCGGGGGCCGGTCAAGCTTGATTGGTACGATTGAATCATCCTTCGAACCAGGTAGGCTGCAAGTAGGTCTCTCGGCGGGAGGTATCAAAGATACCTTTCGCATTCGGGTGCTTTGAGTTTTTCAGGGGATCTCAATGCCGGTGTAATTGGACATGTCCATGGGATTTGTTCTTGCGGTGGCTTAACTTTTTCATGATCTTTTCAAACCTGTCTATGGTGTTGGCTATTTTTGGCGAATATGTGGGTGTCATGATGGTGTTTAAGGCAAGTTTGTAGAGTTGGGCTCGGCTTGAGTAGATTTCATTTGTCTTGAGAGTTGTTGAAGGACAATGGACATCGTCCTACGCCGTCTTCAATGTTAATTAGGCAATTTTGTACATCATTCGATCGGGCCCTAGTGCATGAGGCCATTCGCGAGCTATTGGTGGCCGGCGATTCATAATTACCTGTTGTCGCGAAAATAATGAATGAGCACGAAAGTAAACAAAGATTGACCCATGGCAATGGTCTAACTGCTTTTTATTTATCAAAAGAGGATTTTATAGACCGCAGACTTCTGACATCTAAAACTTGAAATTGAAATGAGGAAGGAAATACTAGATATTAAACAAAAGTCCCTAAACAATGGGACAAAACTTTTACAAGATTAACACTAAGGGGCACATGATTGCCAATTTATATGCGACGGGGAGCCTTGTTCTTGCGAGGATGCCTGCTTCCTTGGGCTGGCTCTGAGATATGCATCCAGTCTATTCCCAAATCCCTTTGCATAAACTCTGCTTGCTCATGCTGGTTGCTCTCGATTGAGTGAGGGACCAATGGCTTCCATTTTGTCGGGATACGATGGTTGTGGATGTAGGACGTAGAGGCGTGGTGGGCTTTTTCTTCTCCCTCAAGCCCTTTAGGTACCACAATCCTTTTGCGATGGCACTTGTTCCATGTTTCCTCGATAATGTCAATCTCGAATGTGTATTCACGGCTTTGATGGGTGAAAAAGAGTGGAGGGGCCTTCCTCTTGAAAAGTGGCGGGATCTCCTGAAGGGCTCCATATTGTCGTGCCACCCGATATGGGAAATAGGAAACGGCGCCGGTGAGGCCGAGCAACGGAATTGGATGGCAGCGTCTATAAGCAAAGTGAGCTCTCTTTTCATGGAACCAACCAGCACACCATTGGAATACCTCGGGAGTCGGGTCTCTTAGGAAGTTTATCCAGTTTAAACAGCTTTGGTTAGGAATGTATGGTCCTAAAACCATAAATTTCTGCAATGGATTTTCAAAATTATTTGCTTCAGATGATTGCATGAAGCGTCGATATTCACTTAGGTGAGAAAAGAACCAAACTTGTAAAATTTCCGGGAGACCCGCATGACTTTTTCCGTGTTTCCTTTAAAACGATTGAGGGACAAGAATGTTTCGGTTAAAATCATGTTGACATAATTTTGCCCTCTTGAGATTTGATCAACTATCCATGCCATTTTTGGACTTATGACGTTTCTTTGGTGGGGGAAAATGATGAACCCGAAAAAGGCCGGGAGAAAAATCTCACTTTTTTGGGTCATGGGTTGGTTTTCAAAACAAGCGAGTCAAAAATGCTAGTGGGCAAGTATTATGGTTGTTTTCAAGAATTTGCCTCATGACATGGACTTCAGTTCTTAAAATTCGTGCTAACCCACGCAACGGGATAATGCCTATGGCCTAACAAGCTTTTTCTCGAGAGGCATTCCAGTGATGATGCTGTATTCTTCCAGAGTCGGGGTTAGCTCGAACTTACCGAACATAAAAGTAGTCGTCTTCGGGCACCGAAATGTGTCATGGCCTGTATGACTTCGGGCTGAACACGGATTTGGATCAACGATAGAAGATGACCGACTTTGGCTTTCACGTGGTCTTGGGCATACCGGTCCAAATGACCCCACCATCGAAGAGTTACGCTTTGGGAGCGGGAATGAACTGGATATCATCTTCTCCCATTGCATATAAACCGGGACTCGAAAAACCTACCCTAAATTGCCATGGGCCAATAAAAGATTGAGTAAAAGTAAATAAATTACTTATGCTTTTAAAGAAAATGGCAAGCACAAAGACATGCACATGGAACGTGCGGCTCGATTTCTAACTATGAAGGCTTGGTGAGATTAAAAGGATATCCGCCCGTCATAGTCTCGCGTTAGCAGCATATCCTCCTAACCTCGGCTAAGAAATTCGGGGAAAAGAAAGGCAACCTCTACATCGCAGTCTCGCGTTCGAGGTCGTATCTTTCTTAACACCATCCTAGAAATCCTATGGCGGCCCCAGTCCGGCGGCCGGGTTGTGTGTGCCATGTGTAGTGTTAAAACAAGTAAAGCATGCACAACAGTTTATAATCACAAGATAATCTATTTTAAGCAAACTTAAAATAAATTTCTAAGCTTTTGACTGCATAAAGAAAAAAACCTAAGTCAGTAAAGAATTTAAACAAGACAAAAATGGCCTAAGTCTTCAAGTCCCCAGCGGAGTCGCCAAGCTGTCGCGACCTCTTTTTTTTTTTTTTAGCGCCCGCAATCGGGTACGAGCGCCTAAGGAGGCTAATGGCTCGGCTGAAATTAGTTATGCCCGGACTCTCCCAAGTCCACCAATTCACGACTTAATGGTTCAAGTTTTTAACCTGTAAATCAATTTTTAAAATGGAGTCGCCACTAATCGATTTGGGGTGGGTTGATTAGAAACCCAAGCGAAGTATTGGGAGAAATACTCACTCCGCGCAACCAGAGAAATTAGGATCGGGGACTTGATTACACTAGTTAATCACTAATGCCCTTTCGGTACCTAATCTTGTTTGAACCTTGAGGTTTTTTTGGATGTTCGAGGGATTTTCCATGCTTTTTGGGAGGAAAAACATTTCTTTAGTCTTTTTCTAATTTTTTTTGGACATAAAAGGGATTTTTGGGATTTTTGGCATTTTTTGGAAAATATGGAATATTTTTGATTTTTTTTTTTTATTTTTCGGAAAATAAATATTATTTTTTTTAATATTTTTCAAAATATTTTTGGAAAATAAATTATTTTTGACTTTTCTCGATTTTTTAGAAAATAAAACATTTTTTAATATTTTTTTTTCGAAAATAAATTATTTTTTATTTTTTTTGAAATATTAATTATTTATTTTTTTATTATTATTAAAAATATTATAAAAACTGACCCGGTGGGATCCGCGGGTTGGGTCCGACCCGGGCCGACGACCCGCAGCGGACGGGCCCGCAACGCGGCCCGACTCAGATTTTTTTTTTTTTTTTTTTTTTTTAAAAAACGGCGTCATGGCCGGTGTTTAGGGACACCCGGCCCGGCCCGACAACCCGGTCCAACAGCCCGCTCCCTTCGGCGAAACCCTACCCGACCCGGCTCAAGACCCGACCCGACTCCGCCGCCCGCGGATTGCGAACCCTACCCGATTTTCCGGGTCCGGATCCGCTTCGCGACCCGGAAAATCGCAAACCCTAGGGTTTGCGGGTGCGGCGCCGGGGACGGAAACCTAGGTGCTTCGGCGGCGACGGTGACTACGGTAGCGGCGGCGGCGTGACGAGAACGGGACAACGGAGAGGGCTACGACGGTGACGGTGGTGACGACGACGGAGATAGGCTACCTGGCCAAGACCGGCAACCGTGCGCGGCGAGACGGTGACAACGTCGCACGGTGCTCGACGCCCTTTCGCCTTCCCCGTGCTCGATCCCCCTCTCTCTCTCGATCCACTCCTCCGGCAACGCCGGATCTCCGCCGCGAGCCTCGGACCCCCGAAGTCTCTCGGGGGTCGTCCGAGGTCCGCGACCTCAATCCGCTTCTCTCTCTCTCTCTCGTGTCTCTCCGCAGAACTTCTCCCTCTCCGGCCGCGAGCCTTCGGATCCGGGCTTGCTCGACCTCGGCTCCCCTTCCGAAGTCTCTCGGCGGGAAGCTCGAAGCTTTGCAGCCTTCGATCGTTCTCGGCGTGCCCTTCGACGGAGGCGATGCGTCCCTATTTATAGGCGAGGGTGGCCGGTCGACGGAACCCGACCGCCGGTCCCCTCGTGCGCCGAGCGGCCCCGACGGCCGAACCGGTGTCCCATCCGGGCTGCCCCTCCCACGTCGCCGTCCGTCCGCCGATCTGCGTCGCGCTCTGCGCGTGTCTTTGCGAGGCGAACGGAGGAAGAAGACGATCCAAAGAGGGCCGGGCGAGGAAGGAGGATGGGCCGTAGGGGCCCATGCGGAATGGGGGAATGGGCTGCTCTTTTCTTTTTTTCTGCTTTTCCGTTTTTTATTATTTTTCATCCGAAAAAGATAAAATAAAATAATATAAAATAAAATAAAGTAAAACTTAATTAAATGAAATTTTAGGCGTCAACATTCATCTTCTTCGTGGTTTCTTCTCCATGAAGCCCCACACCGCTCGGCTTGTCCACGCCTCCGCGCTCGCGCCACCGCCGCCGCTCCCCGGTCATCCGAAGCCCCGCCGCACACCATTTCCTCCCTTACTTTGACGGCCAAGCGCCCTTTTGCTGCCGATTGCTGTTATCGACAACCCACGACGCCCGAGCCACTCCAACACCCGTCGTCACGAACCGCCGCCGTTTCACCAATATCCGCGAAGCCCCTCCTCGCGGGTCGCTGTCCGAGAAGCTCGCGAAGCCGATCTTCCTTCGCCCGACGCCCGTAGCAGCCACCTCCGCGATCCATCCGTCACCGACGCCTCCACGATCGTGACCACCGCACGCCTCCGCCCCCGGCCGCTTTGCACCGCAATGGGGTCGCGCCACCGAATCTCCGAGCCGGATGGGCCCCGCGACACCTCCACCCTTGTTCAGCCGCGAAGCCCCACGCCGCTGCGGTCCGAGATCCTCCGCTCCGCCGTGCCAGCACCACCGTTTCGCCACCGTTCGGTCGTCGCTCGTTCGCGACCTTGCCACGACGCCCGCAGCAGCGGCTCCGTTTCGCCGCGGCTCGCGCCTTTGCAACTCCAAGCAACCGACGCCTTTCCCGGCGCTCCGTGCTCGAGCCGCACGCTGATGCTGCTCTCCCTACGCCAGTGCTCACCATCACCACAGCGACCCGCGACCCAATAGTTGCTGGTCGGTCACCGACGCCACGCCTCCTTGCTGCCACTGCCTGCCAGCCCTCACCGGAGCTTCAACGCCGGCCACCCTCTGCCCGGTTCCATCCACCATCACGGCTACCTTTCCCTTAGTCTCTATTAGGTAGTTTATTTTTTCACTTTTATCTTTCATTTATTTTATATTATTTTATTTTATTTACTTTGTTTAAGTTTTACTATTATTGTACCAATTGGAATATTGGTAATTGATTTTTCGTTTTATTGTGAAAACCGCATTGCAATCTTATCTTTTGAAATAGGCGATAAAATCAGTAAAGAATATTCAGGAGATAAGGAAAATAAGATGATTTTTGTGATCAGGAGGTTATAGGCTATCTTCGTGTATATTGAAAAAGGAGATGAAATATTCTATGAAGATTACCTATTTTTACCTATAAAAGCAATAGTGTACAGTGAGAATAGAGGGGGGCTTCTCTTCGTTGAAAAAAAACATAAGTCAAAAATTGAAGAGAGAAAGGAAGGAAAAGGGGGGTTTCTGTCCTTGAGGAAAAAGAAGACAAGTCAAAAGGTGAAGTGAAAAGTGAAAAGGAAGAGAGCAGAGGGAGAAGATGTGAGAGTTTGGTAGAGAGAGAGAAATAGGTGAGAGAGAGTGTCGGGAGAGAAAAAGTAAAAAGGGGGGGGGGGGGGTGTACACTGTTCATCTTCTTCGTGGTTTCTTCTCCACGAAGCCCCACATCGCTCAGCTTGTCCACGCCTCCGCGCTCGCGCCGCCGCCGCCGCTCCACCGGTCATCCGAAGCCCCGCCGCACACCATTTCCTCCCTTACTCCGACGGCCCAAGCGCCCCTTTTGCCGCCGATTGCTGTTACCGACGACCCACGGCGCTTGAGCCACTCCACACCCGTCGTCACGGCGCCGTCGTTCCGCCAATATCCGCGAAGCCCCTCCTCGCCGGGTCGCGTCTCGAGAAGCTCGCGAAGCCAATCTTCCTTCGCCTGACGCCTGCAGCAGCCACCTCCGCGATCCATCCGTCACCGATGCCTCCACGATCGTGACCACCGCACGCCTCCAGCCCCTGCTCGCCTGCACCGCAACAGTCGCGCCACCGAATCTCCCGAGCCGGATGGGCCAGCCGCGACACCTCCACCCTTGTTCAGCCGCGAAGCCCCACGCCGCTGCTGGTCCGAGATCCTCCGCTCTGCCGTGCCAACACCACCGGTCTCGCCACCGTTCGGTCGTCGCTCGTCCGCGACCTCGCCACGACGCCCCTGTAGCAGCTCCGTTCTGCCGCAGCTCGGGCTTTTGCAACTCCAAGCAACCGACGCCTTTCCGCTGCTCCGAGCTCGAGCCGCACGCTGCTGCTGCTCTCCGTGCCGGTGCTCACCATCACCACGGCGACCCGGGACCCGTAGGCTGGCTGGCCTGGTCATCGACGCCACGCTCCTCCTTGCGCCCCTTTGCCGGCCCTCACCGGAGCTTCGACGCCGGCCACCTTCTGCCCGGTTCCATCCACCATCACGGCTACCTTTCCTTAGTCTCTATTAGGTAGTTTATTTTTTCACTTTTATCTTTCATTTATTTTATATTATTTTATTTTATTTACTTTGTTTAAGTTTTACTATTATTGTACCAATTGGAATATTGGTAATTGATTTTCGTTTTATTGTAGGCATTATCCACAGGGGTTTTCCCTAAAATTATTGTAATTATTAATTTGATCCGTAAGATGTCGGATCTTTTTTTTAATTATATTAATTTTTGGGATTTTTTGATAGTATTTAATTGTTAAATCATGTTAATTATTAATTTGATCCGTAAGACCACGGATTAGATTTTTAATTATCTTGAACTCTATGTCGTGATGTTTAGGGTTAGAGTAATTGTTAATTTAACCTGTGAGACAATAGGTTATTTTTTCAATTACTTTAATCCTTTATTTGATTGAATGTCTTGATTAGTTTAAATACAATGTTTATTGGATGATTGCTTGTTTTGGAAAACCACTAAAAAAAATCCAAAATATATTTGAATTAGGATTCAATTTGTTTTGGAATATTTCTTGTCATCTTGCATATTTAGAATAGGGATTTTATTTCGAATTTAGAAAAAAAAATGCATTCATTTAGGATGTTAGTTTTTGTTTAATTTAAGTTGCATGTTTAATTACGTGGCAATTTTAAATTTCGAATTTTATAAAAAAAAAAAAGAAGAAGAAGATATCATGTATATGTCATGTAGAATTAGGGCATTCTCTACACGTCATTGCATATTAGATAAAATTGCATGTTTAATTTTAGGTCTAGATAGATCTTTAGATGAATTGCATGATAGGTTTTGTTTTTTTTTTTTTAATGCATGTTTAGAAAGCATTTAGAATAGATCGTATTTCACTTTAGTTTGATTTTCATTTTTAGTGATTTTAATTATGAATTTTCGTTAAATAAAAAATAAAAAATCATGTGCACGTCATATAGAATTAGATTCATGAAAAAGCACGTCATATAGAATTAAGTTCATGAAATGCACGTCATTTAGTGATTGTTGTTAGGTTCATTTAATTAGGAATTGCTCATCATTAGACTAGGTCATTTAATAAGTGTCGTGTGACACATAGCTCGCATATTAAATTGCATGTTACATGTCATTTTAGTTGAAATAATTTTGTATGTCATTGCATTGCATTGTATGTTATTAGAATTAGGTCATTTAGATTGCATTTAATTATTGCATTTCTTCATGTCATATAGTTTAGGTTATGTAGT
The DNA here is from genome assembly GCA_017140595.1 of Eucalyptus curtisii. Taxonomy (NCBI): domain Eukaryota; kingdom Viridiplantae; phylum Streptophyta; class Magnoliopsida; order Myrtales; family Myrtaceae; genus Eucalyptus; species Eucalyptus curtisii. The sequence continues at coordinate 14,997,523 of CM029502.1, forward strand.
TAAAATGCGTGTTTTTATGAAAAATTCTAATTTCAAGAAAACCCAAAAAATGATTGCTTGCTTTGTGTGATGCAATTTATTTATTTATCTTTTTATTCAATGTTTAATGATGATTGAGCATATGTGTGATCATCCCATTGCATGATAGTAATTTAGGTTAAAATAAATCCAAGCTACCGAAAGGGTATTAGAGAAATCTAGTGTAACCAAGTCCCCGTACCCTTAGTCTCTGGTTCGTAGGAGTAAAATAATGCTCACATTATTTTACTTAGGTGTCTAATCGACCTACCGAAAACTGATTAGTGGCGACTCCTAGAAAGTAATCATTTGCATATTCGAATCTTAAGTCGCGAATTGGTATGGGCTTGGGAGAGCCCTAGCTAAGCTTAAAGACTTAGTAGTCCATTAACCTAGTTTTAGGTGGTGCACCGAAAAAATTAGGTCGCGACAGCAAGCAATTAAACAGGTGAAGAACTCAAAATGTTAAGACATGAAAAAAGAGAGAGGATGGATGGGTTCACGCACATCACTCATTCATACATACAGATAAGAATAATATGGCATATATAAATGTGAAGTTCTTTATATTTCAATATTAAAACAATGAACAATACATGGGCCTATTTAAGGTGACTATCTAAGGTAACAGATCAATTAAGAATATACACAGTTGAATACAGATATATACGTGACTTTAAGAGATACGAAGAATCAAGAGAAACATTCTAATTATCTCTAACATAAAAATTATGTATATATGTATATCCTAGAGAATTATATGGGTTCTCAAATAGGCAAACAATGAGTTGAGGATGGAACTAAATGTTCTTGGTATATCGACACTCGACATGGGTGTGCATATGTGCTGCATATAAATGAAAGATGAATTCGAATATAAAAAAATTAATCTGAAACATATTGTGGCAAAGTAGGAGAAAACGTGAAACGATGAATATCTAGTCCCCAACGATTTTTTCAACCTTCTAATACCCGCGACCTATGAACTCCCTGCTAGATCATGACCCAATTAAGTCGTGAGCTTCGCCGGGACAAGTAGGCCACATGGAATCGGTAGCACCCTGGGGACGGAGGGGATTGAACTTGCGATATGGAGTCACACGCCCGTGCTCATCTCTATATCAATCGTACATTGTAAAGCTGGTATCTTCGAAGTTAAGTATACGTATTAGATGTAAGAAGGAATTTATCACTCCCCAAATGTAATAAGTTTTCATTTATTCGTGACATTTTCAAATTTACCATCGCATTTTAAATGAACTTGGACCGAACATGGTTTAACCGGTTCGGACATCACACTCCTTCATCCAACTATCCCTAGCAATCTTCATTATCATCCGAATCCCAAGTAATTTAAAAACTAGTTTATGTCGAAGATATTCGTAAATAATGGAGTTGGATTTAAACGGGCAACCGAGGTAAGGTGGAGAATTTTTTGTTGAGACCAGCTGTCTTAGTGTAAGAAATTAAAAGCAAGTTAAATTATCTTGGGGCAAATTCTAGCAAAAAAGCAACCATTATTTACATAAAATATAGATATAAAAATTATGGAATTGCTATACAAAACTTTTGTTAGACACGTGAAAGGACAGATCAAGAGTTACGTTCACGCAAGATCATTGGTTCTAAAAATCTAAATAGTAAAATGATTTCATGGTTCAACTTCAGTTACTATAATACTCCTCATCAAACCTTAGACTTTTGCCCAAGATTTAAGGATGATATATAATATGGACGGAAGGACCTTAAAAGAATTGAATTTAGAATTTTCTGATATGATATTATGTAAAATTTAGTGTGGCTGCTGTCATTTGTTTTAAAAGCGTAAGCTACTAAATAAAGATGTAGCTTGATATTTTATAATTCTAACACATGCCATCTCTAATCTTAACCTGAATAACACACCTTTTTTATCATGACTGAATGGAGATCTAGTTAGATACATGAAAGTTAGCTTGAGAAACCGCCTTCAATGTACAAGAATTACAAAAGGAAAAAACATTAGCTTGAGAAACCGCCTTCAATTTAAGAAAAGGTTCAAATCGAATTAAGTGGTCCAAGCTAGTCGAGTTGGGCTAGCTGGAGTTTTTTTTTTTTTTTTTTTTTTTTTGGTTTTCCTAAATTAGAAATGGCTTAATTATTATTTTCAGGATAACAAGTATGGACTGATTCCTTTGATTGATTAGCTTTGTCTAGTACGGTGAGTCTGACAATTGTTCTTTATCTATATCAATTCAATGCTACCGGTAGGTAGTTACACGCATTACAAGTAATAAAGATTTTGATTTTTCATTAGCATAGGACTATTGGTCTAAAATAGATTCAAGAATATAATCTTTAGAATGAGTAGTCTTGGAACGTGAAAAGACGCAACTCTTATATGAATAGACATATTACTTGAATGAAAGACGCAAGTCTTGATAAAAAGGCAAAACCCCATCAATACACCTTGAAGAGTAATGAAGGGGAAAAAAAACCACTAGCAGCATAATTACAATATTTTGTTTGACGAGTTCATGCAGCACTGTCACTTGTCGTTATTTGTACTTAGGTGGCAAACACTACTAAGTTGACACGTTTTTGGAACGTCCTGTGTCTTTTCCCACTACTAACTCTTACCTTGTGGCTTCTTTCTAGTTCACTGAAACCACAAAGTCATTGAATTCTCAACATAATTCTCTGCACGAGACTGACTACGAACATTGAATTACGAATTGACAATATGAGACGAAGTTCTCCAGCTGGCCGATCCATAATTCACATGGATGGGTTGAAGAATTGTATATAGATTGGTGCAGTCGCAGAACTGAATGAAAGTCAAATACTCTAAACAAAAAATGCCAAATCAACACGAGTGATTTTGCTTTCAATATCTAGTCTTTGAAAGCCAACTTTGAACTCATTTACCATGACCGAGAAGGTTGGAAATGAAAAAGACGGAACTCGAGAATTCCAAATAAACCTTAGTCCATTACTATATATCGCAAATTATCGAGAAAATATGATACGATAGACTCATTGTATGAATTTCAAGTGGTCAAAATCAATCACAAGTTAAGAAATGCATACGCATGAAAACTTGTACTCTGTATGCGGGAATCATATCGAGTCTTTATATTTCCATATGTCATTAATCACAAATAACATGGAAGCATGAACAAATTAAATGATTTGAGTAAGATATAAATTGCACAAGTAAAACTTAAATACAAAGAGTTGTGTGGTTCGGAGGTGTGCAAACTACTAAGGGAGAGATCGATAAGATGGTTCTATTATAATCTGTAGAGATGAGACTAAACTCACTCAATTACACCCACTCATAACTGTTTCACAATCCTAAATCAAATCTAAACCCACAAGAATTAGTCACAAAGAAAGGAGTTTTCTCACGCTCTCACTCCCTTAATCCTTTCCTTATAGTTTTAACACATATTAAGCACACTCAATATAGCACTGGAGACCGAACTTAACAACAATATATATATATATATATATATATATATATATATATATATTAAGCACACTCAATATACATGTATACATATGTATATATACATATATATATATATATATATTAAGCACACTCAATATACATGTATACATAATATGTATATATATGTATACATGTATATATATGTATACATATGTATACATATGTATATACATATATATACATATATATACATGTATACATATATATATATACATATATACATGTATACATATGTATACATATATATACATATATACATATATACATATATACATGAGCCCTTTTCCTCCGTCAACATGGACTTCATCTTCAAAAAAGAAAGAAGTCTTGTGAGAAATTAATTACCCTTTTTTCCATTACCCACGTTTTCATTGGCAAGAGTCCAGTTTTGGACTTTACTAATGTGGCCCATGTTCCTTGCGATTCAATTTTGGGTTTGTTTTCAAATTACTCAAAATTAAATTCAAGCCATAATCAAAAAAGCTCTACTATGATAGAGAAGTCCAACTTCATCTTCATCGATCATTGATCAATCATTGTCTCTCCGTGCCCATCTAGGCTCCTCATCCATTTCAAACACTGACCAGGTCCGAATGTATTGGAACTTGATAAATGTGATAGGATCGTTGGCATGTCTGCCAAATTGACTACCATGTTGCACTTTCTCAACGAATGCAAGTCTTTCTGACACAATTTCAGGTATAAAATTGTACTTGATATCAATGTATGTTGTATGCTAGTGATACAATTGATTTTTGACCAAATTTATTGCACTCTCATTGTTGCTGTAAAAAAAATCTTCTACTACAATAATCCCCAACCATTGAGCAAATCTGTCAGCCAAATAAATTCCTTGATTGCCTCGGTTGATGCTATACACTCTGCTTCAGTTGTCAGCAAAGCAATTGCCGACTACAATTGTTACTACAAACAAATGATATCGAATACTTTAACAGATTTGAGCAGCTATTAACGCAAGTAATAAAGTGTTAACCTCTCAAGAAAATAAATACTGAGATGTAACTTTATTTCATAACGTCACAGGATCATAATTTATCGATTAAATAGCAATTCATGCGTGTACTTTTGTTTTGTTTTGTTTTTTTTTTAAACATAAAGAAGAATTGCTTCCTCTTTTGACCATGTACTCCCTTGAAATTGGGCCTGGACTAAAGGTTTTCTTATATTTTTGTTCGTGATAGGGCAAACAGGTTGAGTTCGCTTTCAAATTTGCCGTACGCAAGGCAGAGATAGTTGCCTTTAATATATGAATTGTTTCTGAACACATGGATGACGTCCGCAAATTTTGGATTTCTTGCCCTGTGCCAACGTCATCATGAAAAACAAGCACGTTTCATAATTGAATTTCAATTGATCATACGATAAGTCGTTTGACTCATGTTTGAAAATGATTTGCCTCCACGTTCAACCCCTCCGAAACATCTTTGCACTCCGGTTCTTCATCCTTAGCTGTGATGTATGCATAGGTTCAAGACGCGTTGCTTGCATGCTCATGCTTCCGAATTTACATATTTAAGTAATTGATTTAGAATGATTTACCTGAATTTCCAATTGTAAAATCTAAAAATGAAATACATCTTCACGTTCTTTAATCATGGAGTTTTGTATATTGAATAAGATAACACATAACCTTTTAATTATCTTTGTGTCCTAAAGGGATTTGCTATAGTTAATTGCTATCATATTTACCATCTGTTCAATCTATCTTTAAGTTAGGAGCTTATTCAAGATGGCAAGCGAGCATATGAAGCTATGTTTGGGTGGGTGTAATCCATATTAACTTGTGCCCAAAAACGTTTCTTGCATAAGTTCTAATGCTACTCCACGCACTATTGACAGAAAAAGTGTTCGAAAAAGTCGCCCTCCATTGCACCTGATTAGACTAACTTGGATTAGGACACACCACAGGTATCCATCTTCCCCCGGCCGCGACCGTATTAACTAAATAATAACAGTTTTGCTCCACCGAGATATTTGATTTAAACCCAATTTACCCTCCCCTTTGGCAAACATATACCTATCCACTTCACTTTTGCACAGTTAGTTCTCAGATTAGCATTTTTTTTTCTCAGTATAGACAAAAAAAAAATTTGTTGCTGTAATTTCCCGCCTTTAAAAAATATTTTTGAACCTTCCATTAGACCTTAAAAGATATTCTTCCTTTATTTTTCTTTTATATTCTATTCTTTTTTTTTTTTTTTTTTGGTATCATAAGAGCACTTGCATAAAAGAAATTACAAAAAGAAAAAGAATTTCAAAACTCACTTAACCATCAAATCATGTACAGTTTTGAGACTATTAGTACTTAAGGTTCTCTCCCTGTCCATGAGTCAATACTCTGGTCGACCTTTAACGTACTATAAAGCCAAAAAAGAAAAGAAAAAAATTAAAGCTCCAGATTCTGAGTTATTGGGGGAAGTATGAAAGTGGTAAATATGCAAGAAACAACACCTCTTCATTAACTGTAGTGGTCTCCTTGTGAACTGCTCTTTTAAATGTTCTGAATTTCCAAGAATTAGTACGTGGGACCGCGGATCGCGGTCGTTTGTTACTGTTCCGAATCTTGGGTATCTGCGGGAATTGAACGCGTTTTCAAGAGGCAAAAATATAATCATTTGTTGTGTTCTGCGTGCCTTGGCATATTGACCACATTTATTGGGAGACTCTGCGTCAATAGCTGGGACTTTCCGGTTCCCTTCAAAGGGGAAGCATGCTTGTTTATGTTGCCAGTTTGAAGGCCAGTAAGAGTCAATATTGCACAATTTGGATCTTTCATTATCAAATGAATTTTCTATCTTTTGTTTTGTTTCGGTGTTTTTGCCCTCTTTAGCTCTCATTAAGCATAAATGAGTGAATGCATCGGGGTTTTGCTTATCTGACTGACGTGCTCTCCATCAAGTAAATAAGTAAATTAGCCTTTGTGAGTTCTCTTATCCTGGTTCTTATCTTAGGGAACCCATGAAGCCGAGAAAAATGTTTAGAACAACTTCCTTTACAAAAATGCTACAAGTTCATTTATTTAGAGAACGTTTTTTTGTGCTTAACGTTTGTATTACATGCATGTATTTACTAGATGGGTGTGGTGGTAAGTCGAACATCACAAAATTAGAGTGAACGTAATTGTTATTATGATAAATAGGCCTAGAAATTCTTTTCCCTGCATGTTGATTAATCACCATAATCCACAAATCAATAAGGACTATAGTCTTTAAACTGAAATAACGTTAAAAAAAATCTTCAATCACAAGCAAGAACTCACATAACTAAATTCTATAGAAATAACCTAGAATAGTAACATGATCGTAAAAATAAATGCTTTTCTGGTGCACTCCATTAAATTTGGTGCCGGTCAATCGCCCACTCACTAAAATCATCTGTCTCCTCAACAACGGATTATAAGCGCCATAAGATATTTTCTGTAATATCTATACGATTGCCATGGTCCAATTACCATACGAGACTCAACGCCAATGAGTCTCTCCTCAGAACCCAGGACATAACCCCGGACATAACCCGGCACACTCTTTAACAGACTAGGGCTAACATTCAGAGGCTCCGAACGCATTGAATTCAAGGCAAAGAAATTTTGTTCCATCCAATGTAGGAGATATTCCAACATAAAGAAACCAGAAGTGTCGCATTTACCTGGTTATTTCTACCCTGACTTGTTCCACCCTAGGAAAAGCTAAAGCTATTCTACAATGTTTCCCAGCTGTCATGTGTAGGTATTACTTTTCACTATTTTGCTTTTGACTTCGCTGCTAACTTTCCATTTACTTCATTTGTTTAAGGCCATTATTGACCTCCACGAGCCGAGAAAGTTGGGTCACAATAATATAGAGAAAAGGCAAAACGCTTCGTCTAATTTCAAACACGGTGAGGACTTGGTGGGTTGCCATTCTGCCCTAGTTTCAAGAGCATCGAGAAAACTATGGTTATCTTCATCTGCTTCTAGAATTTCATTTTCTTCTCCTGATTTCACACTGTTATTATCTATCCCTCCAAATACTGTCTTTATGGATTCTATGCACGAATGAAAGACTTCTCCCTCCTCCAAGTCACATATTTTCATCGCTTTCACATTGTTGAGCCTTTGACATGGAACTCCACCGTCAAAAAGCTACCAATCACAACTTGATCATCCATCGACTCTCATCCCGTGATTGATCTGCTGGCAACCACCCCCAGTGCTCACATATGTCACCTCACATTAATTACATGTCAATCTAGAATTAATTATTGCTTATTTGATGATGTAACACTTTCAAAAGTGATTCGCAATTGACAGAAATTAAACTGAATTACCTATATTAAGTACCCGTCAATTCAGAATTAATAACTCGCTCTTTAATTTAGCTGTATGAGTTTGGATATTTATGCATTGAATTATTTTTTCCTTCTTCAGAACAATGCAACCATGGACAAAGAAATACAACACTATCGATTAGCTTCTTCTTTTTTTCATTTCATAACCCAACCCAAGGGCATGACCATAACTAGTTAGCTATATGGAGGGGAAGTAGCACAGTAACTCGCTGCCACTATCCCCTAATTAAATTTGAGTTCTCCAAGGCAACTATTGAACTCGCAGCCATTAGTTATTGAGTCGAAAGCACGGGAACAACCTTGCTACTAGGTCAATTTGTAACAACCTGGCCTGACAAGGGCTGAAAGCGATGGCTATGCGAGAGGGTTTGAACAACAAGTAGTTCCGAGCGGGCTTCTACAATGACTCAGAGGGGCAAGAATGAGCTGAATTCCACACCGAATAGACATATGTCACATACAAGATGCACTTTTTACAATGTTTAGTGTCGGAACTTTAATGTTAAGCGTGCTCAAGTGAAATTGCTACTAGGTTGGTGACCTCATGCGAAAGTGTGTACTTGTATGCCAAAGGACAAAGCTATGAGACTTGTTATGGAATATATCAAAATGGACAATACCTTAAGTGACTTAATTTAGGATGCACACATTCGAGGGAAATAGCTTCTTTAGCTATGATTTTTCATTTATATTTGTAAAATTTATCTGTGTACAATGTCCTAAAGAACCCTATCGATTAAATGTGTGGAGGGGGACACTCTCATCAAACCAAAAATCAAAGACTACACGGGCCCAAGAGAAATTATATGTTAAAAGAGCTCTCATGACATTCACCTTAATACATAATTAATATCATTATAGTGTGGGTTGGGCGAAGTGGGATCTGATTGTTCATTCAACGTTGCTTTGTAGGTTCACAGATTGATCACTTTTTAATAGCATTCTCCTGTCACAACTAGACAGTAATGAACTTACGGTGTTATCGATACTCTTGTCATCGTTAATTTTTGCCTTTAGCATATTCTTCAATAAAAGAGACATGAGTTAATCACACGTAAATTACGATTTCTATTGTACTCTGTCACTTACAAAATTACCATTCACTAAAAAAATTTGTATTGGTAATAAATAAAAAAAGAACTAATGATTTAGGCCTATGAGTGACTTTTACTAAAACTTTTATTATTTTCGTATTTTACAGCATTTATAAGTTGGCTCCCTTTAATGGACATATCTGAGTTTTATTTAAGTTTGAAAGTAACTCTAGAAAAAAAAATTGATTTGGAAAAAATATTCATGCTAAAAATTTAGACAACGACAATCTATCATAAACAAGAGCTGTCTACCGTATTTGTTGGGACTAGAGTATGCTTTTTACCATGGGAAGGGACTTTTTATATGTGAATATCCTAATAGCGTGGGGTCAGCCCACACTTTAAAATTCGATGCTAAGGATGCACAAAGACCTACCACCAAACGTTTTAGACTTCAATGCTTCTTCCAGGAAGAGCAGACCCCATTTCCTCCATGGACCTGTCTGATTTGATTTTACATGGAAAAAGCCCTTGAGTACATGTGCGGCGTGCAGGACAAGTATAAATACAGAAGTCACCCGCAGGAGGGCAACACCATTCAAAGCCGACAGAGCTGAAAAAGCATAAGCTCCCTGACCCATAATCTGTTGTAGCAATGGCCAGATTTCCCAGGGTTGACAAGAGCAACGGCAAGAAGACAGTGAAGAAGGGCGCTTGGAGTGCGGAAGAAGACCAGAAACTGGTGGCTTATGTCAAGAGATATGGCATTTGGAACTGGACTCACATGGCCGAACCCGCCGGTGTGTGTTTGTGTTACTTTATTATCTCTCTTTGTTTGCTATCTGTTATCATTTCAAGAAACAGGGTTTTTTTGTGGATTTGAGTCTTCTCGATTTAAGGCCAATCATCCGGCAGAAAGGGATCGAGTACTGCCTACAAGGATCAAAACGTGTCTTGGTGGATCAAGATTTTCACATTGAAAATTTCACCACATAGGTCACTAACCCTAGCATTGGATGTGCGTTTGCTCAGGTTTGGCGAGAACAGGAAAGAGTTGCCGGCTTCGCTGGATGAACTATCTGAGGCCCAACATCAAGCATGGAAACATCACCCAAGAAGAGGAAGAAATCATTATTAACTTGCACCGAGTTCTTGGTAACCGGTGAGTAAATGTACTCATATAGCATGATTCTTGATTGATATTGATGACGCGCATGATGGGGGAATAAAATTGGAATGGTAATACAGAGAAAGACAATAACTTGAGTCATAAGTGGGGTAATCCCCCCAATTAAGAATCCAAAACCGTACCTTAGCGTTTGAGTCTATTATTCTACTAACAAGCAGGAACACATTGTCATTGCTCTCTGGAAATAATTAGGTATCTAATTCGCAATATCCTTGTCGTAGTTGGGCCAGCATAGCGAGTAGACTTCCGGGAAGGACAGACAATGAGATAAAGAACTATTGGAATACTCGTTTGAAGAAATGTTTTCTCATGGAAAATTTGCAAATGCCAACTGCATGCGATGTGAAAGTCAACTCCAATCACAATGATCCTTTATCTTGCCAAGATTCATCAATTGCCCTTATTGATGCTACAAAAGCACAAAACCTTGGAACTCCTTGTGGAATTGATCGGGTTGACGAAACCCTAGTCAATGGCTTGGTCTCACAGGGCAACAAAACTGACAAAGTAGAAGGAGACATTTGGGAACAATTGGTTGCACTGAAGGATCTTTGCATATTAGAAGATCTTGAAGGTATATGCTCAAACTCAGGAACTGCATCTCCTGCTTTCGAGTGTATGTACTCTGAGCCAATGTATTTTGGTGAATTCTACGAGGATTTTGTCATAGATTTGTCGGGAAATTGACGATGATAATGTGTTCAAAATTTGTCACAATATATGATCCTTGTGGTTTTCCTTTGTAAGGTCAGTTATCAGATTTGTAAGGCTAGCTTGTTCCCGCTATGTAGTTTAGTTTGTCTAAAAATGTAGAGTTGTGAATTATAGCATGTCTATCAGTGACAGAGGAGAAATGTAATAAATGTTCTTAAACTATTGAGGATCATTTCTATAGAGATAAATCCTTTGTTTTGTGTTAAGATATCAACTCATCTCTTTGCAGCTGATTGTATTCCAGTTAAATTTATAAATTGACATCATTAACATCTAGTAAATTGGCAGTGCATGTGATCTAATGCCAATGGATGGGTTCGGAGATATATGCTATTGGTTTTGTCTCGGTATATTTTTGCAAAGTACAATAGTTTGAACTCTAATGCCACTTGGTTGGGTTTAAGCTCTAATATCGCTCATTCATCTTTATGGTGATGGCATATAATCACTATAACTATAATCAAGATAGGCTTGCATTCAGATATATCTAAGCAAAATCTTTTCCAGATTAGGAAGAAGAGATTGAATGGATTTTGTGACATCTTCAAGAAAATTATCTCCTGGTGTGTTTTTGTGCCCAACTTATGTTATAGCAGGAATAATAAGTTGCATTATGTTGGGTCTTGTTAACGTTGCCAAGAATAATTGGATGTTAAAGGTTCAGAGTTACTGCGGGTAAAGCTGAGCGAAACATATTTTTGGACCATCACAGGTATTTGTGTTAGAATTGAGGCATTTGATAGAAATGACCTCATGGTTGAGGTATGATAGACTTGTAATACAATCTAACAGCAGGCAAATCAAATATCTTGCCTCACAGATTGCTTCTTAACAGCTCAAGATCTCTCTTCACTATACTGTATACTCTCTCTCTCTCTCTCTCTCTCTCTCTCTCTCTCTCTCTCTCTCTCTCCCTCCATGGGTGTGATGTTTCGTTCAATGACCCAAACTCAGGAAAATTATAATATGAGAGAGGCAGATGAAGGGGAGCGAAAGGCGAAACATCCTTGGTCTTAGTATGATGGTGGTGGTGGTGGTGCGTTTGGTGAAGACGGTGATGATGATGGCAACTCCAATACTGATGGCGATGGTAATGAGTGGCTGATCAAATAGGGAATGGTGTCTTTCTTTTTTGTTTTGACGTGAACGGTTGTAAAAGAAATTCATATTGATGTCACTATCCAATTAAGATAGAACGTGTAACCAAAGACTAGCACTACAACGGAACACTGGACCCAAATTACAACAGAGTCGCATTCATGAATGCCGTCTCCCCTTCATCCATGTCCGGTGCATTCAAATATAATCAATTTGCCCATAAATCTATACTGAAATCATCATAGGATTCAACAGATTCTATTATGATATCATCATAGGACATAGAATGGGCAATTTGCCCATAACTCTATAATGAAATCATCATAGGACACAGAATAGGTAGGAGCCCCAGACTCGATGAACATACCCTCAAATCTCTCTACAACGTCTAGATCTTTCAGAGGAAGAAACTGCTTGGATACACGTTTTTGCCCTTCACTTTGGTCAAGGTTTTTTGTCATCAACTGCAAAGGAATCCTGAGAGTTATGTGCATTAAGTGTTTGATAAGAATGTCGATGGTTTGTTGCCGTTTTGGCATCGATACTTCGAATATCGCTAGATCATGGTGGGGGTAAATGGTCCTTACGGGAATCAACTTTGATCTCAGGTGTCATCATGTTTGACTCTTGAGGAAGCGTTTCTTCAAGCGAGTGTTCCAATAGTTCTTAATTTCATTGTCCGTTGTTCCATGAAGTCTAGATGCTATCGCTGCCCACCTGTAACGGGAAAAGTGAAAGGCACCCGAATAATGTTCCACCCTTGAGATCAATTATTTAGCGACTCGAACTCATCATACAAAATGAACACATATCTTATCCTTTTTCTTGGATGGGTTACAAGCAAGATCTGGTGATAGCATGAACCGACTTCCTTTTATTTCATTGATAACTAATCAAGAAAGCTCTAGCTTGACAATCAGTAGCAGTCGTGGATCCTTCGACTCGGAGGCGAGATGAAAAAATTGTTGGAATCGATAAACCTTTGTGCCTCAGCTTTCATTACGAAATGAAATAGCCATAGAGCATGTCAAAATTATGTGAGAGCCAATTTATGGGGTAGAGAAAAACTGCTCTTGCAACTATTGAATGTTAGTATGATTACCGATTTCCCAGAACTCGGTGTAACCTGACGATGACGTCCTCCTCTTCTTTCCCACGCCTGACGTTGGGCCTCAAGTGGTTCATCCAACGAAGTCGGCGACTTTTCCTGTTTCTTGCTAAGCCTGTGAGTAAATTAAAATTCAAGACTCGGGTCAGTCACATTAGCATCTAATCTTAACTCAAAACAACCAGTCGTAGACTTCCTCAAGGATCATAAATAAAATCTAACCAGCAGGTTTAGCCATCTGAGTCCAGTTCCAGATGCCATATCTCCTGATGTAAGCGATTAGCTTTTGGTCTTCTTCTGGACTCCAAGTGCCCTTCTTCAGTGAGTTATTATCGTAGTCAATTCCGGGATGTCTCACCATTGAAATCGATCAATGGTCAGATATAAGCTGATGCTTCTTTTCTTTCCAAACTCTCTAGCTCTCCAACTTGTTTCATCGGAGGAACTCACTCCCAGACACGCTTCTATATAGAATATTGATTTGGTCCCTTGGTAATTTCAGACTTCACATAACACATTAAGGGTCTTGTGTCAAATTTTTTTTTTTTATGCAGATTATTATACGATTAAGGCCTTTTGGTTAGGCCGTGCAACATGCATTATTCTAAATGTCAAGGAAAGAGCCATTGAAATGACGTAAACTAAGCCGCCGCTTCGCTATTGGACGAGTTTTTATAATATTATCCTAATTTAGTCACGTGCAATTTTAATTGCCACTTGCACGTAGTCTTAAGACATAATTTGGTTGCCACTTGCATGTAGACCTAACATGGCTGATACAGTCAATTGTGTTTTCCCACTCTCATCCGAGAGTGTTATGGTATATAATGTAATTTGCACCATTTTTTTTTTTTTTTGTGTAATGCACTTAAACTACGTTGGTGATGCGATGTGGATCAATTAAATTGAAGTTCAAATAGTATCAGATGCTGGAAACATGTTAGAAAATCGAAAGGGTCCAAAAGTTTAAGCTCATAGAAGCCATTGAAACTCGATAGGCAAGCGCTACTTTAATGGAAACAAGTCAGGTTTTCCATGATTATTATTTACATGGGGAATTTACACTAGAAAAGCATTAAAAAAAGTCTTATATCTATTGTATCGGTACCAATTTAGTTACAAACATTTCAATTATGCCAATTTAGTCTTAAACATTTTCATATTGGTACCAATTGAGTATATTCAGCCAATTTAAGCTGAAAATTACTGACTTGGATGCTTACCATCTTATATGACACGGCTAACACTAACATGGACATTTTTTAAATTTTAAATATTTTTTCCTTTTCTTTAATATTTCTTTTTTTTTCTTTTTTACTTAGTTCTCTCTGCTAGTTGCTAGTCCTTGTTATGGCCAACAAAGTTCATTGGCTGTTGGCAAGGGTGAGGGCCGAGACGCATTCGCTGGCCGCAAGCAAGGCTAGCCTCACCGGCCTTTAGCGAGGATTGGACGAGGCCGCCTCTCCCTGAATTTGACAAGGGCACCCTTGCCCGGCCAAGGTCCCTCATCAGAGGCTGATGAGGGTTGAATGAGAGTCCCCTCACTAGATCTAGTGGGGGGCCTCGTTAGCCTTTGGTGATGGCTAGGGGCAGCCTTACCTAACGCTCGCCAGCCCTCCCCAAAGGTGGGTGAGGGTGACGTTGCTTATAGCTGGCGAGGGCATCTCAACCCTCACCCTTGTTGGGAGCCGACTAGCTCTGCCGACCATCAAGGAGGCTGATGATTGGCAGAGGGAGTTATTGATTAATAAAATATTTCGAAAATTTTGGGAAAGGAAATGATGTCCTCTTGGGGGGACGAACAATCGAAATCTAAGATGATATTTTTAATTAGTTTTTACTATTCAGTCTAACTCTCCACACGCACGAACCGACAAAGATTAAATTCAACCTGGAAATGGGCTGTTGGAGATGCCCATATTGTCGTTTTCGAAAGTTCACCTGAATCTATTTAAACTAAAATGGGCGGCTACTTAAACCAATAAGTAATGTTGTTAATCTAGATAAAGCCATGGAGGTTCAGATGTAGTTTAATCCTTACTAAAATGAATAACTAATGCACAAAGATATATATGGCATCTGGACGGGTATAATCTATCTAGGTAAATTGTATTAAGTAATTTGGACCCATTAATAAGGAAATGTTGGGCGGGAGAAGGGGACTAGTTGATGTGCGCGAAAGCTAGTCTTGACATCACCTAACCATCAAGCCAAAAAGGAAAAAGAAATGCTAATTGAACAGGCGCTTGCACGAGGTAAAGGTTTCAAAATGTTAAGACATGAAAAGAGAGGATGGATGGGTTCACTCAACTCACTCATTCATACATACAGATAAAAATAATGCGGCAAATATAAATGTGAATTTTTTTTATATTTCAATATCATACAATGAACAATGCATGAACCTATTTATAGGTTTTATTAGATAATTATCTAAGGTAAAATATTAATAAGGATATACAAAATAGATTAAAGATATATACGTGATTTTAAGAGATACGAAGAATAAAAAAAATTCTAATTATCTCATATATATATACACACTAGAGAAATAACATGTTCCCAAAGTCAAACTATAAGTTCAAAATGGAACTAAACGCTCTTGGTATATCGATACTCGAAATGGGTGCGCATATGTGTTGCATGTAATTGAAAGATGAACTCGAAGGTAAAAAAATTAATCTGGAACATATTGTGGCGAAGTACGAGAAAACGTGAAACGATTAATATCAAGTCCCTAACGATTTTTTCAAACTTCTAATACCCGGGGTCTATGAACTCCATGCCAGATTATGAGCCAAATAAGTCGCGAGCTAGCCCACAAGGAATTGGTAGCACCCCGTGGACGGAGGGGATTGAACTTGTGGAGTCGCATGCCCAAGCCTATCTTTACATCAATCGTGCATTTCAAAGCTTGGTATCTTCAAAGTTAAGTCTGTGTATTTGATAAAAGAAGGAATTTATCACTTCCCAAATGTAATCATTTTTCATTTATCGTGACATTTTCAAATTTACTCTCGCATTTAATTGATTTAAATGAACTTGGACCGAACATGGTCTAACCAGTTCGGACATCACACTCCTTAATCCATCTATCCCTAGCAATCTTCATCATCATCCGAATCCCAAGTAATTTGTAAACTAGATTATGTCGAAGATATTAGTGAATAATGGAGTTGGACTTAAACGGGCAACCAAGGTAGGTGGAGAATTTGTTGTTGAGACGAGCCGTCGTACTGTAAGAAATCAGAAGCAAGTTAAATCATCTTGGGGGAAAATTCTAGCAAATAAGCAACCATTATTTACATTATATATATATATATAGAAAATACCGTATTGCTATACAAAACTTTTGTTAGACACATTAAAGGACAGATTGAGTGTTGTGATCACGCAAGATCATTGTCGACGGTTCTAAAAATTTAAATGGTAAATGATTTTGTGGTTTAACATCAGTTGTTATAATACTCCTCATCGAACCTTAAACTTTTGCTTGAGATTTAAGCATGAATATACATAATATAGAAAGAAGGGCCTTAAGAGAATTGAATTTAGAATTTCTTGATTTGATATTATGTAAAATTTGGTGTGGCGATAAATTTGGTGTGGCTACTGCCATTTGTTTTAAAAGCTTAAACTACTAAATAAAGGTGTAGCTCGATATTTTATAATTCTAACACATGCCATCTTTAATCTCAACCTGAATAACACACCTTTCTTATCATGACTAGATGGAGAACTAGTTAGAGACATGAAAGTTGGCTTGAGATACCACCTTCAATGTACAAGAATTACAAAAGAAAAAACATATGCTTGATTATGTGTTTTAATTTAAGTTGAGTAAATCAATTTTAAATATAAATTTTAGATATTTGATTACCAACGTGAACAAACATGTGAAATTATAGCTGTAAGTGCTTCAATCGCTACCATCTACATTATAATATTTTAAATAGTCAACAATAGAAACAAATAAAAAAGAATATTTAAATAGTTTATTCAAATGTCTTATATACGAGATGTAGTTCTCGTTATGGGTGATATAGTCATATCGTTTCTTAGCTGGGGATCCTACGTTTTCAAATGGTGACAATAACATCTCTCCAACAACTATATTACAGCTGTTTCATCATAAGCTAAGGTGCTCTGCTTTTTTGGCGGGAAAGAAATAGATAATGTGCGCACATCTCCCCATAAATTTTGTCGACTTGCTATAGTGGGACAAATAGAATATGTTTCCATATTAGCACGTGTATACTTCGTTATCATTTGGGCGTGTTTGGATAAATCTGGGGCACTCAAAACTTTCACAATATATAAATACTCCATAGGCTTTAAATAAATGTTGATTACTCAATACAATGAGTAGTAGTTTCATTGGATTTACCTCAGAGCATAATAAGGATCTTTTCTTTCAATGAGCATTTTATTTCGTCAACATCCAACCGGATTGACTTTTTCACTATAAACGAAATGGTTCTGAAAGTAAACCAGAATCATAGACAACCCAAATGTTCATGTGTCAATGACATCTAAGACTCTTCATAGTAAAGCAAAAAGAAAGACAAAGTGAAACTATAACAACGATGGGTCAAGGTAAAGTGATAATGTGATAAAAGTGTGCTTGACAGACCATTCCGTAAGATTATCATGGTCTAGTTCGTCTGCTGGCATGGAAGGAAGAGGCACCATAGCTGTAATTAGTCGATTGCTCACTAGTCTCTAATATCACCAAAATTTTGTTCATCTTAGACGATTGAATATATTATGCAGAGGCCAAAGAGAGTAAGGCTTAGTGTGACCTTAAATGACCAAAGAGTGTGATAACAACAGAGACTGGTCAAAAACCTAAATGCATTTCATAATATGAAAAGTGAGGTACGAACATTCAATCACAAAGACCTCGGTTGAGATAACAAACTGTGCAAATCTATCGAGTAGGAAAATGAATCTACGATAAATCCTTTTTCATGGAACGTTTAATTCAGGAAAATGGCGAACGACCGAGTGAAATCTTTGGGGACATCACCTGGCCATCCCAAGTATGGTTGTGATGGGCACCACAAAAAGTTTCCCTAATTCTCTCTAATCTCTAGCACCAAAAGATAATGATGAACGACAGAAAGGTGCCGCCTCTAATGAACTTATGGGGACATTTCTTAAAGGTTTTATAAACTTAGAAATAAAAATGAACTCTTTTAAGACTAGCTCGTATCGTTTCTGTATTTCTTTATTCATTTTTTTTATATTTATTCTAGGCAAAATGGTGACTGGAAACCTATCAGTTTAGCCAGTAGCATAGATTCACTCATAAATTTTCCTGTAGAATATTTACAAGCTTAGCGCTAGTGGCTATTATCTTAACGTTTTATTCTTATCCTCTATATTTGATTTTCGTTAGCTATATCAAATCACCTGATTTTTTTTAGGGATTGAACATGTGGACGATTAAGGTTATTGGATATTATAGAAACATTTTTTTTTTTAATAAATATGCAAATTTGAATATATTTTCTCATTGTAGGATGATGATCTATACAAATATATACTTTTTAAGGGATAGACAGGCAAAATGGGTTCTCTATGTGACATTCCGATTTTACAATTCTGGATTCAATTGAATAAGTCGGGCATTTCATCTGCGCGCTTATAGCTCTATTCTCTGAGTTTGCTACTCACGAGATAACTAGTCTATCATGCGAAGCTGTTAAGGAATCAGAACGCAATGGACTTGAGAATTCTACCAGGAATCGGCTACTCGACCGTATTAATCTGCAAGGATCATTACGACACCCGTCGAATCGAACAGAGATTAGTAATAGGTCGATTCGGTGAGATATGTGATCGAGTGTGGGTGATTCCACACGATCGCAATATCCTCGTCGGCCGGCACTAGATCGATTCTTACGTCGTTTTGGGTACCCCGTGTCCGTATTTGAAACCTGAGATTTCTACGACAATGAGAGTCGCCAATGTGTCGAAGATGCACTTTGTGGTTCGAAAATAATCAACCACGGAGTCAATTGCGCAGAAAATTTCTAAAAGCTACCCGGTAGGTTAGGACGCTAAAGTCGCGCCAGATTGAAATTAACCGAGAAATTGAACTCGATTTCGAAATTGAAGGTTCTGTTATGTCACAATTCATTTTAGGAACGTCGACTCATCCTCAGAAGATTTTTTCTAAGAACCGATATTTTTGGCAGAAAAGCAAAGTAAAACCGTTTTTGTTCGAGATTGTCAGAGGGCCGTTTTTTATCGAATCTTTGGGAAGCAAGTTGGATTATTTGATGGGGAAAAGTCATAAGAAGGTTGAGGACGCATGGATTAATTTAATTGAGCTTCAATTGAATGGGATTGATTGAGAAATTGAAAGAATTGATGTACAAATAAGTGAAATTCGTATCATGTGGTGGGTAAGCAAAATGGACCCATTAGAAGCTTGTCTTGGAAGCTTGGAGGTGAGTGGAGGATGTCATCACATGTGAGGTCATGGTGGGCCATTTTTGGGGGATTAAAGAAAGAGGAAAATGTGAAAAGTGGTCCCCCTAAAGAGAGAGAAACCGGTTCTCCCCCTTTCTCCTTCGTCGAGCCTTCCCTCCATCTCCTTTCTTCTTTGTGCGAACCAGCCAAAACCAGGAAGAACAGAAGCAGCAGCCACCGTCGATTGAAGATCGGAGCAGCCACCGTCGCCGCCCACGCACCGCCGCCCGCGCGAGCACGCGCCCCGCCGTGCTTGGCTGCGCCTCTCGCCCTGCTCGTCCCCACCGTGCGACCCCAGCCCTGTTCCGCCTCTGTCCAGCCACGTTCAGCCACCTCCGGCCGCCGCCCAGCTCCGTCCGGCCACCGTCTGGCCTCACCGGAGCCCCCTCGCCATCCGCCGGCCTTGTCTAGCTCGACTCAGCCCTGATTTCGGCCCCAACCAGCAGCGGACAGAGAGAAGAAAAATGGGTATCGCAGTGGAGTTTTGGCCCGTTTTGGCCGTCTTCCCGAGCCCGGATGCTCGGCCCGCTTTGAGGAAAGTCGATCCTTGCGTCGAGCCCATCGTTTTGTGTGAGTTTTGCTCACTAATGCCTTCTTAGTTTTCTAATTATACTTAAAGGTTGATTAGTGTTAGTTAAGTATAATTAGGTGGTTAGATTAGAATAGATTATGGATTATTAGTGAATTGCATTGCATATTAGTGAAATAGCTAGTGTACTTAGAGAGAGGATTGCCTATAGTATTTATTGGATGCTTCTTGGGATTTTTCCCGACCCTTATCGGGTGCTAATTAGGCAATTCGGCCTAAATGGAATTTTTAGGAATTAAATATTGATTTTCGAAATTAATTATTTAATTATTTATTTTTTCGGAAATTCCACTGGGATGGCTAGTGACCAGGATTTTATCTTGATGATCGTGGTGCGGATTCGTTTATTTAATTGAGTTTTTATATTGTCTTAAATTGAATTTATTGTATTTATTTATTTAATTTTCGAAATTAATTATTTAATTATTTATTTTCCAGAAATTCAACCGGGATGGTTGGTGACCGGAATTTCGTCTTTGATCATTCTTTGTGTATTTAGAATTTGAATTTGATGAATGGATGTAGCAAATTGAGTGTTGATTGTGATAAATATGGATTTGACTCAGAAAACCCTAGGTGTCGGGTTTTGATACCAAAATTAGATTTTAATGATTATATTAAATAGTGGGGTTGAAAAAGTGAGATATTGGATTTCTGGTTCGAAATTAACGTGCCCCCACACACGTGAGTAATTTCGGAATATTTTTAATATGAAGAAAAATGGCGGGATCACTATTTTAAGTGGAAGCATTGAGTGAAATGCAAAGTGTCATCCGGGCCGAGTATGATTTAGCTGTGTGATAATTAAGAGGAATCGTCCTAGGCATGTTGGCCGGACTTGCCCCTTATATGGGATGCCCCTTACAACGGATGCGGGTCGCAGATAGAGGCTATGCCAAGCTGGACCTATGCTCCTTCGGGAATGCGTCGACGTAGTGACAAAGCCACGCTCAAGGGGGAGGCGATGCCTGGCATTAATGTCGTAGATAACCGTGCTGCGAGTAGGCTATGCCCTTGTGTGGCGGTGAATAACAATTGGATCGTATCTTTGAGTGTTGTTGTGGTCGGATTATGGGACGGAATTGCGTGGCATGGTATGGGATGTGTCATAACGATTTGGTCTTATAATCCGGACTCCTGTGATCGTTTGAAATGAAAGTGTTGGTGTTTCAATTGTTTGAATTCTCATTACTACCTGAGTTTATGTGATACAAATTGTGCTAACCTGCAGGAAGGAAATTAAGACAAGATAAGTCTTCTGACTCATGTTGTGCATAGGCAACCCTAATGTGTATTAGTTTACTAATAGGGTCTTAGGGGGTAGAATTTGTTGAGACGTAGTCTCATCCCGGTTGTGGGACAACATTTCAGGACCCTGATGAAGAACCTGAGGAGAAAGAACCCGAAGAGGAGTATCTGAAGGAGAACCCGAGGATGATCCAGAGTAGGATCCTGTTGACTTTTGCTGTAGAATCTATTTGAGTAGAGACCAACCTTTTTAGCATGGCTTGTATATGTAAATAAGGGTGTTGGTTTTAAGGTTCAAATTCTAGTCCTACTTGTATATCCCATTGCTTTATTGTCTGGGAATTTTTATAATTGCTTCCGCATGTGCAACATTTAAAAAAGGAAGGGTCGGCGATATGTAGTCCTGGGATATCGCATTTTAAAATCGACCAAATTGGAAGGATGGTCACGTGACCGAGGGTCGGGGCGTGACACTCTATATATAATAAGGTGATAGATTTACTAGTGACTATTGGTGAGAGAGACTATACACCAATTAATTTTGCAAAACCCCGCCATTGACTTTGACCACAGAATAATTTAGTCAAACGTGCCTGAAATAGAGCTGACCTAAACCTGAAAATGCTCCCAGGGTGCAAAGACTTACTTTAACCACGTTGATCACTGTAGAAGCTCCCAAGATTGATAAGATATCCGTGATAAATAAAATCCTGACTGTAAATAAAAATATAAAGAATAGCAACTTGTTATCTTGGTTTTTGCATACTTAAATCAAAATGCACCATAACATCAATGCTCGTACCAAAAGAGGGAAAACCATTGTTTATGAATATGTGGATATCGAATAAGTACATCAACTGTCTGAAGTGGTATGCCTCGACAAGTTGCATGGTTTTTTAACTGAAAAATTATGGATAGACCTGCACGAGAGATAATTACTGGGACATGTTTGTGGTAACTAACCGTAAAACACAAGAAAAATTGAATATAATGAGAAATATGCATTTCCAGTTTTTAGTAATTTCACTGAACGAAATACCTAACAACATCGGGTACTGAGCTCGTGCAAGGTTATAACTTACTATGTTCATAGTTCATGCGTAATTAAGAGAAATAAAAGATGAAGACATGACTCCGTGCACAAGTCAATTCGGACGTTTATTTTCTTATTTACTTGTAAATTTGCGACACTGACATTTGATTTCTTCTTTTTTAGGCGTGAAACTTTCAAAACCCTATTCCAACGTACAAATGTTGATATAATCGTTTACAGTATATTATTTTTTCAAAATTAAACAGCATTTCTATTTTTTTTTTTAAATTTCTAAGTTTTCGAGGAAAAGTCAAAAAATAAAAATAACAAATGATATCTTGAGCTTTCCTAAGCAGCATTTGCCCCTATGATCGTGATAGTAGGTAGAACTGTCTTTGCCTTATCGAGGGAGGGCGCACTGCTTGTGCTCTTGAAAATGGGTAAATTGACAGTGTCTCCTCTTCTTTGCGTTTTTAAAGACAAAAGCAAAGATAATTATCCAAAACCGAACAAACAATCAGCATCGACAAAAGCAAAGATAATGCTTGTACGGTCACTCGAGAAATTATTTTCCGGAGAGATGTACTCATTCAATGATAAAAGTAGGTCTAAGTTATTTGTTGATGATGTTCTAAATACTTGTTCGTAATGAAATTACTTCAAAATCAAAACTCAGGACGCAGTTGCAACTAGGGAAACCATTCTTCAAATGATCATCAAAAGTCCGATGGAAGTACATCAACCGAGCTCTCATAGATAACACTACGCGGGTCATTATACTTGTGATTAGGTCTCAACATGATATAATGTTGCATTTCAATGACCAAAATCAAACGGGAAATGAGACGGAAGACTAAGCTATCTGTGTTCACATTTTCATCTAGAGAGGCAGAGAAATCTAATTCAATCAATTATTCTACTATCGTCGTACTTGTCCAACGTAAATTAATGGGCGTTCATTGAATGTCCTCCTTTGGTCCAAAATCAGCCGCCCATTAAACTTCTATTACCAAAATCTTAATCCTTCTCCATCTATATCAAACTAACAAAAAGAACATACATACAAAGACATGAATGGTGTAGTTCAACCAATCGTACTACAACAATCCCCTTCTAAGATTGCATGCTCAAAAAAGGAAAGTCAGTAACATATGCCCTAAACACAAACCCTATATATCCCCACGACGAAGCACAAGTAGTATGAAGATACAAAGCTGCATCACATGACAACCTTACGTTTTTCTTAAAACGGACGAGAATAAGACCAGAATAACCAGGTTCATAAAATGTCTCTTCACACCTAGGTTTGTTTGTATTTGCCATTAGGTCCTACGTGGGAGAGAATAACGAGAATAGAGAAACTTCAAGGCCCTACAAGTTTCCTAAATTGCATTTTTGTAGAAACTCTTGATACTTACGTCTCGTTAATTCACTACCAACTGTTATGGTCCCTTGACAAATGATTCTTGGCCCACAACACACAATAGCAACCCACATTTTAACGTAATGCACTCATCGCTGATACGCTGTGGATTGTTGGTAGCGTATAATCTCATCATCTGAAGTAATTTATGTCTCACCGATTCTCTGTCTGGAAAAGTCCCTTGTCACAATAGAAAGGAAGAGCAAACTTTTTCAAATTTCAAACTTGGCGTCAACTTTGGAGAAAATAAAGTATATGTTTGTTCAAATATATAGGGACTTAATTAAACTATCGTTTGTTAAGAGCATATGGCCGACCAAGGCCAGTTCACATCACCGGCCAAAACCACTTTACATAACTTTTCACATTGCAGATGTATAGCTCAAATTAAATTCGCAGGAGTGAATGCGGAAGATACAGTAGAAAAAGGATCTACTCTTCCTATATAATCACTATGGTGATAACGTAAAAAAATTAAGCTACTAGAATTTGACTCAACCAATATTTCAACTCAGATTAATTTAATCGAGTTTTGATTGGGTTCAAATAGCTTCGGTATCAAATGAAGTCAAGTTTCAATTCATAATAATTAACTCCAGTGGGTTTTAGTCGAATTAGGTAATTAATTTTAGTAATTTAGATAAATTTAGGTTTGTCAAGCTAAACTCCAGGTAAGTAAAGCTTTTGAGAGTCCGTTGCGGGCTTCCCAATATATTGACTGCCAGAAGGGACGTTCTCGGATTAAGCATTCTTTGAAAGAGAAATTGGTTAGCTAAGACGGAAATCTTGCGCATTTGGTGAAGATTTGCTTTGACATGTTGAACTGTTTCAAGAAATTGTGGAACAAATATCCGCCTATCCAAAAGTTTAAGATAAGAGGTGTAAATGCAACTTATTATTTGGTCCCTGTTCTACTTTCAAGGATTATAAAAACTTGCAGTTCAGTGCATTTGATAAGGACTGCAAAGAATTCTGTCCCATGTATCAGTTGATTACAAAATAATAATTCTTTAAAGTGGATCAGTACATCTGGAAATGGGTAGATGGAGATGCGTGCACTATGTTTTGTCAATCAAGCAGGTGAGTTTATCCAAACCCAAAAGCTCCGGGACATTGCATGTGATAAGGACTGAAAAGGGCGGCTACTTTAACCTAGACGCATTTTATTGGAGATTCATAGATAGTTTAATTTATAGGGTCGTTAATATCAACGATCAATGAATCTAATCAGACATCTGGAAGGATATAATTCTGCATTAGATACTGTATATTTTTGCAACAGTAGAAGTTAACAAAGGCAATAAAGAAACAAATCATGTCAGAGGATATGGCTTTGAAAATAGACTTGCAGAGTGAGAAACTATAATATTTTTACCGTCCACCTGTTGTTAAGCCGACAGAAAAATTGTAACCACTCACAGATCATGACTCCTGACAACCTTTGAGCACACGCTAGGATACATATAAAAATTCAACCGAATGGAATGACAAACCCAAATTCATGATGTGGACCTCATCAGGAACTCTAGGTGCTCAACGATCCAGGTGAATTTGGATGCACCCACACCCAGTCCACGAAATAAAAAAAACCCCTTGGAAACTGGGCTTTTGAAATTATCCGATTCGGGATGTAAACAAATATTCGTGAAGATATGCCTTGAAGTTCTTGAAGTTTGTCATTCTCATTCATATGATTAACTGGAATTTTCTAATAGGGTTTTGTGATGTATCTTCTCCTTTTGACTGTGTTATGATCTTATAAGCGTGCCTACCTAAATAAGCCCACTCATTTATGCATGTACATATTGTGGATGAAAGTAGTAACACGGATAGCTAGGTAATTATGTAACTCTCTAGTGGAAAAGACCAGTTCTTCACCATATGATTCATGTCAAACAAATGTATGCGGATCGGGGTAAATGGACATGATGGTTTTGATGGAGCCATTATTTATTCAGCATATACTTTTTTTCCTCGTTTAGTTCCATGACAATGAATCTTCAAATGGATTCGCATGCCAAGCGTCTCTGTAATTGTTACCATTGCTAACAAATTGGATCTTCAACAAGAGAATACTTCTCATTGGCGATGGTGAACAACAACCGCTGGCCGGCAACTAATGGCCGGAGAATAGTGGCGGAGTCTGGATACCGGCAACAAAGTCCAATGGCCTGTGACCATCGCGAGCGACCACTGACCGGCAATTGCCAAGAAGCAGCAGAGGCCAGCAACCCGCGACAGAGGCGGGGGGCAGCGGCAGCGATGGGTAGTGGAATTGAGTTTTGGTAGTTTTGGGTTTATAAAGATGTGAAATGAAATCACTATTCTAGCTATAGCTAGATAATTGACAATACATTCTTGAGAATCATTGACAAAAGAAAAACCCCGTCACCAACGCACCAAGTTTCCAGCTTCTCCCTGATAATAGCGAACTGTCCGAACAGAAATTTCCGTAAAGTAGCATATTTACTTCAAGCTGCGGAACTAAGAGTTACTCCACCATAAGGATACACACTCAGGTTTCTTGGTCTATAATTAAATTATCTTCATGTGGACTCCGATCTCTATTAAATAACAAAAGTTACGGGAGTGCAAACAGCAGGTGAATCGTCCTATTACTAGATCATATAAGTTCTTTTTAATCCTTTAAAGGAACTTAGTTCGAGCCTTTATACCTGGCCTGATATGTAAATTATAACTATAGATTCGGAGTTTTCCACTTATGACTTTCGTTAGGAATTATCAAGATGGATGGTTTTTGCTATGGATAATCACCTCTTTTTTTTTTTTTTTGGTGATGAGTATATAGAATAGCAAATCTCGTGAATTTGGCTTCAATATATTATGTCTACAAGTTCGGACTTTGGACTTTCTTGTGTTGCTTGTCAATACTGATATTTATTTTTAGAAAGCCAGAAAAAATTACTGCCAAAAGTAAATGTAGAAAATTTTACTTTGTATTATTAAAAAGAAAACGGTAGGCCCAATATTTACCAAAATACAAGTGAAGTTGTGAGATGAGTTATCCTCGAGAAAAAAATTAATGCGGGTTGGAACATAATAGAAAGGTCGTAAACTTGTAGAACAATAATAAGAGTGAATTTTGCTCTGGTGGAAAGTTCTGTAGGCATATAACTCGCATAGTCCTATGATTAATGATTAATGATTAATCATCCTCTGCGAGACATTTTTCCTTTGCTTGTTGAGTGTTGCTAGCTTCTTAGATGAAGCACCGTGTACAATTAATCTTTAAATCTATTAGGGTTGCGGATATTTCACTTGAAATAATGGATTGAATATTATTTGTAAAAAATAAAGTTTGTGGTATATATATGCTTAATCATTCCTAATTATCAAAGACCTAGAAAAATAATATGAATTCAGAAAATTTGTTTTCTAATTATTTATTTAGAAAGTCACTAGAATCAATTAAGTGAAACGCCAAATATAATCATACTCTAATGAGACAGAGATAATAGCTTGCAATTGAGAATATATCTCGTTAGCCTTTTGTCTAGTTAGATATATTGATTCTCATAGAGAATTAAGATATATTGATCCTACTAAGATAAAATACTAAAAGAGAAAAGTTTAGTCTATTAAATTGTCTAGATACTAAAACGATACAAAAGCTATTGCAAACAACGTAATTACAGCTGTACACCATAGACTAAGCTGTTCGTTTTTTGGTGGAAAAGAAACAGCAGTGGATAATGTGCTCACATCTCCCAATGCATGTGGTCCTCTTACTATGTTGCTTTCACAATAACGAGGTTATAGTTTCATCCAACAGCTCATTGGTTTGGTCAACTTTTTGGTGAAAACATAGTTTAGTTTGCAATTTAGAACGTGCCTTTTATGTTCATTGATGGGAAAGATAAAGCTGTTCCACTGTCACTGCATTAAAAAAAATGTGAAGGTTTGAATATTAATTTTGTTGATATGACAGTTTGTGATTTTATCAGAGTATCTGAAATATAGTAAAAGAATCTTTCTACTTTTAATTGTGATTATCAAAGTGATTTATTTGTTTTAGAAGTAAGAAATGTAGATTGACAATAAAGCAAAACAACTCAAATGATGAAGAGGAAGCGCCAAACGATCTGCAAAACCAATGCACAGCTTTTAGGTTTTCTAGGATTTGGTCACTGCAGGTTTTTGTGTATATAGTTTTGTTTCAAAAGTTAATAATTCTCCAAGGGCAGTTTATCTTGAATGGATGTTTCTTGTATAGAAAAGCTCTCCTAAAGATTCCTCTATTTCGTCTTGGGTTGCAAAAGATGGAAAACATCATAAAAGTATGAAAAATAATTATTATTTTTGGATAAATCAGTACGAAAAATCGTTAAAAAGAGAGAACTTAGAGTCGCTTAACGCTAGGGTTTCTTAGGTATACAAAATGTTCTATAAAGATTCTTATCCGAAATTCTATAATTGGTGGGTTGGTCTAGTAAAGTCATTGATACAGAAACAACAAACGATTGTGAGCTACGTGAGATTTTATATGGTTAATCTCTACATTTGTATACCGACAAAAAAAAAAAAAAACTCTAAATCCGTATAGCGTTGCCCAATTTAAGCAGAAAAGAAAAGAGTGAAACAGAAAAAATCCGAAAGTTTTAATTTTTTTTAAAGTTTTGCAAAAAGCACTCAAAACAGCAAATCTCCATAGATATTCAAGCATGTTCCATTTACATCTAAAATGTGTTAATCACGAGTAAAAATTTTGTGAAAAAATATTGCTTATTAATACTAGGTTCCAGAAGTTTTAGAAGTTCCAACGCTTTAATTTCTAAATTTCTTTACTTTGTAATCATACGGAAGTATACTTTAATTACCTTGTGACATTACTTTCTTATCTCACTTAATGTCCAAATTATTTTAATCTCAGGTTATCGGTAGATTTTCTAACTTACAACAATCATACCCATATTATCTCGTTGAATTCGTAAATAAATGTATTAGGGCAACGCCATCAATTTAATAGAAAAGGATAAAACTTGTTGCATTGGGTTTTACGAAGTTTTGAAGACATAGACTACGATTTTGACAGGTGATAGCTATTCCATATCAAGTGGACTCGACGGATAAAGAGCACCAGAAAATTCTGTTGATTGCGTGCAAAATAAAGTATTACAAATTTAAAGGGCCTCGCTCTAGTTCAATTAAGATTTTACAAATAAAGTTAGGATAATGACATATTTTTACTTTTTAGAATATTCATAGCTGCATTTTGCTTTATTAAAACTTTGAAATTTTCTTTCATTCTCCATATGTGTGAATAACTTGGCCATAAATTTTGGAAAATTTCTTTCAAAGTTCTATGGACATTGTCTATAATCTATTCCATAAGGAGAATATGGCCTCCAATCTTTCAGCTTCTCTTGCGTGCATCGGTATGTCCTATATTGAAAACTTCGATATCTTCATGAATGAGTCAAATTTTACCAAATTAGATCTTCAAGCAGAGTGAGTGAGTCATAATTTTGTCCTGAAATTTTCCCATATTGTCTTATTAGGGTAAGGTCACTTGTTCATGTGCATATTATTATATAATTATCTATAGAAAGAAAACAAATAGTTATGTACGAAATAGGTGAGTATGAGATAAACAACGAAACATGAACCAAGGTAGTAGATATTTTTGCCCCCACCAGCATGAAGGGAAAATAGGACTACCGGAAGAGGTTGCAGTGGGTAAAATAGTACTCATTATGGAATCAGTGAACAACAATGTTAAAGCTCATGGGGTTATTCATTTTTTGTCGGAGCAGGTAAACGTATCCCGTCTATATAAAGGATCACACATGGGCACTTTGAAACCGTTCTTTTCAGTAGAATCACTGCTATCTTTTTTGCGGCTTTTTTTGCCGGAACAAGGTGGTATGGTTCAGTAACCACCTCTATGGAATTATTTGGTCCCTTTTGTTATTGTACGGGACTTAAAAAAAGAGCATATGACTTCCTTTGAGGATAAGCACATGTTCTATTTTGTACTGCCCATAATACAATGGCAATTTAGGAAGTCTAGTAGTGAGAGAGAAAAGCAAAGTGAATGGTCATTTATGAAATGAATTAGTATGACTAAGAAAGAAAGGATAATTGAGATAGCTTCAAAAGTGAGGCAAAATGGCATTTTAAGTTATGTTTATATAGATATTGGGCCAAAATCTTGCTCATCCACTTTTAGAAACATGTCAGGCATGCCCAGGGCCAGAACCAAAAAATTATAGTATGAACGCGTGGGTATGCTTGTTCAACATGATCTTACATGATTTTCCAAACCTCCAAAAAGTTGATGTATTATCATTTTTTGTAGTATCTATTGCCGCTTGTAGAGCATTGGTTCACCTACGCCACAACTTTTAATGGATGTTCACTTCTCGAGAACGCCCCTTAGATTTTTTTCAATGCCTATAATCTGTTGTTCTCAGGAGAAAGAGAGCATCTTGTCCAACTGCTATAGTCTCGACGTGCGGGTAAATAGAAACCAACAGACCGAATCTGCCGCTTCGGTCTTTGTTAACTTACGGTCGTTAAAAAGAATTTTAGGTTTTGTTTATATGGAAAATCTTTTAATCTTTTCTTTTCCTTTCTCTCTTTATTTCTTTTTTCTTTTTCTGAGGATTATGTAAATGCAATGGAAACGTCAACCTCGAATCAATATCATGAGCGCACGAAATCGTTCCATCCAGGCAGGCGTCACCAAGACTTGAACCGGTAGAGGACAGATTAGCCAACTCTCATCTGTTCTTCGATTGTCCTTTTTCAGAGAAAGCTTGGAGTCATCTTCCTAGTCCAGGCAGTTGTGCATTTGAAGGGTAATTCGTTTGTTAGGAAGTTTCTGAAGCTCGCCTATGAAGACTCTTTTTGCTACTTGGGGACTCAAAGTTTTCTTTAGCTGGTAAATTTGTTGTTTTGTGAAGTTTTAGCCCTTCTGCTAATCGGGGTTTGTATCGATTACATCAGTTTTGTGCTAATAAAGGTATATAAGTAACTGAAAAATCAGTAAGTAGAAGATATGGTGTGCTTCTATACCCTTAATTCACATGGACAGACCCCTCGGGTTATACTTGGAAGGATATAGTAGGCTTTCTTATATCCTCTATATTCTTTGGTAAATTACAAGATGTCATTATGGGCTTGGTATATACTACTATAATCAGTGTTCCTTATAAATAAGATGTAGTAGGCTTAAAAGTAAGTAGGCAGATAAAAATGTATGCATACAACCGTGTCACAGCCATGTGACCACTGCAGGATGCCTAAGGATGGCGACCACCTCCCGATCATTGTAATACAGATCTAGGATCTCACACACATTGAAGACTGCATTAGAAAAGATCGACTAAATACTTTGTATAAACTTACTAAAAATTCAACGAAACCAGAAGCGCATACTAAGACGAATCATAGATGTCCATTGGAGACAAAGTATATTTTAATAGTAATGAAGATACCCTGAAAAACTTAAATATCTTTGGGAAATTAAAGAAAAGGTCGTACAATTATTAGAAACCAAATGTAACTTTAACTTTCCTTTTTCTTCTGATTATTATGAATTCTATTATTTAGGAAATAAAAGTAGGGT
The DNA here is from genome assembly GCA_017140595.1 of Eucalyptus curtisii. NCBI lineage: Eukaryota > Viridiplantae > Streptophyta > Magnoliopsida > Myrtales > Myrtaceae > Eucalyptus > Eucalyptus curtisii. The sequence goes on from CM029502.1 coordinate 15,028,888, forward strand.
TAATATTATAAAAAAAAAATCTCAAATTAGTACATCTGTAACAAATTTACCTCAAATTAATTTTATAATTATAAAAAATTCTAAATTAGTATATTTGTGATAAATTTATCAAAGATTAACTTTTTTATGCATGATTGAGGGACTTATGTTTTCAAAGTTGATGGCTGAAAAAGCAGACTCTTCATTGTTTCAAAGTTGACGCACGATTGGTTGTCTTTCCCGTAAATTTCTATAAAACCCTAGCTAGGCTTACAAATTGCATTATATTATTGTCTTACGACAAAATTATTCTCTCCTTCGCTCATTGATGACTTATGCATTATTTGGAGTACATGTCATCTGCAGCGTCATTAGACAACTTTTGCACATTTCGAGGTTTTCCTACTAATCAATAATTGATGCTGTAATCCTGCTTCTCGTACGTTTCATTCTCTCCACTATCCATTTGCTCATATCACGAGATAGCTTTCAAAGAATAATATCATCCCTGCAAAACTTCTTTGTTTTCAGATTTTCCTTTTCTTTATTCCATAAAGATTGATCAGTAAGCTATGGTAAAGGTGTCAAACCTGACGAGCTTTCTACATGAAGTTTATTTATTTGTTGATATCCTTTGGTTGATACAAGTACGAATAATCACTCTGTATAATATCTTAATTTAATCTATTATCAAGTAGACAAGGGATTCCTACAATTTTGGTAACTACTTCCCACTTTTTTCGCCTTAGGTACTCACGATTTAATCTTTTTATAGGTATTTTGTATTGGTGGAAAGATGTAAAATGTAACTTATGGAACTACCATATGTTGCTTTTACCCGAATTTTTCTTTAGAAGTAAAAAATACGTATAACCAGATTGAGAAAATAATGTTGTGCAAGTAACAACTTGGTTAAAACAGTCTTTCTTAGCGAGCGTTTTTTTTTTTCGGGGGCAAAATAAGTGCGTTTGAGAACCCACGTAAACCTCTTGAAGTTCTCTTTCTCCTAAAATCCGAGAGGAGAAGGCAGTATCGAATTAAATTCCACCTCCAGTTTCATTTTTACCCCCATTCTATCTTCGTAATTTGATTTAACAGGAATTATCACCTTGGAGAACTCAATTAGCATTTGAAGAGGAAGAAGCTATGATCGCAAGCACATCAGCGGAAGTCCTATGGCAGAGTTGAGTATCAAACGGGTAGTCCGCTTGCTCTTATGCACTTTAGGGTTCGTGCCCACCAATTGTTTGAAAGATTGCCAATGACAGGTTGGATGGATTTTGCGCATTACGTGGAATCCCTTATCCGTTGATGAATCGATATGTTGCCTTTTTTCTTATTGGGGCATGCTTTGTGGACAAGTTTTCAGGTTGAGGACCTTGACTCACGATGGAAGTTAGTCTTTGATGGTTCCTTGTAAAGTAAAAACGCCGCATGGTTGATTAGATGCTTTCTGTGTGCGTAGCCAAAAGAATAATTAATCTTTCAATGGACGAGAATGTGGGGTCCTCTTTGCCAGAAGATATCCTCGACTGGTTGTTTGCTTATATTCTAAAACCACAAGTCTAGCGGACGCCTCAGAAGTTCTTGCAAAAATATCAATGCAGGCCGGCGTGCGGACTTGCTTCGAGGAGTGTCCCTGCTTTGATACTTGATCTAATTCAAGAAACTTGGAATATTTGAATTCTGAACTTCAGGTTCAGGTACCATCACTGAAGCTTATGAGGAACCTATGTGCTTGGAGAGTTTGTAAATCAGGATACTTAATCAAGAAGAATGATGTTAGGATCATTTTAACCGTCTTGAGGGCTCTGATGCACACTACTGCCTTAGATTATGGAGCCGTCAGGATAGCCCTCCAAGCTCTAGCAAATGTCTCATTGACTGGAGAGAGACACCAGCAAACTATTTGGGTTCAATTCTTTCCGAATGAATTTCTCATGCTTGCAAGAATTTGGAGCCAAGACATAGTTGATCCTTTGTGTATAATACCATATACTTGCCAAGATGGGAACCTTGTACACCTAGCGGAGCTATGTGGAGATCCTGGTTTGTCTTTGGTGTCAGAAATTGCTCGGACTTCTTTAGTAGGTACGTTCCATTTTCGCTTACTTCTCTTTAGGCCATGTTCTCAATTTCTTTTCCTCCCACTTTGATTGAACCTAATCATGTTCTTGTCTTCGTCACATACTGTCATTTTCTCTTGTTTGACAGTTGGATTTCGAGAAGAATGGTTTAGGTTGCTTCTCTCAGTAATCTGCTTAGAAGACTCACATTTACCTACTTTATTTGCCAAACTAGCTGTTGCTGCTGCTTATGACAGCAAAGATGTCCTAATGGGCTTTGATGAGTTTTCACCGGATCAAGCTTTTCTCATTAGCATCCCGTGAGAGAATAAATGATGTCACCATCTCTACCGAGTTTACATTATATGCAGATTCTTCAGAAAAGCTAGCAGGCTTGTTGATTTTTCCGGGGGGAGGGCAATTAGGTCTTCCTACAGGGTCCTCTCATATTGATATCCTTGGTTACACACTCACCATGCTGAGAGATATATGCGCACAGGATGGTGCACGAAGACTCATGGGAAATACAAAAGACACAACAGGCACACTTTCTCCACACGTCTTCTGGATTCAATTCTGAATTTGCTCCGTGAACTTGAGCCTCCTTCAATTATCAGAAAAGCCATTAATCAGGGTCAGCACCAAGGGAATGCAGATTCTAAACAATGGAAACAGTGCCCTTACCAAGGGTTTCGGAGAGACACTGTTGTAGTCACTAGCAACTGTTTGTACAGGACGAGGAGCGTGCAGGATGAGATCAGATGCAAGGATAGGGTTATTCTGCTTATGCAGCAGTGCGTTGTGGATGAAAATAACCCGTTGTTGAGAGAATGGGTATTTGGACAGTCAGAAACTTGTTTGAGAGAAATACCGAAAACCAACAAGCAGTTGCTAAATTAGAGCTCCAGAGAACTGTTAATACACTGGAGATTGCAGAGCTTGGGCTTCGAGTGGAGTTGGATCAAAAGACTGGAAGACCAGAGCTTGTAAATTCTGCCTGAAAATTGTCAAATGTCTATTAATCCACTCGATCAGCATACCCTTTTCCGTAGTTCTTAAATTTTTCCATGATGTGTTTCTCTAATGTTTTAATCAACAGAAATTTGCTCCATGTTATCCTGGTGGCAATCTTTGTCCCATGACATTGAGGGGAAAGTGAGACTAAAGAAATTTTGATGCAAAGTAAGACTAAAGAAATTTTGATACATTAGGATGTTCTTATAATGTTTGTTTTGAAAGAGAATTCTCATTTTCACTTATAAAAATACGTTTTCAGGACTACAGGCGGTGACAATAGAGAGTTTTTCTCGTTTTCCTTGTCTATAATAAAAATTTACTCTTACAGAAATAAAGGACCTTCCGCTCCTGGAGACATAAGTAGGTAGGCATTTGTCACGGGCCGACAGTTTCCTTGGCCGCGGAACGACCCGTGCGGCGCCTAGCGAGGGGATTTCGCCAGGCCAGCCTTTCTTCTATAGCTGTTCCACGAACAACCTGGTGAATACTTCTTCGTACGAGATCCTACCACGCCTAGCTTCGCTCGGGCATCTAGTCCATCGAGTGAGACAGCAGATGTCTTTAGGTTCAACAACTGGTTTCGGCCTGCCATGGCCACGTTAGGAGAGCGGCATCAGCTCCCGACCAGTTTGTGCACGGGAGGCCAACCCCGTCTTCAGAGCTCCTAAGTGATATAATCCTTTTATCCTAGAACTCTTAGCACCAACTGTCCTGACGCCACTCCCACAGACCAGCTGTGTTCGTCCCTTCTGCCTCCTCACTCTTCACCCGATAACCCCAAGCGCCACTCACAAGTGTCACGAGCACGGGAGGATTCACGGACCGTGACACATTGTTAAGAGAAAGGCTATGACTAAGGAAGTATCGGAAACATATATGTATGTTTAAGGGAAGTGGTCAATTAAGAGAGGATTATGGCGATCACCGTTAGATAGTGTTGAGCAGTTTCTTTCATCTACAGTTGGTAGCTATTGAGAACATTAGTTTTCAAACTTAACACCTTGCTTCTTCTAGTTGATTTCTCAGACTTTATACGTGCACTGTTTTGTTATTTCAGTGTTCCTTAAATGGTGAAATCTGGTTTATCTCGACTTTTAACCTATGCCACTTTGTTATTTACATTAGTTCTAGGACACTTGTGTGATGCGATCTCATGCGTTAACGACATAAAGGCATATCAAAGCAGAAGCATACAGTATCCACCTGGCGGGTTCATGCTTATAGAATGCTCTCTGTGGTAGTGCACTAATCATGATGAATTTATCTAACAGCTCTAAGCAGAAGAAGACTTTCCCATAGCGGGGGCAACTCTACTAGTTGGGCTGCCTTTGATCTATAGCATTGACAAGGACATGCTCTTGAATCTGAAATTGAACATAATCATTTCCCACCAATATGAAAAGCAATTGTCTCGCCGAACCCTTGTCAAAATCTTGCGGGGAACAACAACTCTCTTATAAGAAGCCTTTCTCGGCAGTTCTCTGGTCTTCTATAGATTTTCTAGGTTCGGCACACAATGGAAATGAAGAGCTACAACTGCTTTCTAATGATTCCGAGAAGGTACAAGGTACCAGTTGAATTTGATATAAGAGAGCCGCAGAGCAAAACTTAAGAAGCTCAAGGAAATTCATTCCTGGGTTGAGAACAAGTTGATTGTGGATATTGTTGAAGCTCTCGACAATGATTTTGCAAAGGCCTCGACTTAGTTGGAGGTATGCTATCTGTTGGGCTCTTTGAAGGAGATAAAGAATGCAAAAAGGGCAAAACAAAATACTTTCTTCTCGGAATTCTTACCATGATGAGTTAATGAGGAACAAAGATTTTTCTCCAGGAAAGATGGTTCAATCATCCATTTTGCAAAGGCTATTCCATCCTGGAAAGAACATTAGAGCCTGAGAATATTTACAATAGCATATGCTAAAAGCGAAATGGGGATCCGACTTACCTAGCCATGAAATGCATAATTTAGGAGGACTTCCACGATCTCTCCTAAAGAGAAGATCCTGTTGCAACACCTTTGTACATGTAATCTTGTTGTGGTTCATTTTCTTATTATGATTTTAGTGGTATATATATAGATTTTTATTACAACCCAATTAAAATCCAAAAAGAATAACATATAAATTGCGCCTAATTGTGTTTGACTACCCGCTTCTAACTTTCTTTATCTCATTATGTATTTCATCTAAAGTCAAATGATTGAACATTCATTTTATCCTTAAAGACCACAAACTAAATAAATAACCTACACCAGTATTTTCCAACCAATTTTATCTTTCATCTTTTCATTTTTTTTCCGTTTATTTTTATTTAATTTTTAGTATTTATTTCTTTTTCTTTCCCTTTCTCAGTCCGTATCTGATGCGTGGGCCTCTCAAATCTCTTTCTGCCTTCTTTCATTCTCCTTCTACGTCCAAACATTTAGCACTCACTGATCAATCACGCGAAGATCTTCATGGACACAGGCGAAGAACAGCGCAGCGCAAACATGCTTTACTCCATCGTCATAGACCTCCGACCACCACAGGACTCACACCCACGCTCGCCAATCACCACGCGAACACACCCAAATAAACGAAACTCAAAGACAGAAAAAGAAACAACGCGCGAGAGAGCATATGTTAGGACCGGGTATACAGAACGATGAGAATCTCTCTCTTAATTCGAATAGAGGTCAAGGCCTCTGTTTCCTTCGTAAGCGATAGAAACAGAGCGAATGGAAATTACCATGGTGATTTGGATTTCTAGCCTCTTCCGGTGAGCAGATCGGAGAATGGAGGTCCTAGACGTGTCGGCAATGAAGATGGGCACCGGTCAAGGAGCTCCGAATGGAACGGAGTACTTCAAACTTCCCACCAGAAAACAGGGCAGAAAAGAGGAGTTTCGGCGCGGGCAGTGGGAGCGGCGGAAATCGACGGCCACGGCAGATTTCTGGCGATTGAGACCGACGAAGAACACCTGTGAGTGAGAGAAATCAGTGATAATCTTTCATTAGCTCTCAGCTCCTCCCAAAATTATGCTCTTTTTTCAGGTACACGTGTAATTAAAATCCGGGGAATTGTAATACACGTGCAATTAAAATCAAAGTAAAATTTTTTGGTGAAAAATTCGGGGGCAGACAACAATTCGCGGTTAATTCGGAGATTGACAACAAATTATTTTTCAGAATCGCTCGTCCGAGTAAGCACTCAACGGTCACAACGGTCACAATTGCCACGCAGTCGCTACTTGCCCTAATATTTCCTAATTTGGAACTCCCGGATCTCACTGATGATCCACTCAGAATTCTCATCTTCTTCAAGTAATTCCTAATATTTCCTAATTTGCAATCGCACCAGCTTTCTTCTTCCCCTCCCTCTCACCCCTTCTTCGTCGCTCTCTCTCTCTGTGAAAACCCACGATCATCATCTTTTCGTCTTCTCATCTCTCCATCACTTGGCGATAATGGGGTATCAAAGTTTTCCAGCGGCGACGGTCAATTTTCGGTCTGCAAACCGTCTTTCAAAGGGGGAGAGAAAGATAAAGTTCGATTTCTCATCTCTTCATCTCTTGGCGGATGCAGCTTCATTGGTCTCCGAGGGAAAGCTAAGTCTCGCGGCTCCCTTATTGGATCGTGATGATGAGAAGAAGGTCGCCGTCATGACCACCAACACTTTTGGGTCAATCGGTATTGGATGGACCGTTAAGAAGAAGAGATCACCGCGAGCACGAAGGCTGACAATCCACGCCCAGAAATGAAGTTCTGATCCATTTGTCGTTGTCCAAAACAAGAAGCAAGAGCCTTCAAGAGTTGTCGCTGAGCACTGCAAGAAGCGTTCACGCACATTCGCTTCCTCCGAAACCAAGAATTGGGTAGAGTTTCCAAGAATACCAAGAAAGCTTCCAAGATGGGTCTCGCTGCTCTAATCGGACCAAGCGAATTGCCAACAAAGTACATGGACAAAATACAGGAAATGCATGGTCAAGATATGACACTCGTGGTGAAGAAGGCACCTACTGCCACAGACATGAGCCGCGGCCAAAGTAGGTTCTCTATACCCAACAAGCAGATAAGGCAAGCTTTCATGAGCGAAGAAGAGATCCGAATCCTAGGGCATTAAGGTTTCCCTCATTGAGCCGTGTTTTGAAGTTTCTCATGGGTTGCGACTCAAGAAGTGGAATTACACGAGCAAAATTTTTTCTTATATGCTAACGGAGAGGTCGAATGCAGTTGCGCATCCTTACACGCGGAATGAACTCATGAAGGATGTCGTCATTCAGCTTTGGTCCTTCAGGGTGGATGGCAGCCTTTGGTTTTGACTCAGAAAAGTTGAAGCACTAATTCGGCAATGGAAAGGATGCTGTGATCTTCCTCCTATTTCGTGAAGAGAAAATTCATGATATTTCTCTAAGTTCACTATGGTACATAACTAATTAACTTCACTTTTCTTTCACTTTTTTTTAAAAAAATTCTGATGTCTAGGTAATTTCATTTTTTCTTGTTATTTTGGGACTGCTATTGTCTTGATGAAGTTAGGAAGTGATAGGAATTGGCATAGTCCTCATAGATCAGCAGTGGTTGATCTCGAGTTTTTCTTTTTTTGTATTTTTGTTTGAATTTTGCACAGGAAAGTGGATATAGTACTATGGAATCAATGATCATTGGAATGGCTATAGACGCTAAAGTGTCAATTTTTTTTTTTTTTTTGGTAAGGTAAGAATATATTGAGCTTTAACCAAAAATATACAAAAGGTCTGGCACCAAAAGCCTTGCACTCATAAAGACACACTAGTCGAAACGAGTGGAAGGGTGCCGACAGAAACAACAACAGCCACAACAACAAGGTAGTAGGACAACTAAACAACCGGCAAAGAACCAATGAACAACAACGAAGAACAACCCTCTACAGGCACCTACAAAGAGGAGGAGACGGAAGCATACATGGCCCCCCTCCTAACGTCACAGTACTGAACAGCCACCCAGGGTAGCAGCAGCAACTTCACCAATTCAGAGCCGAAGCCAGACAGGAACGCAACGGCATAGATGGACCTCCCAGCAGAGACAGCTGCACGAAAGGGAAGGAACCAGCCAGCAACCAGCAGCAAGCTCCAGTAACCGCAGCCAGCGCAAAAGCAAACAGCAAGACAACAGCCGAGTAGCAGCAAACATACACAACCAGGAAGAAAAGACGCAGGAGAACAATTGGCCTCAGGCAAAGCAACCAGAAGTCTCTAGCAACAAAACACCAGAAATGAGCAGTAGTCCCAATCAGGCAACTAGCTATCCAACCAGCCAAAAGAAGCTCCAATCCGAGGCAACAGAACCCACCAACCTAGATTACGGGGCAATGTCAGATAACACAGGTGAGAAAATGGACGAGTCAATCCCCTAGCTGCGTTGAATCCTCCTATTTCGAGTGGTATCCTCAACATTAATAAAAGTCAAGGCTTTGTCCTTGATGACTTTGATAAGATGGTTCTTCAATGCTGGGATGGACAAGGTTTTTTCCCTAAACAGAATGCTGTTCTGCTCTTTTTAGATCAAATGGCAAAGGGCACCAAAAGAGAAGCGAGCAATGCAACGATGGAAGTCATTGCCAGAGAGAAACTTCAAGGCCCACTGGAGATTGTCCTGCCAAGTACCGTTCCGCCAAGGAAGATTGCACCTAGCCGCCCAAAAAGATGCAAGAGCGGCGGTGATGCGACATCCAAAAAAGAAATGGTCTCTAGAATCCGGTCTAGTGTTAAAAAAAACACACGAAACATCATGAATCCTCCCATAGGACAAAAGAAGAACCCGGGTGGGAAGCCCGTTCTTGATAATGAGCCACAGGTTGAATTGATAACGCGGAGCGAGCGAGCTGTTCCAAACAAGAGAGAACCAAGGGACCAAGGTTCTTTTCGGCCGAATGGTTTTCCACGCGGAAGCAATCGAGAAGGAGCCCGAGGTGCTCTCCGTCCAGCGGAAACCATCCGGATTCTGAGAAAGGAGAGGAAAGGGAAACTCCCACGCCTACAACATGGTCTTGACCTCGCGGCCCTCCGAAGAGAAAAGGTCCTCCACCGAGGCATTTCTGGAAAGACCTGACTGGTAAATATAAGTATCCGATAAAAGCAGATTCAAGGGCCCTCTAGGATGCCAATGATCAAACTAGAGAGAGACTGAGCATCCATCCCCAATACACCATTGGAAGTATTGGCGAAAATCCCTCATAAGAAGGAGTATCTTCTTCCAGGCCCAAGAACAAAAGGTCGGTTTGTTAACAACCCATAAATTTTTCCTTTTCAAGAAATTTGAATGAATCCACTTGCACCACAAGGATTCCTTGTCGGTGAAGAGGATCCAGATATGTTTTAGCATGTAGGCCGTATTACAATCCCGCAGCTTGCGAATTCCAAGTCCCCTTTCTTTCTTAGGAAGGCAAACATCATCCCAGGAGACTTTCGCACCTCCTCTCCCCAGACCAGAGCATTTCCAAAGGAATTGTCTTAGGATTTGCTCAATGCGATCCAACCTAGCTCTAGGAATTATAAAAACACTAGCCCAAAAAACTTAAATAGCATGAAGGACCAACCTTATAAGCTATAACCGGCCTGCGAAGAAAAGAAAACGTTGAGTTCAGGATTGAACCCTCGCAGTTATGCAGTTGATGAGAGAAATACAATTTGCCTTTCCAAGACTGGAGGTGATAATGGGAACCCCAAGGTAACAAACTGAAAGCCTCCCTTCCTGAAAACCAAAGATGTGGAGTATTTGGGACCGAACAAAATCCGTCCCTCCAGCAAGGAAAACTTCGCTCTTGTTTATATTGGGTCTCAGCCCGCTCCAATTAGAAAAGGTTCCCAGGCCTTCCTTGAGGAGGGAAACTGAGGCCAAATTTGTTTCACAGAAGAGAAAGATGTCATCCGCAAAGAATAAGTGAGATAAGCCCATACCTTTACACCTCCAGAAGAATTTGAAGCTTGGTTGTCTGAATCGATGAAGAAGGATCCCAAAAAAGACCTCCATAACTAAGGTAAATAAATAAGGAAATAAGGGATCACCTTGGCAAAGTCCTCGACCACTCACAAAGAATCCATGAAGCTCTCCATTTAAGGAGATGGAAAATCTGGGAGTGCGAACACAGATCATGTCAAGCTTGATCAAGTGATCAGGAAACCCAAAAGCACAAAAGGGTGAACTCCAAAAAATCCCAATCAAGAGTATCATAAGCCTTTGAAAATCTACTTTGGCGGCACACTTTGGCGACTATGTGTCTAGGTGGAAGCCACTAAAAAGCTCTTGGGCGAGAAGAATATTATCTCGATCCGTCTACCCTTTACAAAGGCATTTTGGGGTGGACCGATTAAATCTTGAAGCACGAAGCGACGCGATTAGCTAGAAGCTTGGTAATGCATTTATAGATTGTATTACAGTACGCAATAAGCCTGTAATCAAAGATTGTAGATGCATTGGGAACTTTAGGAATCAAAACTAAAATGGTATTATTGATCTCCCTAAGAAGCCTCCCTAAGGTGAAGAATTCTTTTATTGCTGTAAGCACCGTCGGGCCAACCGTCTCCCAATTAAGCTTGAAAATCACAAGCACTCTATCAATCTTCCTAAGCTTACGATTGACGCTAGAAGAAGAAGCCCAAGTATATCGATAGCCAACATACCTTAAGTCTTCTAATTCTGCCTGGGTTAAACACTGCCCAAACTCAACAAACAAAGGAAGCCAAATATCTAAGCCGCCGACCCAATCCGAAGGATCTCTGATGGCATTAAAATCACCTGTAACTAGCCACGTCGAATCCTGCATGGTGGCGCTAGTGCTAATGAGCTATGCCCAAAGCGAGCACCTAGAAGTGAAGGTATGATCCGCATAGATAACAGAGATTTCACAAACCGAGCCAGAATTTAGATACTTAAGCCTTCCGTGAATAGCCTGGGCATTGGCCGAAGAGACTTCAAAATTCACCAGCGAAGGATTCCAACCAACCCAGATTCTTCCTCTATGGGAGTACTCATAGTTGTTGAACCAAATCCAACTAGACAAGAGACTAAAAGAGATAGTCGGAAAAAGAGCCTTCGGGACTTTAGTTTCCAAAAGATCCATAAAACAAAGTTTATTTGAGGAGACGAAGTTCCGAACCTCCGCCTGTATGAGGGGGTCCACCATGCCCCCGACATTCCAAAAACCTATGTACATAGATACCAAAAAAAGGACAAGGTGGAATGAGGGTTACCTCCGTTTGCCCATCCTTCGCCGACTAGCCCCCGACTTAGGTAAAGTAGAAGGAGGTGCTGATGTTGTCTTGAATTCCACAAAGTTCAATCAAGAAATCTAGGAAGGCTTGAAGATTGCAGGCTATTTGTTTCCTAATATATTTCATAGATTTGGGTTTCAAATTTGATAATATCTTTATGGTGGAATTCCTTTCCTACTAGGCTTAGGAAAGTGGGGATCTAAAGATCTATTTATTTCAGCATTGTACCTTGTACTCTTTACATACGCTCAAATAAGAAATCGTATCTCTCTCTCCCGTGGACGTAGGTGGATCTTTCGCTGAACCACGTAAATCTCCGTGTTCTTGATTATTCTTGTTTACTTTTCTCATTTAGTTAGGGTGTTGTTCCGCACAACAATTGGTATCAGAGCAATCCAGGTTCTCCGTTCTTGTATTGCGACTTCTAACTAGATGGCTTGAAAATGTTCAACCGTTCGATTTGATATTGAACGATTCACCGGGAAGAATAGTTTTACACTATGGCGGAGAAGGATGAAGGATCTGTTGATTCAACAAGGTTTATCAAAGGTTCTTCTAGGAAGATCGAACAAGCCGGACACCATCACTGATGATGATTGGGCCGAAATGGAGGAGAGGGCGTGCAGCGCAATCCGATTGAACCTATCAGATGAGGCCCTTCAATATGTAGCGGAAATTGAATCTACTCTGGAGGTATGGCTCAAACTCGAAAGCATTTACATGATGAAATCTCTTATGAACAAGTTGTTCTTGAAGAAGAGATTGTATTCACTTCAGATGAGTGAATGAGGAAATCTGTTGGAACACCTCAACGTGTTAAATCAGATGATTAGTGAACTTACAAGCATGGAGGTAAGGTTTGAGGATGAAGACATAGTGATTCTACTACTGGCATCGTTGCCGGATTCGTTTGACCACTTGGTAACTACACTCCTTTATGGCAAGGAAACCCTAGAGATCGGAGAGGTGACTATTGCCCTAATTTCAAACGACACCCGAGAAAGGGCAAGTAGTTCAAAATCTTTGGGAGAGGGACTCTTTGCAAAGGAGAAAAGCAATCAAGGAAGAGGAAGATCAACGGATCGAGGATCGAGCAAGAGAGGACGATCAAAATCCAAGGGAAAGTTCAAAGGAAGATGCTACGAGTGCAATCAGGAAGGGCATACCAAGAGATTCTATCCAAATAATAACAAGAAAAAGAAGAAGAGCTCGGATGAGGCAAGTATAGCCGACAGCGTTGAGACCAATGATGGGGACGTCTTGTCCATATTGTCGGGAATGGCATCTTTGAAGATTCGTGGATCATGGACTCTGGATGCACTTTTCACATGTGTCCTCATTGAGAAGCCTTCGATGAGTACAAGACATATGATGGTGGTTCAGTTCTCATGGGGAATGATACTTCGTGCAAGACTGTGGGTGTTGAAATCATGAAAATCAAGATGTTTGATGGCATGATTAGAACCTTGGCAGACGTGCGTCATGTTCTGGGTCTAAGGAAGAATTTGATCTCATTGGGAGCACTTGAATCCAATGGATGCAAGTACACGGCTCAAGGTGGAGTCTTGAAGGTGATTAAGGGAGCTCGGTTGTTCTTAAGGGACAGAGGCACGGAACCTATATCGACTTATGGGAACCACAGTGCAAGGTGGAGCATCTGTGTCCACAGATGCTAGCACGGAGATACATAACACTTATCTATGGCATATGCGTCTCGGGCATATGGGAGAAAGAGGATTGATGGAGCTTCACAAGAGGAATGCACTCCAAGGTATAAAAACATGCAAATTAGATTTCTGCAAATTTTGTGTGTTTGGAAAACAATGCAGAGTTTGGTTCAATGCTGCAATTCATACAAGCAAGGGCGTGCTCGAGTATGTACACACGGATGTATGGGGTCCTTCACCGGTAGAGTCAAAATGAGGGAAGGAATACTTCGTGACATTCATTGACGATTTCTCTCGCAAAGTTTGGGTCTACTTCATGCGACACAAAAGTGAAGTCTTTGAAAAGTTCAAAGAATGGAAAGCTGAAGTTGAGACTTCAACGGGGAAGAAGGTTACGTGCTTGAGATCGGACAATGGAGGAGAGTACAAATCGACACTATTCATGGAGCTTTGCAAGAATGAAGGGATTAAACGTCACTTCACAGTTTCGGATACGCCCCAACAGAATGACGTAGCAGAAAGGATGAACTGGACCTTATTAGAGAGAGCTCGAAGCATGAGGCTACATGTGGGACTGAGTAAGGAGTTTTGGGCAGAAGTTGTCTACATGGCATGTTATCTTGTGAATCAGTCTCCATCAACTGCAATTAAATGCAAAATTCTCAAAGAGGTATGGACTGGTAAAATTGTCGATTATTCTAATTTAAGAATATTCGGTTGTCTTGGATCCAAAATCAAAACAATGCATATTTCTCGGTTACGAGAAAGGAGTGAAAGGCTACAAATTATGGGATCAAAGTGAGAAGAAATTTCTGACGAGTAGGGATGTTATATTCGATGAATCTGCAATGTTGAAGTCAAGCTGCGTGCCACACGCGGCTGCTGAAGAGGAGAGTGATAAATCTATCGTTAAGGTGGAGCTTGAAGCTAGAGAATCTGCAGAGAATGGCGAGTCATCGGATGAGGCTCCGGAAGTCAAAGAAACGGTAGAAGTCCCTTGTACCATTGTGACGGGTCGAGGAAGGCGCACTCCTAAAGCACCTGAGAGGTACGGTTTTGAGGATATGGTTGCTTATGCTCTTACCGTAGGCTCTGGCGATCCAAGCTCCTACCATGAAGCTTTGAAAAGTGATCACAAAGAAAAGTGGATGACAGCAATGATGGAGGAGATGGAGTCGTTACAAAAGAATGAGACATGAGAACTTGTGAAGAAGCCCAAGGATCGGAATGTCATTGGTTGCAAATGGGTTCTTCGAAGAAAGGAAGCAACAACAGAGAAAGAGCAAGAGAGATACAAGGCCCGACTTGTTGCTAAGGGCTATGCACAGAAGGAGGGGATTGATTATGACGAGATATTTTCCCTGATTGTAAAACACACATTAATTCGTGTTTTACTAGCTATGGTAGCCATGTATGACTTGAAGCTTAAGCAGCTAGATGTGAAGATGGCATTCCTTCATAATGACTTGGAGGAGAAAATTTATATGGAGCAGCCCGAAGGCTTTAAGGTGGAAGGGAAAGAGGATCATGTTTGTTTGCTCAAGAGATCACTTTATGGTTTGAAGCAATCTCCGAGGCAATGGAATAAAAGGTTCGATTCTTTAATGCTTCATATTGGCTACATGAGGAGTGTGCATGATTCTTGTGTCTACTACAAAGTTTTGGATGATAAGTCGCTTATTCTATTGATGCTCTATGTTGATGATATGTTAATTGCTGCAAGAAAAATGAGAGACGTTAATTCCCTAAAGTCTCAGTTAAGTAGTGAGTTTGATATGAAGGATCTTGGTGTTGCAAAGAGGATCCTTGGCATGGAAATCTTTCTAGATAGACATGCAAGTAAGCTTTGGGTAAATCAAAAGATGTATGTTTAGAAGGTCTTGGAGTGGTTCAACATGGGTAAAGCTAAACCGGTTAGTACACCCTTAGCAAATCACTTCAAATTATCTGAGAAACAATGTCCTGTTTCACATGAGGAAGTTGTAAAGATGTCTCGAGTACCCTATGCCAACGCAATAGGGAGCCTCATGTATGCTATGGTTTGTAGTAGACCGGATTTGGCTCATCCAGTGAGTCTCGTCAGCCGATACATAAACAATTTGGGTAAGGAGCATTGGGAAGTTGTTAAGTGGATCTTTCGTTATTTGGCTAGAACTGTCGGAATGGGTTTAATGTTCAGTTCCAAGGGAGGATCGATCGATTTAGCAGGTTATGTTGATTTAGGCTTCGCTGGTGATTTGGACAAGCGAAGGTCCATCACGGGATATGTCTTTACTCTTGGTGGTGGAGCTATTTTGTGGAAGGCAATGCTTCAACCTACTGTAGCATTGTCTACAACCGAAGCTGAGTATATGGCAATAAGTGAGGCTATGAAGGAAGGAATATGTCTGACTGGTTTGGTCACAGAGTTGGGTATAAAGCAAGAAAGTGCTACATTATATTGCGATAGCCAGAGCACAATATGTCTCGCGAATAATCGAGTGTTCCATTCTAGAACGAAACACATTGAAGTTCGGTACCACATTTTCGAGAAATTGTGGAGAATGGTAGGATTGCTTTGAAGAAAATCCATACTAAAGATAATCCCGCAGATATGCTCACGAAGAAGGTTACTATAGAGAAGTTCAAGTCCTGCAGGGACTTGATTTCTCTCACTCATCATTGAAGTTAATGGAGGCCGCACCGATCCAGGTGCGGGCATACCTTTGCGAAGGTACGATGGAGGGAGAGATATATTCGTTTTCTTGGTTCAAGTGGAGGCTTGTGGTTTATTCAAGCCAAAGGTGGAGATTTGCTGATGTTGTCTTGTATTCCACAAAATTCAATTGGGAAATCTAGGAAGGCTTGAAGATTTGCAGGCTATTTGTTTCCTAATATATTTAATAGATTTGGATTTCAAATTTGATAATATCTTTATGGTGGAATTCCTTTCCTACTAGGATTAGAAAAGTGGGGATCTAAAGATCTATTTATTTCAGCTTTGTACCTTGTACTCTTTACATACGCTCAAATAAGAAACATCTCTCTCTCTCTCCCGTGGACGTAGGCGGATCTTTCGCCGAACCACGTAAATCTCCGTGTTCTTGATTATTCCTGTTTACTTTTCTCATTTAGTTAGGGTGTTCTTCTGCACAATAGGAGGCGGAGCAGGGGAAGGATTTGGAGGTTTAATCTGCTGCGAACTAGTCTTCCTTTTAGCAGGTTTGTAATTGGGGATTGAGGACACGCTAATCCTTGACCTTCTCCTTCAGAGCTACTAACCTGGTTAGCGGCATCAAAATCCTCCAAATCATCCTCCGAGCTCGAAGACGAAGCTGAGGATGCAGTTCCCTTCTTGCTGACCTTACTGGTCAGACCAGAAGGAGAAGGGAGATTGCCGGCCTTTGATTGAGTAACTTGACCCTTCCGGGCCGAATGAGCTGCAATAGCAATCCTCGCCCTCGGAGAGGGCTCACTTGATGAGACCAGAGTCGTCTCCCTTGGAATCTCAGGCTGCTCCTTCATCTCCAAAGATGATTTCTTCTTCCTTCCCTCAACCTGTTTCCAAGCAGTCTCCGATGCCCCTGGATCAACGGACATCGATGGAACAGAGGCGGGTGCCTTCTCGCTGGCAGCAGGACTCTCACGAGCAGGGATCTGTTGAGGAGTTTCTTCTTGGACAGTCGACCCTGCCGGAACCGCACATCTATGGCCAAAAGTACCGCAACTCGGGCACAACACCAGCCTCCACTCGTACTCAATGGTCACGGTTTGGGTTTCCCCGTTAAGGACAACATCCACAGAATTGCAACAAGGATGCGAGGCAGAGATTTCCACACACACTCTTGCGAAGGATAACATCTTCATTTGTTTGGTCCTGAGGTCGACATAAAGAGGCTTGCCCACCGCACTAGCAAGAGCGCTAATCCTAGGCGCCGACCACATAGCATAGGGGATATTCTTGAGTCTAATCCAAATTGGAATAGACGATTGGTTATCCTTCTTTAGCTCCAAAAGGGGCTGCTATCGCTGAAGGATTAGTGGGACCCCAACCACTGTGAGAGATCCCTTGTCCAAGATCTTTCTTCTGAGCCTTCAGTTAGGAATATGGAAGAAGTAGAACCCCTGGTCATTGACCATCACCTCAGCCAATTTCGGCCCCCACACATGTTTCAAAGCAGATTTGGTCAGCTTAAATGGGTGTTTTTCCCCTACGTAGTAACCCATGAGACACTCGTGCCACTTGAGGTCTATGGCCTCCGACAATCTGACAACAGGCTTGTTATCCACGAATGTCGGTGGCACATAGGATAAGTCGTAGCCCTTCGAGGCCAACTTTGCTACACTAACCCATGATTGGGTTGATGGGGGTCTTGAGCCCTTCCCTTGCTGAACTTTAGGTTGGACCCGACTGCAAGAGGGCCTTGCGCGGGTACATTGGCGTCTAACTTCCGAGCCATGAGGGGCCTTAAGAGCAGCTAGCTGGGCCTTCATCGAGCCAGGCGCAGGAGTCTTCAGCAATCCCGTAGGTCTCTCAGCCACAGAGGACGAAGGCTTTCGAGGAGGAGAGGGGGAAAGCCTTAACCAGCTTCGCCCACGAGTAGATTTCGATGCCTGGAGGGCCCTGTCGAACTGGCCATCGACTGCACCAGAGGATGTGGCCATGGGTTGCAGGAAAATCGAAGAAACCCTAACCCTATAACAGACAGCATTGCAGTAGAAGCAAAGCGTACCAAGCCGATCGGTTCGGTGGGGATGAAGCAGGTGGGAAGGCGAGGCTAGCCACGAAAAAATAGCCCCAATCATTGGTCCAAGCTTCCAGGAGCTGCATCGAACCAGAAAGTAGGAACAATGGCCGAATCGCCCACTAGAGAGCACAACGTGAACAATATATCGGGGAGGAGCAAATGGCAAAGCTTAAAAGTGTCAATTTTTCCATATTGAGATCTTTTAAAAATTTTAACTATTTTTAATATGCCGGTGGATGTCGTCGTTAAAGAAACATGCACTGTAAAGAACTCAAAGTGATAAAGATGACAATGTAGTGAGTCAATAGATAAAAAGGTATTTTTGGTCAATCCCAAGTTCGATTGACACTCACCAATAATATGTGCAAGAAGAAGATCGACATTGGACAAATCAAGCTTTAGAACTGTTGACCGGAAAATTAAAAAAATTCATTCGGAATAATATACCCACTCATCAATCGACTCATATAAATGCACCAACAGAACTGACAATACATATCAAACGCTCCTAAATTATGAAGATATTAACTTGTCACAAACCAAACCACTTAGACCATATACATGAAACATGGCATCAACATGCCAGTCTTTCCTATAAAATATGCCCAAACACGCCACCATCAATGTGGTAATACATAACAGAAACTGCCATGAACCCTGTGAAGGATGTAAAGTCATTGCATATATCTCTTAGTACTCACATGATCAAATTAGTTAACTAAGCTCAAAGGAGTAACAGAAACTCCGACTGTATATAGGCTACGAAATGCCATGTTGACTATGGTTAAAACCATTTAAAATTACCTAGGCTTTTCCACAGGTAGAGTTGTCTAAATATCTATTTATGGAGAGTACACCAGAAGCTGTCTTCAAGCATCCAAAAATGGGAAATCAGTAATTCATGAGAGATCAACCACTAGAACACACATTGGAAGTGTCTAAATCCTTTGCCTCAGAGAAGACAAAGTAGTAGCAGCAGCATCGACTTACGGGTTTATGATGCTTTTCCTTTTCTGAGTATTTAAGCTTGTTCTTTCTTTGGGAACCTCGGCTATGGGACTCAGTAACTCTGCTTCTTTCTGGTGTAGCGACACCACGGCTTGAGCTTTTCCTACAACCAATGCATCATCATCTCCTGCAGGAAATATCATCTTTATTTCTCCACAATCTGCCAAAGAAGAAATTAATAAGTTATCAACATTTAGGCAGCACTAGAGATGGACTAAACAAGTATGCCCGAAACAAAGGGCAAGAATGCCTGGAACAAATGCTTGATAGAAACATTATGGGTAGGCATTCTATCTCGGGATAGTAGCCCAAGATCTCAATATCTCCGAATTTTTCAAAGTAGATATCCCTCTCCTTCTCAAGACTATCCGCTGATGGCTTCAACTCTATTATATAATTTTTATTGTCATTGCCAGAAATTACCCAACTTGCTCAACTACTTCTCAATTTAAGTACCTCTTCAGCATATGGCGAACTTGCACTAGCAACGGCTCCAGAGGTCTTGACTAATTGGTAAGTCAAGCTTCTAAAAGGATCAACCTGACGCAGAGCCTCTTTACTGTCCTTGGAAGCCCTATCTCCAACACCAAAAAAAATGCATCTAACAAAAATAAAACTATATCAATTTCAATTTTTATCCATTAAGAAAAATGAACGAGCATCTCAGAAGGGACCAACCACATAGGAAGGCCCTCTTTATCCTTGATCGTGGAATAAATCTAGCAACCTAGTATTTGCTGTTTAGCATACTACCGTAGTTGTAAAAACCTGAATGCTCCGTGATTGAGACATTTGATCAAACAGTTCAGCTGCAAGCCCTTGGATCAGGGCATTGTTTTAGATCCATCAACTTTTTACCTCGTCCCTTTCGTTACCAACCAACTCTCCAAATGACATGCACAAAACACGAGAAACCTCAGAAGACCGACCAAATTTCTGCATCAGAAGGGCAAAAGCTTTCCTTACGAAAACGGCCAAAAAGAAAAACCATCCAAAAAAGAGACTCAAGCGCGGTGGCATTGCCATACAAATGAAGAAGAAATCGCAAAGAACCAACCGCTAAGCATCTCTCTCGCGAGTGCATGATGAAGTGAAAAAGGGCTCTCTCTCGCGCGCGCGAGCGCATGATGAAGTGAGAGGGGAGAGATTCAAGACGATGCGGGAAGGCAGGACGTGCAAGGGAGACTTCCATGTTTGGAAGAGTCTTCTAGAGGTGCTGAAGAAACACGACATTCTCTGTTGTTTGGAAAGGTAGGATGGGGGTTATAGTAATCGCGAAAACTATTCGTGAAATTACTTTTTCGACCTTATCTTTGTAAATTTATTATTGGTCGATTGTCACCATTTCATGCCTAAAATAGTCTTTTAATAAATGAAACTTCGAATGTATTATTCTCAAAAAGCTCTTTCTCAGTTCATGTCAAAATACTCCAAGTTTCAAAGAAATTGTGCCCCTTCGCGTTTAACTGTATGTAAGGGAATTATTTTTTTGTGATTTTGATAAGAGACAAGGACAGTGCAGTTTCGACAAAAAAAAAAAGGACAGTGCAGTAAATTAGGCTTGTTAGGGTGTGTTTGTTTGTGTTTCTGTTCAAACATTGTTCTAGGGAACTGAAATAGAAAAAACTATTTCTGTTCCGGGGAATAGTTTTTGAACAAAAGAACGCGTTTGGTAACTGCACAAAATTTCTGTTTCTGGAATAGAAAAAGAACAGAAACACGTTTGGTAACTGTACACAATTTCTGTTCCTAGAATAGAAAAAGAACAGAAACACGTTTGTAAACTGTAAAAAATTTATGTTCCAAACTTTTCTCAAGTGCTTTTTTTTTTTTTTAATAAAGTGTAAACTTGGTATTAAATTCTCATTCTCATGAAATGCTCATCAATTTAATTTTGTTCATGGTGAGTGAAGACAAACATTCCGAACATGATCATATGTGCATACTTGGAAGAAAATTTTGTAAGTAAAGTTTGTACCAAATTTTTCTTAAGTGTTTTTTTTTTTTTAATAAAGTGTAAACTTGGTATTGAATTCTCATTCTCATGAAATGCTCATCACTTTAACTTTGTTCATGGTGAGTGAAGACAAACATTCTGAACATGATCATATGTGCATACTTGGTAGAAAATTTTGTAAGTAAAGTTTGTACCAAATTTTTCTCAAGTTTTTTTTTTTTTTTAATAAAGTGTAAACTTGGTATTGAATTCTCATTCTCATGAAATGCTCATCAATATAATTTTGATCATGGTGAGTGAAGAAAACCATTTTGAACATGGTCATATGTGCATACTTGAAAGAAAATTTTATAAGTAAAGTTCGTACAATAAGAACTAGCAAAAAGAAGAGTATCTTATAGATCTCAACATGGACCCTTTCATACATGGCATCACAATAATGAAGCAATATAGTTCATTGTTCAACTTCATCACATTGACTTTGATAAATGAATACTTAAAAACAATATTACAAAAGTCGGAAACACAAAGTCATGAAATCTCAGGCATATTGTGATCCCTTGCCATTTTATTTGCAATACTTATCCTAAGCATGTTTATCCTAGGTGCCTGCTCATGCGATGTATTATTTGCAACTTCCACTTCTCTAGGTCCAAATGGATACTCCGGATCTCCATATAGGGAAAAGTTTCTGTCCATCATATCTTGATCACGAATGTAATTATGAAGAGTACAACATGCAACTACAACAAGTGCTTGCTTCCGAATTGTAAATGGAGGCATATGTCTCAAAATAGTGAAGCGATTCTTTAATGCCCAAATGACCTCTCAATTACATTTCTTAGTGAAGAGTGCTTATAGTTGAACAATTCTTTTTCTGTTCTTGGCCGTCTCCCACTCCCCCTATAATCGTTCAGATGATACCGTTCGCCTTTAAATGGAGTTAAAAATCCCGGAAGTGCTGCATAACCAGAATCTACCACGTAATATTTCCCTACAACATGATATATATAAATTTGTTGTGATATTCAACCATAATATAATCATAAATTTGTCTATATAAACAAAGTAAATACCAGGTGGTGGTCGAGGAAATTGCAGTTGAGGAGTTTCGAGTGCTACCAAAAGCACTCGACAATGGTTGGTAGATCCTTCCCATCTAGCATACACGAAAGTAAATTTCATATCAAATGAGCAAACACACAACACATTCTGGGTGGTAATCCCTTTCCTACCTCTAAATCGAACCTGCTAAGACACAGGGACAATAGCATTTATATGGGTGCCATCCATAGCACCTACGCAGCCCTGTCAATTTATTACCAATCTAAGATAATATAAGATTATCAACTACATGTATTTGACAGTATAAAATCGATATAAAAATCATACCTTGAAGTAGCATTTATGACTAGGATCCATAAGAATTTCTTGTGGGATGACATCGAAGGACGGTTGTTTGATTATCTCTTTTGAAAGTTTGATAATTGCTTTCAACACTTTGTTGAAATACTTGCTGATCGTTTCTCCAGAATGTTGGAATCTCTCACATAAATCTCTATTTGAGCTATTGTGACAAACCAAAGATAAGAATATCCTAACTTGTTCATCTATTCGAACAAATCGACTATCTTTCAACCAACCACTTACCCTCATTAAATCACATAAATTTAGAAAAACATGTCTCTCCATCCTGAAGGCTTCATATATCTTATCTGAATGTCCATAAACAATCTCCATTATCCATTCGGGTCCTGATAATTTACTGTCCCTAAAAGGTTCTCTTGTATGCATGGACGCGTCCATCGCAACCGTGCAAAACCACGCTATCAATATGTCAATATCATCATCATCCAAGAATTGTTCAACCGGTTCTACCTGCTCACTAGATACACTATTTGATCCCCCTTCCATAGTACCTATACCATCACAAAAATATAAAAGCATCAATATAGATTTTGAAAATATATCCAATAACATAAGTCATAGAGTCTCAATAGAAGATGCAATTACATATAAGTACCAAGAGTCTCAACACTAATATCTTTAAAAACTAAATATTAATGGATAACATAAGTTATACAGTCTAATGAAAGCCCATGCAATCCATAATATATTTCCAAACATCTACTAAAGACAATACAGAAGTCCACTTCTCCTTCTAGGTGGGGATTTAATGAAAGCCTCCCTCCATGAGGCACTAACGCATGCTCGTTCCACTGCTTTATTGTAAACATCTTGCTCTAGCTCAGGCATACTAACTAGAATATCGATGAAAGCAGATGCGGAGAAGGGGTCTACAAGTGATGGTGTAACCCCTGAGGTCGCAGAGCCACTGCCAGATTGACTTGACCTAACTTTCAAAAGATCTTGTATGGCTTTGCAAGTGTCAGCAATACCGGCTTGGTTACTCTTTCTTCTCCTCTTAGTATTTGGAGTCCTATCCAATTTGTGCTTTCCATGAATTGAAGTTGCAGCATTGTCTGATGTAAAGACTCTCTCATCAATGTGGTGTTCACTGAAGTCATCTGTATTGCCACCACCATTGTCACCATATGCATTGCCACCACTGTTGTAACCATATGCATTGCCACCATTGTTGCCACCGCCTACATTGCCATCACCATTGTCATATTCCTCCGACACCGTCAAATCTTGAGCATTTCCTACGGCATATTCCCCAGTAGCATATGTACCACCAAATACAATACATAGCTCGGGATACTAGGGAAATCCATCCTTCTTGAATTTTGCCCACTCAACATTCTCCTACAATTTTCACAATAATAACATTTCAGCAATATAATCATACATTTTAAAATTTACATCTATAATGACATCAAAATGACCAAAAAGTTAAAAAGATACCTTGATGTGAGATTCTCATATACTTGGATTGTCGACAACAACTCTTTTATTCACATTATCCCAACCAAATCCAGATTGAGACATGAGTTTCTGAAAACTACCATACTGTTTTCTCAATTTGTTTACCTTGTTCCTCAGCTGGACCATGCCTGTCTAACGAATTCAGTCTGTATATTCTTCCACCCCACTTTGTTGAAAGTAGAAGAGGTGCGATTTCCCTTTTTGCCCTCATCCACCAACAAACCGATAAATAGGTTGGTTACAGACTCGGTCCACTTTGCACTGAATGCCTGTCTTTCAGATGCCATTTAATCTTTGACCGGTTGAGCATCATATGAGTTATGAGTTAAATCAATAACATAATAGTATACATGCCATACACATAATCATTCTCAAGAGATGCAAGCGGAGAAGACTATAATGACAAAATTGACAATTCTTGAACTAACTTGTATAGAACAGAACATAAGTTGCATTTTGAGCTACAAGAACTACATAGTACTATGACTATCAATGATCAATGAAATAGAATGCTCAAAATAAAATAAAGAGCATTGCGAGAAACCTACCATTTCAAAATATATTAAAAAGAGTCTATACAACCACACATGTCAAAATTCATATGTTTCAAAATTTTAAGATGTTCAATGTGCAATAAAAGTCAAATTTCAAACACTACAATAAAAGGAAATGTGAAAAGTTCAATCTTGCTCCAAATGAACCTAAACAACTACTCTCTCCAACTTGTCTTTGAGCTGTGAAATCCAAATGATCAGCCTAAGCATTTCATTGTAATGCTAGATATAGTATGCAACCATGAAATTCATCCAACAAAAGGCAGCATAGCCTTGGTTCTTACCTTCAAACATAGAAAAAAGTTCTTGAAAGTGGCTCCGGTCCTTCGGTGTTTCCTCCGTAAGTTTCTCAACTATAGTCCCTCTCTCGTCAAAAGAGATAGCTCTTAGCATAGTCCAAAGAAATTTACCTCCGGATCGCTCACTCGAGGGACGTTGCTGCTCTACTCACGATGCTCGCTCGAGCGAGCAGAGCGGCTCTCCGCTCGCTCTCGATTTGCTCGCTCGAGCGAACAAAGCAGCGACGCTCGCTCGAGCAAGCAAAGAGTTGCTGCTTTGCTCGCTCGAGCAAGCGAGAGAAGCAACGCTTTGTTCAAGCGAGCAAAGCAGCGACGCCGCTCGAGCGAGGAGAGCGCCGCTGCTCCGGTCGCTCGAGCGAGGAAAGCGCGCAGACGCCGCCGCAGATCCGGGCGAGCAACGCTCGCTCGGCTCGAGCGCGAGGGCTCGCTCGAGCGAGCAAGCGTCTTGTAGATCTGGGCAAGTGCTGGTTCGAGCGAGCCGTCGCGCTCGAGCCCGAGCAGCCGTCGCCTAGATCTGCGAGGGTGGCTCTCACCGAAGCCCTCGTCAAATGGTGAAGGAGGAGCAAAGAGCCGGTGAAGGAGGAGCAAGCGGCCGGTGAAGGATGAAACTTACCTCGAATCGAAGCTTCAGCCGGTGAAGGAGCAAAGAGCTATTGGCGCCGGAGAGAATGACTAGTTGAGAGGCACCGGAGAGGATGACGGTGGAGAAGCTGTGAGAGACGCCGGAAAAGGGAGGGACTTGAGAGAGCGCGAGTGAATGATGAGGGCACGAAAGCAAGAAACAAAAAAGAAACAAGTTTCTTGTGTTTTTGTTCTTTTAATTCTTCAAAAAGTGTTTCGGAACAAAAAAACAAGTTTTTATTGTTTCTTGTTTTTGTTCTTTTTTTGTTCCCGGAACAAAAAAACAGATTTGGAACAAAAAGGCAAACAAATGCGTTTATGTTCTTTTTTTGTTCACGGAAACAAAAACCAGAAAATCTGTTCATAAACAAAAAAAAAAAAAAAGAAACACAAACAAACGGGGCCTTAATGTGCTCGGTCTCTACTGTTTCTTCACACGCCCATGAAGATTAAAAAAAAAAATTGGTGGGCCCGGTGGAAATTTGCTCTCCATATTTTCGTCCCCTAAAATTTATCAAATTCCTTTCAGAGGGCAGTTTTTCACATTCCCTGCCAATTTCCCTTCTCCCTCTGTGCTTCGTCTTTCCAAACAGAGTGTTATTTAGAGCGTGAGTGTGTCTGAGAGAGAGAGAGAGAGAGAGAGAGAGAGAGAGAGAGATAGATGTGAGTTACCTTAAGTGGGCCCAAAGAAGTGAGTGAAAAGGTGAAATAAATATTTGCAGGAAAGCTCATTTGACTAAAAAAGCAAGTCATTTTCTAGTATTTAATACCTTATGTATATAATTGCTAGGTCAATCCTCACCAAAACAAATTTTCTAGGGCATATATTATTGTCTAGCTAACAAATGTTACGATAAATTATTTTTTTATCATAAATTTTTGTGACATCCCAGATTTTCAGTCCTGTTTTCGCTGAATAAGTTGGGTATTTCATTGACGCGCCTATAGGACTGTTCTCAGAGCTGATCACTCGAGATAACTAGACTATCTGGGGAAACCATTAAGGATTTTAAGGCAAATAGACTTGAGAATTCGACTGGGAATCGGCTGCTCGACCGTGTTCATTTGCCGAGATCATTACGACATAGACGTAAATCGATTAGAGATCAGAAATAGGTCGGTTCGATAGAGATGTGTGGCTAATCATGGGTGACACCACTAAATTGGAAAATTCTCGTCGACCAACACTAGACTGATTTTCTTATTGTTTTGGTACCCTGTGTCCGTATTTGGATCCTCGAGATTTTCACGACAACCGAGAGTCGTCATTGAGTCGAGTGGGTTCATAGTGGCTCGAAGAAAATCGACCACTGGTCATTTGCACTAAAAATTTATGAAAGTTACCAGGTAGGCTAAGTTACGCTAAAAACGCGCCGGTGAAAATTAACCCCGAATTCAAGTCCGATTTCAGAAATTGAACTTTCGTCACGTCACAATAAATTCTAGGAGTGTCGACTCGGTCTCGGAAGATTTTTCTGCAACCCGACACTTTTTCGGAAAAAGTCGTTGTAGGACCGTTTTTATTCAAAAAAGCCGAGGGTTGTTTTGATGGCAAAATTGGGAAGCATGATGGATTTGTGGGTGAGGAAAAATGACAATTGAAGCATTGGGGTACCAATTGAATTTATTAAGGCCTTATGAGATTGATTTGAGATGATGTAAGTGTCCAATTGAGAGAGATTTATTGGAAATTCGTAGATCCCCCTTCCCCCTAGCCAAATGGACCATTTCATGGGTTGTATGGGATGCTTTGGTGGCTCATTTGCATCCATGGAGTCTTGGTGTGGTGAGCAAGGAAAGGAGGGGACATTTTTGTGGAAAACTTGGCCAAAGGACCCCACCAAGGCAAAACTTGCCCCACACTCCTCTCTCTCTCCCTCATCCTCTCTCTAGGCTGACCAAAACCTCCATTCCCCCTCCATACTCGACGCCACCAGCAGCAGAGGAGAAGCCAACACCGTCGCACACCAAGCCGCCGCTAGAGTTGCGCCGCTTGCCGCCGTCTGTCTCTCCTGCGCGCGTGCCACCAGCCACGCACCGTCCACCCACGCCTCCGTCTCCCTCACGTCGTCCAGCAACTCCCTCTCGTTGTTCAGAGCCTAACCAGGGCTCTCCATAGTCGTTTCTTCACCGGTAAAGCCCCGCCAAGGCCCGGTTTGGCCTATTCTTTCATTCCCGAGCAACTCCCCCCTAAACCGAGCTATTTTCTCTCCATTTCCAGCAGCAACCGGCAATCTTTTTTGTGGGTATTTCAGCATCTTTGGAGCCCGTTTTGAGGTGTCTATGGGCCCTGGACCCTAGGCCCGCTTTGGAGAAAAACGTCCCTCGCAACGTTCCCGACGTTTCGATCCGAATGGATTGTTAAACGGGTGAGTTTAACTCATTAAACCATGCTTAATTTTCTAATGATGCTTATGGGTTGATTAGTGTTAATTAAGTATGATTAGGGAATTAGATTAGTTTAGATTAATTAAATTAGTGACTTAATGATGCATGTTAGGTGGTTAGACATAGTCATTCGCGAGTAGATAGGCTCGAGTAATTATTGAACGAACCTCAGAAATTTTCCAGGTCCGGCTCGGCCTCTAGTTAGGCATTACGGGCCTAAGTTGGATATTTAGTATTTAATTATTAATTTTCGAAATTAATTTAATTATTTATTAATTTTTCCGGAAATTAGACTAGGATGGTTGACGACCAAAATTTTATGCTAATTATCGTGGTGCAGTCCGTTTATTTAATTGAGCTTTATTTGGTGCTTTGAAATGAATTAATTGTGATTATTGGATTATTTTTCAAAATTAATTAATTTGGAAAATTAATTGGAAAATAATCGGGTGTCGGTTGATAGCACCAAAATTTTTTTGGTGGACTACAGAAAATCGTGGGATTTGTGGAAAAGAAATTATAGTATTTTGGCTAAGGCTGACCGTGTACCCACACACAGATATTTTTATCGGGTATGATAAAAATGGTAAATTGATGAAAAATCTTATTGTTGTATCATACCGGCTCGGTGACCCTATAGGTCATTTTGGAGAATGGACGGTATGCAATGTCGGCTTGGTGACTCAACATGTCATTTTGGAGAATGGATGACATTTATATAATACCGGCTCGGTGACCTTATAGGTCATTTTGGAGAATGGACGGTATGCAATGTCGGCTCGGTGACTCAATATGTCATTTTGGAGAATGGACGACATTTATATAATACCGGCTCGGTGACCTTATAGGTCATTTTGGAGGATGGACGGTATTCAATGTCAGCTCGGTGACCCTATAGGTCATTTTGGAGAATGGACGACATGCCATAACGGCTCGGTGACTCAACATGTCATTTTGGAGAATGGACGTTATGATGAATATTATAATATACTAGCTCGATAACTCGATAGGTTGTCTTGGAGAATGAATAGTATATTATAGTGGCTCGGTGACTTAGTTCGTCAACTCGAAGAATGAATCATAAAATATTGGCTCGATAACCCGGTAGGTTATTTTGGAGAATGGACAGTATTGAGTGAAATGACCAGGAAATGGTCTGTTTGACATGCAATCGAATAGGTCGATTGATCGATAGTGATTTGTGTTGAATAAGTGGGTGCCTGTTATGAATTGTACTGACTTGCAGGTGGAATCTGAGGCCAAGGTAAGTCCTCTAACCTGTGTGTGCTTAAGCAGCCCACAGTGTATTGGTTTACTAATCGGGTCTTAGGGGGTAGAACTTACTGAGATGTAGTCTCATCCCGATTGTAGGACAACATTTCAGGCCCCTAGATTGCAGGACCTCCACTTCCTCGTCCTCCGAGCATTCCTCAAGAACTCACTGAGTTAGAGATCCACTTCCACATTCACCCTCATCCAGAAGGATTGGAGTACATTTTAGTTAAGTCGATCGTTTGGGTCGACGCGGGACAGAGTGACCTGAGGCCCCATGAGTATCGGTCGTGGTACTGTGAATATTTTGATGGGAGAAGAGAAGGTCCCATTTCTGAGGGTGACGTGCCTATATACGTCTTGGAAGAGGTGTTCGGAGAAGGAAAGGTCGATCATAAGGATGGATCGGTAGTGGATGTTAAGGATCCGAAGCTTGAGGATGAAGCTTGTACTCCCGTATACTCAGTTGACGATGACAATTGAAACGAAGAGGACGGTGAGACTGTGGAGCAGGAGGAGTGGCAGGAGGATGAACCCATGGAGGAAGAGCTTGTGGACGAGTCGGCAGCTGAAGCCGAGGATGAGCCTGAAGAAGAAGAAGAAGAGATGGAAGAAGACGAAGAACTGGAGGAAAATGAAATAAGTGAAGAGGAGTCAGAAGAGGATCAGGATGAAACCGAGTATGATTCGAATGAGGACTGAGATCCTCTCATATTTTGCAAACTGAGTTTTGATCGGTGTACAGTAGATAAAACTCGTGAATAGTATTGTATTATATACTATCTAGTTTGCTTTATGTAAAAGTGTGATTGTGATTTTCAGTTGTGAAAAATATAACCCTAATTTTCTATCCCATTGTTTTATTGTCTGGGGATTTATTATATGCTTCCGCATGCGTATTAAAATCAAATGGGTTGGCGATACGTCCTGGGACGTTGCTATTAATCAACCAGGTGAGGGATGTGCACGCGTTCGAGGATCGGGGCATGACAATTTTTTGTTTGTTAAAGCGAGAAAAGGCTAGAAACAGTAGATTATGACAAAGATAAAAGATTGCTAACCGATTCACCACGGGAAATAAAAAATCATAAAGGGCAGAATATTGACATATGGTTTGTTCCAATTTGTGTAATAATATTTATGTATAATTCAGGGACATGAGTGCAAAGGCCGTTGGATGCAAGTCTACAAAAGGCCTTGCAAACCTCATAAAGCAATTAAATTCAAACACTTCACTCATGCAAGTCGACGATATCCATCACAATTTACACACTCAAAGAATGGGTGATTTCTAGCTTCTAGATTGGAAATCTCTTGAGTCCCCGACCAAATTATGCCAACCTTTCAAAGAGTTCAAAAAAGGCCTTGTCGTGTGAACATTCACTTTGGAGCAAAGAAGATTGACTTTGTGTTTACTCAATAAGACAAGAGAATCATCTTTGAAGTCTCCAATGTAGATGGAGATAACATGATGATAGGATATGACCTAGGAACTGAACTAATATATGGGCTTGAAAGAAAGAAAAAAGGATTAGATGATTGTATCTAGATCTGAGATTAGATTCCGCTGAAGGTTAAATTTAGGGAAAATTCCAAATGAAGCCTTGAAATACTTTCATTTTCTCCAGTAAGGACCTGAAGTAGACAATGTTTCAAATAAAGGCCCGAAATGCCCTCATTTTCTTAAATAAAGGCTTGAAGTGAATATTATTTTGAATAAGGGCCTGAAGTGACCATATTAATCTCAAATAAGGGCATGAACTCACCAGTTGTGAAGGGTAATTTTGTCATTTTAATTTTTTTCCTTTTCTCTTTATTTTTTCTATTTTTTCCTTAAAAAACTATAAAAAAAAACTAAATATTCTAAAAATAAAAAACAAAAGGAAAAATGCAGGTGGGACGCCGGCAACCCCCATTGACCGAGGCGAGGGTCGGTAGGGCCTCGCTAGAGACGGAAAAGTGGCGACCCTTGCTCACTCTCGTCCCGATTTGGGTGAGGGTTGCCCACCCTCTCGCTAGCTCGGGCGACCCTCGCTCAGGGCCCTCGAACCTCATTGCTTAGGTTTGGGGGGGCTGAGTGAGGGATGGTGACCCTCCCTAAATGGAGGCGAGGGTTGTTGCACTTTTCCATTGTTGGTGAGGGCCAATAGGCCCTTGCCTCTAGTCGCCGGTGGTTCCGACCCTCCACTAGGCACCGGCAACCCCACCGATTATCGCCACCGCCCTATTGGCGATGGGGGCAAGAAGAATGTGCAAGAGGGGACCCTCTGCCTCCCTCTTATGTGTTGCCTTTGTTTTTTTTTTTTTTTTTTTTTTTGTAATAAATAAAATTTTCTTTTTTAAGTTTTAATATAATTAAATTAAAATTAAAATTATGTTTGAACAAAAATACCCCGATTTGTCGGAATATATTACCAACCGACGAGGTTGGACACTTATTTGAAACAGTCATAACCACTTAGACCCTTCTTTGAGATCGATATAGTCACTTCAAGCTCTTATTTAAGAAAATGAAGGTACTTCAAACCCTTAATTGAAATCTTCCCTAGTTGTAGCCACCATCACACTAGTGTTGCCAAAACCATAATTCGACCACCGTATATACCTGCGTCATCATTTTTTTTTGAAGTCTTGCTAATGTCATGACAAAATGTTTGTCTCTAGCATACGACCTCGCCCACCACGACAACCATTACCTTTCATCACCACTTCATTTGAACATCAACGCCAATTCACAACCACTAGAGTCGTCAATGTCACCATTGCTACTGGTTGTTTGCGACTACCTCAATGGCTCCTTCACCATGGCACCACTAACGAACGAGACCATTCCAATTAATAACAAGGTCAATTCTTAGTCTATTAAAACTGCACATTGTGTTCTCATTTTTTTATCCTTCCTCATATTGCAAATGTGCGCTTCGCTAGCCACTGCTCATCAAACTCATTGCAGAACAGGCCCGTCTCGGTTAGTGATCCTAGCATTTAACTTGCTCCGGGATTGCTTCGAAGACTGCTGTTCACCAAGCCAACGGTGTCGGGTTTCTCATTCGAAATGAGAGAAAACTTATAAGGAACCTGCAATTACCAACAGCATTCCTGTCCTCGGATCAACATGCCCGTAGGATCAGGGGAGGTGAATTTATGCGGAGAGACGAAAGGGGAGTCGACAAAGTTGAGTGAGCAATAACAGAAGATAAAAGGTGCAACTTCGATAGAAGACTTGAAGCGGGCATTCGAGTTACAATGTGCAAATTCCTCGGAATTCAAATATGGATTAACGTTATGAAAAACCCTAAGCTGGTACACATATGATAAATTTATTACGAACTAATTTTTTTACCACAAAAAACCCAAAACTGGGTACACTTTTTATAAATTTATCCAAAACTCGTATACTTGTGACAACTTTTACCCTCTGTTAGTTTACAATAAAATTAATTATTGAGTTAAATAACATATAACATTTGACCGATGTACTAGCTTGGGATTTTACTCTTTGTTTATCACAGTTGTACTAGTTTTGTGTTTTATTTTTATTTTTGGTGATATTACTCTAATTTAACAGATGATATATGATAGTACTAGTTTGGATTTTTTGAAGGTTCAAAAGTTAGTTTGGGGTAAATTTGTCATAAGTATATCAATTTGAAGTTTTTATGATCATTTGGGATAAATTTGTCACAGTTATACCAGTTTGTGAATTTCTGTGGTCAAAAATTTAGTTTAGGGTAAATTTATTATAAGCATATCAATTTGGGGTTTTTCATAGTATTAACTTTTTAAATATCAATGAAATGAAAGCTATTTACAGTAGAATCATAAGAGAATAAGCCCAATGTGCATCCACATTCCTTCCCCCTTTCTATAAACCAGCCTCCAGAAAGGAATACAACATAATTATGTGAACCCGGAGTGATCCCCGAACTCAAAGACAATCAATCTCGCACCTTTCTTTAGTTTTCCTATATCTCGGACTTCAAGAACTGCCGACGAGCTCTATGCCACTGCTGCTTCCCATTGAAGAATATTTACTAGCAGGGTTCTGGATATTCTTGACGGGGTCAGAAGCCTCCACTGCGATCCCGCACTTGCCGGAGTAATAGTTGGCCAAGTTCCCCTCCATCTTGATTTATCCGCTCTCAGCCCGCTCGGCGTCACGTGATTTAATCACGAGCCAGTACTCGACACCATTTGATCACTATGTTCCTATATCATCACTTTTTTGTTGTTAACGGTGCTCGACGTCCAATCGACTCTCAGCCGCTGGGATGACAACGACCGACAAAAAAATGGTTGTCGAATAGAATGGTCTTGAGTCTCTCCAGCATAAAAAAACTAACTCAAACTTATAAAGTGACCACATGCCCTTTTCACAACCATAATCTAATGATCTTCCTACCACATATTGAGCCTTGGGTCTGAGCAGCAAATAAATCGTATCTCTCATATGATTGCTGGGTCCGGACTTATTGATAACCTGTGCTATGATATCAATGCAGGGTGGTCTTAGACCTCTCACTCTAAAAGCTAGTAAGATTTTTCCTCACATTTATAAATTAATCACCTATCCTTCCACAATCAATATGGGATAATCCCGACAGAAAGTCACCACATTATAAAGGCACAACTCGTGATGGCACAGCATTAGAAGGCATAATCAGAGATTTATCAATTTGGGGCGGGGAAAATGGGGTTCTTTGTCTGTGGTTGACCTAGGGATTAGGATTACCCCTCCCCCCAAAAAAATAAAAATAAATAAAAGCACAAAAGGAATTGCCCCACGTAATTCAATTAATCCGACTCGACATTTATATATCCAATTATATGTATTCAATATCTTTAAATAAAATTGAGTTTACGTAATCAAAAATTTCACAGTGCTTTGAAAGACTATTTATCTTGTAAAGATGACTCCACCCACTAGATCATTGTAATATCATTCTCATATCATGCACGTGATATGTATAAGGAGATGGAGTGAACTTCTGTTTAGCTAACTCTGGTGAGTAAGGGCGCGCATGACAACATTTTTGTTTCTCTATTTCTCTATTTTTCTATTCCCCGGAATAGGTTTGGAACAGAAATCCATTTGGTAACGCAATTTCATTTTTCTATTTCTAGAACAGAATTCTATTCCAAAAATAGATTTGGAGCAGAAATCAGAAGTTAAAATTCTTAGCTTTTCTATTTCTGGAATAGAAATGAGAAATCAAAATTTTCCTCATCGTTCACTCTCGTCATCGCTCGTCGCCTACTTGCTGCCCATGGGATGCCAGACGCTCGCTGCCAGCCACCGGCCTCGACCACCAACCACTGACCACCGGCCATCGAACTCCGGCCGCCCGTTGCCAACCGCTGCTCGCTGGATGCCGAACATCCACCGGTCGTTGGCCGCTCATTGCCAATCGTTGGATGTTGGAAGCTCACCACCAACCACCGGATGTTCGCCATCGACCGTCCGCCGCTCAACACCGGTTGCCGGATGTTGGCCGCTCGCCACCCGTCGCCAAGCTCCAGTCGCCGGACTCTGGACGTCGGACGTCGGACGCCGAACTCCAGACATTGGACGTCGAACTCTGGACATTGGACGCCGATTGCTGGTCGCTGGACTCTGGCGTCGGGCTCCAAACTTTGGCCGCCCGTCGCCGGTCACCGGACGCTGAACGCCAATCGCTAGACGTCAGACTTCGACCACCGGATGCCGGTCGTTATGGCTCCAAAAAATAGAAATTTTATTCTATTATCAAACGCGTTTTTTTGCTCAGAAACTCGTCCATGGAATAGAAATTGAGAAATCAATGTCTGGCTAGAAATTGATTTCTATTCCATAAATTTTGTCATGCGCACCCTAAAGAACTAGAAGAAATCGTTGTAGACGAGAATGATAAACTCTGCTCACTTTGCAAAGAAATGCCCCCTTTAAATCCATTTTGCAGAAAAATGCTTCGTTTGTTAAGGAGGGAAATACTCGTTTGGATTAAGAAGGGATTAAGTGAATCACAATTGTTGAGGCAAAAGACCTCTTCAAGTGCCATAACTTGGCACAAAGGGACACTTAAGTACCATAACTTATGAAAGGTACACTTAAGTGCCACATTCGAAGAAAAATGGATCACTTAAGTGCCACTCCGGCCAAAATCCGGCCAAAACGCTGACGTGTGGAATTTCCGCGAAGTGAGTGCAAACGATGCCGTTTTGCACGCCGACGTAGCCAAATAATGCAAAAAAGGCGTCGTTTTGTACGCCGACGTTGCCAAATAATGCAAAAACGGCATTGTTTTGCACCGACGTGGTAAAAAAATAATACAAAAATTAATTAAATTAAATTTAAAATTAAATTTATTTAAAATATTTAAAAATAATAATTCTCAATATTAAAAAAATTTAAAAATTAAAAAATTAAGAAAAAAAAAAAGGGGGGGAGGCGGTGAGGGATCAACCCCTCGCCGCCGCCGGAAAGGCCGCGACAAAGTGAGGGAGGGTCGGCCCGGGTTTCGGGCCCCGCCGGGGCCGATGACAAAGGCTCACGAGCCCTCACCCCAAATCGGGGTGAGGGTTGCAGCCCTCGCCCGGCCGGACCTAGGGCCGTCGCCCCGCGTGGGTCGCCCAAGCGAGCGGCGGCCCGGCCGGCCAGTGAGGGCCGCCGACCCTCGTTGGATCCGGTGAGGGCCGCCAACCCTCATTGGATCCGGGCGAGGGCCGCGACCCTTGCTCGGATCGTGGCGAGTGGCAGGGCTCGCGGCCCTCGCCCGCATTCGGCGAGGGTCGCCGGCCCTTGGCCCGCCGAGCGAGGGTCGTCGACCCTCACCGGATCCGAGCGAGGGTTGTGACCTCGCCCGATCCGGGGCGAGGGCTCGCGAGCCCTCGCCACCGCCCGGCCGGGCCGCCGGCCCCTAGCTAGGGCCCGACGACCCCGGCCGACCCTCCCCGCGGCCGCGCAACGGGGGCGGCGGCGGCGGCGACGACCGAGGGCCGATCCTCGGGCGCCTCCCCCTTTTTCTTTTTCTTTTTTTCCTTTTTTTAATTTTTTTAAATATTTTAATTTTAATTTTTAAATGTTTTAAATAAATTTAGTTTTAAATTTAATTTAATTAATTTTTATATTAAATTTTTTACCACATCTCGTGACCGCCTAGGGAAGGGGAAGGGGTCCTCTTTAGTCCCACATCGCCAGGGGGGAGTCCTAGGCTAATTTATAAGGCTTGGGTCCCTTTAATCTGTATGATGCGTTTTAAAGCCGTGAGGACTCAGTGCCCAAAGCGGATAATATTACACAGTGGGGCCCGGGTCGTTACAAATGGTATCAGAGCCGACTCCCGACCGGATGTGGGGCCACGGTGAGGACGCTATGCTCTTAAGGGATGGAGAGTGTGACAGCCCATGGAAAGGGAATGGGTCATCTCTAGTCCCACATCGCTTAGGAGAGGGAGTCCTGGGCTAATTTATAACTGTGTGATGCATTTTAAAGCCGTGAGAACTCAGTGTCCAAAGCGGACAATATTACACAGTGGGGCCCGGGTCGTTACAACGTTAGCACCAAAACGATGCCGTTTCACACTCGCTTCGCCGGAAAATTGACACGTCAGCGTTTTGGCTGGATTTTGGCCAGAGTGGCACTCAAGTGATCCATTTTGCTCTGATTTTGACACTTAAGTGTATCTTTCATAAGTTGTGGCACTTAAGTGTTCCTTTCTGCCAAGTTATGGCACAGGGGTCCGCATGCCCAATTGTTGAAATGATAAACTCTACTCACTTTCCAAAGAAATGCCCCCTTTAAATCCATTTTGCAGGAAAATGCTTCGTTTGTTAAGGAGGGAAATACTCGTTTGGATTAAGAAGGGATTAAGTGAATCACAATTGTTGATCTCGTGGGATCCACGTGTGAAATCGACGTAGAGTATATAAGATCAAGGAAAATGATAAGCTAACGGAGTGGTTATTGGGAGGCAACTCCTAGTGCATTCGCCATTGTACATATTGCAAGAGAAACCTGACAACTGACTTTACCAGTTTCTCTTTGCTCATTCATTCTCTATCGTCCGCAAGGTATTAACACCAAGATATGCAAAAGAGAGAGATAGAGGGAGAATCTTTGTGGTCTCAATGCCAATTGCATATCAATGGCATTTTGGTTAAAAAAGCACTATTATTCCTTGTGAATAACGATGCCATTAGCTTAGTAGCTCTCTAAGATTAATTATTGTGATTCACTCTAGTCAATGAAGGCAGATTTAAAGAAAGAATCCGAGAAGGAAATTGTCTGAACTTTATCACATAAAGGGGGCTGCTTAGAATTCGCATATGTTACCGCCATGAAAGGAGAAGTTTGCAGGTTCTTTTGGCCTAGCAGAAAAGCAAACTTTACTTCCTCTTTTTGGATGAGTTGTCTTTTTTTAATTTTTTCAGAGCCTTTTTCTTTATCACCTCTTAAAAGAATGCTTTTAGAACTTTAGCTTTTATCAAAAACGTTACATTTGTCACGAAATTTAAACACTTAATAGAATTACAAAAAGGTTGAAAGATTTATGAGTGGGTAGTTGTAATTTGACATAAAAAGATTATAGGGTGGGTTTCGGAAAGTATATTGCAATATTAAACTTGAAATTGCATGACAAATATACTTCATGTACTCTGAGATCGACCAATCACATC
Source organism: Eucalyptus curtisii (assembly GCA_017140595.1). Lineage (NCBI taxonomy): Eukaryota > Viridiplantae > Streptophyta > Magnoliopsida > Myrtales > Myrtaceae > Eucalyptus > Eucalyptus curtisii. The sequence continues at coordinate 15,066,216 of CM029502.1, forward strand.
TTATCCCTAGAGGTGAGGCCAACACATCTCAAACATTCATCTGCAAATTGGCTTCTAATAGTCCATTAGCCACAATCCTCATTCCCATATTTTCACCAGAATTTTATCACTCGTAAAACGCTCAGCAAATAATCTCCACTCTATGAAAAATCAAGAACGCGGCTTGTAGTAGCCATAGACTCCATAGAAGGTCTGTGTTAAAGTAAGCACAAGCAAAATGATAGCAGCAATTAAGGAAATAATTGACCAGGGATTACTGAAGTGCGTAAGCTTGAGATTGGCCATATAGCCATTCCACCTATGGCTGGAGTAAGTGTTCACCTCCTCAGAGAGCTGAGAGAGATAACTGTGGTTGATATCAAATATCACCTCCTTGCAAAGCTGGTTGAAGAGGTCAGCAACCTCAGCATCGCTCCCGAGCCAGTGCTCAATGATCTTGCAGTTGTGGAGGTGCCCCACGTCCTCAGCAGAGTTAATCAAGTTGTCCATGAAGATTACATACGAGGTGATGTCATTGCGGCAATTGAAGTGGCACTGCTCAAAGGCTATCAAGTTGAGGAAGAGCGACCTCGTCCCATCGTGGATCACAAGCCGGGGAATCTTGAGGTCCCGTCCTTGAATTGGATGTCCCAGAACCTATCCGTCTCCCCCTTTCTGAACTTGATCCCTTTTTTCCGGAGCTCCGCCACGCAGTGGACGAGCTGTTGTCGCATTTGCGAGGACCCCTGGGGTGCTGCCCCCTTCGGGTCCCAGTGTAGGAGGCTCCGACGGAACAATTCGAGGCAAGGGAGCTGGCGCTCATGGGGTAACGGGTCGAACTGTAGCCTGTTGATGCTAAGGCAGTCAAGGGGGCTGTCTGTAGGCGTCATAGGATAGAAGAACTGAAGTGCCAGCTTGGCCAAGAGCCCCGTCTCCTCGAATTGGCCGCACTGGACGTAGAACAGCTGGTCGAGTATGAAGAGTGGGATCTGATTCTCGAGCATGATCATGTCCCGCTGGATAAGGGGCATCAATCCCCTAAACGAGAAGACGGGGTCATTGAGAGGGTAGCCGAGTACCTCAAAACCCACGGTGAATCCCCAGAACAACTCGATCACAAAGCACCCATCAAGAACCATCATCTCCACGAACTCATCACTGCTCATGGTTATTGTCCCCTCGTAGCAGGTGCGAGCTCTCTCCTCAACCTCCTTCATCGAGTCTAGATAGGGGACTATCTTGTCATTAGCGGCCCGCCGAAGGACATGGTGGAGGCAGCGCCACTTGTGCCAGTCCATCTCGCGGAGGCGCCTGTTATCATGGTAGTACGGACCGATGGAGACGATCTGGGGGACATAGGTCTTGTCCTTGTCATCCTTGAGATAGTGTGGGATTCGGTAACTGGAGAGCTTTGCCCATGAACAGGCCTTGTTGTCCTGGCCAGCTTGCTTGAGCTTCTCTTTGATGGAGATGACCCACAACGACTCGGGTGGCCTTGGCTCGTCTTCGGGGAAGTTTTCTTGCTCGTTGATCTCTACCACGATTCGCTGATCCTCGTGTGGTTCTTGCTGTGGCTTGTGATCTTGGTGTTCTTGAGGTTGTTTTCGATCGTCCGGGTGGCTAGCTTGATTGAGCAAGGCACCAAAAGCACGCTTCCCCAACCAGGGGAGGCATGCCAACCAAGAAAAAAGAAACAAGAAGAGGCATTTGCCGCCTCGGCGGAAATCCATTTCTGGACTGCCTAAATTGATGCTTCCTAAGCTTTAAAGGGAAAAAAAAAAAAAAAAACGCAGGGATTTTAATGTCTAGGGATATATGGAACAAAGGATAGATTTGTCCAACATCGCCATTCAACCTAAGCAAAGAAGAGGAGGAGAAGAAGAAGAAAAGGAGATTTGAACGTCTAGGGATATTGGAATATTGAGATTCAAAACGAGCTTTATAACATTCAAGTCTCTGTGACGTCACGTCGATTACGTCATCATATTAATAAGCTGAAAGCGTGATGAATAATATGCCCCCACCTAATCAATACATGACAGTCGGACAGCTCATGCTCCGCGCGAAACACATGGACATGACAGTCGGCCTTTTTACATCACCGAGAATTGTTGGGTCTTTATTTTGCCCCGCTTAGCCTTTTAATTAAATTTTCATGAGGCCATAATAATATGAATATTAATGGGAGAAATAGATAGTCAAATATAGTAGCATTTTGCATGCAACTCCCCTGAAGAACGGCGATTAAAGGGATAGCATGAGGATTCGATGCTACTATGCGCATCTAACCTCTCTCTCGTAAAAGCCATCGAGCAAGTTGTAATTTTTTTCGGATTCTTTCTCTTTTACCAAATTGTGTGTATGTGCACACGTACAATAGAACGAGTTGGACCGAATAGAAGATAAGTGTGTGTGTGTCATACAATTGATTATCAATAGAAGACCAAATCGTTGGAAAAATATTAGAATACATGAAAATAATAATAATTGTTGGAAATACATTGAAAAAGATTAGGAAAAAAAAATTGTTTGAGGCGTGCAAGCACTATTCTTATAGATAACTCTACCTCTCGGAGTACGAAACTCGGTGCATTTTAGCGACTATCCTCCAAAGATACAATAGACCTTCTATACTCCACACCAAGTATTACAAGGAAACAAAAACAGTGTTATGTCTATAACCCAACGAGAAAATGAAAGATTGCATAAAGTGAAACAATAATATTATTGTTTTGGTATATTGATATGTAACGAGATAGGAAAAGAGAAATAAGAATATTCTAGTTTTGATATATTGATATCACATTCCTGTTATGTTTGGAGTAACAATCTATAGGTGAAAATAAAGAAAAGAGAGTCGTCAAGAAACACTTATAAAATAATGAAGAGTTTATAAAGAAATAATCAAATGTTATAAAGTCATCATAAAGCAATTATAAAGGTTAAAAAGTAACCGTTAGAAAGTTGTTATGCACCGTCGCAAAACTGTTACAAGGAATTATGACTTTTATGGCAGTCATAATTTTTAATAAATATTTCAAAATTGCTGAAATAACCAATAATTGTGTCTTTCAAGTTTGGTGCGGTGTCTTTCAAGTATATATAAAACGAGCTCGAGTGAATAGATTTTTTTTTTTTTTTTGTGCGATACTATTAACATAATGAGTATGGTCATTCCTCGATGACTTTGAATATTTGGCCTCGCGTATGTAAACTTGAAGAAGGGGTCTAAAAAATAACTTGACGAATTGGCGTATTGATTCAATGTGGTCCTCCCCAATAACTAATGACGTCACCAATCAAGCGAGCCCCACCACCACTGCCGTGGAGACTAAATCAAACCCCAATAATTGAGATATTTGATTGCATGCATGCAATATTTTTCCTCCTATAAATCTTTCTTTGCTCCAAGGAATATTAGCTTTGTTTTGCGAAAAATAAATTTTTTGAAAAATATTCCTATAAATGATTGTTTGTATTGCTTAAAAAATGAATATCATTATCTAATTTATGGGTTAGATAGGATGCGAACCTAAAATTGATTGTGATGATCAAAATATCAAATTGTGTTTGTACTTTGATCTGTGAAGAATCAAACATTTATTGAGTGCTTAATCAAAACACTAATCAAGGATCAAATTTGAAAATGGTCTTCTTAAGGTATTCATATAACTCATGCATGAAGTTCCTCATATTTTATTTTTTATTTTTGGTTTGAAATGTAAGTATCATTTATAAGATGATGTACAGGAGCTTAGTGGCATTTCCTAGCCCTTGGATAGGGTTGTTGTTGCACTTTATCAAGTTAAGCCTATAATTTATGATTATATGAGGGCGAGGTCATAGCATTGTTCATGAAGAGATTAGATTGCCCTCAAAAGAGTGAAGACAATCTTTAAGTGGTGTGTCCCACACTAAAAATCCAAAAAAAAAAAAAAATACTTGATTTTGGAATTGTTCTCGAGAATAAAAAGTAACTTTTTTCTACTTTCGATTATGTTTCAAATTTATTCCGAGGAACAAAAAAAATGGACTTTTTTGTTGGGAACAAAAAATTTACCAAACCGATTTTTGTTCTTTTTTTGTTCTGGGGAATAGAAAGATAAAATCAGACGCTGTTTGAAGTTTTATCAAACAAGGCCTAACATGCCCCAACTTACCCATAGAAGGTACAGTCGGACACCACATGCTTCCCATGAAAAGTACATATAGTCCACCTGTTTACAAACACAGAGAACGGTCGGGTTTTTTTTTCCTACCCCGCTTAGCCTTTTCATTAGATATAATAATTAAACAATTGATGGGAGAAATAGATAGTCACATGTAGCAGCATTTTGCATGCAGGAATTATTGATAATGCCTCACTCCCCTTATGAACAACCTTTAAAGGATAGCAAGAAAATTAGACACCACTACGCCCATCTCACCTCTCTCGTAGAAGCAATTGAATAAATTTTATTCTTTTCAAATTTTTTCTCTTTCGCCAAAATGTTTGTATGTACGCGTCTTGATGCGGTGTCTTTCAATTATATAGAAAGCGAGCTGGATTGAATGGAAGATATTTTTTGGTGTGCAATACTATTAATATGAAGAGTGTGGTCATTCCTCGATAACTTTGAATGTCTGGCCTCGCGCGTGTGGACTTGAAGAAGGGGTCGAAAAAATATCTTGACTACTCAGCGTACTGATTGAATGTGGTCCTCCCTAGCTAACTAATCACGTTACTAATAGAGTGAGCCCTTCGACCAAAAAATCAAATGAAGCAAGTCCCACCACCACTGCCCTGGGACTAAATCAAACCCCAATGATTGAGATATTTGATTGCATGCATACAATATTCCCCCCTATACTTGCATATCTTTCTTTGCTCCAAAATAGAGGAAATATTAGCCTCCATTTGTTTTACGTAAATTGAATGATTTGAAAAACATTCTTATAAATGATTACTTGTATCGTTTACAAAGATGAATATCATTATCTAATTTATAAATAAGATAAGATGCGAACCTAAGATTGATAGAGATGATCAAAATATCACACTGTTTTTGGACTCGATCTGTGAAGAATCAAACGTTTATTGAATGCTTAATCAAAACACTAATCAAGGAAAAAAATTCAAAAATGGTTTTCTTATGGCGTTCGTATAACTCATGCATGAAGTTCCTCCTTGCTTTGCTGAGAAGGTATTTTACATAGTATTTACATGCTGCGACAATAACGTTAAAAAAGCTTGTCAATAAGCAAAGAGGATTTCAAAATTCATGAATGAGGTTAATTGTAATTAATGAAGAAATTTGATATTTAATAAGTATGGGTTACTAAATTGGTATATTAGATTAAATGTGATTGAAAGTAATGTAATGAAGATAACTCGCTTTGATGCCCACTTTCAATCTGTCATAAATTTTATAGATTGATTTTAACATACCTAGTATTGATTCGACATGATAATATCAAGGGAGAGACATAGGAGTAGATATATATTATTTTGATTACATTCAATGCATATAATACTTTTCTTTTCTAGGACTGGTGTTTGGTTCCGTCCCTTTCCCTCTAAGCACTGTCCTAAGGTTGTTAATCATCCATATTTATCGTTTGTAATCTAAAAAGGCAAAGCAAGGACAAACGACAATAAAGTCCTTTTCTTGAAATTAATAATTGAAGGCCAGTTACACGTCCCTAGAGCTTTCCAAGGGGGGACCTCTGATGGTGAATCTTGACCCATTGACTTTCCTTCTCATTTTAGCCATGCACTATGTCCACAGCTCCACCGGCCAACTAATTACAAATTTGCCACTGTACAATCTCTTTCCTCCTCCTCCCTAGTCAAATTCTGATACTATCACACTTTTTGGATGTCCTCATGCAAGATATTTAAATCCACGATGTGACCATTGGAACTTGTTAGAAGATACTTTTCGAGGGACAATGTAAATGCCTCTACGTTAGAGGCGGTTCCAACCTCACCTATCATTTTCGCAATTTCATTAATGGTTTTTCAAATAAACCTTTATCTGGACCGATTAAATCGGTGGGTCAAGTCAAGTTTGGGATGCATTATATATAGTTTGACCCAAATTAATCTATTAACCCATTTATGACCAATTTATGTTAATTTTTCAATTCATACCTGACTCGATCCATACCCAACTCATACCCGACCCAAATCATATTACTAAAACACATTCATATTTAACTCAATTTAAGAAGACTTGTTTCTTATGATTTTTGTAAAAAAAGTTATAGCAAAAATACTTCCATACAATACAAATCTAATGGACAATTTTATAATTTCTTTTGAAAGAATTGAGGCTTTGTTTGTTTTACAGAAAATATGACATTTTTGGTTAATGTCCCTAAGAAGTCATTTTCTAGGAAAATAACAATTTTCCGATGTTTATTTGAAATCTGAAAAAGAGCTAGAAAATATTTTCACCGTTTGATATGGAAAATCTGATTTTTCATTCATAAATGCGTTAGGAGAATATTTATTTTGAATTCTTTGTGATGATTCTTCTAGAGCTATGTCAGGGGACATGGCCCTAGCATAGTAAAGTTTTTGTGAATTACCATGTGAGTTTGTTTACTTCAGGGGTGGATTCATTATCATATTCTTTAGTAGACTTTTCAAGGATGTTTACTTGATTTGAAGTGTCATTCATGACTAATCCCCTTAGCTTGGAAGTTTCTTCTGTTAAATTAATGTCTCGAGTTTGAATTCGGATGACGATTTATTACACCGAATTTGTCGATAAAGATTTCCCAAGTAGATTTCAAATTGGATAAAGAAGCCCTTATTTTCTTGGACTCCTTAAAGCTGCACAAAGGAGAAAATAATTAAAAAAAAGGAATTTTTCCCTTTGGAGTGAAGCTGCCGAAGGCCCCGTGCACGTAGAGAAGAAAAAAAGAGAGGTAAAAGTAAAGACGTCCCTCTGCACGTGAAGAATCGTAGAGGAAGGTGGTGGGGCCCAAGGTCAAAAGTTTGACCTTAGGCGCGCACACACGCACACACGTATACGAATTCCTTCTTCGGAATTCTTGCTGAAAGTTGTTATCCACGGTGAGGCCCAAAAACACACATATATACGAACAGAATTCACTTTCCTTTTTGAGTGCGTGCGTGGAGCGGCCGAAGACCTACGTAAAACGAAGATGCTGCCGAAGCCAACGAAGAAGAACCCACTGCAACTTTACGAGAGCAAGGAGCCGCGTGTGTTTTTCGTTTGAGCTTGAACATTTGATAATTTTTGTGGCATGAATTTATACCCAAGTAAGTTGTTTATTTATAAATACTTTGGGTTTGGGGTAAAAAATCTAGGTGTGGGAAACACTTGGCGTGTGGATTATTTGTTCTTGCATTTCCCCGTGACGGCGTAGGTATCGATCTCCTGGACCAAATCACGTAAATTTCGATGTCCCTTATTTTTCTCGTTTATTTCTCTGGCGATTTTGCGTTGACGTATTATATCCCAACATCTTCCATGCTAGGTCCTTTAACGGTGGGAGTATCAATTATTGGTAATTTGCCTAAAGATTTTTTCCTATTTTCGATGGCTTTAGCAAATCATGGAATAAGGGTTTTGGGAGACTCAAATGTTTTAAAAATTGTGGATTTAAAAGTTTTTGGTCTTGACCTTTGGGCAAAAAAAATTAGATAGATGATTCTATTCTATTTAATTGATTGCAAATAGCATGGAGATGTTGATTCATGTAATTATTTTTTTGTATTATATTTATGCTATGAGATTCATCAATTTCAGTTGTTATTCTAAAAGGAGTAGTTGTTATTTCACTGTCCCTATGCTGGAATTTAATCTCCCTTAAAGGAGGATGGTTAGATTTTATGGTTTGGCCATTATCTAATTTCCACTTATATGTGTGATATAGGACATAGATTTCTTTTGATTGAAGGAAATATTCTTCAAACCAATCAAAGAAAAATATATGAGTTTCATGTTTGTACATGTAATCATAATATTATTCTTTAATTTCTTTGGTTTGATCATGAAAAGTGTTAAAAAATTGTTGCCTTATTTCTTTGTTTTCTTCTAAGCATTATTCATTTAAAAATTTTCAGTTAGGTTCAAAGTCTTTTTCAAGAGTAAGTACTTTGGGATCTACTAATTGGGAGTAGGTAGGAGAATTATGTGGGGAGTTAGGATTTTCTAAATCAGGTTGGTCTTGTTGATGAACAGGTCAGGAAATACCAGATCTGTCATCAAGACCAGTAATATTAGCCACTATGGGATTATTATCTTGGTTGATGGTTGTTTCAAGATTAGACATGCTACTTTGGTTTCTAGGTGGGAGAGTAATAATAGGAGGAAGATTTAGCTGGAGATCAACTGACCGACGTAATGAGGACGAGAGAATTGGCCTTAAGTCAAATGACTATCTTGGAAATTGAATGATTACTTTTCCTTCTGGATGTTGCATTATATTGGTTGGATTTGCATTTCGAACCATTTACAAGGGGACTTGGTTTTCTAATTTCCATTGTTTTGGTAATATTATATTAACCCAATTAATTGACCCGGGGACAATTGTATTGGCCCTAGTAATATCAATTTGAAGGAGAAGAGTTTCTCCTTATAGGCTATGTGTGAATGCTTTGCTTCCAAATGCATAAAGCATAGCTTTGTAATAAATCCTATAGGCAAGGGCAGAAGGATTGATCCTTCTTCTATCTTATAATTATGCATCTTAATTTGAAGGGTTAAAGATTTAATGATATTTTATCATTATGATACCAAGAAATTAGGATAACAATCAAAATGGATTGGGTCATTGCAAAGGTTTGTTTCAACGATTCCTAAGATGGATCCTTCAAAGTTTAAGAGTCTTGAATCTCTTAAGACTAGAAGGATAGAAGTATTTAAACCCTCTTTGGTAAGAGGTTTAATACCCACCTAAACTAATCTTATATGAATGTAATTGAATTTTTGTATTATCGATTTAGGAGTTTACTTGTTTCAAAAGATCTTAAAAGAGGCCCATCTCTTTCTTCACTTGTGATCACATAATATACATATACATATACATACATATGTATATATATATATATATATAAATATATATAAACATACGCTGACTAAAATTCTATCCAAATTATTTAGCATAGTAGAAATGGTCTAGCTGGATTTGTCCTCGTTCGGGATGCCTTTCATTGAGCTGCTATGCCATGCAATCAAAAATGGGAAAAACCATGCCAGGACAATTTGATTTACTGAGGAGACTCGAACTTAACATTGACTTACCACCGATTTTAGAGGGTGCTAGTGACTAGATATCACTGTAAAATGTTAGGAGCATGACATGCAGATGTGTTTAGAGATTAACTTGTATATAAATTAGTCTTGCATGCATGTAATCGTTGTTGACACCTAAATTTTAGCAATCCTAAAAAAATAATAAATAAAATTACATAGCATAAAATTTTTTGTCATCAGAGCAAATAAAAGGAAAAATAAGGGAGAATCAATTTGATTGATTATGAATGGAAGGTGGAAATTCTGACTAGCCCCCCTTGCTTTGGAAAATATTCAAATCTTAGTAAATGTGGAAGCAAATTCCCGGTCAAGGATCAAGAGCCAAGAAATCAGGTGAATAAGAAAGCAAGAAATTTGATAAGGAAGGAATCAAAGCGTTCGAGGAAAGATCAAGCTGGCCGCAAAATTACGCTCCAATTTGCAGACCATGAATTAAGGCAACAAGAAAAGGAAGCTCGAAAATTGCCATGGAAGGGGGTGCTCGGAACCACTATAAAAGAGGGAGCCACACAATAGAAAGAGATGGCCACGAATTCAGAGAGAGCAAGTTTGTCCGCGAAAAAAGAGAAGAAACGTGAAAGGGCAGAGATCAGATTTTTAAAAGGTTCAGAGGGAAAAGAAAAGAAGGACGTGCAAGAATAGAAAAGCGGGCAGCCCACGCAAAAAAAAAAAAAAAGGAAGAGGGAAAGGGAAGGGAAAGTCTTCTTCTTCATCTTCTCTGACTAGTCCGACAACGTTGCCCATATTTTCTTGTCGTTGCACCATCACCACTGCAGCTTGCCCAAACCGGCGGCCATCGTCCTTGGTCACCGTTGCTGCTCGACCAAACTGACCCTCGCGCCGCTACTTCTACCGCCGACCAGCCTGTTGGGAACTGCCCGTTGACGCTGCAGCTCCGTTCGTCACCACTCCTTCACCAGACAACGTGTCTCCGCCTAACGCCGACACCATTGTCCTAAGTTCGACCGCCTCCACATCGCTGGCTGCTCCAACATTCGCTAGCCCGACGACGCTTCCGACATTCTCATGAATTTGCCGTCCGAAACCCCAAAGCCGACCGTTGTTCCCACTTGTGTCCGAACCGAGTTGACTCCACGAGCTTTCTAATCTTGTAGGTTCATTGGTTGTGAGCATGCTACTGCAAAGCCGACCCGACGCAAATCGCCGTTCGCGAATCCTTGCGCGCTGGTCCTGTTTTGGAAATAAAGAATCCAATCAAGGTAATTTTCTTAAATCAAATTTTGTTTCGATATTATTGCCTAAATTGGAATATTTGATGCCAATGTTGATTCCATGGAGACTTTAGACATTATCTGATAGGATATTATTGCCCGAAAATCACTATAATTACTAATTTGATATGTAAGACGTCGGATCATTTTTTTAATTATGCTGATTTTTTTGGCACATTGATGATATTTTAAATTTTAAATCATTAGAATTATTAATTTGATCTGTAAGACTTCGGATTAAAATAATTGTTAATTTAATCCACGAGACAATGGATTATTTTTCCAATTATTTTAACCATTTATCTGATAAATATACTAAGTGGTTTAGATTTAATGCTTATTTGGAAATTGCTTGCTTTGGAAAACACCCCAAAAAAAAATCAAATTGTATATCAGTAGGATAATTTCCTAAATTAGGATTGCATTTTTTTTAGATTGCATGTTAGAATATATAGGATCTCTCGATAACATTGCCTAGTTTGGATAGGATTGCATCTTTAGATAATTCTAGAATAGAACGGAATAAATTCTAGATAGCATAATATTCTTCTCTAGATAGGGTCCTAAATAATACTTGCATGTTTAGATAATATTGCATCTTTAAAATAGTTTTTTCTAAGATAGGATAGGATTTAGGTCAAATTAATCTCTAAACTAGATTAGATAACTATTCATTTAGATAATTTAATTAGTTTTCTTTTATTATGAATTGTAATAAAAAAAATACAAAAATATTAGGTGCATGTCAAACAGTTTGCATATTAGGTTCATTTAATTAGAAAATTGCTTGTCAATAGAGTTAGGTCATGTAGTTAAAGTGCATGTTATATAGGTAAGTTTTGATTTCAAGATAAGATAAAATCCCAAAAAATAATTGCTTGCTTGGTGTGCTTGATCCTTTTGGTGCAATTTATTTGATTCATTGAGTGTTTAATAATGGTTGAGCATTCATGTGATCACCCCCATTGCATGATAGTGATTTAGGTTAAAACCAATCTAAACTGTTTGCAAAGATTTTTTTTTTGAAATAAAAGAAAATGGTACTGAAAGGGCGTTAGAGAAATCTAGCGTAATCAAGTCCATGTATCCAAAGTCTCTAGTTCGTAGGATTAAAATAATTCTCCCATTATTTTACTTAGGTGTCTAATTGATTTACCATGAACCGATTAGTGGCGACTCCTAGCTAATAATCTTTTGCATGCTAAAAATTTGAACCTAAGTCGCGAATTGGTATGGGCTTGGGAGAGCTTGAGCTAAGTTTAGACTTAGTAGTCCATTAACCAAACCCTAGGTGATGTACCCTAGGTTAGATCGCGACTTGACTTGGCGACTCTGCTAGAGACTTGGGTTAAAATTCATATTGGACTTAGGCCTGAATTTCTCTTTTTGAAAAATGATTTTTTTTTGGCAACGAGGATACCGGGTATGCCCCTAATATCAAGTGTTAAATATTTTTGTAGATGGGAGGTATAAGGGGAGTAGTCTTTGCTAATTTTTGTCTTGCAGGGAGGTGTTGGGATGAATGATTTATTTTCCCTGATTAGAAGTGTTGTTTGCATTTAAATTGTTGTGCATGTTTTATTGCTTTCACACTACACTATCACACACATAACCATGCCGCCGGACTTAGGCCGCGATAGGATTTTAGGATGATGTTGAGAAGGACACTTCCTCGAATGCAAGACTACTATGTAGAGGTTGACATTCTCTTCCCTGAAAGTTTTTCATGGTGTCGATTGTGTTTGTCCATATCCGCGAGACTGCGTGACCATAGGGCATTCCATTCGACTGAACTAGAGTTAAGAGGACCTGACATGTTGAACGCGAGACTACGACAGTCATATCATCCTCTTAGCTCCGCTTAATTAAGCCATCTAGATAGAAATCGAACCTCACATTTGATGTGCTTGTCTATGTAGTTGCCGTTGATTTTTCTTGGTGAAATAAGTTTTCTATCCCTATACCATGCAATTTATTTTGTCGTACTTTTGGTCCTTCCATGACAATCTATTTCAATCTTTGATTTAATTCCTTTGTCAGTTAGAAATAGAATGAGGAAATTACCATAGAGTGAGTTGTTTGAAAAATAACAAAAAAAAAATTTGGAGAATTTATTTTTTCAATTCATGTCTTTATTATTCTTATTAGGGAGTTTCAAATTTTGACTTTTCCTAGTTCAGGAAATTTGGTTCTTGCTAGGGTGTCCTATTTTTATTTTTCTAGCTATTTTTAGGAAATTCCCTTCTTGCACAGACTTTTCAATGAATAAATGAAAAAAAAGAAAATAAAAAATATATTAGATCCCTGTCATGGACTGGCTCTCTATTTACACCTCGTGCTTATATATTTTCATTCATTTGAATAAGGTGACAACGGATCCGCCATGTTCGCCCATTATTACACGATCAAGAGCTAAAGTGGCTAACCAAACCGAGATACGTGATCGTATTTCCACTGTGGAAGATCAACTCAAACAGTTGCTTACCTTTATGCAACTTATGACGGCCCAAATGAAATCCCTACGAGTGAATTTGATTCCTACACCCGCTCTCCTTGAGTTAGTAATCCCGAAGCAGGCAAACAGGGCCTAAATGATTGATGAAAACATACCCGAGCTGGAGGATGACTCACTGCCAGTCACCGTTCAAAAGGCCAAGTTTGACAACGCTCCTAAGATAGAGCAAGATAAGCGCTTTGTAAAGCTTGAGAAGAAAGTGAAACAATTGCAAGAGTTACAAAGCTCACTCTCGTTCGAGCTGTCGATTTATGAGAAGGTCAAGATGCTGAACAAGTTCAAAATGCCGGAGTTCGAGAAATATGATGGTACTTCTTGCCCAAAAGCTCATTTGCAGATGTACCATGTATCGATGACCCAACGTGTCAAAAAGGAGCTCCTCATGATCTAATCATCCCATGTGAGTTTGACTGGACCCGCACTAAACTGATACGTAATGAAGAATGTAAACCTCTTCGACACCTAGAATGAAGTGGCTGATGCGTTTCTCAAGCAATATAAGTTTAATATGGACATCACGCCTTCCGGGAAGATCTTGAGAGAATGGAGAAGAAGAGAAGTGAGTCATTTAAGGAGTATGCCATAAGATGACGAAATTTGGCGGCTCAAATCACTCCTGAGCCTACTGACAAAGAGTTGATGAAGTTGTTCATCAAGACCCTCCCATTTGAGTTCCACAATAGGATGACTAGCACATATGTTGAGAACTTTAATCAACTCATCCCAGTGGGTGAGCAGATTGACATAGGGTTGAGAGATGGATGGTTTAATGAGCCAATCTCTACAAGCAAAAATTTACCCTAAAGAAAGAGAAGGACCTTGCAGCTGAGATTAATGTAGCATATTCTCAACCGAATCGTGATAAATCCAATCACACTCCGGCAATTAAGATTTCTACTAAGCAACAAGGTGGAGGACATCAGTTCCCTGGTCGACGACAAAGTGCTAGAAGATAATTGACACCTCTTCCTAGACCTCTATCCAAAGTCTTGCTTATTCTCCAAAAGAAGGAATTACTCTCTATTGAGCCAAAGTGACCAAATCCCGAGCATTATCCTATATATAATCCCTCCGAAAAGTGTAACTATCACATGGGAGTGGTTGGTCACTCCACTGATGATTGCTATGTTTTGAAGTATAGGGTCCAAGACCTCTTGGATACAAATGCATTCTCTTTCAGCAGTAATCAGAAAAACCCTCTGCCCAACCATGACGGAGGCGCAAATGCTAAGTGAAGAAGTTATTATCTTCACACTCCTTCACGAATGAGTCTTTTTTTTTTTTTTAATACTTTCTAGGATTTCAATTTTTTTTTTTTTAGGATTTCCTACTTTCTGAAATTTCAATTTTTGCTTTCGTTTCTACGGTTTGCTTGTTTGCATTTTCCATTTCAATAATGTAATTCATTTGATTTATTCAATGAAATCACAATTTAATTTCCAATTTTGAGGGCATGATGAGGCACACCAAATCAGCCCGATGACGATATCCAACAATAAAAATAAAATATCATCCAAGGAGAATTCTGAGGACTAGGCTTCTTCATGCTTCCTCATCCAAAAATTCCCAAAAAAAGAGAATAAAAAAAATATCATTTTTGAAGCCATTTCCAAAAGCATGCATTAGGTTAGCTCTGTTTAATTTTCTGACTCATTTACTTCATGTTTAAGAGCATTACTTTCCTGGTCTGATGAGAAAGTATTTGAAAAAGACACATCGAGTTGCAATGATAGATCAATTGGCTCAACTGTTACTCAACAAGTTTGAGAACACATTTCTAAAGAGTTAATATGACAGATTTGGGGCATGGCAGATTTTGATAGTGACCCGACTGAGATAAAATCTTGCCCAAGCCAAAATGGATATTCCATTTGCATTTACTTTAATGTTGCATAGTATCCTATTCATACACGTTCTCTTGTGCAGGGACAAAAGTAGATTTTCAGTCTTGATTGATAGGGACAATCCAAGGACATCAATTGCTGAGGCAATCCCTTTGTGGACCAACCTCTGAATGAATGCTTAAAACCATTTTTTTGAGTGTGGTAAATTGTTTGTTTTGAAGTTGACCATTTTTCATGCTTAAAGCTGTTGAGCTCTTTTAAAAAAGATTTTGCATGGTGATTTTTACATGTTTAGTCCACCAATTCCAATAAAGAACATCAAGATGTACTAATTTAATGAATGATGTGGAATAGATTGAGCATACTAAATGAGACAAGTCGGGATGATTGTTGACACCTAAATTTTAGCCCAAAAATCATCTCCGAAAAAATGGGAACTTGTTTTTCCACAAAAATATTTCATGTCCAATTCTTGCATATAGATTATCTAGGTGTTTAGTATAGTTTTTTTAATGGAAGATACTTCTCCTTAAACAAAAAATTTAAAAAATTAAAAAAAATATATAAAAAAGATTAAAAAAAGAAGAAGACAAAACAAGCTGGAGCCAATGACCTAAATGTGACTAGCCAAGCTTAGGAGGTCAGATTGGAAATAAAATGGCAAATTGGGGCAAAAATGCAATTTCCAAAAGTTGAGGGACCAATTCGCAAATTTTGCAAAATTTCACCCGAGCCCTTAAATCATCTTAGCCCCCAATCGAGTTGAAATTGAACTTGGGTCAGGTCTAATTAATTGAATTGGGCAAAAATGACCAAATTACATTGAGTTGGGTATTTTCGGGCAAGAAAATGGCCAACTTTTAGGGACTCTCTTGCAAAATAGGGTGGAGACAATTGCGAAAAATGGTCAAGATCTTAAAATACTATACATGAGCTTGTTAATTGATCAAAAACCGCAAACAAATTGATGGATTAAAACATCCAAACCAACAACTAAAACCCAGCCCACGGTTAAGTCTTAATTCAGAGCTGATAAGTAGGCATATTGGTGGCCCCACCATATCCCACTCAGCTGCCCATTTAGCTTGATCTTTGCATGTGATGGGAGACCATTATTGGTAGTACAAGTGGACAAAAATTGGTCAGGGATAAGCTGCTGAAAGCACGGGAAAATCGTAGCAAAATCTGCACACTCAATAGCTGCAGAAGTTGAAAATTTTGGCTAAGTCAAAAAGTTGTTGAAGTAGCCTTGTTGACAGGCTTGGTAGGTGGACAAAAGACCGACCAAAAATCCCTTAATTCAGGGGATAAGATCACGAAAGCAAGCTCTGGGAAGTCACGAAAGAGAGGTGACGAGGAGGAGAGGAGAGAGCACACAGTTGTCCCCCAAAGAGGCCCTCAAAAGCAACTCCAGAAAAAGAGAACCCAGAAATTCCAAATCAACCTTTAGAGAGAAAAGTGAAATTTTCACAAACTTCCAGCCAAAATTAGCCAAAATCTTCATCTAGAGAGTGAAACTTCACTTAATGATATTTCCATCCATAGGTTGCACGTCCCAAATGGAGTTCGGGAAGGTCTCCTAAAGCCCCCCGAAAAACACACTCCTGGCGGGCCAAGAAACACAGAAAATTTTTCCAAGTGTTGAGCCTGATTAGTCACAAGTGAGGGAAAGCGAGTGTTTTAGAGAAAGTTAAGAGATAAATGAGGAAGGCGATGACTTACAAGCCAAACTAAAATACATATAGTTTGGGTTTGTTTTAATTTGGTCAACAAAAGAGGTTCTGAAGCTTAATTTTGGAGGTCAACGAAAACCTTCCTTATCAGTTTTTTTCTTCTGCCGATCTCACTTTCAGTTTGAAGGAGCCATTTTCCACGTGCCCCCGGAGGATAATTTCTCGTTTCCTCGACCAATAGTCACTTGCAAAAGAAACTAGGAAGTAAGGTATGCATTCAAAATGTATTTTTGTTTGAGTTTGAACACGTTTTGATCATGAAAATCAAGAGGAAAACTAGTCCAGAGAACTTATTTCAGAGGTTGAATTTTTTTGTTAGTGTTAAAACCTCTTCAATACCCCTACATTCTTGACTTGTTACTTCCCTTTGAATGCGTTTTTTTGTCGTTGTGACTTTGATGAATGTTATATGGGAGTACAATTGATGTATAGGACAACTTGGTTTAGTCTTTAAATCTCCTTGTGAACCATGAAACCATCTATAACATGAGCCAAAAACCAAGCCAGTCCACAGTGAAACATGGTTGGCCAACATGGATCATGCACGTATGCTTCTTGGAGAGTTCGTTTTGATGCGTCCGGTTGATCGTTTTCGGTGATATTTGTTGCATTTGAAAGTACATATTACCTATTTTCACTCGGATGGAGTAATATTTCATATAGATATTGCATGTGATGGTTGTCGGGGTTTCAATCTGGGCATATGACATGTCTGTTTGACTCGGGTTCAACACTAGATTTGCAAAACGTCTCCAACCCGCATATTGGAGGCCATTTTCAGTTGGTTCTTGCATGTTCTAAGCTGTGATTTCTAACTAAACTTGTTCTTTGCATGTAATAGTATATGCTTGATACTTTTCTTTCACATAAGATTGCTTATGGGTCGAGATTGAAGGCCACAAACATGGCCCGAGGAAGCTGGTTTGGGGTGATTTGATGCGCGCCAAGTGTTCGACGAAATGCGCAAACCAAGTTTCGATCTTGAAATGGTCGATTTGAGCTCGGTTCTTGTTATATTCATGTACTGGGCAATTCCATATTAGTAGAAATCAGCATATATCGGTTTAGGGAATTATTTTTAAATAAAAATTTAAAAAAATGAAAAAAATATGAAAATTTTAAATAAAAAAATTATAAAAATGATGGATGGTATCAAGTTGTGATAGAAATGACATCTATGAAATTTTCCTAATTTTAAAATGTCATTTTCCTAATTTAATGCTATTTTGGTATTTTATAACCATTTTTGTAAATAATCCATTTTGCGTAGATTAAAATTATTTAGTGTAATTTCATGCATATAGAGTAATTTCATGCATATTTGAATTCTCATTTCGCTCATGGGGGTCCTGTCCCGGGGCATGATAACAAGGCCATGTAATATTATTTGCCCAACTTGTATCGGGTTTTCCTTTTCCGCATTTATTTTTCAAGTCATTTCAATTTCTTGGATGTTTACTTATGCACCGCTTTTCATTAATTTGAGTGTAAATTTCTCTTCTAAATTATGTTAGGATTACTCTAGACATTAAGGAAAACAAACCTACAAAAAAAAAACGTTTGCATGGACGCTTAGCGGTTTTATAAGGATTATAATTGGTAATCAAGATTGTGTGGCCATTTAGATAAACAAGCTTCCAAATTAGTGGTACCACAAGGGCGTTAATAGAAACATTGGTGTAAACAAGTCCCCGGTCCTACAAGTCCCCGGTCCTAGAAATCTCTGGTTGCGTAGGAATCAAGACAACACTCCCGCGTCTTGATTGGTTTCTAACCGACCCCAATAGGCTAGTGGCGACTCCTGGAAATACATAGGTTGTTAAGAATTGAAATACGAAATCCAACATCGCGCGAGGTATGGGCTTGGGAGAGCCCACGCCTAATCTAGGGCCATTAGTCCGCCTCTTTAGGCAAATATCCTTAAACCTTCTTCCTTTTCCCCCCGACGGCAAAAGAGAGGTCGTGACAGCTTGGCGATTCCGCTGGGGACTTGGTTGCAAACCTTAGAGGACTAAGGCCGTAATAACTTGGTTGGTTGTTCACTAACATGGTCTTCATTTGATAGCGCGTTTCGAAGTCGCGTGGAAAACAAGGTTAGTCTACTAACAATGTGTTAAATGTTTTGTAGGTTTGGAGTAATAAGGGGTAGAGTGTTTGTTAACCCATTTCTTTTGCAGGGAGGCGTAGGAATGTATGCCTATATGGATGAAATTAAGTGTTGTTTGGATATCAATTGATGTACGTGCCTTTATACTTATCTTAGCACTACACATTTACACGCACGACTAGCGATCTAAAACCCCAATCGCACTAGGAAGCCCATAAGAGGTGCCAAAAGATGGAACCCGTGCGGGGAAGACCCATGGTTATCCACTTTTGGTCTTGTTCATTTTGATTAATGATAAAGAGAACTGTCTCGACGTAAGTGAGGAGTGGGGAAAACTCTTTTGATCTAATCAAAATGGGAACCTTAAGCCTTTAGAATTCCACCTTTATGCGTCAAACCTCACAAGTTTACATCCGCGTGTCTATGTGATTAAAAAAAAAAGGTCTCTTCACCCACTATAAGTATGATTTCTCCATCTACTTGCTCACTTCGGATTAAAATTTTTCATATTTTGGAGATTCACGGAAATCAATGTAATGCCCTTGGCAATATGGGCTCGGCACTCACTCTTAATAAATAAGCATTTCAAATACCTATGATCTATTGAACATATGTTTTTGTTTAAATTTTCAATTATGAACTCAAAGTCACATTTTGTATAGAAATTCTTCCAAGTCAAGATTATATTTTGGGGCATAGACTTAAAATCAAATTTTCAATAAAATTCTTTCTTGGTCACATTCCGAAATTAAAATTCAAATCACATTTTGTGCCCCATTTGTGTATGAAACTTTTGGAACAGAGTGAGTATTCAATTGATAGCCGCGGATCGATCTTTTAATGAAATCTCTTCTTACTAATAAAATCTTGACGAAATACCAAATTCTCGTAAGTGGATACTACGAAGAAGGTATTGTTGCCTTGATTTCATTGTAAGAGGCGGCTTTATTGAAAGATCAATTTTTCATTCATGTACTGACATTATCTTCATTTCGCAGGTTATGCGTGACAACCACTCCTTGAACTCCTCTTGCTTGATCATGCCAAAAGTGGACTTTAAAGCTAGGATGAGAATTGTGCTTATTACACTCCTCTATGAAAGAGCTTCTCATACTTTGTCCTTGTCATTATTCTTATTAGGAGCCATGTTTTGCGTTTTGGGTTTTGATTGTGGACCCAATCGAATGCTTTTGTAAATCATACAACTCACATTTTTGAATAATGAAGTTAGAGTTCATAAAAATCATATTCTTTAAAACACTTGAAGTGTTTCAAACGGACCCTCTGGGCTGAGTTTTATGCCATAGCTTCAAAATGTTTGAAAATGACTTTCAAGAAGAACTTTCGTAATATTTTATCTCTTCACTTAATCGCTTTCGCAGGTTGATCCACATGATGATGCTTTGAAAGGGTAAGGTTGTAATCGTTCCAATAGAGATTTCTTGAGCAACAACTAACTCAATCATCCATTTTTTGTTAAACAGGCAAAATGATGGTTTTGTTCAAGATTGACATTTATTTTCTCTGGAAAGACAAAAGCGTGGGCCTTTTCCTAATAGAGCAAGTCAGGAGATGCATCGATTCATGCTCATTTATGGGCATATTTGGTTAAGCCATGAACTACAGATATATATTCGCAGCATATGAATTCAAACATTGTGATTAAGTATGAAAAGAACCGTCAAAACCTCGAAGATCATGAATCTACTGGGCTAACGACAATCTTTATTGCTTTGAAAGTGGCTTCCATAGAAGTTCCACATCCTGGATGACCTCATATTAATTTGACATTCTTTGTGGAAGAAGAAATCTATAGACATTCTTTGGCATCAAAGTACTTCATTGGTTGCAAACAAGAAGCAACTGCAATCCCTACACTTCCAATGGTGTCTTGGCATCCAATCCTATATGAAGATAATTATTGGTGGTCTGCAAGACAACACTTCAAGATGTAGATGTACACAAACAAGAATTAGTCATCAAATGTTGCCTTCAAATAAAAGGTGGTAATCGTTTCAAGTTAAATTCGATTTATTTTAGGAATGACTTGTCCTTGCACTTTGTGCAGATTTTAGTGAGGCAAATTACTAGCAAGCAACAAGATTACATGGGGAGGAAAACCTAGTCCAGAATCACACGATCTCTAAAAGAAAAGGGTGTGTTCGTTCCAAAAGTCAAAACAACTCATTCATAAACTGACATAGCCACCCATGCTTACATATTGTGAAGTGGGAAATGCATTGACGCAACAAAAATGGCGAAAAATCACCTAGCCTAAAAGGGGTACGAGGGAAACTGAGTAAAGCATGAAGGATTCAAATGAAATGAAGATTCATCAATCCAACATAATGAAGCTGCATATGAACAAGTTATCTAACTCAATGTGGCATACATTCGACCAAAAGGACAATATCTTCCCTTCTTCCACAAAAATATGATGAGATGCGGAATTGCCCCACTTTGAAAAAGGGTGTACTTCATTTCTAAACCTAATGTACCTAAGAATATAAATAATACAATGTTTTCGTATATGTAGGAAATTTTAATTAGGGTAGATGGCCACAAAATGGATCGGGAGCACGCAATGCCGGAGTCACGCGACTTCTAAAAAGGGAAAGATTCAAATGGAATAGACATTTGTCAAGTGAATTCCTGTCAATCATGAGAGCAAATCCATCCCCATGCCAAGGAAATAGGATGGAACACGGTCATCAGATATGCCGTAAAAGGGAGTATACCGTTCCTAAAATGAATTATGTCGAATATGAAAATAACATATTACTTCTCTTTTTCATTGCAATTGATAAATGGGGCAAGTCACTCGAAGTAGAGTAACTCTCACCCGTGAAGCAAGATGAAACAAAGTCAATTGATTCGGCACAAAAAGGGAGTATCGTCCCTAAATTAGTCCAATTCAAATTTGGAATATAAGTAACATGTCCAATCTCTTGTAGGAAAAGGTGCACATTGACTACTGGAGCAACACCTTATACCAAGAAGGCATGCTAACGCCCAACCATCAATTTTAATGGAATAAATAAAGTAAAACATCCAAGTAGCAATGCCCTCACATGTCGAGACAAGGAGTACCCCCCCCTCCCTTTTTTCATTTTTGACGCCCACTTAGAATGAGTGAATTCGATAACATCTAAATGGCCCATTTGAAAGCAAGATCTTCAAGGAAATATTAATACCTGAGGAGCAAAGGCACATGAAGTGGAAACACAAGACATTTAAAGTCAGATATAGGAGAAGGGTAATTCGGTATCGTTTCCAAAATGCCCCTTTTAACTTCATTTTTGACGTAATTCCCTTGTTTAACAGGAAGCATCGGTATTCAAGGAACAACTCAAGAAATTGATTTAAGCATAATACATATCGACCAAGCAAGCATATGGATGTAACACATGTCAAATTCACCTAACTTGGTTTAAAAGATGTGGAGTTCTAGAGCCGATTCAATTAAATAAAAAAAGAAGCGCCCATGGACACTACCAACGCTTCGGCCTGGTGGTATGGGGAATGAAGTGGTCCGAGAACGGCCGGGGTTCGATCCGGAAACGGCAACGAGGTTGCCATGTAAAAAAATTAAAAAAAAAACTTTTGCATCTCTTATTTTTGCAAAAGGAGGAAAATGCTTGGACTAATGAGACCAAAGACCTGAGATTCTCTTCAAGCCTTAAAACAATACGTTCATTCCGCTGTTTGCCGCCAAATGGTGAAACTAACCAAGGGTAATGTTGTGTCATCTCCAGTTTTACGATCCCTAAGGATTCATGTACTAACACATTCCCTTTTGTTCTTCGTAGGTCGCCCGACTACTAAGGCACGGTAAGTACCCTTCTTCTCAAAATCAAATGGAAAATAAATGGAGAATTTCCATCGCAAAAAAGAACATTTAGTGTTTTTCAAGAAACAAGCGCAAAAAATGGAAATTGAAGAAAGAAGTTTTCCACAAAGTTTGCAAAAATCTTCTTTACCTTTAAATTGTCCATCCACTCGACGGATCACTCATTTTGAATCAAAATTTCCTATGGAGATTAATACACCCAGATGATCTGAACAAAAATGAAAGGTGATATTACTCATGCCAAGTGAGAAATACTTAGGATGAGGAAATGCAGGCCATTTCCAAACATGTCCTTTAAGCACTTAGGGATTCGAGCGAAAAAGAAAACCTGTGTTGTTTAAGGTCAATGAATTCATTCGCAAGCGGTACATAGATCAAGATGATAAGAGGCATTTCTTTCATCTATCATATACACCATAGGTGACAATAGTTAGCCCATTTGAGCCTTTTAATGTGAAGAATTTTCTACAAAATACCCCTGTCAAGAGCCACCCCACGATGTGGCAATTATGGAGGTTTGGGTTGACATTATTTGGAGAGGAAAGATGAGAAATGTTTCTTTGCTCTCACTTGCATAAATATTTTGTGGTCACTTCAAATGAATTCTTATGGAAACTAGAAGCATCTCGAGGTGAAGAAGAGCATTCATTTCTCTACCCAAACACAGATACCCATTGCTTAAACCATATTGAGCCTAACTATTCATTTTTAAAAAACCCGAGTGGTGATTATCTCCCCACATTGGGGGCAGGGCACATGATTTACCAATGCAATTGGTGTTTATATGAGAATATGAAAAGCATCTCGAAAGTCCTAAGAGCTCAAAAAGTTCAAAAGAGCAAAAGTCAAGTGAAAATTAAGGGGCATGAAAAAGCAGTGTGCTTGGTAAAAGCAAG
Organism: Eucalyptus curtisii; assembly: GCA_017140595.1. Lineage (NCBI taxonomy): Eukaryota > Viridiplantae > Streptophyta > Magnoliopsida > Myrtales > Myrtaceae > Eucalyptus > Eucalyptus curtisii. The sequence continues at coordinate 15,089,644 of CM029502.1, forward strand.
GCCAATGCCCAGAAAAAAAAAAAGTAGTAGAAAAACAATTGCATCAAGAGGAATATTTCTGTGAAAGCAAAAATGGCAAAAAAAGAAAAAATGTCTGCATTGAAAAGAAAATCATTGCAAATGCAAAAGCCATTATGTTAAGATGACTAGTCAAAGTCAAATGACTTTCGAGACAATTTGAATTTTAAAAGTCGAGTGCTTTTAAAGAAAATGGATGATATGGTAATGATACCATGATAATCACCAACTCTCAATCCCCCCTTTAACAAAAAGTTCTAAGCCTTTTGAGCTAAGCCCTTTTGAACCTTTCCCCGAATCAACATCACAACCCACTTCCAAAATCTCTTCAGATTGGGATGCTTCAAAGTGGAAATAAGGATTTTCTAAAGAAGATGCCGCTCGAAGAAGTGAGAGCAAGGTTGTCTTATCTCATCTTAAGGTTTCTTGACTTCTGAACTCGGCGAAGATGTTGATCAGTGATTAATTCATTTCATAGCCAATGATGCTTATCCATTGCTAAAACCATGACCAAACCTGCACTACGGTCCTTCTAAAAGACCTCTTTGATTAGTCAATGTGTACTTATTACGAATGATTCAAAGCCTTGCACACTGGAAGAGTGAGATTGAGTGATCAGTTTATTTCCCACATGAATAGATGGGATCAAACAGCCCTTTTCTTGAGAATATGCGAGAAGCCCTTTCTGACCAGGGGTCCTTGCTTGGCATACTTAACAAACCTTTCTCATAAGTCGAGGTCATTTCGACAAGGACTTTTCTCCCAAGAGAATTTGACGATTAATGATATCATCCGAGCATGATGACAATTTTGTGAGTTTGTCAAGTGGTCAGGATTAGTTTGATTTGTTTATGCAATCATTGCCTTCTCATTACCGATACACTTTTGATATTTGTTTCTAATGACATGTGCTAAAATTGATCTCATCTAGTATGCTTTCGCTACTAGAATACTTGTTATAATGAAATCTATTTGATGTGTAGTACCCATTTCAGAATATTGTCGAATGATAGGTTCCTCCAATGAAACCACGCAATTTCAAAGGGTTCATGTGTTAGCCTTAAACCATGCATTTTCAAAAGGTTCTTGGTTATCCTTAAACTTTGCAATTTCAAAGGGTTCATGAGTTAGCCTTAAACCATGCATTTTCAAAAGGTTCTTGGTTATCCTTAAACCTTGCAATTTCAAAGGGTTCATGAGTTAGCCTCAAACCATGCATTTTCAAAAGGTTCTTGGTTATCCTTAAACCTTGCAATTTCAAAGGGTTCAAGGGTTAGCCTCAAACCATGCATTTTCAAAAGGTTCTTGGTTATCCTTAAACCTTGCAATTTCAAAGGGTTCATGGGTTAGCCTTAAACCATGCATTTTCAAGAGGTTCTTGGTTATCCTTAAACCTTGCAATTCACAAGGTTAGTGGGTTAGCCTTAAACCATGTACTTTCAAGGTTCTTGGTTATCCTTAAACCTTGCAATTTCAAAGAATTCATGGATTAGCCTTAAACCATGCATTTTCAAGACACAATTTCAAAGGGATCATGGGTTAGCCTTAAACCATGCACTTTCAAGAGGTTCTTGGTTATCCTTAAACCTTGCAATTTCAAAGGGTTCATGGATTAGCCTTAAACCATGCATTTTCAAGACACAATTTCAAAGGGTTCATGGGTTAGCCTTAAACCATGCATTTTCAAGAGGTTCTTGGTTACCCTTAAACCATGCAATTCCAAAGGGTTTATGGGTTGGCCTCAAACCATGCATTTTCAAGACACAATTTCAAAGGGTTCATGGGTTAGCCTTAAACCATGCATTTTCAAGAGGTTCTTGAAAATCACAAGTTTAGTGGGATTGCCTTAAACCACAAGGTTAGTAAATTTGCCTTAAATCACACGGTTAGTGAAACTGCCATAAACCACACGGTTAGTGGGACTGCCTTAAACCACAAGGTTAGTGGGTCTGCTTTAAACCACACGGTTAGTGGGTCTGCCTTAAACCACACGGTTAGTGGGACTACCTTAAAACACAAGGTTAGTGGATCTTCCTTAAATCACACGATTAGTGGAACTGCCTTAAACCACACGGTTAGTGTGACTTCCTTAAACCACACTATTAGTGGGATTGTCTTAAACCATAAGGTTAATGGGTCTTTCTTAAACCATACGGTTAGTGGAACTGCCTTAAACCACACGGTTAGTGGGACTGCCTTAAACCACACGGTTAGTGGGACTGCCTTAAACCACACGATTAGTGGGACTGCCTTGAACCACAAGGTTCGTGGAACTACCTTAAACGACAAGGTTTTTGGGTATATCCTTAAACCACACTTTTGAAATTGTTCACGGTACATCCCTAGATCACGCTCTTTACATTAAGCTCACTTGCATTTTCATTTTGCCATTGTAAAAAAAAAAAAAAAAACAAAAATTAGGTGTCACCTTATCTTTAAAAGAAATCTCTTTGAGCTTCCTTCCAAAGAGGGGCAGCTCTTGACACCTAAATTTTAGCCCAAAAATCATCTCCGAAAAAATGGGAACTTGTTTTTCCACAAAACTATTTCATGTCAAATTCTTGCATATATTTTTTTTAATGGAAGATGCTTTTCCTTTAAAAAAAATTAAAATATTAAAAAATATTAAAAATATATTTTAAAAAAAAAAAGAAAAAAAAAAGCTGGGGCCAATGATCTAAATGTGACTAGCCAAGCTCAAGAGGTCGATTGGAATTAAAATGGTAAATTGGGGCCAAAATGTAATTTCCAAAAGTTGAGGGACCAATTCGCAAATTTTGTAAAATTTCACCCGAGCCCTTAAATCATCATCTTAACCCCCAATTGAGTTGAAATTGAACTTGGGTTAGGTCTAATTAATCGAATTGGGCAAAAATGACAAAATTACATTGAGTTGGGCATTTTCGGGCAAGAAAATGGTCAACTTTGAGGGACTCTCTCGCAAAATTGGGTGGAGATAATTGCGAAAAATGGTCAAGATCTTAAACCACTATACATGAGATTCTTAATTGATCAAAAATCGCAGCCAAATTGATGGATTAAAGCACCCAAACTAGCTGGCAAAAAAAAAAATAGTCTTTCTTAAAGAGCTTTTTTCTTTTTCTTTTTCTTTTTGCCAGGGCAAGATTAGTGCATTTGAGAAGCCCACGGAAACCTCTTGAAGTTCTCTTTCTTCTCCTAAAATCCGAGAAGGAGAAGGCAATATCGAATTAAATTCCACCTCTGGTTTCATTTTTACTGTGACATCCTGAAATTCGAGCCCTCTGAGGGAGGAATGAATGTGAATTTCGTCAATGCGTTGTTGGTTGATCTCACTCAGAATTGATCACTCCTGAAATACTGACCTTGAAGGGAAAGGCTAATGAGGATAGAACTCGTACGACTAAAGAACTTGACCTGGGAAAACGACTTGACCGTGAGACTTGCGTGAGGACGATCCTGTAGATAAGCAGGTTGATTTCAAGGACGACAAGAAGTCGATCCGCGGATAGAACATAATGGAACGACGGGTGATTTCACTTACTGTTATTGAACCCGCGAACAACCCTATGTCGATTCTTAGTAATCGTGTACTTTGAAATAAGAATCTATCCTCTGTAAATTCATGTAGTCAATGACGCCCATGTGTCAAGATGTCTTGAACATGGTGTGGCACGAGTCAATTACGCGTGAATCCTCGAAGCCGCCTGTCAGTCTGAGTTATACCAAAATTGCATGTGGGCGAAATTGACATGGCATGAGAGTCCATGTTTGGACTTCGAATGTTAGGGAATGTCCGGAACGAACTTTGGATGAAGCTACTTCAACAGTCGCCAGAGCCAGTTAAGCTGAGCAATTGGAAAATGGATTTTCGGACTGAGGAAGCGAGCTCGTGTGAGGATGTGAGCTAGGCCAAGTCAGTGTGGGCCTTAGGCCTAAGGTAGGACAGCCACCATAGTGGGCTCAAAGCAAACAAATGAGCCGATTGGGCCCAAACCAACTTTTCATCTTTCAAGCCCATTTCCTAATCTTAAGCCCATTTGAGCCCAACCAATTCCCGAGCCCGTTACTATTCATTTCCAAGCCCAATTTTTAGGCCTGCCCATCAATTTCAGGCCAAGGTCAGATTGGTAATTTGTGCAAGGTGAAATGACTATTTTGCCCCTAAAAGTGTGTGGATAAGGGCAAAGGAAGAGAGAGAAGGTGGGGTGCGGGCATGGGAACTTGAAGCAAGCCTTCAGTGGCTTTGATGAGGCCTTGACATCTCTCACGTCACTCTCTCTCTCTCCCCTCCTTCGGCTCTCTCTCGACGGAGCTCTCTCTCAGTTGTTCTCCCTCTACTCTAGTTTTTGTTCCAGCAGACCCTCCTCCAAAGAGCTGAGTTGATTATTGGCTTCCCGGACAAATCAACTCCCGTGCCACCCACCATTGTCTTCGGGACACCCAGACCGTCCGCCTGGACTTGGACATTTGCCGGTCAGAGCCACCGATTGACCCGTCGGCAGGCCAGAATTCGCCGGTCGCCAGTCCGCCTGGTCTTATTATGCTCCAACTGACCTTTCGTCAAAAACTCGAGTTAAAAGTGGTCATATCGTGGGAATCAGCCAACGCTCTATCCACCACCACGACCAAGAGAGACAGCCCGTTCCAACGAGCTCGACCACACCCCAAACAGAGCCGCTGGTCGTCCCAAAATCCGGCGAGAAGACGTCGCCTGCCGGACTGCCCGATTCCGCCTCGCTCTGCCTGTTTCGAGTTTTCTTCGATTTTTCTCCCATTCCAACCCAAGTTTCACCCATACCAACCACCAACAAGACTCCCTTGACCCCCGGGAGCCACCGATTGCCGACCACCCGCTCGTCGAAGCTCCGATCAACCTGTTTCTTCACCGTTCGGCCGCCCGGTTACCTCGCCAAGCCATCCACCGGTCCACTGTCGCCATTCCCGCACCAAACCAGCTTCATTTCCCTTGTTTGCAGCTCAAATCAGAGGGGGTAAATAGTGGGTTTCCAGCAAGGTGTCGGGCCCGTTTTGAGGCGTTTTCGGGCCTCGAATCCTAAGCTCGCTTTGGAGAAAAGTGACCCCTGCGCCGTTCCCGTCGGTTTGATCCGACCCGCGTGTTAAGCAAGTGGATTTTGCTCCCTAATCCCTTATTAGTATGCTAATGATGCTTTGGGGTTGTTTAGATTTAATTAAGTGCAATTAGGTGGATAGATTAGATTAGAATAATTAAATTAAGGATTTACCTATGCATGTTAGGAGAATGGTTAGTGTACTTAGCAAGTAGATATGCTCTATTATTTATTGAATTTACGGGCTCGTCTCGGCTTCCAATTAGGCATTACGGGCCTAAATTGGATTTATTGTATTTATTTAATAATTTTCGGAAATTTTTTATTTAATTATTTATTTTTCAGAAATTAGGCTGAGATAGCCAACGACCGGAATTTTATGCTGATTATTGTGGTGCAGCTCGTTTATTTAATTGAGCTTTATTTCGTGTTGAATTGAATTAATGATGATTGTAGAAAAATATTCCCAAATTATTTAATTTTGGTAATTGAGTGGATAATTACCAGGTGTCGGTTTACAGTGCCAAAAATATGTTATGCGTTGTTGAAACTGGTGAAATATTCAAAAAAAAAGTGAAATTATGATATTTTGGCTAAGGCCGACTGCGTCTTCACCCACGACTATTTTTATCGTGAATGATAAAAATGAGGAATTGATTTGGTAGTCAGGACAGTATACTATATCATCCTACGAGCTTTGATATGTCAGCTTAGCGAGAGCAGTATGCTAGTGTACTATATCAACCCACGAGTGATATGTCAGCTTAGCGCGAGCAGTACACTTTATCGGCTTAGAGTGAGCATCAGGGGTATATTATGTCAGCCTACGGGTGATATGTCAGCTTAGTGAGAGCAGTATACTAGTGTACTATATCAACCCACGGGTGATATGTCAGCTTAGCACAAGCAGTACACTTTATCAGCTTAGAGTGAGAATCAAGGGTATACTATGTCAGCCTAGTGGGTTAATATGTCAGCTTAGCGAGAGTAGTATACATGTATACTATATCAGCCTATGGGCGATATGCCAGCTTAGCGAGAGCAGTATACCTTAACCTTGTCAGCTTAGCGCGAGCAGTACACTTTATCAGCTTAGAGTGAGCATCAGGGGTATACTATATCATCCTGCGGGTGATATGTCAACTTAGTGAGAGCAGTATATTGGTATACTATATCAGCCTGCGAGCGATATGTCGGCTTAGCGAGAGCAGTATACCTTAACCTTATCAGCTTAGTGCGAGCTATACTATCTATTTATCAGCTTAGAGTGAGCAGTCCTGATATAGTTAGACTTTATAGATATTATTGATTAAATTGACCATGGGATGGTTCAATGACATGAAATCGACTAGGTCGATTGATCGATGATTCGATTTGAGTTCCGAATTGACGTGATGACATGATTTAATGATTGATTGATGTGATTTGAGGCATCTGTAAATGTTATTAATTTACATGATGGAACTGCGGCCAAGGTAAGTCCTCTGACTCATGTTGTGCTTAGGCAGCCTCTAGAGTGTATTGGATTCCTAATCGGGTCTTAGGGGGTAGAACTTGCTGAGACGTAGTCTCATCCCGGTTGTGGGACAACATTTCAGGTCCCTAGATGCAGCAGACTTGGATTTTGAAGATCTCGAAAGTCCGGTGCAGTCTACTGAAGGCTCCAGTTGGAGTGTGGAGGATGATGAAGAGGAGGACGAGGACCCGTAGTTTGTGGAACCCCCACCCCTGCTTGTAGACCTTGATTCTAAACTTTTTTAAGTTGAATCTGGCGTAGTAGTCCACCATATATATATATGTGCACTGGTTTGCAATGTATATAAGTGTGGTTGTTTTTTAAAGTTCGAAATTTAGTCCTACTTTCCTATCCCATTGTTTTATTGTCTGGGGATTGTTTATATGCTTCCACATGCGTATTAAAAAGAAAGGGTCGACGATGCGTCATGGGACGTCGCTATTAATCGACCAAGGTGAGGGATGGGTGCGTGCCCGAGGATCGGGGCGTGACATTTACCACCCATTCTATCTTCGTAATTTAATTTAACGGGAATCTTCGCCTTGGAGAGCTCAATTAGCATTTGAAGAGGAAGAAGGCTATGATCGCAAGCACATCAGTGGAAGTCCTGTGGCAGAGTTGAGTATCAAACGGGTATTCCGCTTGCTCTTATGCACTTTAGGGTTCGTGCCCACCAATCGTTTGAAAGATTGCCAATGACAGGTTGGATGGATTTTGCGTGCATTACATGGAATCCCTTATCCGTTGATGAATCGATATGTTGCCTTTTTTCTTATTGGGGCATGCTTTGTGGACAAGTTTTTAGCTTGAGGACCTTGACTCACGATGGAAGTTAGTCTTTGATGGTTCCTTGTACAATAAAAACGCCGCATAGTTGATTAGGTGCTTTCTGTGCGTGCAGCCAAAAGAATAATTAGTCTTTCAATGGACGAGAATGTGGGGTCCTCTTTGCCAGAAGATATCCTCGACTAGTTGTTTGCTTATTCTAAAACCACAAGTCTAGCGGACGCCTCAGAAGTTCTTGCAAAAATATCAAGAAATGCAGGCCAGCATGCGGATCTTGCTTCAAGGAGTGTCCCTGCTTTGATACTTGATCTAATTCAAGAACACTTGGAATATTAGAATTCTGAACTTCAGGTACCATCACTGAAGCTTATGAGGAACCTATGTGCTTGGAGAGTTTGTAAATCGGGATACTTTAATCTAGAAGAATGATGTTAGGATCATTTTAATGTTAGGATCATTTTAACCGTCTTGAGGGCTCTGATGCACACTACTGCCTTAGATTGTGGAGCCGTCAGGATAGCCCTCCAAGCTCTAGCAAATGTCTTATTGACTGGAGAGAGACACCAGCAAACTATTTGGGTTCAATTCTTTCCGAATGAATTTCTCATGCTTGCAAGAATTTGGAGCCAAGACATAGTTGATCCTTTGTGTATAATACCATATACTTGCCAAGATGGGAACCCTGTACGCCTAGCAGAGCTATGTGGAGATCCTGGTTTCTCTTTGGTGTCAGAAATTGCTCGGACTTCTTTAGTAGGTACGTTCCATTTTCGCTTACTTCTCTTTAGGCCATGTTCTCAATTTCTTTTCCTCCCACTTTGATTGAACCTAATCATGTTCTTGTCTTCGTCACATACTGTCATTTTCTCTTGTTTGACAGTTGGATTTCGAGAAGAATGGTTTAGGTTGCTTCTCTCAGTAATCTGCTCAGAAGAATCACATTTACCTACTTTATTTGCCAAACTAGCTGTTGCTACTGCTTATGACAGCAAAGATGTCCGAATGGGCTTTGATGAGTTTTCGCCAGATCAAGCGTTTCTCATTAGCATCCTGTGAGAGAATAAATGATGTCACCATCTCTACCGAGTTTACATTATATGCAGATTCTTCAGAAAAGCTAGTAGGCTTGTTGATTTTTCCGGGGGAGGGCAAGTTAGGTCTTCCTACAGGGTCCTCTCATATTGATATCCTTGGTTACACACTCACCATGCTGAGAGATATATGCGCACAGGATGGTGCACGAAGACTCATGGGAAATACAAAAGACACAACAGGCACACTTTCTCCTCACATCTTTTGGATTCAATTCTGAATTTGCTCCGTGAACTTGAGCCTCCTTCAATTATCAGAAAAGCCATTAATCAGGGTCAGCACCAAGGGAATGCAGATTCTAAACAATGGAAACAGTGCCCTTACAAAGGGTTTCGGAGAGATACTGTTGTAGTCACTAGCAATTGTTTGTACAGGACGAGGAGCGTGCAGGATGAGATCAGATGCAAGGATGGGGTTATTCTGCTTATGCAGCAGTGCGTTGTGGATGAAAATAACCCGTTGTTGAGAGAATGGGGTATTTGGACAGTCAGAAAACTTGTTTGAGGGAAATACCAAAAACCAACAAGCAGTTGCTGAATCGAAGCTCCATAGAACTGTTAATACACTGGAGATTGCAGAGCTTGGGCTTCGAGTGGAGTTGGATCAAAAGACTGGAAGACCAAAGCTTGTAAATTCTGCCTGAAAATTGTCAAATGTCTATTAATCCACTCGACCAGCATACCCTTTTCCGTAGTTCTTAAATTTTTCCTTGATGTGTTTCTCTAATGTTTTAATCAACAGAAATTTGCTCCATGTTATCCTGGTGGCAATCTTTGTCCCAAGACATTGAGGGAAAGCGAGACTAAAGAAATTTTGATGCAAAGCAAGACTAAAGAAATTTTTATGCATTAGATTGTTCTTATAATGTTTGTTTTGAAAGAGAATTCTCATTTTCACTTATAAAAATACGTTTTCAGGACTACAGGCGGTGACAATAGAGAGTTTTTCTCGTTTTCCTTATCTGTAATAAAAATTTACTCTTATAGAAATAAAGGACCAAGGAAGTATCGGAAACCTATATATATATGGTTAAGGGAAGTGGTCAATTAAGAGAGGATTATGGCGATCACCGTATGATAGTGTTGAGCAGTTTCTTTCATCTACAGTTGGTAGCTATTGAGAACATTAGTTTTCAAAGATATAGAAACCGAACACCTTGCTTCTTCTAGTTGATTTCTCAGACTTTATACGTGCACTGTTTTGTTATTTCAGTGTTCCTTAAATGGTGAAATCTGGCTTATCTCGACTTATAACCTATGCCACTTTGTTATTTTCATTAGTTCTAGGACACTTGTGTGATGCGATCTCAAGCGTTAACGGCATAAAGGCATACCAAAGCAGAAGCATACAGTATCCACCTGGCAGGGTCATACTTATAGAATGCTCTCTGTGGTAGTGCGCTAATCATGATGAATTTATCTAACAGCTCTAAGCAGAAGAAGACTTTCCCATAGCGGGGGCAACTCTACTAGTTGGGCTGCCTTTGATCTATAGCATTGACAAGGACATGATCTTGAATCTGAAATTGAACATAATCCTTTCCCACCAATATGAAAAGCAATTGTCTCGCTGAACCCTGTCAAAATCTTGCGGGGAACAACAACTCTCTTATAAGAAGCCTTTCTCGACAGTTCTCTGGTCTTCTATAGATTTTCCAGGTTTGGCACACAATGGAAATGAAGAGCTACAACTGCTTTCTAATGATTCCAGTAAGGTACAAGGTACCAGTAAGAATTTGATACAAGAGAGCCGCAGAGCAAAACTTAAGAAGCTCAAGGAACTTCATTCCTGGGTTGAGAACGAGTTGATTGTGGATACTGTTGAAGCTCTCGACAATGATTTTGTAAAGGCCTCGACTTAGCTGGAAATATGCTATCTGCTGGGCTCTTTGAAGGAGATAAAGAATGCAAAAAGGGCAAAACAAAATACTTTCTTCTCGGAATTCTTACCATGATGAGTTAATGAGGAACAAAGATTTTTGTCCAGGAAATCCATTCTGACAAAGGATGTTCCATCCTGGAAAGAACATTAGAGCCTGAGAATATTTACAATAGCAGTTGCTAAAAGCGAAATGGGGATCCGACTTACCTAGCCATGAAATGCATAATTTAGAAGGACTTCCCTGATCTCTCCTAAAGAGAAGATTCTGTTGCAAGAACTTTGTACATGTAATTCATTTTCTTATTATGATTTTAGTGGCATATATATAGATTTTTATTACAACCCAATTAAAATCGAAAAAGAATAACATATAAATTGCTCCTAATTGTGTTTGACTATCCGCTTATAACTTTCTTTATCTCATTATGTATTTCATCTAAAGTCAAATGATTGAACATTCATTTTATCCTAAAAGATCACAAACTAAATAAATAACCTACACCAGTATTTTCCAACCAATTTTATCTTTCATCTTTTCATTTTTTCCGTTTATTTTTATTTAATTTTTAGTATTTATTTCTTTTTCTTTCCCTTTCTCAGTCCGTATCTGATGCGTGGGCCTCTCAAATCTCTTTCTGCCTTCTTTCATTCTCCTTCTACGTCCAAACATTTAGCACTCACTGATCAATCACGCGAAGATTTTCATGGACACAGGCTCTACACTTTAATCAATGACGCGGCCCAGTATAGCGCTGAGAACGGCGCAGCACAAACATGCTTTACCCCATCGTCGTAGCCTCCGACCACCACAGGACTCACACCCACACTCGCCGATCACCACGCGAACACACCCAAATAAACGGAACTCAAAGACAGAAAAAGAAACAACGCGCGAGAGAGCATATGTTAGGACCGGGTATACAGAACGATGAGAATCTTTCTCTTAATTCGAATAGAGGTCAAGGCCTCTGTTTCCTTCGTAAGCGATAGAAACAGAGCGAATGGAAATTACCATGGTGATTTGGATTTCTAGCCTCGTCCGGTGAGCTGATCGGAGAATGGAGGTCCTAGACGTGTCAGCAAAGAAGATGGGCACCGGCCAAGGAGCTCCGAATGGAACAGAGTACTTCAAACTTCCCACCAGAAAACAGGGCAGAAAAGAGGAGTTTCGGCACGGGCAGTGGGAGCGGCGGAAATCGACGGCCACGGCAGATTTCTGGCGATTGAAAACGACGAAGAAGACCTGTGAATGAGAGAAATCAGTGATAATCTTTCATTAGCTCTCGGCTCCTTCAAAATTCATGCTCTGTGTTCGGGTACACGTGTAATTAAAATCCAGGGAATTGTTATACACGTGCAATTAAAACCAAAGTACAATTTTTGGGGAAAAATTCCGGGGCCAGACAACAATTCATGGTTAATTCGGAGATTGACAACAAATTATTTTTCAGAATCACTCGCCCGAGTAAGCACTCAACGGTCACAACGGTCACAAAGCCCTACTATTTCCTAATCTGAAACTCTCGTATCTCACTGGTTTTCCACTCAGTATTCTCATCTTCTTCAAGTATTTCCTAATATTTCCTAATTTGCAATCGCACCAGCTTTCTTCTTCCCCTCCCTCTCACCCCTTCTTCGTCGCTCTCTCTCTCTCTCTGAAAACCCACGATCATCATCTTTTCATCTCTCCATCACTTGGCGATAATGGGGTATCAAAGTTTTCCAGCGGCGACGGTCTATTTTCGGTCTGCAAACCGTCTTTCAAAGGGGGAGAGAAAGACGAAGTTCAATTTCTCATCTCTTCATCTCTTGGCGGATGCAGCTTCATTGGTCTCCGAGGGAAAGCTAAGTCTCGCGGCTCCCTTCTTGGATCGTGATGATGAGAAGAAGGTCGCCGTCATGACCACCAATACTTCTGGGTCAATCGATGTTGGATGGACCGTTAAGAAGAAGAGATCACCGCGAGCGCGAAGGCTGACAATCCATTTGTCGTTGTCCAGAACAACAAGCAAGAGCCTTCAAGAGTTGTCGCCGAGCACTGCAAGAAGCGTTCACGCACACTCGATTCCTCCGAAACCCAAGAATTGGGTAGAGTTTCCAAGAAACCCAAGAAAGCTCCCAAGATGGATCTCGCTGCTCTAATCGGACCAAGCGAATTGCCAACAAAGTACGTGGACAAAATACAGGAAATGCATGGTCAAGATATGACACTCGTGGTGGAGAAGACACTTACTGCCACAGACATGAGCCGGGGCCAAAGTAGGCTCTCTATACCCAACAAGCAGATAAGGCAAGGTTTCTTGAGCGAGGAAGAGATCCGGATCCTAAATAGGAAGGAGGGCATTAAGGTTTCCCTCATTGAGCCGTGTCTCGAGGTTTCTCGCGGATTACGACTCAAGAAGTGGAATTACACGAGCAAAAATTTTTCTTATATGCTGACGGAGAGGTGGAATGCAGTTGCGCATCCTTACACACGGAATGAACTCATGGAGGATGTCGTCATTCAGCTTTGGTCCTTCAGGGTGGATGGCAGCCTTTGGTTTTGCCTCAGGAAAGTTGAAGCACCAACAAGGCAATGGAAAGGATGGCTGTGATCTTCCTCCTATTTCGTGAAGAGAAAATTCATGATATTTCTCTAAGTTCACTACGGTACATAACTAGTTAGCTTCACTTTTCTTATACTTTTTTTAAAATTTCGATGTCTAGGTAATTTCATTTTTTTCCTGTTATTTCGGGACCGCTATTGGCGTCTCGATGAATTTAGGAAGTGATAGGAATTGGTGTAGTCCTCATAGATCAACAGTGGTTGATCATGAGTTTTTTTATGGAGTTTTTTGTTGCTCTCGAGTTTTTCTTTTTTTGTATTTTCGGTTGGATTTTGCACAGGAAAGTGCATATGGTACTATGGAATCAATGATCATTGGAATGGCTATAGACACTAAAGTGTCGATTTTTCCATATTGAGATCTTTTGAAAATTTTAGCTATTTTTCATATGCCAATGGATGTCGTTGTTCAAGAAACGTGCACGGTAAAGAACTCAAAGTCATAAAGATGACAACGTAGTGAGTCAATAGATAAAAAGGGTATTTTTAGTCAATCACAAGTTTGATTGACACCCACCAATAATATGTGCAAGAAGAAGATTGACATCGGACAAACCAAATTTCAGAACTCTTGACCGGCAAATTAAAAAAATCTATTCGAAATAATACATCCACTCATCGTTGGACTCATATAAATGCACCAACCAGAACAGACAATACATTATCAAACGCTCTTAAATTATGAATGTATTAACTTGTCACAAACCAAACCACCTAGACCATATAAATGAAACATGGCATCAACAAGCCAATCTTTCCTATGAAATATGTCCAAACATGCCACCATCAATGTGGTAATACATAATAGAAACTGTCATGAACCTTGTGAAGGATGTAAAGTCATTGTCTATATCTCTTAGTATTCACATGATCAAATTAGCTAACTGAGCTCAAAGGAGTAACAAAAACTCCGATTGTATATAGGCTACGAAATGCCATGTTGACTATGGTTAAAACCCTTTAAAATTACCTAGGCTTTTCCACGGGTAGAGTCGTCTAAATATCTATTTATGGAGAGTACACCAGAAGCTGTCTTCAAGCATCCAAAAATGGAAAATCAGTAATTCATGAGAGATAAACCACTAGAACACATATTGGAAGTGTCTAAAATCCTTTGGCTCAGAGAAGACAAAGTAGTAGCAGCAGCATCAACTTACGGGTTTATGATGCTTTTCCTTTTCTGAGTATTTAAGCTTGTTCTTTCTTTGGGAACCTCGGCTATGGGACTCAGTAACTCTGCTTCTTTCTGGTGTAGCGACACCACGGCTTGAGCTTTTGCTACAACCAATGCATCGTCATCTCCTGCAGGAAATATCATCTTTATTGCTCCACAATCTGCCAAAGAAGAAAATAAGTTATCAACATTTAGGCAGCACCAGAGATGGACAAAACAAGTATGCCTGAAACAAAGGGCAAGAATGCCTGGAACAAATGCTTGATAGAAACATTATGGGTAGGCATTCTATCTCAAGATAGTAGCCCAAGATCTCAATATCTCCGAATTTTTCAAAGTAGATATCCCTCTCCTTCTCAAGAGTATCCGCTGATGGCTTCAACTCTATTATATAATTTTTGTTGCTACTGCCAGAAATTACCCAATTTGCTCAACTACTTCTCACTTTAGTACCTCTTCAGCATATGTCGAACCTGCACTAGCAACGGTTCCAGAGGTCTTGGCTAATTGGTAAGTCAAGCTTGCAGATGGATCGACCTGACGCAGAGCCTCTTTACCCTCCTTGGAAGCCCTATCTCCAACAACAAAAGATATGCATCTAACAAAACTAAAACAACATCAATTTCAATTTTTATCCATTAAGAAAAATGAACAAGCATTGCATAAGTGACTAACCACATAGGAAGCTCCCTCTTTATCCCCTTGATCGTGGAATAAATCTAGCAACCTAGCATTCGCTGTTTAGCATACCACAAGAGCTGTTACGACCGGAATGTTAAGTGATTGAGACATTTGATCAAACAGTTCAGCTGCAAGCCCTTGGTTCAGGGCATTGCCAATACAAATGAAGAACAAAACACAGAGAACCAACTGCTGCGCATCTCTCTCTCAGGTTAATCTGTCCGTGTGAGCGCGTGATGAAGTGAAAGAGGAGAGATTCAACACGACACAAGAAGGCGGGACGTGCGAGCGAGACTTCCATGTTTGGGAGAGTCTTCTAGAGGTGGTGAAGAAACACAACATTCTCTCTGCCATATGGAAAGGCGGGATAGGGGTTGTGGAAATTGTGAAAAACTATTTCTAAAATTACTTATTCGACCTTATCTTTTTAAATTTATTATTGTCGATTATCACCAATTCATGCCTAAAATAGTCATTTAATAAATAAAACTTCGAATGAATTATTCTCACAAAGCTTTTTCTCAGTTCATGTCAAAATACTACGAGTTTCAAATAAATTGTGCCCCCTCGCGTTTAACTATATGTAAGGGAAATATTTTTTTGTGATTTTCATAAGAGACAAGGATAGTGTAGTAAATTCGGCTTGTTAACGTGCCCGGTCTCCACCGTTTCTTCACAAGCCCATGAAGATAAAGAAGAAAATGGTGGGCCCGGTGGAAATCTGTTCTTCATGTTTTCCTCCCCTAAACTTTCTCAAATTCTTTTCAGATGGCCGTTTCTCACATTTTCTGCCAATATCCCTTCTCCCTCCGTGCTTCGTCCATCCAGACAGAGCGTTATTTAGAGCGTGTGAGAACGAGATAGATGTGAGTTATCTTAAGGAGGCCCAAAGAAGTGAGGCAAAAGGTGAAATAAATATATGCGGGCAAACTCATTTTACAAAATAAACAAGGAATTTTCTGGTATTTAATACCCAGCGTATATAATTGCGGGTCGATCCTTACCAAAAGAAATTTCTAGGGCAGATATTAGTGTCTGGTAACAAATGTTACGATAAAAAAAATTATCATGAATTTTTCATTGGTTAAAGCGAAAAGGGGTTAAAAACCACAGATACAACCGTTGGAACTCGCTAGAAGGTACTTTTCGAGGGATGATGGAAGTGCCTCTAAGTTATTGACGGTTCCAAGCACCACCATTACTTCCTTCTCATCAGACCTCAACTATCATTTTCACAATTTCATTAATCATTTTTCAGATAAACCTTCACCTAAACGGATGAGTCAAATCAATTTTAGGTCGGATTATAAATGGTCATTAATCCATGAACTCGTTTATGATCCATTTATCTGTGAAGTAAATTTTTTGATTCATACCTAATTTGACTTGACTCGACTCATCCACTATGAATTCAAGGTAGGGAAAATGCGATCCTTTATCCATGGTTGACTTGGGGATTGGGATTACCCAAAAAAACAAATAAATAAAAGAACAAAAGGAATTGCCCTACATAATTTAGTTAATCTGACTCGATATCGTTGATATCTAATTTTTAGTTGATGTGTAAATAAAGGTAAAATCTTAAGCTTAAGGTTTCCGATTGTGTGAAACCCTTTTCTTAAGCAAAAAGTGTCTTTTTTTTTTTTTCATTTCTTTTTCATTGATCCTTCATTTGTAAGTAACTTCCTAATCATTTTCATCGAAAACTCGAAAAGTCAAAAGTTGACTTTTTAGTTGACCAAAAACGCCAACCATGAATCAAAATTTGGCTTTTTGTACAAAAAGTTTCCAAATAATCCCAATTTCACTTTGGCCATAAAATATTTTGAAAAAAAAAAAACAAAGTTTTGGCCACAAATAGACATTTTAGTGATTTGATCAAAAAAATTAAAAATGTGAAAATTCACAAATCATCGCATTTCCTTCTCTCTCCGCTGAGATTGCGCATGTCAGGCTAGTAAAGGGATGCCCCTATGAAATATAATTATTAAATTTATGGATTTTGATAAGATGCGAACCTAAAATTGATTGAGATGATAAAAAAATCTAATTGTTTGTACTTGATCTGTGAGGAATCAAACGTTTGCTGAATGCTTAATCACACACTAATCAAGGATCAAATTCGAAAATGGTTCTCTTAAGGTGTTCTTGTAACTCAGACATGAACTTCTTACTTGCTTTGCCGACAAGGTATTACATAGGATTTACATCATGTGAAGATAACACACAAAAAAGCTGGTCAATAAAGAAAGAGAATTTCAAAATTCATGGATGAGGTCGATTGTAATTAACGAAGAAATGTCATATTTCCTAAATCTAGGTTACTGAATTGGTATACTAAATTAAATGTGACTAAAAGTTATTGGATACTTACTTTACTGCTCACTTTCAATCTGACATAAATTTTGTAGATTGATTTTACATATCTAGTATTGATTGGATGTAACAATATCACGCGAGAGACATAATAGTAGATATATGTCATTTTGATTATATTCAATGTCATTTCTAGGACTCGTGTTTTGCTCTGTCCCTTTCCTCTAACCACTCTCCTAAGGTGGTTAATTATCACTATTTAAATATACCATCGAGGCTGGGCGAGGATCACGTCGCTCTACTGAACTCCGATTACCTCCATCTCATTCTTCAACTTCTTCACATATACCCTGCCCGAGGCCTCCGACTCCACCGAATCAGCTGCGGTTGTCTACTCCGAGTAGATTGACCGAGCCAAGTCGTTTCTCTTGAACGTGTCGGGCAATGAGGCGGAGAGTCGTTCTCATATTGTGTGTGGCTGTGGCATCGGTTTCTTCTTGCTAATCTAATGTGGAACTCCTCAGTTATGTTCTTTTATTGGAGGAATGCAAACTTATCAGTAGGTAGATTATGCTAAAGGTTCCTTAATTATGGGCGAGCTGCATTTAAAGACTTTGAATTGATAAAGGTTTGATGCACCATTGTAGGGATTTCCCACTTATACCCTAGGCGAGCCCACTCAGCCACACAGTATACATGACATAGGCTGTGAAAATAGACCACCTGTCATAATTTCAAAGAGCAATAAAACTTAGAGATGAACATGATTTCAAGATAAAATCACTAGTCCGGTTCTCTATTTTTAAGGTATACAGAATAAGTTTCATGTATAAAAAAATGAAGAACTTGTTCTAATGAATATATTTTATATTTCAGGTGGAATGGAACTATTCACTCCTAACACAACCCATTTTCTCATGCCACCGGTGGAGGAAAGAGTGATCCCTTGACTTTTCTTGTTTCTCCTCTTTTTTGATTTTTTTTTCCTTTTTGGTGGCTCTATTTCCATACAGAAAATATTAAAGTACACACCTTTGTCAGTGTACTTTAGGAGCATATCCTCCGGATGAGATAAATTTTCACATTTAAATTTGTAATTATCACTTATCGATAAAATCAACGTGAACCCCGATTCTTGAATATCAACTCCTCAAGGTTTCATCTTGATTCTTAAACCGATATGTAATTCACCTGTAATCAGTAATTACGGCTATCAATGGATTATAATGGTGGCAAACAAATTTAAAAGCGAAGAAAATTGGAAACATGATTAGAGAGGAAAACAGAATCTAATCATAAGGCTCCGTTGAATGAGGTCGATATGCGACAAGACAGCATTTAAACTTTACAGAAAAGGGAGGCGCACATACCCTGTTCGGATTCTCCCAAATCTAGCATGTGTCGCAATATAGATTTTATCGTGAATTATCTAGAAATTCCCACCAGAATTAATTATGAGGGTTGGAGCTAGAAATGTTAAACGGGTGGGTCGGGTCGGGTTTAGATCAGGTCATTAATGGTTCGACTCAAATTGATCCATTAACCTATTTATGACTCATTTATGCTTAATATAAATTTTCCGACTCATACCTGACCTAACACATACCCGACTCATTTAACTAAACTTAAAAAAACTTATTTCTTATATATATTTTAAAAAAATGGCATTACTAAAATATTTTTATACAACACAAATTTAATGGACAATTTTTATAATTTTTAAAATAATTATTTTAAAAAATCGAATTTTAATTATTTTTTTATATTTTTAAAATTAAAATTTTAATTATTTTTTAAAATATAATTTTATTTTTTATTTTTTATTTTTTGTTCTTCTTCTTCTTTGGCCGGCGGCCGGCCATAGGCGAGCCTCGAGCTTGCGGATCCGCGAGCTCGAGCTCGCCCTCGCTGGATCCGGCGAGGCTTGAGCCACGCCCGACGTCGGCGAGCCTTGCTTGACGCCGGAGAGCTTGAGGCTCGCCTGAAGAAAAAAAAATGAAAGTAAATTAAAATAGAAAAATAATTACAATTTTGGTTTTTATAAAAAAAATATTTTTATAAAGTTAAATAAAGAAGAGAGGGTCTCTCTCTAAATGGGTTAATTTTTAATGAATTGATAAATGGGTCTTAAATGGGTCCGCTCTCAAACCCATTTAAGACACATTTATCTCAGCCTCTTTATTTTTAACCCATTATGGGTGCTTTGGAAAATAAGACTTGACCCATTAACGACTCATTTAACTAAAAATGGGTCTATAAATGGATCAATGACACATTTTAACATTTTTAGTTGGAGCTCATGGGCTCGCCCCGTCACCTCCTCCATCGCGACGCAGCGAGCATTTGCCGTCTTGCAGCCATCGAGCACCTTCTGGACAAGTCGGTGCCGCACGTGTTGTGACGATGGATCGCGACGCTGGTGGTGGCGTGCGTGTACCTCCTCCGGGTCTACTTCGTGTAGGCTTCTACATCGTGACGCATGCTTTTGGCAATTTCATGCTGAACCTGCTCATCGGCTTTCTCTCCCCTCAGGTCGACTCGGAGCTCTAGGAACTCGCTAATTGTACCGGCCCATCTCTCCCCATCAGCGACTCTGACAAATCCAGGCCCTTTGTCCACCGCCTCCCTGAGTTCAACTGTTGGTAGGTTTACGGTTGGGATCGGTTTGCATTAATTTTCGATGGGTAGTTGCAATTAGCTATCAATTGGATTTTGTGGATTTGATTTGCGTCATTTCAGGGGTGGAAGTTGGAATTGTGTTTTCCTGGTATTCTGAATTGGAGGTATTTTAGGGGTGGAGAGACTCGTTGTAGTTGACGATTTGTGCCTTTTAGTTTGGATGACTTGGGAGAAAGACTCTATGGATTGAAATGGTGAGAGATTGGAGAAGTCTTTTTAACATTTAGGGAGTGTTTTTGTGATGCTTTTCATTTGAAGATTGATCGTATTTCAGGGTGAATTGATTTGGCGGCACTTCGGCATTGATTGTCACGATTTGCTATTGATTGGATTTTGTGGAATTGATCCGCTTCATTTCGGGGAGGAAAGATGGAATTGTGTGTTCCCAGTATTCTAACTTCACACCTCTTAAAAACAATGCTTTGGAACTTTAGCTCAATTTTATCATAAAGCATTGCATCCATTACATAATTTAAACACCCAATAGAAGAACGAAAAGATAGAAAGATTCATGAGTAGAAAGTTGTAATTTTGCATAAAATGATCATAAGATAATTTTCGGGAAACATATTGCCATATTGAACTCGAAACTGCATGACAAATATAATTCATGCACTTTGAGTTCGACTGATCACATCTCCTTTTCACTAGGAGGTGAGACCACCACACTCCAGCATTTATCTGCAAAGTGGCTGCTAATAGTCAATTAGCCACAATCATTATTCCCATATTTTCACTGGAATTTTATCACTTGTAAGGCGCTCATCATATAATCTCTACTCCACGAGAAATCAAGAGCGTGGCCTGTAGTAGCCATAGGCTCCATAGAAGGTCTGTGCGAAAGTAAGCACAAGCAAAATGAAAGCAGCAATTAAGGAAATGATTGACCAAGGATTGCTGAAGTACTCAAGCTTGAGACTAGCTATCCAGCGATGCCAATTGTGGCTGGAGTAAGTGTTCACCTCCTCAGTCACTTTATAGAGATAGCTGTCATAGATCTCGAAGTTCACCTCCTTGGAAAGCTGGTTGAAGAGGTTAGCGACCTCAGCGTCGCTCCCAAGCCGGTGCTCGATGATCCCGCAATCATGGAGGTGTCCCACGTCCTCGGGGGAATTAATCAAGTTGACCTGAAGATTATGTATGAGGTGATGAAATTGTTGTAATTGATGTGACATTGCTCGAAGGCTATCAAGTTAAGGAAGAGCAACCTCGTCCCATCGTGAATCAAAAGCTGGGGGATCGTGAGGGTCCCGCCCTCGAATTTGATTTCCCATAACATGTTCGTCTCCCCTTTTCTAAACTTAATCCCGCCTTTCCGAAGCTCTATCACACAGGGGATGTGTTGTTGATGCTTTGGCTTTTGCTGCAACTCCCACACCCGCCTCTGCTCCCGCCACTGCTCCCACCTCTGCTCTCGCTTTCGCTCTTGCCTCCACTTCCGCATCGGCTCCCGCATCCACTCCTGCTCCGGCTTCAACTCCGGCTCTGGCTCCTGCTCCTGCTCCTGCTCCAGTTCCCGCTCCAGCTCCCGCTCCCACTCCAGCTCTCGCTTCGGCTCTCGCTCCTGCTCCAGCTCTTGCTTTAGGCCTGCGTACCAGAGGCTCCGCCGGAACAATTCAAGGCAAGAGAACCTGTCTTCCCTGAGTAATGGGTCGAATTCCAGCCTGCCGATACTAATGGAGTAAAGCATTTTCTTTGTAGGCGTCAGAGGGTAGAAGAATTGATGTGCCAGCTTGGCCAAGAGACCCGTCTGGTCAGGTTGGCTGCACAGGATGAAGAAGAGCTGCTCGAGTATGAAGAGCGGGATCTGATTCTCAAGCATGATCATGTCCCGTCGGATTATGTGCGCCAATCCCTTAAATGAGAAGATGGGGTCATTTGGATGGTAGCCGAGTTCATTGAAACCCACGGAGAATCCCCAAAACAACTCGATCACAAAGCACCCGTCGAGAACCATCATCTCTGCGAATTCGTCGCTACTCATATTTATCTTCCCCTCGTAGCAAGCGCGAGCTCTCTCCTCAACCTTCTTCACCGAGTCTAGATAGGGTACTATCTCGTAATTGTTGGTCCGCCTGAGCATGCGGTGGAGGCAGCGCCACTTGTGCCCCTCCATCTGGCGGAGGTGCTTTTTATCGTGGTAGTACGGACCGAGCGAGACGACCTGGGGGAAGTAGGCGTTGTCCTTGTCATCCTTGAGGTAGTGCGGGATCTGGTAACTGGAGAGCTTTTGCCATGGGCGTGCCTTGTTGTCCTGGCCAGCTTGCTTGAGCTTCTCTTTGATGGAGATGATCCACAAGGACTCAGGTGGCCCGGGCTCATCTTCGGGCCCATCGTCGACATCTTCGATGACCCACAGGGACACGGGTGGCCTAGGCTCATCTTTGGCCCTGTCGTCGACCCACAAGGACTCGCCTGGCGGCTGATCCTCGTGTCTTTGAGGCTGTTGTTGGTGCTGGTGGTCAATTATAGATTCTGTGGATTCGGCCCCGTCGTTGACCCCAATTCGGTGATCCTCGGGCGGTTCTTGCTGAGCCTTTTGGGGTGGGGATTCCCCAGTTTGTCCGCAGAGCATGGCAATAAAAACACGCTTCCTCAACCGGGACAGCCATTCGCGGCCTTCATCGAAAATTGAAACCATTTCTCGTGTAGAATTGGTCTATGTTTCACTGCCTCTGCGTTTCTTGGGTTTCACAAAGCAGAGTTGGTACTCTAATATCGGGTGTTGTTGGAACAAAGGAGAGATTATTCCAACTTCGCGATTCAAAACGAGTTATATAATATCCTAAGGGAGATAAACAATGCGGCTCACCTTGCCTATGCTACAAGGTACAATTATTGGATTTGCTTTGAATCGGACACTTCATGCTCCACGTGAAACAAGTATATATAGTTCCCCTGCTCCATCACAGAGAATGGTTGGGTTTTAATTTTGCCTCGCTTAGCCTTTTAATTAGATTTTCATAAGCCGATATAATTTAATTATCCAAATATAGTGGCATTTTGCATCTTGCATGCACTTTTAATCAAATTTTTAAAATTAATGTTGTGATTTACCTTGTCCAATGAACTTGGGTTGAGAGAAGAAGTTGGTTAAGGAGAGGAGGGAGTCTCCATTCTCCATAACCCATCACCTTTTTGCCAAGCTAGCAATGACATGTGATTTGAGAGTTTCATTCCTCACTTTTTCAAGCGACGCTGGAGGTGGAGACGTTTAGTTTCATGTGTAGGATTCGATTCCTATATTTTACAAAAAGGCAGGGGTAAAAATTTGAAAGTGGATTGAAAGTTAAAGTAGGACAAATAAAAAAAGAAAAAGAAAATAAAGAGCTAGCTTGGTTTAAATTATCCTGCAATTTCGAAGAAGCTTTGAAGGGAATTTCGGCGACAAGAGTAGAATGCGGGACACCACTCTCAACGTTAACTTGGGAGGCTTCAAAATGAAGCTTTGAAGGAAGGATTTTTTAGTGTGAGGCACACCACTTAAAGATTGTCTTCACTCTTTTGAGGGCAATATAGCCTCTTAATGAACAATGTCGTGACCCTCGCCCTTGTATAATCATATATTATATCTTTAACTTAATAATTGTATTTCTAAATAAATCATTGAAGTATAAATAGTAGACAATATCATAAATAACTTATGCGGAGCATTGAAATGATTAATCAGGATCGACTATTAAAGTGGTGATTGTTTTGTTCTCTCTTATTCTTATTATAGCTATTTTTTAGGAACTTTGATGCTATTCGTTGCTTATTAGTTATAGCATTTGTTGTTTATAAAATCAAACAATGTAATAAGCCTTGCATTACTTAAACTAGTCAACATATAGTGTTGTGGAAATGCTGCTTATTGGGATGGATATAAACATTAACGTGTCAATTTTTCAAGATTGAGATTGAAGTTTTGATTAGTTGAATTCCTTAGTGTGCTTTGAATTTACTGCCTCGATGAATGCGGTCAACTTTCATATTTATTGGTTTCCCAAACGTGAAAATGACTCGGAACATACAAAATAATTATAATAATAATAAGCTAATACTTTTCGCGGTCAAGTTCATTGCAACAAAATATGCTTTACCTCGCATGAGGCCAAAAGACATAAAAAGAGAAAGTCTCAATTGCATGTTTGATGTTTGTGACCATTTGGGTTGACATAAAACAAGTATTCCAGTTCATAAAGGAGCTTAAAGAATTACTTGCTGATGATCACAACCCACATCTAATTTTCATCACAATTAAGAATTGGTCCGTGTTTCTCTGTCTTTGCTTTAACTCTATCTTTGCTTTAAACGGGTTATCATCCTTTAACGCTTTCTAATAAAAAATATAAAAGTGGAATTGCTACTTTAATGGCTAGGGGTTTTGGAACAAAGGGGAGATTCTTCTTTACGGAGAAAATATTCAGGCTTCAGTCCAGTAGTTGATTACCAACATGTCCAAATGGGCCCACTAATTTCAACTTTGGTTTCCTTTTCCTTTTCTTCTCTCTCGATCTTTTCTCCATCCTCCATTCGAGCAAGGAAGGTCGCCTGGAACCAACGGCAACATTGAATAATTTAATATTTTCTCGCTTTTCCAATATTGAGGGTCCGTTCGTTTCGCGGAAAATGACTTCCGGGAAAATGTTTTCCGGATTTTCCGATGTTCGGATGGCAAAAAATAAATGGTCAAGGAAGATATTTTCCAGTCAAAGGAAAATTTCCCCATCAAATCGTGGAAAATGATTTCCTCTTTTGAAAAGAGGAAATCATTTTCCGGAGGAAATCTTTTTTTCCCGTCGCACGCTCTCATCTTTCATTTTATTTTTATGCTTTCTTTTCTTTCTTTCCTATTCATCTTCTTCTTTGGCCGACCGGCCACGGCGGCGTCCGGCGATCGTCGCCATGGCCGGCGGCGACCCGCAAGCTAGCGGCCGGCGACCTCGCCGGCCTCGCCCCCAGCCGGCGAGGCTCGCCTAGCCCGATCCGGGTGAAGCCGAGATCGGGCCTCGCCAGACGGGCGAGGCGGATCTCTCGCCGGCCGGGCGGAGCTCGTGGCTCGCCGGATCCGGCGAGCGGGCGGGGCTCGGGCCTCGCCCGAGCTCGTTGCGAGCTTCGCCGAGCTCGGGCGAGCCGCGAGCTAGACGGATCGCGGCGGAGCTCGGGCTCCCGATCCGAGGCGAGCTCGAGCTCGCGGCTCGCGAGCCCGGCGAAGCTCGCGGCGAGCTCGGGCGAGATCGGCCCGGCCTCGAGCTTGCCGGATCGGCCATTGAGCGGCCGGCCATCGTCGGGCGGGCGGCGGCGCGGCGGCGGCGGAAGGAGGGGAAGGAGGAGGAAGGAGGCGGCGGCAGAGGAAGGAGGAGGAAGGAAGAAGGAGGAAGGAAAAAAAAATAATAAATAAATAAAAAGAAAAATAAATAAAAAATAAAAATAAAAATTTAGATTTTTTAAAAATATAAATAATTAAAAATTCATTTTTTAAAAAAAATATAAAAAATAAAATTAATTTTTTGATCAATTAAAAATATTAAAATTCAATTTTTGATAATTTTTCCCAAACAATTAAATGAGCTAACGAACGGTGGAAAATATTTTCCACTCAAATTTTAGGTTTTGGCCGAACACCGGAAAATAGAGTCATTTTCCTGGAAAATGACTTCCAGGAAAATATTTTCCGGAAACATGATATTTTCCGCGAAACGAACGGACCCGAGATTCAAAACGAGCTTTATAATATTCTATGTCCTATGAGATCACGAGGAGTGCGTCATCCAAACAACAATATTCAAGGTTGTTTATTATAATAATAGTTTTTATCAACCCATTTTCCTAAGCGAACTAAATATCGAAAAATGAAGAAAACATTTTTTTTCTGAAAAACGTTTTTCGCGTACTAAAAGGAGCTTAAGAGTTATATTTTATTTCATCCATTTCCTCTAACCACTACAGCCATATTTAGTTAGTTAACATGAAGGTAATATTTTTATTTTGTAATCTAATGAGGCATGGCAAGGACGAATCACAAGTCTTTTTCTCAAAATTACTATTTGAAGGACGTTTGAGCCATGTCCAACGTAGAGTACTTTAGGGAAGGCTTTTGTCTATACAAAGGAGCTTAGGCTAAGGGACTCTCATGAAGTACAGATATTGTTTGGTAAATCTTATTTGTAAAAATGCAAATCGTCTTTCGTAAATATTATTTGCGTTGGTTTTTTACAAAATAAATATAAAAGAAAAATGAAAAAAGAAAAACGAAAAAAGAAAAAAGAAAAGGATAATGGAGAGGACAAACAGGAAGCACATGTGGAAGGAGAATTTATACTTGCCTTTGGTTCTCCTCGCCTTCCGAAGAAGGCAAGACCCACCCATAAAGAAATGGAGATTCATAACTTCGTTAGGACCCATCAAGAAACTAAAATAATCTTACTTTTAATTCTCCTTAGGGTGAGTGCATAATGGAGACTTCATGCTTGCCTTCATACAGACAAGCCACAAAAGCTAGATTCCAGAAGAATATAAGTTGATGACCAAATCACACAAGCAATGGCGGGAAGGACTGCATTGCGTTGTGCGTTTATAACCGAGCCTCCGGCAAGGCCAGGCGAACCACCCAAACGCATGACCTCGGCAGCCCCGGCAAGGTAACGCGCACAATCTCGAGTGGCTGCTGAGGAATGCGCTACCTTGGCTGCCCTCGGCAACCAACGCGTTTGTCGAATAATCTGAAACGATGTAATACCTAGTCCTGAGTTGTCTTGGGTAGGGCCCTTGATGTTGAATCTTGACGCATTGACTTTCTTTTTCTCTCCAGTCGTGCATAGATCCGCGATTCCACCGGCGAACTTTAATTACAGACTTGTCCCTACGTAATCGCTTTCCTCCTTCTACCCAATCAAATTCTGATGCAATCACTCTTTAGAAGTTCTCATGCAAGATATTTAAATCCATGGGACAATCATCAGAATTCCAAAGATAAATACTTTTTTGATGAATGATGTAAATGCCTCTATGTATAGGCGGCTCCAAAACCACCATTGATTATTGTCATCAATCTTTAAGGGAAAGAAAAATTAAAATTGGTGTAATTACTATCTTTCATTTTCTAATTTTGGGTCAGATGTTTTATACCTCTTAGGGCACATCACTCGGTCATCAATCTCATTTTTTAAGGGAAATTATTAGTTGAGACAACACATCATATTTTCATTTCCACCATTATTCCAGCAATGATGTCCGTTGTTGTTGCTTTTTATAAACAGTCGGGTCCATTACACATGTGATCACTCTGTTCCTACCCCTTTGACTCAAATTATGATTTGTCTACTTTGTTGCCATAAAAGAGGGAGATTATACCATGAACTTTACCATTAGGATGATACGGACAGATAAAAAAGTCAATGAACTGATGAATCTCGACTATGAATGATAAAATTTATGGTATACATATCTACCTTAGAAAATTTGCACAGGCATAATCCGAGATTAGATCTCAAGGCCCAATTGGAGATTTATTATTGGCACTACGCGAGTCATTACGAATTCCAAAGGCCCAATTGGAGATTTATTAATTTCGGGAGGGGGGGAAATGTGGTCCATTGTCCATGGTTGACCAGGGCATTAAGACTAGCCACAGAAAAGAAAAAAGAACAAAAGAAATCACCCCACATAATTTAATTAATCCAATTTGACATTGACATATCCCATCATATGTTTATACATAAAATTGATCTCATGTTATCAAAATTTTCATAATGCCTTTAAAGATCATTTATTTTATAGAGATCACTCATCCACCCGCAAGATTATCTTAATATCATCGTCATATCATGCACGATAGTTTGTATAAAAAGAGGGAGTGAAGTTTCATTTAGCATAATTTGGTGGGAAAAGAACTAAAAGGTATGTTGTAGATTAGGACAATAAACTGCCCTTGCCTTACTAAGTGATTCCCTGTTTAATGCAATTAGATTGATAAACTTCAAACTCAAATTAATTATACTTTTTCCTGATCAATGATAAATCGGATTTAAGTATTGGAGAATTAGCGAGGATAGTGAGGATAGATCATAGGTTTTTGAGGTAGGGAGGTAAAGCGCATGTGGAGGCTTAGGGCATTGCAAAATTAATGTACTTTTTTTTGGAAAAATTAATGTACTTGACAACGCAGAAAAATACTTCTTTTGAATCATGGCTGTTAACTTTGTGAGAGTCATGTGTTGAATCCACGTGGGATTCAAAATCAATTATTGTGATTTACCTTGTCCAATGAACTTGGGGTGAGAGAAGAAGTTGGCGAAGGAGAGGATTCATAATTGTACTTTGAAATTTACTGCACCTGATGAGTGTGATCACTTCCATATTTTTTGGTTTCCCAAAAGTGAAAGCGGCTCAAAAAATACAAAAGGAAATATGCTTTACCTCACATGAAGCCAAGAGACATAAAAAGAAAAAGACTAATCGATTTATGCCAGTGCATGTTTGATGTTTGTCATCATTTGGGTTGGTACAAAACAAGTATTCAGTTCATAAAGGAGCTTAAGGAATCACTTGCCGATGATTACAAATCCGCATCTAATTTTCATCACAATTAATCACAAGAATAATTTGATGCTTTCATTTGAATAATTCGTGGGTCTTGACTCCCATCAACTATATATTTTGGTCTTTAGAGGAAGCTTGGTAATGTAAATTCAAAGCTCGTCTTATGAGCAATAATTAGTAGTAACTCAGTTGTCTCGACGAGTTCAAAAAACATTGGGAAAGCATTTGACCAAGTTTTTCCTTAAGTAATTTGATCAAGTTTAAATGAATGCGTAAAACGAAACTAAGAGAACGATTTAATTGGTCATTGGATGAGTTCAAAGAGATTAATAACTAATAAGCATGTGAGTTCATGAAAATTTTATCGTCCTTCTAGCTAAAAGAGAGACAAAAGACTTGTTTATACGTGAAACATGTTGTTCTGCTCACTTCCCAGAATAACGCATGAAGAAAGGTGGTGAAAGTTGGGTACATAAGATACGAGGAAATTACTTAATAAAATATTTATAGCAGACCTAGTCAAATCCTAGTGAAGTGTTTGCTTGCTAGAGCTCATTAGGAGGAAGAGCATACAAAAGCTCAGGCTGCATATGGGCTATCAAATCCCTATCAATAGTCTGCTGAAACCTTTAAAACTGCGCAAATTTTTCGGACATATTATAGATTTGTCCGAATACTTGTGGAGAAGGAAGTACTATAAAAGCATTTTTCAAGCTTGTGGAACAAAGAACTAAAGCACACCTAAGAACAGAGAAATCTTTAATTATATGTAAATGCATTACCACCTACTCGTTTTACACTTGTTTTAACTAGAAAAGAAAGAACATGCTTCGAATCAAAGTTTGGAAAGCATTGGTCTAAACACGAGAACTCTAGACCTAAACATGAATTGTTGGTCATGCACATACTGATAAACAAGCACATGCATTTTGTTATGCCAAGTATGGAGGCAAATACCAAAACACTATCCAAAAAACAACCCGAGCACGAGCTTGGTCAGTCGATTGGGAATTATAAATGGTCCTTATTGTGGCGCAATTGAAATCGAAAGGGAATAACGTATAAATTGCACATGGCCTTGTTTCATAGTTGCGACTGTACATGAATGCTTTCAAAATTATAACCATCCACGCATTTGGCTTGTGTCCTACCTTATTGATGCAGCAAAATACCGAAAGAAACCATGTTTGAAACTAGTCAAATTGTACTATAGAAAAAAAATTAGGCAAGCAAAAACATGCAGTTCTCCATTGATCTTACGGAGCTAATTGACATTTTTAAGTGATGCGATGAAGTTCTAGAATGAGTTAAGACAACATAATTGAGATCAAAATTTTGATCAAGTATTAATTATGTTTCCTAACAAACATTAAGCTGCATGGTTTTTATTATTATTATTATGTTTAAATTCTCTCTTTTGCTTACAGCACGGGTTGGCTCGACATTGCTTCACTCTCTAACTTTCAATAATCACATAGATATAATACGTTCGACCGTTAATATAACATGGCTATTTTGTTCTCCCTAGTCCATATTATAACATCGTCTAACCTTGACTAATGTTCAAAGGGTATAAAATAGAATTTAGCCTGCTTCTTTCTATTTACTAAGTGGAGCACTGGAATAATATTAATCATTGTTTTTTTTAATTTGTGTCGGTTATTGTTTATTGCCAATAACATAATATCTTTTGCGCATATAGAATATCATGAAGACACATCACCGATGCTTGATGGACCCTAGAGGTCTCTCCCGAATAGAAACTCATCTCGACCAACTCAAAAATGAAAAGAGCGATACTCGTAAAATTGCCCATTAATGTTTATATGCTATCTATATCACATATCGTCAGAAATGCATGCTGTGGATCTGCCCATTGTTTTGAAATTTGGTAAAAATAGTATCTTTTAATATCTCCGTTGATTTAAAGCTTTTCACATTTTATTTTTCAATTAGCTAAGTTGAAGTCGCATCTTTGCACAAATTTATCTAACTTACCAGTCTCTCTGTGTTTTTTTTTTTTTCTTTTTTGGGCGTGCTTCCTGACCTCGCAAACTGTGGTCCTATTACTGAAAATTTAGAGATACAAAACCTAGGCCAAATCGCTGAAGAACAGAAGCAACATTACGCATCCTTTCGGCATAATCCTTACATTTGTCATTGAATTACCTAATTTTATTGTGTTTCTAAGACAAAATTGATAGCCTTGTTGCACGAGGAAATGATCCAATCTCACATGAATTGGATAGTTGAATGTAGAAAGGGGAAAAGAATACTACAAGTGCTATAACTTTCGTGCCGCACTAATTTGAGTACCATAACTTTTAATTTGGATCATTTATAAATCAAAACTTATAAACGGCGTTCGCATGAGTGTCATAACATTTGTTACGATACTTTCAATTGATCACTTGAGTGCCACAATTTTTTAAAAACGTTCACCACAATTGCTATGTCGTGTTAGATTTCTAGCACTTAAGTGAATGTTTTTAAATTTTTTTAGCATTTAAGTGATCAATTGAAAATTATGAAACTCAACTGAATGTTTTTCAGAAGTTATGGTGATGATGTACGAAAGTTATGGCACTTGTGGCCATTTTTTGGAACGACGCTTACTAAGTGCCATGATTTTTCTTTTCAACCACTAAAGTGCCATAACTTCTAAAAAAATATTCACTTGAATTTCATAAATTCGCATAAATCATTTAAGTGCCAAACTTTTTTAGAAACATTCACCCAAGTGTTGGAAATCTGACGTGGCATAGTACTTGTAGTAAATGTTTTAAAAAGGTTACGACACTCAAATAAGCATTTAAAAAGTTATAGAGCACTCATATAATCGGGAAAAAAAAAATTATGACCCTTAAGTGAGCGCCATACATAAATAATGTCACTCAATTGATCAAGTAAAAAAGTTATGGTACTTAAGTGAGTGTCATTCAACAATTATGGCACTTGTAGTGTCATTTTCTAGAATATAATTAAATGAATAGATGAAAGGCATAATTTTTCTATTAACTTTTTCTCAGCGATTACATATAACATTAGGATTGAATGTAGAACATGAATTGTTTCAATAATTTCTTATTAGTTCTAAATCGTTACTTCATAACCACATAAAACCGTGAATTCCCAACTACAAATTTCTGCCACATTCACACTTTTAGTTAACTTCTCTTTAACCTGGCCAAGGAAAACAAATCATCCAAAAGTAAAAACCCTCTTTAACTGACTTAATTTCACATATCGGTTGAGTGTCTTTAACGAAGGTTCATCTTTTCTTACTTTTAATTTAACAAATTGGAAGTCAACAAATATAGGCTGCTATTACCTAAAATTTACATTGATGGATCCCAATCCTGTTTTAGATACTTGATAACGTATAATTTGTAAGGCTCACCCAGGCTTTATTAATTTGAAGTTGATCGCATTCGTGGCGGCGCCACTTGTCAAGAAGTTGTGAATGAGACCATTCGCTTGTGAAGTTTGTCGCAGCCCTCCCCAGCGAGTTTGGGGGGAGTGGGCTTAGCGGAATGTCAAACGGGAACAGCAGTCCCTCTAATCAAGGTGCTCACTCTCGCTCGGCACAAATTTTCCCAGACCCTACAGCGCACGACGTCGGTTTAGTTCGATTTAAATAAATGATGAGATCCTATTTAGTTTGGAGTAGTCACTAGCCTATTTTGGGCCAACTAGGAGCCCAGCAAAATGCTGAGAGTACATTCCACTTCCTACATATCACATATTTAGGATTCAAGATTTGATTACACTAATAGTCTAATTAATGCTCTTTTAATATCTAAACTTATTTTTAAACGAAGTTGACAAGTTGACTATATTTTCCTACCGCATTCTCACTTTTAATTAACTTCTCTTTAACCCCATTAAGGAAAACAAATTGTCCAAAAGTAAAAATTGTCTTTAGCCCACTCATTTTCACCAGGAGAATTATTAAAAATAATTCTAATATTTTGCAATTGCGACAGTTCAATCCTTTATCTTTTTTTGTTTTTATCAATTCAATCCAACCCAGTCTCTCCCTTACCCTCGCCAGTATTCGGCCAGGTTGACCTCATTGGCTAGAAGAAGAAGAGAAAGACCCAAAAGAGAGAGAGAGAGAGAGAGAAAAAACAAATTAAAATTTAAACTTATCCACATTAACGGTGGCCATGCAGCGTAGGATGGCTAGCCATTCATATCAGCGATTTTGGCTAAAATTGGCCGAAGAAACTGAATTGACACTCATATAAAAAGTTTACGACTTAATTGACCAAAAAAAAAAAGATTTATGACTAAATCAGCACAACTGCAATAAGTTTAAGACTCTTTTTAGTAATTGTTCCCAATTTCACCTATTTGCTAAGTGTCCTTAACATGGGTTCATCTTTTCTTGTTCAAAATTTAATAAAGTGGAAGGCAATACATATAGAATGCTTTTAACTAAAATTTACATAGAAGGACCCTTAATCCTTTATTAGGTATTAGATTAACGTATGGTTTTGTAAGACTCGCACGGGCTTTGTTAATTTGAAATTGATTGCGTTCATGGTGCCACTAGTCAAGATGTTACAAATTAGACCTTTCACTTATGAACTGTATCGCGAACCCCAAGCAGGTTTCAGGGGAGAGGGTTTAGTGGTTTGTTGAATGGGAAGAGGCGGTCCGTTTAATTGAGGCGCTCACTCTCGCTCGGCACGGGTTCTGCCCAACTCTATAGCACGCAACCCTGGTTGGCTCGGTTTAAATAAGAGTGAACACGACTTGTATCCTCAGAAGACTTCCCTCTTAAATGGTGATTTTTTAAAAAGGTATCTCAAAGCAAATTATAAGTTTTTATCCTTGGACCTTCACCTTCGAGGTGATCGCTGCTTATAGCTTTGGATACGATGATTTTAATAGTCTTTCCAAGTGTACATAGGTTTGTAGCCTCGGAGCTTTCACCCTTGAAGCGATCGCATCATGTAGCCTCACAAGATTCCTGTTTAATCGTTCGCCCAAGTTAAGTGATCTATTCATAATCCTTCTGAGAGTGTACGCAGGTTTGTAGCCTTGGAGTTTTGACCTCGGCAAGTGATCGCGACCCGTAACCTCATAACATTGTTATTTTGAATAAATCCCCTCGAGTGGAGTGGATTCTTCACCTACCCCAAGTGGAGCGGTTTCATTTTAAAATTTACCCCCCAAGTAGAGTGGATTCTTTTAAAATGGTGATTTTAAAGTATTTTCTAGTGTCCGCGGGTTTATAGCCTTAGAATCTTAGATTCTTGCCATTCTTCTGATCGCAACCTGCAGCCCTGGAAGACGCCTTTCCAAAACATACACTTGGTATGGCAAGATTCTGCGGTCTGGAACCATTCTTACACAACGAACTTCCCCAGTGGAGTTTTCCTCATCAACAAATCCATTTAAACTTTCGGTCAAGTAAGTGTTCTTTACTTTAAGAAAAAAAAAACAATTTTTCCCACAAAATCTAAGGAGAGAGAATAGTGAAGACATAAAAAGAGGAGTGAAAACATCACTAGTTGAAATCACCTGGAGAGATTCAAAGGTTTGAAATGAACTTTCAAGGTATGTCCCCTGATCAAATGTCATTTTTTCATTTTATTTTCTTTCTTTGAGCTAGTTGAATAAAAATCCAGATGTTATTTAGTCTTCGAGAGTAACCCCTATGAACGCCCTCTTAAAGAGGGGCCACTGTTGGTACTTAATTTTTAATCGACAAGTCATATTAAAATAAAAACGTGAGAATAGGGCTCCTAATCGTAAGAGGGCCTGATTTTAATTCAAAAAAGTCGCTTTAGTGTTTTTTGACAAAATTCGAGCTCCATTGTGCTCCATCTAAAGTTAACCTCTAGTCAACAGTTTTCCAAATTTCAAAAAATTAAAAAATCATAAGTTCTAACTTCTTTTATGCTTAATTAGACTTCTAATTCACTAATTTTACATAAATTGATCAAGAACTGACAATTTAGCCACATCATGTATTTCGATTTTCAATTGGCCAAATTCAAGATTCATTGATTTCTAGCCAAATGTTATAGTAATTTCCTTCGCGACATTTGATCCAAGGATCGTTATGTACTCAATTTTCAAGCTAATTTCAAGAAATCAAGCTTATGGCGGATCAGCTTATTTTCAAGCACCAATTAGAATCCCGATCAGTCCTTCCTAATTTTCAAAACAATTGAAAATTCATAATTTCAACTCCTTTTTTGCTTAATTAGACTTCTAATTCATCAATTTTACAAAAATTGACTGAGAATTGACTTTTCAGCCACACCGAGTAATTTCAATTTTCGATCGACCGAATTCTAGATTCTTTGATTTCTACCCATATTTTAGAGTAATTTCTTTCTCGACGCTTGATCCAAGGATCGTTACATATTCAACTTTCAAGCGAATTTCAAGAAATCAAGCTTAAGGTGGATCAGCTAATTTTCGAGTGCCAATCAGAGGTCCCGATCAGTCCTTCCTAAATAATGCCAAGCAACCCAATTAAACCCACCTATCTCAAGAGGTGACCGGAGCCCATGAGACTTCAATAGATTAGAAAACTGAGCATGGGCACGAACTTCAGTTAATGAAGCCTTAATATTTTGTTCAAAGCCCAAGAAAAAGAGGCCTATGATATTAAATAAAAGAGCCCATACAAATGGCCCTCTCACCTTTCCATTCTACCTCTTTGTCCATAGAATCAGCCAAGGTGCGCGCACAACGGAATCGCGCGTTCTCTGTCTCTCCGGCTGTGTCTCTCCTAGAACCAACCCCTGATTCCCACGTTAAAAAAGCTTACAATCCACGCTCGGCGGGGGGGAGCTCAGATACATACACGGTCAACGGAGAGAACGGAATTTATGTTCTCAAATCCTCTCGAATCCTTCCTCTTCACTCTCGCTGAAACCACCTCACCCCGTGAATCCATTGAAGCTGGTCAGTCTCCAAGCTCCATAGCCATAGAGCTTCGTCCGCACTATGTTCAGCCCTGCAAGCCTCTCTAAACCGATCGATGATGAAGACTCATTTTTGGCTGAAGATAGTGCCGAAGAAGCTATGGAGCTTCTTGACTAACTAGTTTCGATGGAGTCATGGTGTGAAGTGGTTTAAGCGAGAGCGAAGAGGAAGGATTCCAGAGGATTTGAGAACGTAAATTCCGTTTTCTCTGTTAAGCAAGTGTGTATCTGGGCTTCCCTCCGCCGAGCGTGGATTATGAGCTTTTTATATAGGAATCAGAAGTGGATTTTAGGAGAGAGAAAGAGCCACGGAAAGAAAGACAACGCACGATTCTGTTGTGGCGTCAACTGCGTGTGTTCTCCCATTTCGGATTTGCTTTGCTCACTTTCCATGCGTGCACCCCTTGACCGATTCTGCGGACGAAGAGGTACAATGGAAGGGAGGGAGAGCCATTCATATGGGCTCCTTTATATATTGATAGGCCTCGTTTTCTTGGGCTTTGGACAAAATATTATGGGCTTCATTAACTGATTTTCATGGCCCATGCTCAGTTTTATGATCTATTTAACTCTCAGGGGCTCCGGTCATCTCTTGAAATTTGTGGGTTTAATTGGCCTACTTGGCATTATTTATGAAGGACTGGTCGGGACCTCTGATTGGTGCTCGAAAATAAGCTGACTTGCCTCAAGTTTGATTTCTCGTAGGCTCGCATGGTGCTCCTCCTTTGCCGTTCCTCTTCTTTGCTTGCTTCCCTCCCTTATCAATTTATAGTCGCGCCTCCATTGCCAGCTCATAGTCACACCGTCCATCATTAGCTCCCTCTCTCTTTGCCTCATGATGTTTGTTTATGATAATAAGTCTCGTGGATTCTTTATTTTTTGTTTAGTAAAAAATTTCATGTACTGATTGATTATATGTGCTTAATGTTTTAATACAAATTAAGAAGTTTACGTTGTTTTCTCGCGTATTAATGTAAAAATTTGAAGTCGTAAAATATGTTTCAGTGGAAACGGGATTGGCCCTGGAACTAGACTGAAAAAACATGGTGGTTTCAAAACATGGTCCGGTGTAAATAGGGTCGGGTATAGAATTTGAAAAATGAGAACCGATTATAACAGGGTCGAGCATAAGATCCAGGTCTGGAACTTACCTACCTTGGACCTGATCACCCCTAATGCTCGGTGTCATTGAAAAGTCGATTCTCAATCAATTTTTGTAAAATTGATGAATTAGAAGTATGATGAAGCATAAAGGGAGTTGCATTCATGATTTTCCAAATTTTTTTAAATTTGAAATATGTTGATTAGAAATTGACTTTTAGGGGTTGACCAAAAAGTCAACTCTATAAACTTTATTGCTCGATGTATTGATTTAGATAGAATACAATGGAGATTGAATTTTGTTGAAAACACTAAAACGACTCTTTTTTCGATGAGAAATGGGCCCTATCGTGATAAGGAGCCCTATTATCAAGTTTTTACCTTTTATATGATTTGTCAGCAAAAAAACAGGTATCAATAGTTGTTCCTCTTTGAGAGAGACTTCAAAGAGGTTTTTACCCTAATTGATAAGTACACTGAAGTCTAAAACTTGTCACGAAAATGTGATTGAGTCAAAACTTGTCACGAGAGTGCATTCAAATCCTAAAATTTTGAAGAAGTACAATTGAGTCCTTAGACTTATCACAAATGTGCAACTGAGTCCTAAATAGGGAAATGAGCGATGATGAAATGACAAAATGAGGTCACAAATGTGCAATTGAGTTCTAAAATTTTCAAAAAGTACAATAAAATCCCAAAACTTGTCAAATTGATTCAACTAAGTCTTGCTATTAATTACATTTTTCTTAAAAAATTTTAGGACTCAATTATACTTTTATAACAAATTTTAAGACTGAATTGCACTTCTTAAAAGTTTTAATTTTTATTGCACTTTCGTGATAAATTTAAAGACTTCCAATGCATTTTTTCCTAGTTATGTTGAGTCTAATCAGTTTTTATAGCTATAACTTATGCTAATTATCCTAGAAATGTCTAAGCTAGCCTAACTTGGACTACACTAGTCCAAACTATTACAAAAGATCAACAACTAGTATGAACATCGGACTATCACCACCGTTGGCTCACTTTGGCCACTACCTCCTTGGGTGTCGCCTTTGGCCATCGCCTCGGCGTTTGTCAATTTTGTCATTCGTTTATTCACTCATGCATTTCATTTACAGCATGCATTCAAACAAAGCAAACAAATAGCAAAGTTCACATCAAATCCATAATCAATTGCCTCATAATTAGCTTCGAAATTAATCAAGCACTTCAATCATCCCAAGCCACCTCATAATCGACTAAGGGGTCAAAAATTATAAAAAAATTCTACCTGTTTTAATAATAGGTACCCGAATTGTCGTAAGGTCTCTCTCGTCTATGCGAGCGTTTCTCTACCGCCATGGTAGCGCTTCCCTTCCCCAAACCCTAAGATCCACCTGCTCTTCCATAACCTTTTTTCCCTTATCTTGCGTTTCTCCTTTTAGTAACCCCTACTGAAAAAGAGAAAAAAAAAATAGAACTCTCTTCTGATGTTGTTGTGTCGAGCTCCGAGCCGCCAATCGAACAGCTGGGTTGCACCGATCTAGCAATTGCAGTCTTGTATAGGTTGGATATCGCAGCTTTCCTTCGAAATCACTCTGGGTATCTTTGGATATTAGTCGATTAGCTTGGATCTTCCGTCTCTGGCTGATTTTCCTTGAGTCTCTAGTCCTGGTTGTGGTGGAGGAGTAGTTGATGCCTGGATCTGTTTTTGAGGAAGATGAGCATTCTCGATTCTTCAGTGCTGATCTAGTAATGTCTTAAATCAGTATCCATGGAGAGTAAAGAAGAAAATGAAATGCGAGTGGCAGCACTATGTAAACGCCTGGGTCACCTTTGGTCTGAGGAGGATGTTGTTGAAGTCTCCACTGAAATCTCTCCGTAAAAAAGGGAGGAATGTAAACGTATACTCTTTGGTAAGCTCTATTCCAAACCCAATGTCAATTACCCAGCCTTTTTCTCCATAATGAAAAAAGCATGGAAAACTGAAACTGTAACCTGTTCACAAAAAGAACCTGGGCTATTTACCTTTGTCTTTCAAACGGAGGAGGAAAAAGAGAGGGTCATGAAGACATCACCTTGGTCTTATTCTAGTAACTTGCTAGTTTTAAGACAATGCGAGCCGGAAGTTCCAGAGCACTGTTATGATTTTACTAAAGCTGCTTTCTGGGTGCGTATTGGAGGTATTCTCCCTGGCTGGAGAGTAGAGCAAGTCTTTAAAGATCTGGGAAGCAGACTCGGACAAGTTATGGAAGTTCACCTTGATACAACAGGTAACCATCAACAGAAAGGAGGAAGAGTGAGAATAGAAGTTGGCTTGAATGTTCCACTGAAATCGGGGGCAATCCTGAATATTGGTTCCAAATGGCTTTGGGTGGAATTCAAGTATGAGCGTCTCCCACATTATTGCTATTCTTGTGGGAGAATAGGGCACTATGCTTCTGACTGTGCTGAAATTCCTTATGCGCAATCACCTTGGGCAAACAGCAAAATAGGACCATACGGGCCCTGGCTGAAGGCAGAAGCATGTGAGCACAGCCCTTATTGGGAAACATTTTATGGTAAAATTGAAGAAGAAATTATTGTGGAAGAGACAGTACCTGTTACACCTTCCCAATCTAGTGGCATGGATATCATAGCTCATGAGGCAGTTCCTTATATGCAACTAGGAGCCTGCAGCAAAAGAAGACTAGATAGCTCTCACGGTAAAGAGATAGCCCAAGCTAATGAAGTGTATGCTAATGAAGCCAGAGACTATGGCAAACAAGTGCAATGCTCTGAAAACCATAAACAAGTTCTATCAAAAGTTGGGAAATGTAGTAAGAAGAATATGAAGGTTCAGAAGGCTAAAAAACAGAAGTGTATACCTGAGAAAACCCCTCTCTTGATTGATGATACTGCACTCCTGGATACCCCTGTGAAATTGATTGCAGAAGGACAATAATGGGCTTTGGTGGCTAGCCCTAATAAGCCATCAGTGACGCCATGAAAATCGTTAGTTGGAATTGTCAGGGGCTGGGCAACCCCCTGACAATCCAAGAACTAAAAGCCTTAACGGCTCAAGAAAGGCCCAGTTTACTTTTTCTAATGGAGACTAAGAATAAAGAAGCAATGGTGGAAAAAGTTTGCAAAAAGTTACATTTCCAGAATGTTTTTCTAGTGAATCCATCACGCATAGCGGGAGGTTTAGCTCTTATGTGGAACGAGGAAGTATCTTTGAAGGTGAAAGCTAGCTCAAAGCACTTTATCGATGTGGATTGTACTGATCCAGACAGCAGGCAACATATGCAAATTACTTTTGTTCATGCATCTACCAATTTCGGAGAGAGACTGACCTTATGGCAAATGTTGGGAAACATTAAACCCCATAATTCCTGCCCGTGGATCTGCATGGGAGATTTTAATGAGATTTTGTATGTATGGGAGAAAGTTGGGAAAAAAGAAGCTGATAACAGTTGTATAGCAGCATTCAGAAACATGATCAATGAACTTTCTTTAATGGATATGGATAGTCATGGGTGTGCATATACATGGGCAAACAATAGAGATGGGGAGGATCTCGTTAAGAAACGACTAGATCGAGTATTATGCACCTTGGAGTGGAGAATTACCTTTCTTGAAGCTGAAGTCCAAGCCCTTCCAGCTATTGGCTCAGACCACAGCCCTCTGGTTCTTCGGCTCTATCCTGGGAAGAAGAAGACAAAAAGATCTTTCAAGCTGGAGGTTTTCTGGACAGAGCATGAAGAGTATTATGAAGTTATCCAACAAACATGGAAAACTAAAACTATCCAGCCACACACTCTTTTAGAAAAATTACAGGAGACATCAAAAGTGTTGGCACAATGGAGCAAAGAGAAGTTTGCCAATGCAAGGCTGCAGATAAAAGAGCTAAATATGGCCCTAACAGAGCTTACTAATCAGCCTGACCAGCACACCAGCAGAAAGGAAAAACAGAGCATTATCTATCATATAGAGAAACTGCGAAGGCAGGAGGAACAATTTTGGGGTATGAGGTCACGCATTAAGTGGCTGCAATGGGGTGATAAGAATACCATATTTTTTCATGTATCAACTATACAGAGGAGGTAGAGAAATAGAATCACTATGTTGCAATTAGAAGATAACAACTGGTGTAGAGATCCTATAATGATCCGCAACCATATTCTGTCCTTTTACAGAGAGCTATATAAATCAGAGGGCCCAAGGCAGTACCAACCTGTCCTCATCCATCACCTATAACACAGCACATTAATGAAGATCTGGTGGCTATACCGTTGATGGAGGAAATTAAGGATGCTGTTTTTCAGATGGGAGCACTCAAAGCACCTGGCCCAGATGGCTTCAGTGGCATTTTTTATCAACAATCATGGGATACCGTGAAAACTGACCTGTTACAGTTAGCTCAGAATTTTTTCTAGACAAGTATTCTTGATCCCCTCCTCAACCAGACACATCTTTCCTTAATCCCTAAAGTGAAAAACCCTGAGAATATTAGCCAATACAGACCTATCAGTTTATGCAACTTCAGTTATAAAGTAATTTCAAAACTTCTAGCAAACAGACTAAAGAAGTGGTTGCCATCTATTATTGAACCGGAGCAATGTGCATTTGTTCAAGGCAGACAGATACAAGACAATATCTTGATTGTGCAGGAAGTATTGCACCAGCTGCGCATCACAAAAAAGAGGAAAAAACATCAGGCCATACTTAAATTAGATATGCAGAAAGCATACGACAGAATCGAATGGGATTTTTTGCGGGATTGCATGTTGCAAATGGGCTTTTGTGAAAAGTGGGTAACACTCATAATGCAGTGTGTGTCTACAGTGTCTTTTAGTGTGAAGATAAATGGAGAACCTACCACTTTCTTCCACCCTTCGCGAGGAATCAGACAAGGCAATCCCCTGTCGCCTTATTTATTTATCTTGATTTCAAATGTTCTAACTTGGCTGATGAACAAAGCTATTACAGATGGCAGCATCAAAGGCATATAGATAAACAGGTTTTGTCCTAAACTCTCACATCTGCTGTTTGCGGATGATGTTATCTTTTTTCTGGATGGTACTATGATGGAATGTCAGAACCTGGCATTGATACTTAAACAGTACTGCTATGCTTCGGGACAAGCAATCAACTTAAACAAATCAGGGGTGTATTTTAGTGCAAATTGTCCCTTACCTTTGAAGAGAAATATGGCCACAGAATTAAGAGTCCTTGTGTTTGAAAAAGCAGGGAAGTATTTGGGCATCCCCACAGAATGGGGTCAATCTAAGAAAGAACTGTTTGCATGGATATTAGCCAGGGTCAATACAAAGCTAGAAGGGTGGAAAGAGAAACTACTTACTAAGGCCGGGAAGGAGGTGTTGATCAAAAGTGTTGTTCAGTCCATACCTATGCATGCTATGTCCATATTCAAGTTGCCAGTCTCTATCTGCAGAGCAATAGAACAACGAATTGCATCATTCTGGTGGCAAAAAGGTGATCATAAGAGGGGCATTCATTGGAAAAATTGGGATGTGATGAAAACCCGAAAGGACGAAGGAGGAATGGGGTTCAAAGATTTGATTACCTTTAATTGTGCCATGCTGGGTAAGCAAGTCTGGAGGCTATCAAATTCTCCCTCTGCCCTGTGGAGTAGAGTGTTGAAAGGAGTCTACTTTCCAAAAGGGGATCTCTGGACAGCATGCACGGGCCAACGCCCCTCATGGGGATGGCGAAGTTTGTTAATTGGCCGAGATACAATCAAAGAAAA
Organism: Eucalyptus curtisii; assembly: GCA_017140595.1. Lineage (NCBI taxonomy): Eukaryota > Viridiplantae > Streptophyta > Magnoliopsida > Myrtales > Myrtaceae > Eucalyptus > Eucalyptus curtisii. The sequence continues at coordinate 15,131,751 of CM029502.1, forward strand.
CATCAAATGGTCAGTTGGGGATGGTCAATCTATTCGCATTCGAGAAGATAAGTGGTTAATGCAAGGGGTAATTGCAGGACAAATTAACCCAACAGAACCTCTGATGGTATCTGAGCTAATACATGCAGAGTCCCGAGAATGGAATGTACAGAAGATTCAACAGTTCTATAATGAAAGTATCGTAAATGAAATTTTAGCTATCCCACTGAGCCCACAACCGCAATCAGATTACCTAGTCTGGACAGGTAATAATACAGGGAAATATTCTGTAAAGAGTGGCTACAACAGAGCGTATTCAGAAACTACAAGCCAAAACCACAATAGGGCCTCCTGTTCGTTCCAACCACCACATACCTTATGAATCAAGATCTGGAGCCTCGCTGTGCCACCAAAAATCAAAACTTTCCTTTGGGCTCTCTGTCAAAAACGCCCTTCCCACGAGAGAAAACCTATATAAACGAAAAATCGTTCATGACCCATTATGCCAAGTCTGTCACACGAAGGTAGAAGCAACAGAGCATCTGTTCTTTTTATGTAAATGGACAAAAGGCATATGGGAAGATCCAACATTCAGAGGCCTCAGTTCCACAAGCACAATAAGAAGGACGAACCAGTGGATTATGGAAGCTTTCCGAGCGAACACGAACATACCTGAACAAGAATACACTGGCCTGGTTCTCTGGCACATATGGAAGGCAAGAAATGGATGGATTTTTCGAGCAAAAGCCCCGAACTCTGCAGATCTCCTGAGTATGGTACAAAATCAGCACTTCAATTTCACCCGAGGACAGAAGACCCCGAAATGATTAAACCCTAATCAAAACATACCTGGTAGATGGAAACCACCGGATCGACAAGATCTGAAGTTGAACGTTGATGCTTCTTGGACTCCGGGTGAGTTTCTTTGCTCTGTTGCTGGTATCGTGCGTGATTCGTCAGGGCAGGTGCTCGAAGGCTTCGCCTGTACTTCTAGGGTTTCTTCATCGCAAGAGGCCGAAGTCGAAGCGATTTTACATGGACTCTTTTATATTAAGGAACTTCAGATGAGGCACGTGGGAGGCTTCTGGAGTCAACCACTTCGATGGATCTGCGAAAATGACTGTTCCCCTGCCGTTGAACAGGTTTTGGGCCGGGCCGAAATTCAGTGGAATCTAAAAGAAACTGTTCTACGGTGCAGACGCGAATTGGATCACTGCGATAATGTTAAGGTAAGCTGTTGCACCCGAGAAGAGAACTGTGCCGCGAATTGGATAGCACGAAACCACCGAGCAAACCAGCTTCCTCTTAATTGGTGGAATACTCCTCCTTTGCCTTTATGGAATATATTATGTTCGGACATTAGTCCTTATTCGTCGTGTAAGACTCCTTTTAAGTAAGAATAGAACATGCTATCTATTTCGACCAAAAAAAAAAAACTAAGGGGTCATTGATTAAGATTAACTATAATTAACCCCCACTTGTGTTCACAAAGAGGTAGGCGAATATCGTTAATCACTAATTAAGCTAATCACTCCCACTAATCTACCTGCCGATACACACATCAGGAGCCATTCATATGAATATCACATGAAAAACCTAACTAAGCATGTATTTAGGCCAAATGGCCTTCATCAATTATCAATCAATGAGTGAGCCAAATTGAATCACTTATTTAATTAAGAATAGATTTTGGACAATTACGTTTTGATTCAATTACGTGCCTTAATGACCTACCCATTGACTGATTCATGTATTATTGGAAAGCTTTAAATGTCTACTCTAATTTTAATTTTGACCTTTGACCCGGTTCCAACCTATTGACCCAAAATTGACCTGATTTCAACATTGCTCAGCAATTGACCTGTGTTCTGATCCGATTTTGTAAATTACCGAAAAATAACAAACTCGGTCAAAACCGCGTGAAAATTCACAGGCAGTTACCCCCAACTGTTTTTAACGACTTTCATGTTTTGGGCTTTATACGAACGGTGGCCTCCAGCCGGCTGAGAACGACGGAGGAGGAACGAGAAGATCAAGGAGGCTGTGGACTCTGTTTCGAGAGCAAGAATCTTCTGGTGCCGAGAGCGCTCTCTTGCTTCGCTTTTTTCCTTTTTCTTTTCGTGCGTGTGAGCCCCCTCCGTTGCCTGTGCGAGCAGTTATGGATAGAGAGGAATGCAAATAGATTTAAGATCCTTGAGAAAATATCCTGTGATTTGGATATTTCGCGCATCGGCTAATGTGGTATGTAATTTTTTTTTTCTTTCAACCCCTGAAAACTTGACAAGTGTCTGTAATATGAAATTAAAAAAGAAATCGAAAATTATGAGTTCATGTCGCTCATGGTAGGCCCAAGCCACTCCTCCGTCGTCGAATATAGTGACCGTCTAAGAGAAGAGAAAAAAATAAACTTACAGATGAATTATGTGTCACAAGAAATGAGAGTGAGGAGAAAAGAGAATATTAGATTATTTTTATTTTTATTTTTATTTTTTTTACATATTTACATTTTGAGCCCCCATTTATTGGAAATTTTAAAATTGATCATGTGCGTGTCAAAATCACATGTCGGAATTCTAAATTCACATGTCGAAATTTTTGACTCACATGTTGATAAGTATCGGGAGAGTTGATTGGGTATTGAATTTTTCCGATGCGTGTTAATTGAGCATCCAAGAGTGGCGAAAAGTGTAGAGAGTGTCGACCACGTGTCAAAGTGTCTTAACATGACACGAAGGTTTAGAGAGTGTCGGTGCATCCTACCGATCACTACTCATGCACGGATCTCGCCAAGCCACTCCTTCGTCCACCGGCTCTGCTTTTTTATTTAAGCCTCCGAAATCAACCCGACGAAGAAGATGACTCCCCTTTTTACTTTTCCTCCTCCCCCAAGCATCAACCCGGAAAAAATCATTAAAAAAAAAAAGTGCTCCTTTTTTAAATATCTTGCAAACTTAAAGAAACCCAGGAGATCAATAGGAAAAAAAAAACAAAAAGAAAAATTGGAAGACAGCAGGGGAAGCAATACCCTAAATACCAAACAATTTCTTCTTTTGTCAGGGCCAAGTCGGTCACGGCCGGGTCACAAAGACGACGGAGGAGGCAACTGGACGCAGCAATGCTCGGCCTAGACAACGACACTGGCAACTCCGCCGGTGGTTTGGCGAGGGGAGCGGAGGTCGGCTGGTTGTTGCACTAGATACACTTGTCAATGTTTCATTGGCTGTGAGAAAAAAATACATACTACGTAAGCTGAAATTTTGGTGGCTGCGAACTACCGAAAATGTTCTCGCTTTTGTCACCTGTCAGTGGCTCACCCACGCCGCTATATCTCTACCGCACTCTTCTTCTCCTCAAGCGAATTATGTCGTCGATTGAAGGAGCGGGAGAGAATTCCTTCCAGAATTGAGGCCAGGCTTCTCTTTTATAGGATGGGCCTTTCTATTGTGGGCTGATTCCTATAATTGATTGGGCTAATCGAAATTTTATTGGGCCTTGACTCGATGAATTGGGTTCAATTTGATCAAATCAGGTCAACTCGACTTGAACCAGATTAACTTGGCTCGAACAAATTAACTTGTGACGCATCAATTACTTAAATTCCCTTTGAATTCGCTCGAATTGTATTGGCAAGCTTGACTAATTTCATTTTGTTTCTCTATTATGAAAAATTGAGGTTCAATTGATGAAATTGGGCATTAATCTAGCATGGGTCAAACTTAGTTGGGTCAATTAGGTCATCCCAATCCTTGAAACTCAGAAAGGATGAGGGGGCCTAGGCTTTAAAGATCTAATAGCATTCAATACAGCTATGCTAGGGAAACAAGCTTGGCACATTTCACAAAATCCTCAATCCCTATTGAGCAAAGTAATGAAGGGTTTGTATTATCCACAAGGTGAGTTCTGGAAAGCTGGAAAAGGCTCCCGACCTTCATGGGGTTGGCAAAGTATAATCCGGGGAAGAGATTCTATAACTCCACATATTATGTACTCAGTTGGGAATGGAAATGAACTCTCGATAAGAGAGGATAAATGGTTAAAGAGTGGTCCTATAGGCTACCCAGCAACAAGAAATGAACCAGTTCAAGTGGCAGATCTAATAGACCAAGGGACTGGAAAATGGAATGCAGAAAGGGTAAAGTTGATGTTTGATGACAGAAGAGTGAGGGAAATACTCGCTACCCCTATTGGTTTGCCTAATTCAAAAGACAAGTTGGTCTGGATGAACACTAAGTCCGGTACTTATTCAATGAAAAGTGGCTACTTCACAGCAAGAGAGAACCCAACTAGCACACATACTACAACAACAACCTCATCTCATTAAACAAAACCAGCTCTCTGGAAATACATTTGGCATTCTCAAACCCGACCCAAAATCAAATTATTTCTCGACAAGCATGTCACAATGCTCTACCTACAATGGAGAATTTACACGGGAGGAAGATAGTACCCGATCCATTATGCCCCATTTGCAAAAAGAAAGCTGAAGCCACTGAACATATTCTACTGCTCTCTGCCCATAGACAGCTTAGATATGGAGAGCCGCACCCCTGCAAATTAAAATATCCAGATTTGGGTTAACACGGCTTCATGACTGGTTGTATAAGCTTAAAACCGACCCAACACATACCAACAAATTCGACCAGATTGTTGCTACTCTCTGGAGCATCTAGAAGGACCGGAACCAGCACATCTTCGGCCATCGTCCCCTACACCCGCAGCAAACCTTATTCTAGGCGAATGCTTTATATGAAAATATCATATCTTCGAGCCAAATACCAGCAATTGAAAAGAAGAGTGAAACCATACCTAACATATGGCAACCTCCACCTCCTGATACACTGAAAATCAACATAGATGCGTCTTTTGCCCAACACAGCGAAGCGGAATCAGATTTCGAAGAAGGTAGGCGACCGGGCAAAAACAAAGCAGCAATCGCGTGCATTTGCAGGGACTCCAGGGGCTGTCTCGTTGATGGCTTTGCGAAACTCATGGAGGCTTCTTCGGCAACACAGGCGGAAGTTCTTGCCCTCTTCGAAACCCTAGATCTCCTCTCCAACCGTGCGGAACTCTCTCTACAAGTACATTATGACTGCCTCCCACTCGTGCAAGGGGTGAAGTCTTCGACAGCTCTAAACTGGAATGTGCAACCACTTTTGGACCGGACCCAAGACAAACTGAAGGAGTTCCAGAACCTTTCCTTGGCCCATTGCAGCAGGAACGCAAACCGGTCAGCAGATTGGCTTGCAAAAGCTTGTCGTTTTAATTATCTTCCCTATAATTGGTTGTCTAATCCCTCACCTGCTCTACTAGACTTATTATGCACCGGTGCTTTTGATGTATTTACTCAAAACTTGGCAAAGTAAATCAATAGCAATCGTATTTCAGGTAAAAAAAAAAAAAAATTAGGTCATCCCATCATTGAATTCGTCAATCAATGTCCACTATTTTGATCAAATTAAGACACGTGGTTGTGATTTTGTCAAAACATTGGAATTAAGTCACTGGGACTTCATTGGAATTTGGGTTAAGTGATGATACCTGTGAAGAATTGATTTGGAGCCCTAATTGGAGTTGGAAATTGGGTAAATTCATAGCCAGCTTGGAATCTCAAAATTGACTTAACAATTAAATGCGGTCCTTGGAAAAAATGTCGTGAAGGAATTTTTCAAAAAAATGACTAGAAGCTAGTTAATTTTGAATTTGGCCAATCAAAATCGAAATTTCAGTATGGCCAAAAAGTCAATTCTCAATTGGTTTCTATAAAATTGATAAATTCAAAGTTCAATTAAGCACAAAAACAGTTAATTTGATTATTTTTGAATTTCTTTGATAAATTTTGATCAAAGGTTGACTTTAGTGGTTGACCAAAAAATCAACCCTTAAGAATTCACTGGATTATTGGTGAAATTAATGTCTTGGTTTAATTAGAATACTATGAAACTCGAAATTTACTTTAAAAAAAAACTAAAATGACTATTTTGAAGGAGAAATGAGCCATGTTATGATTAGGAATTCTTAATATTGTATTTTACATTTAATAACTCGTCAACTGTGATAACTTAGAAGGTTTAGTTCAGTGCTATGAACTTACAATTTGATTTGAGATGCATATTTGAAGAATTTAAGAATCACCATTTTTAAGGGGCATCAAGATTGCATATAGCGAATCAAACAAAAAGTGTGACCACTCCACTAGGAGGGTAAATTTTAAAGGGGGTTACAATAATGTATAAGCAAATCAAACGGCAAATATGACCACTTCACTTGGGGGTAAATTTTAAAAGAGTTTCCGAGATTGCATAAGCAAATCAAATGGAGAATGTGATCAATTTCAAAGACTGCATGAAGACATCGAACATCATTTAAGCAATTGTCAATCAAATTTTGGTAAATGACATCAATTATCAAATTCCTTAGAAGGAAATTTTTTAACAAGATGACTTTGGTTAACTCGAAGAGTTTGGCTAAAAATGCTGAATTGGAGCACCTTAATTATAAAGGTCCTCCCACAATCACTTGCAAATGGTTTATCCATTGGTGTAGGAAATCAGCTTCAATCACTCGAGATATCTCACATAACATATATCAAAAGGCTTTAGGAAATATTCACACTGCATACACTTTGATCAATCATAAAAGGTCTTTCAAAAAGAACGTATCGTTAGCTTGGTTATAAGCTTACACAAAGAATAGTCACTTTGAGGCCAAAGAAGAAATATTCATCAACATTTTGATCAAGTTTATAAGTTAAGAATTTTGAAGACAAGATAGGAAATGATCAATTCCACTCTTTCAAGCGATAGCTCTCTTTGTGAGATCTCCATGCCATTTTAATCGGGAAGAGATTTCGTAAAAGGTTGTAATATTGATTTAGTGAAACGCTTAAAAGGTTTAGAATTTCTTCAAAAGGGATTTACAAAGAAGTTGGTGATTATCTTGGCATCACTTCCACCTCATTCAATTCTTGAAAACACTTAACTCTTGAAACTCAACTTGTCTCGAGAGTCCACTGTTTATTTTTTTTTGGTCGAAAATATAATAACATTTCATTAACGCAAAAAAGAACAACCCGTGTTCATGGCCTCGGAACAAAGAAGGTCTAGAAGATGTTTGGGGGGGGGGGGACAGCCCAATCCAAAGGGAGTAAATTCCATCCATGGGCCTTTGCAGCCCAATCTGCAATGAAATTGGCTGCTCTTCGACAGTGATGTAGCTGAAGGTTAGGGAAGCATTGAAGAAGCGTCACACTCTCTACAAACAGAGCTTTACTCTCCCATGGTGCCAAGCTAGGGTTCTGTGCCGCTTCCACCACCACCAGGCAGTCTGATTCCAACAAAATTTGTTCCCGTGTCTTCCCTTTCTGCAGCAGATAGTTAAGAGATAGATTAAGTGCTCGCACCTCGTTTGCAAGGCTGATGATGTAGTGATGCGGCTGGTGAATCCGTCGAGCAACCAACCAGCTGAATCATGGCAGATACACGCCACTGTGCCTTCATTAGATGTTGTGGGGAAAGCGCCATCTATGTTGATCTTCATTACACCCGACTACGGAGGGCACCACTGCTTGTTTGGGATTTGGTTGTTGCAAGGCTAGATTCGGCAGCACCCTGTCGCAGCATCAAGCGGACCTGGCTTGTGCAAGAGTAGCATGAACAACCTGCTCTGGATCAGGCCTCTTCTAGCCAAAGACAAAATTGTTTCAAGCCTTCCAGATCTGCCACAGAATGAAAGCTATAGTCGCGAGATCTGGTAAGGCATCTCCTTTCTCAAGTAGATGTACTAGCCAAGCATCAATTCTATGAACTCGTAGTGGTTGAGTCATGATCTATATGTGTAAGTGGGACCAGACTTCTTGCGTCCATGGACACAGGAGGAAAATGTGTTCTATAGATTCCGGAATATGATCTTCACAGCAATCTCGGCATAGCAGATAGATAGGGTCTTGTATGACACGCCTATGATAGAGATTTTCCTTAGTAGCCAAAGCATTGTGGCATAAAGACCACATGAATACGCGCAATTTTGGGGTGGTCTTCATTGTCCAAATTTTGGTCCACAGTTTCCAAGGAGTTTGATAGGAAGAGGATGCGCGTCGAAGAGTGTCATTGTTCTCGCTTGATCCGAGATTGTTGTAACCACTCTTTACTATATACCTACCATTAGGTCTCCCTTTCCAAAGGAGTTGGTCGACTGTGTAATGCGGTCGAATCTGAATTTTAAGAATTTCTTCAATAGTCGGATCATCAAAACTACGGCGAAGTAGGGGTATATTCCATGTCTGCTGTTCTGAAATAATGAAATCCGCCACCTTCTCAGGTTCATCTCTAGGTGCAAGTCCGCCAATTATGCCTATGGAAAGCCATTTATCCTCCCGGACTCTAATCCTTTGTCCATCCCCTACTGACCATTGGAGTTGATGTGATATAGAGTCCCAGCCTAGTATTAGACTTTGCCATCCCCAGGAGGGTCTAGTTCCTTTGTCTACATGCTAGAAATCTTTAGAATGAAAATAGAGTCCTTTGAAGAGCCTGCTCTATAAGGAAAGTGGTTGTTGAAATAAACGCCAAGCCTGTTTGTCCAGAAGAGCTTTGTTAAATGCAATGAGATCTCAAAACCCAAGACCTCCACTGTTTTTACGACTCTTTAGGCTGTCCCAATTCTTCCAGTGTATGCCGGATTTGCTACTATGGGGTTGCCACTAGAATCTAGCAATTTTCTGTTCTATGGACTTACAAATAGAGACTGAGATTTAAATATAGACATGGCGTACTGCGGGAGGGCTTGGACAACTGCTTTGATTAGAATTTTCTTACCTCTTTTGGACATTAGCTATTCTTTCCACCCTTCCAACTTGGAATTTACTCTTCCCAACATCCAGGCAAACATCTCCCATTTTGATTTCCCCCAATTTGACGGTATGCCGAGGTATTTACCAGTCTTCTCTAACACAGGTACACGAAATTCTCTAGCTAAATTCTCCTGGAGACTATTAGGACAAGCTCTGCTTAAGAAAATCCTAGATTTGTTATGGTTCACAGCTTGTCCCATAGCTATATAGTATTGATTAAGGATGTTGGCTAAGTTCTGGCATTCAAGGAGTTTTCCTTCTAAGAAAAATATAGCATCGTCTGCGAAAAAAAGGTGAGAGAGGGTAGGACACCACTTGTTTAATTTGATACTGCGGATTTTGCCCATGTCCACTACTTGACTAATAAGTGTCGAAAGGACGTTCACCACGAGGATGAATAGGTACGGGGACAAAGGATCGCCTTGTCTAAGCCCCCTGGTTGGATGAAAATATGGTAGGGGTTCGCCATTGAATTTGACGCTAAGGGAAACCGTGGTAATGCACTGCATCACCCATTGGACCCATGTTGCTTGAAAGCCCAGTTGAAGTAGGTAGTCTTTCAAGAAGTCCCATTCCACCCGATCATAGGCCTCTTGCATGTCTAACTTCAGGACAACATGAAAATTCTTATTCTGTTTCCTTATCCTGAGTTGATGGAGAACTTCTTGGACCACTAAAATATTATCTTGGATTTGACGGCCACTAACAAAAGCACTTTGCTCTGTGGAAATCAACTCAGGTAGTCATGGTTTCAGACGGTTAGCTAGGACCTTTGAGATTATTTTGTAGACAAAGTTGCAAAGACTGATGGGTCGGTATTGGTCCAGCCTTTCTGGGTGAGTTATTTTGAGTATCGATGAGATAAAAGTCCTGTTGATCTCTGGTCGCATCAATCCGGAGGTAAAGAATTCTTGCATAGAGAGGAATATGTCTTCCTGTAAGATATCCCAATGAGATTGGTAGAATTGTCCATTCAAACCATCAGGGCCAGGTGCTTTTGTTGCTCCCAATTGAAAAGTCGCTTGCTGGACTTCCTCTCAAGTGACCTCTCCTGTTAGGGTAGTATTCATTTTTGCTATTACCACTTGTGGGCACTGCGCTAGTATAGGTCCATAGTCACGTTGACCCACTGATGTGTACAGATTTGTAAAAAATCCCTACGTCATTTCCTGTAAAATCTTTGGTTCATGTACCCACTGTTGATGTTCATCCTGTAGCATGCTTATTCGATTGCGTTGTTTTCTTTGAATAGTGGTGGCATGAAAAAACTTGGTATTCTTATCCCCCCATCTGAGCCAGTTAAGCCTAGATCGCAATTCCCAATATTGCTCCTCCTGTTGCCATAACTGCTGTATTTTCTCTTTCAGACTAGTAATCCTCGCTTTGTCATACTGACCATTGGGTTGATTAATTAGGATTTGGAGCTGTTGCTGGAATGTGTTGATTTGACAGTGGCCATTGAAGAACTTAGAGCGACTCCAATTAGCAAGGGCTTCAAAGACAGCCATTAATTTCTGAGGTGAAGTCAAAGCTCGAGCCTACTAAAACCTCAGGAGTCTGCGATAACTATGCGGCATTATTGGTCCTGTAACCAAAAAGCTTCAAAAGAAAAAGCCTTTCGCCGCCTGACAAGGATGGCGTCAGTTGTTAAGATAAGCGGGCTATGATCAGAACCAAGGGCTGGTAAAGCCAAAACTTCAGCGTTCGAAAAGGTAAGTCTCCAGTCCAGAGTACATAAGCACCTTATCCAGTCTTTCTTTTACAAGCTCCTCTCTCTCTCTCTCTCTCTCTATTATTAACCCACGTAAAGGTACATCCCTTACTTTCCAAATCCATAAGAGAACAGTCATTTAACAATTCACGAAAAGAATGCATGTGATGTGATTTTGCTGGCCGCTTACCTACTTTTTCCCAGTGATAAATAATTTCATTGAAATCCCCAGCACAAACCAATGGTAAGGTGTTGCAGTTACTGATGTGATGCAAGTCTGCCCATAAGTTTTGTCTAAGTTGGTACACCGCCGGCGCATGAAGGCATGTGAGGCGCATAGGAATTCCACTCTCAACTTCCATGCATAACATATAAAAAAAAGCCGAAGTCTGCCGATCCATAGTTATAGAAATCCGATCGTTCCAAAACACCGCTACGCCCCCGCTAGGCCAATAGGATTTTCCACAATGCTATTAGAGAAACGCAACCTCTTTTGAAGTTGTTGAAGCATGACCTCTTAGTTCTTAGTCTCCATCAAAAAAAGAACATCGAGCTTTTCTTGGGCCACAATAGCCCTCAGTGCTTGAACTGTTAGGGGATTGCCCAAACCTTGACAGTTCCAACTAATTAACTTCATTTGTCAATTGGTGGCTTGTTAGGGCTAGCCACCAAAACCCAACTCTCAAATCCTGCTGCCGCATAGATTGGAGTCTCCAGGAGATGGGTTTCATCTATCCCCTTTTGCATTTGATTAGGCATTTCATACGGGTTGTAACGTTTTGCTTTCTTAATGGATCCCGCTTTTGTACTCAGACGTGTGCTTTTAAGTTTCTTTGATTTTGAGGAACCTTCTTGTTGGAGAAATCTTTCTGGAATATTTTGAAGCTGACAAAACATTTCTATCAGTCTAGTCTGAAGATTTGCAGACTCTACTATTTATAGTCTAAAGACCTTTGGACTCGCGGACTCAAGACTCAAAGTCTATTCTCATTGATCCGTAGTTTGTCGAAGAAGGTCTATCCGAACTATGTGTTTCGTAAAGGATTTGATCTTATCGATCGACAAAGATCTCTTGGCTGGACAAGACATTACGGATTCCTTTATTCGAATCAAGATTGATTGAAGATCCGATGATTGGCGAAGCATACTTGGAAGGTTCTACTTATGGAAACCGAGATCCTGATTATATGGGCGAGCAGGATTGATGGGCTATCGACATGTTCCTTTAATGGCTCGAATGATCTTTCTAATTGATTACGTCCAACGGGAAGATTGGAAGAATTCCTTTGGTAAGTGCCAACGGGTATGATGGCATAAAGGAGTATATAAGGAAGACGTTCCGAGTTGTTCGTGAGTGTGCACGATAGAAGAATTCCAAAGTCTGAAGCTCCTTATTCTTAGTCAATTCATTTTCTGAGCTGAATCTTGTACGCAAAAGAGAGTCCATATGTTGAGATACCTTGAGGAAGTGTGGTAAAATATCTACACTTTGTGGAATCAAGGGAAAGCATTACTGTAACTTTCTTTTGTTCATAGTGAAATCCGTCGGTGGACCTGTCGGTGCGAAAGAGTGGACGTAAGCTTGGAATAAGCCGAACCACTATAAATTCTGTGTTCAATTTTTCTCTTCCCTACTCTCCGTTTATTTTGATCATAATCTGTTTTAAGAGGATCTTCTTTCTATTGTTTGCCTGGTATTGCTTTCGTATCTTGATAAATTGTTTTTACACCTATTCACCCCCCTCTAAGTGTTTATACTAGCTATATCAATTGGTATCAGAGCTTGTGTACTCATTTTGTTTGAAGTGTTTTACTTCAGAGTTAAAGATCCATGGCTAGTATGTTAGCTCCAGTGGTGGAAGGACAAAGCAATACAAGACCTCCTTACTTTGACGGAAAGGATTACAACATCCGGAAAAACAAGATGAAAGCGTTCTTAAGATCAAAGGATCCTCGGAATGGGACGTTGTAGAAAAAGGAATCACTCCTAAAGCTGCATCTATCTCGAGAGAGAAAGATACTATTGAGTCTAGTGAAATGACTCGGGAAGAGATAATCAAGAGACAAGCTCTTGATGCAAAAGCAATTTATTCCTTATATTGTGCCTTGTCACCTACTCGAATATAATGAATATCTTCTTGTATTACAGCAAAAGAAGTCGGGATAGATTACATATTACCTATGAAGGAACCGATCGAGTGAAAGAGACCGGAATCAACATTCTCCTCGGTCAATACGAAGCCTTCAAAATGAATTCGGGAGAATCTATAACCGACATGTTTAGTCGTTTTACAGAAATCGTGAATGGTCTTGAAAATCAAGGTCAACTAATTTATGATCCCATGAAAGTAAACAAGCTATTGCGTGGACTCTCCAAGGATTGGAATCACATAAAGACCTCAATAAGAGAGACACAAAGAATCATGCCACTATCCGTCGATGAGTTGGTTGGAACTCTTCGTCTTATGAAGTGGAACGAATCAATGAAGACGAATTACCTAAAGGTAAGAAATCCATTGCATTAAAATCCAATGATGATTCTGATGTTACAGATTCTGAAGGCGATATGGATGATGAGGAGCTTGCACTTATGATAAGAAGATTCAGAAAGCTGAACAGAAAAGGAAGAAGATTCAATCCAAAGAAACAAAGTTTTCAAAAGCAACAGACTAAGTCTGTTGAGGATGATGAATCAAACAAAGATATAGTCTGCTTTGAATGTAAGAAAAAAGGACACATCGGACCCATTTGTCCTCTTCGAGGAAGAAGAAAGGAAAAGCTGAAAAGTATCGAAAGGCTCTTAAAGCGAAACCCTGGAGTGATACAGAGTGTGAAGAAAGTGATGATGATTATGCCAATATTTGTCTGATGGCACAATCGGACTCAGATTCAAACTCCGAGACAGACTCAGACTCAGACTCAGACAGTGAGTTTGAGGTAAGTAACTTTAAAATCCCTATTAAAGTTTCTAAATACATTGATGAGCTGTGTTATAGTCTTAAGACTTCTCTTAAAAGAATTTCCAAACTCAAAAAGGAAAACTCCACACTAAAACAACGGGGAAAATGCTTTGAAAGAAAAGTTGAAATGTTCAGACATGAATGTTTCTACTCTCAAAGAAAGTGAAGAAAATCTTTTAAAAGAGAATGAATTTTTAAAAATAGACATATCAAATATTTCAAAAAGATTTTCAATAGGATCTGAGAAACTTGAGAAAATTCTTTCAGCACAAAGACCTTATTTCAATAAATCTGGTCTGGGAATGACGGTGGAAACCATTCCTCTAATTGATTTTCCTAAAGTGAAGGAAAGAATTAAGCAAAGACTCACAAGAAATGCTTACAAAAATCATTTCGAAAAGGTTTTTGTAAAACTAGTAGGACGAAATGCTCTCAGATGCTCAAAGTGCAATAGTACAGATCATTTTGAAAAGGAATGTTCTATGGTTTGGAACCTGTTAAAAAGGAATGGGCAAAAATTGCATATCATACTAACACCAATGGACCCAAGAAAATATGGGTACCAAAGAAAGCTTGAGTCTCCTTTTTAAATGCAGTCACTATCAAGAAAAAGGTAAAATGGTATCTGGATAGTGGATGCTCAAGACATATGACGGGAGATTCAAATTGCTTCATAAAGCTCGTTCAAATAAATGGTGGAAAAGTCTCATTTGGAGGAAACAACAAAGGAAGAATTGTGGGGTTTGGAACCGTAAAGATTGGAAATCTCACAATAAGCAATGTTTCCTTAGTAGAAGGACTCAACTACAATCCGCTCGTATCGAGTCAATTTGTGTGATACTTGGTTTCAAAATAAACTTTCAAGAGGGAATATGTTCGGGAACCGGTAAAGATTCTACTCGTCATTTATGGGTCGAAGACATGGAAATATCTACCTCTTGGACGTGAAACCAGATGAAACACAATGTCGATCTCAATTCAAGACGAAGCGAACTTATGGCACGAAAGCTTGGGCACATCAATATGAAGCAGATAGCTAAAATTTCATCAAAGAAGCTTGTTCGTGGTTTACCCAATTTATCATACCAAAAGTCTGATCTATGCACTCCATGTGTGTTGGGAAAGCGGGTAAGAAATTCTTTTAAACCAATAAATCAAGTTTCAACTAATCGTACGCACCTTCGCATATGGATCTCTTTGGACCAACTACAACACAAAGCATTGGAGGTAAGAAATATTGCCTAGTAATTGTGGATGATTACTCACGATTTACTTGGGTATATTTCCTGGCAAGTAAGTCTGAAACATTCTTTTACTTTGAAAAGTTTGCTAAAAAGGTTCAAAATGAAAAAGGATATGTTATTTCAAGTATAAGAACAGACCATGGAGGTGAATTTGAAAATCAAGATTTTACAAAATTTTGTGATGAATCGGTTTTCAGCATTTATTCTCCTCTCCATATACTCCGAGCAAAACGGAGTTGTGGAAAGAAAGAATAGGTCGCTTCAAGAAATGGCTAGAACTCTTCTAATTGAAAGCAACATTTCCTCGCGTTTTTGGGTGAAGCGGTTTCTCCAAGATGTTATATCATTAATAGAGTTTTTCTAAGACCAATTTCGGAAAAAACCCCCTATGAGTTATTCAAAGGAAAGAAACCCATTGTTTCATACTTTCATGTGTTTGGATGTAAATGCTTTATTTTGAAAAATGCAAATGATCGAGTTGGCAAGTTTGAAGAAAAATCGACGAATGCATCTTCCTTGGATATTCTATCTCGAGCAAAGCATACGAGTCTATAACAAGAAGACTCAAACTGTGGAGGAATCAATGAATGTCAAATTCCAAGATTCTATGCAAAATGAATCGTTCGAGACTCATCTTGAAGAATCCGAACCCGCTTCGAGACTCTATAAAGTCTAAAGAAGCTCGGACTGAAAGACGAAAGACCAAAGAACAAGTAGTTATTGAAGATTCAAATGAAGGAAGTGATCATAAACCTGAAAAATTAATCAAGAATGGAAACATAAGTCCGGTCATCTCAAAGATCTCATTATTGGCGACATTAATGAAGGAATTCGCACAAGATCCAACAGCGCGAAGAGTCTAGTCTTTGTGGCTCTTATTTCGAAATAGAACCCAAAAGCATAGAAGAAGCTTTATCTCGATGAAATTTGGATTGAAGCTATGCAAGAAGAACTCGACAATTCAGCATTAATGATGTCTCGGGAACGACTCCTAAACCAAAAGGTAAATCTATTATTGGAGCTAAATGGGTTTTCGGGAACAAGATGAACGAGAAAGGAAAAGTCATAAGAAACAAAGCAAGACTCGTGGCAAAGGGATATACGCAAGAAGAAGGGATAGACTATGACGAGACTTACGTACCCAGTAGCAAGGTTAGAAGCAATTCGATTATTACTTGCTTTTGCACTGTTATAAGAATTTCAGGTTATTCCAAATGGACGTCAAAAGTGCTTTCTTGAATGGATTTATCCATGAGGAAGTCTATGTGGAACAACCACCGGGTTTGAAGACACAAAGAAACCCAGACTCGGTATTCGGGATCGAAAAAGGCCTTGTATGGTTTAAAGCAAGCACCTCGAGCTTGGTACGACAGCTGAGTAAGTTTTTAATTCAAAATGGCTTTGTTAAAGGTAAAGTAGACACTACTCTATTTATCAAAAGAGAAAGCAAAAGTTTTCTGCTTGTTCAAATAT
Source organism: Eucalyptus curtisii (assembly GCA_017140595.1). Lineage (NCBI taxonomy): Eukaryota > Viridiplantae > Streptophyta > Magnoliopsida > Myrtales > Myrtaceae > Eucalyptus > Eucalyptus curtisii. The sequence continues at coordinate 15,147,966 of CM029502.1, forward strand.
ATGTTGATGATATCATTTTTGGATCTTCTAATGAAAGTTTGTGCAAGAATTTCTCTAAGTCTATGCGAGAATGAATTTGAAATGAGCATGATGGGTGAACTAACCTTCTTTCTTGGACTTCAAGTGAAACAATTGAAGGATGGAACCTTTATTCATCAAGAAAAATATGCTAATGATCTTGTCAAAAAGTTTGGATTGGAAAATTGCAAAAAGACTGAAATACCAATGTCAAGCTCTTTGAAGATAGACAAAGATGAAGGAGGAAAGAAAGTTGACCGAAGCAATACGGGAGTATCATTGGTTCACTTCTTTATCTTACCGCTTCTAGACCCGACATTTTGTTTAGTGTTTGCATGTGTGCTAGATTTCAAGCGAGACCCTAAAGAATCTCATCTAAATGCTGCAAAGCGTATTATCAAATACATTGCTTCAACTTCAAGCATCGGTCTTTGGTATCCTAAAAGGGAGACTTTACTCTTCTTGGATACTCGAGACGCAGATCTAGGCTGATTTGCGAGTTGATAGAAAGAGCACTTCGGGCACTTGTCAACTACTTGGAAACAGATAAAGTGTCTTGGTTTTCAAGAAAACAAAATACGTAGCTCTTTCTCTGAGCGAGTATGTAGCTCTCGGAAGTTGTTGTTCACAAATTCTGTGGATAAAACAACAACTTAGAGACTTTGGAATTGAAGATTCATGCACTGAGATTAACTGTGACAACACTAGTGCAATCAATCTTACCAAAAATCCAATTCTTCACTCAAGAGCGAAGCATATAGAAATTCGACATCATTTCATTAGAGATCATGTTCAAAATGGAGAGATTTTGATTCAGTTTGTTGACTCAAAGAACCAATTGGCGGATATATTTACAAAGCCTTTGGAGAAAAATCAATTTGAAATCATCCGTTCCAGACTCAACATTCTGAAGCTTGAAGAAGTTAAAGTCTAGAGACTTTCAGACTCATACAAACAAGGTTCTTGATCGTAAGTTATTTTATTTTCTCTAATTATTAAATCTCGGAAAGGTACGATCATCTATCTATAATTGATTTTTGCTATCTTCAATTTCCGTGATAAATACAATCTTTTCTTTTTCAAAAAGGAGTAAATATTTTAAAAATGGCAGGTATCTATTTTTGAAAAAGGCAGTTTTTTTAAAAGGGCATCTTTTACTTTCCTTTACGACGCTTGGTATACCTCTCTTCGACTGACCTATATACAGTCAGTTCCTCTTCGTCTAAAAACCCTAAAAAGCATCGATCTTTCACTCCTGTCTTCTTCACTTGTTTATTCTTCGAAAAAGTTATCATCTTTCTTGGGAAAAGTCAAGTTCGGAATCTTTCAAGGCGAGAAAGATGTCGTCCTCAAGAAAGTCTTCAAGGATTGCAAGCGGGGACCACGGCAAATGAGTGAGGGGCCTACTCATTTTGATCTCACCGAGGAAGAGGAGTCTTGAGTCGGCAACAGAGCCCACAACATTCTCGCGGCGTCATTCTTCTCCAACTAGTTCACAGGGTCTTGGTCATCCCGAAGAAGAAGAAATCGTTGAAGAAGCTGTTCCTGTAAGAACTCAAAAGCCCTCTTTTATTTATAAGCTTTACCGTGCTTTAAAGAGGAGCGGTACTCCATTGAACTACATCGACGAGTTTCTTAAGGACAAGGGATATGGAAATGAGTTCATCTTTTTGCGAACTATGGAGCGTTTGGGAATTGCTCCAAAGGGGATGGCAAAAGAATCCCTTGCAAATATCCCAAGTGATCCGCGTGTTGGAGGACCGAATCCGATAGATGGGAATGATGATGATAAATTGTACAATCAATTTCAACCGAGAATGGGTGTTGCGGCAAAAATTCGAGGAAAAAGGACAGGACTTGTTTCGATCGAAGGAACATAAGGATCTATACTCTAAATTGTTAAAGCGTGGGGTGATAAACCCTAGAAGTGTGGATTTTGATTTCCTTGATCTTTGTGCATGTTAATTTGAGGGAAAAGTCTTGAACAATTGTTTCGACACTGCGAAGCCTATCTTTGAACGAATGCATATTTTTATTCGAATCTCAGCTTCTTGGATGCGAATAAAATTTCTTTTAGTGTCCGAGATCAGGATTTTGTGGTGGATGTAGATATGCTAGCTGATGTGATTGGGGTTGAGAGAGGAAAATATCAACCAATTAATGTCTCTATTGCTCGTGCTACATTGGAACTTGTTAAGGACGAAGAACAGAGGGAAGAATTTCCTACTCAAGAATGCGTGCATTTAACATTCTGCTTCACAAGATTGTGATAAATTGCCTCAGACTGAAATCTACTTCAAAGACTGATGTATTAAATTCAGAGGCAAAGCTGATGTACGCCATCAATGCTGGAAAAAGGTTTTCTCTTCCTCATACTATTTTGTTCCACATGTATAGAGCAATGGTGAAGGACAAGGGTCAAACTTCCTTATCCGGGTCTTGTGTCTAAGTTATTCGAGACATTTGAATATTCAGCCTCCACAATTTCTTTGTGTTCGACCTTGTGATAAAATGGTGGTAGGACTGAAAATGGTGTCCAAAATGCGTCTGAAAGAACTCAACAGGGCTTTGGAGAAATTCAAGGAGACAACCCTTGCCAAACCTCATCAAATTTCTTTGGCAGCAAAAAGAAAAGGAAAGGAGCCTATGGTCACTTCATCCAAAAAGAGAAGAGCTCTCATCATTGAGGATGAAGATGATGAGGATGACATCACCATTTCTCGCTATGGCATTGAAGAATCGAGTCGTTCTGTTCCAAAATCAATGGAACGACGGGGAAAGAGAAGTTGAAGAAAAAGAAACGAAGAAAAAGAAACGAGAAGAAAAAGAAGCGGAGGAAAAAGAATCGGAGGAGAGAGAAGCTGAAGAAAAAGAAGCGAGAAGAAGAAAGGCTTGAAAAAGAAGAAGAAGAAAGAGGAAATCCGGAGGAAGGAGAGCATGAAGAACACTCTTCTCCACCGAAGGCATGGAAACGAGGGGAGATGATGATGAGAAAAGAGGAATGTCCTCATATCCCGCTACCAAGTGAAGGAGTCATTTGCTCTCCATGAGATCCGGAGGACATTTATGCCTCTCAATTTCCGAGGAGGAACATGAAGCTTCATCGCCAAATTTGCGTGATTATGCTTTGATATACCATCGTCTCGCTTTTACTCCATCTAATCGTGTCGAAGCCGGTTGCATCGATAATTCAGCGAGACTTCCACGAGAATTCTTGATGTTCTCTTGGAAATGCGGGGTCGGATATATGCTCCGGGATACGAAGTTCGAACTTGCGAGAATCTTTGGACAAGCTTCTTCAGTTTCTTTGAATGATCAGATCCAAGCTCTTACTCTTCAGATTCAAGCCAATGCTAAAAGTGAAGAGGTAGCTCAACTGAAGGAAGATTTGAAAAAGCTTGAAGGCATCGTCCAGTCATTGGGAGATTTCCAGCTTGTTCGTATTCCCGAAGCAATCTAGACTTTTTCTCAACTTTTTTATGATGACAAAAAGGGGGAGAGATGCAAGATTTGAAAACTTTGAACTTTAATCTTTTAGTTTGTTTGTTTTGATGTTTGATTTGTTTGACTTGTGTGTCTATCTGGTTGTGGACTGAATTTGGGATTTGGATTTGACTCGCTTATATTAAATCTTGTTGATATCTCATAAATGGCTTTACACTCACTAACCTATTTTCGTGGTTGCAGATTCTAGTGTTATATTAATCTTTATGAGATATCCATATTTGCTTAAGTAATGTTTTGCGGGTCAAAGATATTCAAATATGCGGAAAGTTTTGTCACCATCAAAAAGGGGAGATTGTTGGAGAAATCTTTTGGAATATTTTGAAGGCGACAAAACATTTCTATCGGTCTAGTCCGAAGATTTGCGAGACTCTACTATTTATAATCTAAAGACCTTTAGATGCGCGCGGACTCAAGACTCAAAGTCTATTCTCATTGTGATCTGTAGTTTGTCGAAGAAGGTCTATCCGAGAACTATGTGTTTCGTAAAGGATTTGATCTTATCGACGACGAAGATCTCTTGGCTGGATAAGACATTACGGATTCCTTTATTCGAATCAAGATTGATTGAAGATCCGATGATTGGCAAAGCATACTTGGAAGGTTCTACTTATGGAAATCGAGATCCTGATTGTATGGGCGAGCAAGATTGATGGGCTATCGACATGTTCCTTTAATGGCTCGAATGATCTTTCTAATTGATTCTGTCCAACGGGAAGATTGGAAGAATTCCTTTGGTAAGTGCCAACGGGTATGATGGCATAAAGGAGTATATAAGGAAGACGTTACAGTTGTTCGTGAGTGTGCACGATAGAAGAATTCCAAAGTCTGAAGCTCCTTATTCTTAGTCAATTCATTTTCTGAGCTGAATCTTGTACGCAAAAGAGAGTCCATATGTTGAGATACCTTGAGGAAGTGTGGTAAAATATCTACCTTTGTGGAATCAAGGAAAGCATTGCTTTGTAACTTCTCTTTTGTTCATAGTGAAATCCAGTCGGTGGATCGGTGCGAAAAGAGTGGACGTAGGCTTGGAATAAGCCGAACCACTATAAATTCCGTGTTCAATTTTTCTCTTCCCTACTCTCTGTTTATTTTGATCATAATCTGTTTTAAGAGGATCTTCTTTCTATTGTTTGCCTGGTATTGCTTTCGTATCTTGATAAATTGTTTTTACACCTATTCACCCCCCTCTAGGTGTTTATACTAGCTATATCACTTCTGATGTTTCCTTTGCTGCTGTAATGCGTTCAGTTGCAGGAGGTTTGACGGATACAACATCTTCTTCTGCAATTCCCCCTGTTTGTGGACGCCACTTAATCGGTTCTGCCATAGTGATAAGTTGTCCCCCATCTGGAATCTCCATAACTTCTTTACCTTTGCTGTTTTGTGGCTATTCCACAAGAATGAAGGTCGTGGGTGTTTGAGGAGTCTCTAGGATGATCTCTTCAGCCTCCTCTCGGGTGTGAGGTGTCTCATAAAAGGTACGCCAAAACAGGCTATGTTCCCGAACCTCAACACGGAGCCATTGACCATAATATATCGTATCCTTTCCCTCCAGTTTCTCTTCATCAAAGGGGAAATCTTTACAATACATAGCATAATGTCCTAGTTTGCCACAAGAATAGCAATAGTGGGATAAGCGTTCATATCGAAAATCCAACCAGATATTTTTTCCTTCCAATCGAATTAGCTGTCCTGTCTTAAGAGGCTCATACAATCTAATTTCCACTCTTGCTCTCCCTGCCCGAAGAGTGGTGCATTCTTTATTGTCTACTTTAACTTCCAGTACCCTACCTACATGGCTCACAACTTTACTAATCATGTTTTCAGTGCACCATTCCAGGAGGAGACCAAATACCTGTATCCAAAAGGCACAGGTCGAGAAGTCGTAACAATGCAGAGGGGTGTTGGGTAACCAAGGCTTTAATATAACAAGGTGACTCGCAAAAAGCCAAGGTCCATTATCTAAAACTCTCTGTTTTTTCCCCTTCATATTTAAACTTAACGACATACAATCCAACTTCGCGTTGGGATATATCGACCTGGTCAGTTCTCCATGCTCGCTTCATAGTATTTTGAAAAACTTGGAAGTTAATTGATGGATTAGACATAATCTGACCAACCAAAATCAGTTTGCACTCCTTTATTTTTTCCATTGGTGCCGCATCATCCCATATTTCAATTTGCTGTTCTGACCAGAGACGGCCCAACCGGTTGCAGAGGGCAGTGAGGCGAGCATCTTCTTCGTGGTCAATGTGGTCCATCCGAGAGTAAGAAGCGCCTAAATTGGGAGGACACTCGTCCTGACCTCTGTGTGCCATCGACTAAACAACATCAGAGGGAATTGCAAGACAGCAAGCTAGGCGAGCCGAAACGCAGACAGTGCGGCCCAATCAAGCAGGAATTAGAGAATCGCCAGCGAAAGAAAGGTTTCGAGGCAGAGCAAAATATACATGCAGGAAGCAAGTGATTATAGAAATCTCAAAGATAGCGACAATGGTATGAGTCAGTCAAGAGGCGGTGTGGTGGGTTTGAGGAAATAGATGGGTCCATGGAGAAAATCGGGAAGCATGAAAGAAGTGAGATGGATAGAAGAAGATGGGAAGCAAGGTGTGTCATCTGAGTAATGCAAGGTGTGTGGTGATGGAATTAGGGTTCGGAAAAGGGAAACTACCATGAAGGTAGAGAAAACTCTGCAAAACGAGAGAATTTGTAGAATTTTTCTTGAGAGTCCACTGTTTATCATATTTTTTGAGATACAAAAGCTTTGCTCTTTTTCTAATTGCTTTTGCATTTGAATTGATTTTCTTTCACATACACACTTCGCTTTTGATTGCATTTTGTTTTTCAAGAGCATTGGCCTCACTTTTTTAAGGACATTGCTTTTTCTTACCTTCTGGTTTTTATTAACTTTGAGTTCTTGGGACTCTTGAAACGTTTTTACCAATTTTCTTGGTGAATCATGTGCCTTGCACGGTCTGAGGAAATATTCATCACTTGGGCTATGAAATGAAGATTTAAGCCCAACTTCACTAATTGAATGATAAAAGTGTTTGGATAGAGAAGTGAATGCTCTTTTTTACTTTGATATGCTTGGAACTTCTATGATGAGTCACTTGAAATTACTATAAAAAGAGTGATACAAGTGAATGTAATAAAATCTATATGGACTTATTAACTATTAATGCAAAATGCTCATGAAATCTATAAGATATGCAATTATACTATTTTTTTCTTGGGACCGGGATCGATCCCTAATTTTCAATACAATTAATTCTTAAATGGTTAGCCAAAATTTAGGTGTCAATAGGCGGCGATGGCCCATCGGCAAGGCCTTGCCTCTCTCTCTCTCTCTCTCTCTCTCTCTCTCTCTCTCTCTCTTTCAATTTTGTTTTTTAAATAAAATATTAGCTTTTTTTAGTTTTTAATCTAAATTAAATAAGAACTCAAAAAGAAAAGAAAAATGCCATGTAGACGAGAGAAATTTATTTAAAAGTGCCAAGTCAACATTTTCCGTTAAGTAAATTGATAATGTTGATGGGAGGATTTGATTACACTTTCTGAAAATTTTAAAATTTAGCTGCATCTTCGCAACAAGTTCGGGACTTCAAGTATACTTATCCATAGATAGAAAGAGCTAGATGGAATAGCAGATAAACGTGTATGATACTATAAATATTAGAAGTGTTATAACTAAACTCGAAATATGAAATGAACTTAGCCAAACTGAACTTTCGTACATTTTCGATTTTGATAATGAAAAAACCAAATTTGTTTATATTGGTTTGAATTTTATCGGTTTAATTTGGCTAATCGAATTTAACTGTCCTAGAACTACATAAAAAGTAAAAATTGCTTTCATCTCTCATCTCCTTCAATCCAGATCCACAAAGCCGGAGAACCCTAGCCTCTCGTCTCCTCGCACCGCCACCACCATCGACGCTTGTTGTTGTGTCCTCGCCACCACCACCTCTACCACCAACACTACCTCCACCACCATCACGGTAGCAACTGTAATTTTCATTGCCACGTGCGCTTCGCTTCTTTCATTCCTCCTCCTCCTCCACCTCTTCTACTTTCCAACGCAACTACCGGGAATGACGCTGAAGCCGTAGCTTGTGTTGCTTTTCCGGCAGAGCTCAATTCCCTAGAGGCCAACTCTTCCCATCAGTAAGTTCCTTCTACTTATTAGCACTTTCATTTCTTGATCTTTAGATAGGCTTCATTGCCATTCATCCGCTCTCGAATCAGCTGTCAACCAAATTAGACGGGATTTTCATAAAGGGGAGGATTTTGATTAAGTCCCAACTCCTCCAAGTTCTTCTTTTGTGCTATTACTAGGCCTCATTTGGTTCAGCTTTCCCAAGGGGCTTTGGGCCCCCAAAGCCCCTTGGGGAAAATTTTTTGCGTTTGGCAATTGTTTTTGAAAGCTCATTTACCAAATGTGAGCATTCCCAATGTTGAAAGCTGAATGCTTTGGGAGGGGTTGCTTTGGGCATTGGGCATTTGGGAAATGCAAAATTTCACCGCGTCACTATTCATCTTCCCTTCCCCTTTCGTCTTCTTCTTCCCGCCCGTCTTCTTCTTCTCGGCCATCTTCTTCCCTGTTCTTCTTCTTCTCAGTCCATCAGGCTTCTCCGGAAGCCGCCACTGCTGCCTGAGGGTTGCGCGTCCCCAATGACCACCGCCTAGGGGTGGCGCGACCCGCGACATAGGCGGCGTCACCTGGGTCGCAGAGACCTCAGGCGACGCCGCCTGAGATCACGCGCGAAGCAAGCGCGACGCGGCCGGGTCCGTGCGACCTCAAGCCGCCGAGATCCGGCCTCTACGACCTCGGGCGCCCGAGGTCGCACCGCCCTCGGGTCCGTGCGACCTCAAGCCGCCGAGATCTGGCCTCTGCGACCTCAAGCGCCCGAGGTCGCACCGCGCACGGGTCCGCGCGACCTCAAGTCGCTAGATCCGGCCTCTGCACCTCCGGTGAGGCGGCCGGACCTAGCCGCCCGGCCGCTCGGCGGTTGGCCGATGGTTAGCCGGCCGTCGGATTTGATTTCCAGATTTAAAAATAAAAATAAAAATGAAAGCAAAAGCCTATTTGTAATGTAAGTTTTGCCAAACGGTACTTAGGTTAAAGTTACCTTTCAATGCTATTTGAGACTACAATTTACCAAACGATGTAACATTTCGGAAAACCCCTTTACCTCAAAGGTACTTACATCTCCCAAGAGTATTTCCCCAAAGCCGAACCAAACGGGCCCTTAGCCGCGAGAGGCCAAATCTAGCCGCCAGGGAAGCCTCGCCGAGGTCACGCGACCCAAGGCGTCGCTTGAGGTCGGCGCAACCCAGGCGTCGCCTGAGGTCGCCGACCTCAGGCAAGCCGCCTCCCCACCGCCACCGCCACCGCCACCAGCCGCCTCACCACCGCCACCAGCCGCCTCCCCACCACCACCAGCACCACTGCCGAGCAGCTACATCTCCTCCTCCCTTTTCTTTTCTTTTCTTTTTTTCCTTTTTCTTTTCACCTTAAAGCTACTTTACAAAATATACACAAAAATGAGTTTCCAAACACACTTGCATTCACAAATTGCCCATTCATTCAAAGTTACTTGGGGAAATGGCTTTGATTTCCCCAAAGTTCAACCAAACGGGCCCCTAGTAGTTTAGCCTTCATGCGGGGAAGGTGTTTGTGGTATTGCACCTGAGAGCCAAATGTTTGATCCTTTACTCTCTCTGTCTCATGCTGTTCTCTTGGGAAAAGTAAAATAAAAATCCATACCGAACTGAATTGGGATTTTGGTTTGGTTCGTATTTGGTTTGGGTCGCATTTGGTTTGAACCATTTTGCCATAACAGCTCTGTTCAGTTCAGTTTTACTTGGAAAATCGAACCAAATCGAACCGAACCATTGACATCCCTAATTAGTATGATGCGTGTGCTCATTCCTTGACCACTGAATGTTTGGCCTGTTGTATATGGACTTGAACAAGGGGTCGAAAATATATATCAGCTACTTGGCGTACTGGTTCAGGATGTTCGTCCCCAACCAATTAATCACGATACAAATGAAGCGAGCCCCAGCACCACCACCTCAAGAAGTAAATCAAACCACAATGGTTGAGATATTTGATTGCACGCATGCAATAATTGCGCTCTTATACTTGCCTATCTCCAAAATAAAGAGAATATTAACTTCTTTCCTTCTTGGAGGAGCTTTTGCTTATCTTATTAATATATTGCTTTGGCGTCGATGGTTTGCCTTGTGCATGGAAGCCTTTTTTTTTTTTCCTTTCACGCATTTGAGCTATGCTAGCTAATTCCCAGTTATGCCTTCTATATCGTCAGTCGCGCCTTCTATATTTCTAAGTTTCCTTCTCTCCACGCCGAAAATGCGCATGTTAGGCAAGTAAAGGTGATGACCCCATGAAATATAATTGTCTACTATATGAATACGATGTATAAGCCCAAACTTCAAATTCTTTTAGATCTGTAGGGGATTGAACCCTTATCGAATGCTTAATCGAAACAAAGATCAACGGTAAAATTTGAAAAGGATTTTCTTGAGGTGTTCATATAACTCATGCTGAAATACTTTCTTCCTTGCTTTGTCGAGAAGGTATTTTGCATAATATTCATATCATGTGACATTAACATGTAAAAAAGCAGGTTGATAAAGAATGGGAATTCAAAATTTATGGATTTGGATTGATTGTAATTAAGGGAGAAACGCTATATTCACTATGTTTAGGTCACTGAATTGATATACCAAATAATGAGGCAAACTGTTATTAGGTGTTGAAAATGACCTACTTGCTTTACTGTCCACTCTTAATATGCCATAAATTTTATAGACCTATTTTATAATATCCGGCATTGCTCTGATATGACAATATCACATGAGAAGCATAATAGTCGATATATGTCATCTTAGTTGTGTACCAAATTATCGATGCATACAATATTTTTCTTATTTAAGAGTTGTGTTTTGCTCCACCCTTGTCTCCTAACTACTCTTCTAAGGTAGGTTATAAACATGAATATCATTCATAATAATATTTAATTAGTTTTCATGTAGGTAGTGTATAAAAGTTATAATCTAAACAGGGGACAAACGATAATATAGTCTTCTCTTGAAATTAATAATTGAACAACAGTGGGGGGCACACATCTTTTGGCGAGTGAGGCTTGTCCAACATTGTATCTTGTCCCTTGATATTAAATTTAGTTTAGTTTTATCAAAATTGAAGCTCAACCCCTGTCTCGAAGTACATCACGGTTTGCAACTCAAGAAGTGAAGTTACGGGAGCAAAGCTTATTCTTATGTGTTGACCGAGCAGTGAAATACGGCCAAGCATCCGTACATGCCGAACGGACTCTAAAGGATGGTCTCATTCAGCTTTGGTCCTTTCGAGTGGATGGCAACCTTCGCTTTTGTCTCACCAAGGTTAAAGCACCAATCCGAGGCAATAAAAAGTCCAGCTTCGAATGAAGGATCGTAGTGAAGAAGTTCAAGTAATATCTTTGAGTTAGATAATTTTATGGTGCACATCTAGTCAAGTTCATAGTCCTTGTACATTCTTTAAAATTTTGGTGTCTAGGTAATTTCGTGTTTTTTGATACTTTAGATAAAGTTAGGAAGTAAATGGAGTTGTGGTAGTCCAGTTTCATGGATCAACCGTGGTTTTCCATGATATTTGGATGGAGGATTCTTTTTCTTTTTGAGGTTTTTTGTTTTCTTTTTTTTTGGGTTGAATTTTGCATTTTATACGTTCAAATGGCAAGTGCATATAGTGATGTGGAATTGATGATCATTGTAACGATCATAGACATTAATGTCTTGATTTTTCAATTGAAATGAAGTTCTGAATAGTTGAGTCCATAAGTGTTCTTTGAATGTATGTAGTCAACTTCTGTATTTGTCGGCTTCCCAAAAGTGGCTCAGAACATACAAAAGGAAATAATACGTTATGTTTCATGATCGAGTTAATTGACCCAGAATATGTTTTACCGCATATGAGACAAAGAGACATTAAAAAAAAAAGGACCCATTAGCTTATACCGATGCATTTTTTATGTTTATGACTATTGGGGTTAGCATAAAATAAGTAACGTGTCCATAAAGGAGCTTAGAGAACTTCTTGGTGATCTCAGAAATGTGGCAGAAAAGGACACACAAGATAAGAGGAAATTACGTACAACAAAAGCAGTTCCCAAGCCCCAGGAGCAAAGAAGTAACGCACCTCAAAAAACAGAGAAATTAGTAAGTGGTGAGAGATGACTCACTAGAACGAACATTAGATTGGAAGCATCCTAAATCATCTGCCTCGGAGAAGACAAAGTAGTAGCAGCAGCAGCACTAACTTTTGGGTTTAGAATACTTTTCTATTCTCAGTATCCAAGCTTGTTCTTTGTTTGGGAACCTCGGCAATGGGACTCAGTAACTCTGCTTCTTTCTGGTGTAGCGACACCATGGCTTGAGCTTCTGCTACAACCATGCATCATCATCTGCTGCATAAAGTATCTTCTTTATTGCTCCCACAATCTGCGAAGTTAAAAGGCAAATAAATAATCAGCATTTAGACAGCAACAGAGATGAACAAAACAAGTATGCTTGAAACAAATGGTTGATAGAAACAATACAGGCAGGTATTCTATTTCAGGATACTGGTACAAAATTTCGAGATGTCCGAGTTATCCAAAGTAGATAATCTCTCTCCTTCTTGAGATTATCCATTGACAGCTTCAACTCTGTTATCTGCAAAATAATTTATATGTTATCATCGCCAGAAATTAAACTTGCTTAGCTACTTCTGACTTGAAGTGCCTTTTTAATATATACCGAACCTGCGCTTGGAAGTGCTCTGGAGGTCTTGGCTGACTGATTAGTCAAGCTTGCGGAAAGATCAACATGACACAGAGCCTCTTTTACCCCCCCTGGGAGCCCTATCTCCAACATCCAAAGATATGCATCTAATAAAATGAAACTAATATCGATTTCAACTTTTATTGGCAAAGAAAATCGAATGAGCACTGTGGAAGGCACACTACTCCCCTTGCTAAGTGAGAAACAACCACACAGGAAGGCCCCTCTTTATCCTTGATCATGGGATAAATCTAGCAACCTGCTATTCGCTGTTCAGCATACTACCGAGTTGTTAAAAACCGGAACGCTTCGTGATTGGGACATCTGATCAAACAGTTCAACTGCAGCCCCCTTCGGTTCATGGCATTGTTTCAGGCCCTTTCTTAACCAACTCCCAAATGAGATGTACAGAGCAACAAGAAACTCCAGAAGACCCAACAATTTCTGCATTGAAAGGGCAAAAGCTTTCCTAACGAAAATGGCTGAAAAGAGAAACCGTCGAAAAAAAGAAACCAGAACAGAGTGTTGAACAATACAGTAATATCCGGGCTTGTCGGTGTGGCCATTGTCTACCGTTCCTTCGCACGACCCTGACGATCGAAAATGGTGGTGGGCCCAGTAGAAACCTTCTCTTCATGTTGAGGCTCTCTGTCCATTTTCTTTCTCCCTCGATACCTCCTTGTCTTACCGAGCGCTTTTACTCCCTTTCGTAAATCGCTTTATCGAACTCATAGTCGGAATCCAAGACGGAGCAGCGTTAGGACAGCAGCAATGGAGGAGCGACAGCGGTCGGAGGTAGGCCTGCGTTTCTGTTAAGCGATAGACGCCGTGGAAAAGACAACGACAACGACGCTTGACGGAGTTAAAGGGACCGTCGATTGACGAGTTTCCGAGGAGAAGTGGGGGCGGTCAGGGAAATGAAGCTGAAGAAGCTCGAATGGAATCCTCTCAAAGAGTCATACAACCCTTCCGGCTTTTCTTTCCTTTCTTTTTTCTCCTATTTTTTTTTTTAATTTATTTATTTGTCTTCGTTTTCCCTCCTGGCGGCTCTATTTACATACAGAAAGTATCTAGATTCACACCATTATTTTCCGTGTATTTACGAACAAGTCCTCCAAAAAAGATAAAATTTCCATATCTAAATCTGTAATTACCAAAGGTCGGGAAGCTCGAGATGAACCTCGATTTTTTAAAGATTGACTATTCAAGGTTTCATCTCGATTTTTAAAGCTATATAAAAATCACCCGCAATCGGTAATAACCGATATAAATGTGCTTTTCATAAGTAGGATGGGAGAGGGACGCCGCTCTGTTTGGAAGAGGCTTTCTTTTGGAGGGGAAGAAAATAATAGCGTTGAAATTACAAGACAATTTGTTTTGTAATCTTTGGGAAGAGACAAGGACAATATAGTAATTTAATTTTAGGCTTGCCAATGTGTCCATTCTCTAGCTTTTCTTTGAGGGAAATTGACACAAATAATCCCTGAACTTTAGCTCAATATGCAATTTAGTCCTTAAATTTTTAATTTATTCAATGGGTCCTCAAAATTTAACCAATGTGTAATGTGGCCCCTATAATTTAATTTTTTTAATGTGGTCTTTAAACTTTTGATACATATTCAATATAGTCTTTGAAGCTGTATAATTATGAAAGAACTATATTGAATATTTTTTATATAGTTCAAGCACTAAATTGAACACGTATCAAAAGTTAAGGGACCACATTGAATAAATTAAAGTTCAGAGACCACATTACACATTTGGTTAAAGTTCGAGGACCACATTAAACAAATTAAAGTTCAAAAGCCACATTACACATTAGGATAAAGTTCGAGGACCACATTGAACAAATTAAAAGTTTAAAGACCAAATTACACGTTGAACCAAAGTTTAGGGACTATTTATATCAATTTCCCTCAAAGAAAAGCTAGAGAATAGGTACATCGGCAAGCTTAAAATTAAAATACTATACTGTGCTTATCTCTTCCCAAAAATTACAAAAACTCTTATTTTCTTCATCTCCAAAAGAAAGCCTCTTCCAAACAAAGATTGCAATTTAGTACATTAGACATTTTTATACGGTTCGGGGTTAGATTAAACATATACCAAAAGTTCTAGGAATACATTGAACAAATTAAAAGTTCAGGGACCACATTACACATCGGATTAAAGTTCAATGATCACATTAAACAAATTAAAAATTCATGGACTAAATTGCACATTGGGCCAAAGTTCAGGGACTGTTTGTGTCTTTATCCCTTTCTTCAATAATTCATTTACTTTCCCTTGGTGGTTCACTTTTGCAAAGGTTGTAACATATGCTTGGTATCACCAGCTTGTCAATGCTTTCCAGTGACAGTATGAATCAAATGACATGCGATTGCATATCCAATGATCCTTTTGAGTATATCAGCATCCAAAGACATCTCATGAGAAATGATCGAAATCGGTATCTCCAACTCACCATGAACTACTTGTCTTATTGGGACTTGTTCTCCTATTGTCACGACCTTTACTCTAGTCTTTATTGATCTCGCCGGAATGATCGATATCAACGAAATCTATCTTGATATTGACATATGCATTTATAATAGATTTTTAGTACCAAGGACAGTTTTAAATCATAAAAGTTCCATACAGATGTTTTCCCAAGACGGTTTATCACCAAATAACATCTAGAATTCAATACCTACTTAAAATTGCTGGATGGATTCTTATCAAAAGAAATTTGTTAGGGAAGATATTATTGTCTTGATATCAAATGTTACAATAGGACATTTTTTTTAAATGGCATGGAAATTATTTTATCGCCAAATCTTTTTTGTCAAAGCGAAAAAAAGGTTAGAAATAGTAGAACATATAAGAAAAAAAAGGTTAGAAATTATATTCTCCTTGCTGGACCTACTAGATTTGGTTGTGATCAAAATCTTCCTTTACTTGCTTGAACATCAAATTATCTTCAATGAAATTTGATGCTCCTGCATCATAAATGTACTCATCTATGGGCCCGAAAAAACGACGACATGACAAGATGATTGTATCTACACCTTATATCCACTAATGATAGAGGTCGAATTTATTCCAGTGGTGCTGTCTGTTGTTAATTGTTATAAACATTTGAGTCCATAACACATGTGATCAATCTATTACTATACTTTTAACTTGATTCATGATCCATTACTTTTAAGTTACTTCTGGTGCACAGTGTACCATCAACTCTTGGCGAATAGGCCGACACCGACCAGAAAAGAAAAAAAGGTCAATGACTCAACCATTGGATGACAATTATTTATGGTACATTATCTATCTTAGAAAGTTTCCACCCAACAAAGACAACCGGGAATTAAATCTCCAGATGTGGCGGCACTACAAGTCATTCCAAACTCCAAAGGCACAATCCAAGATTTATTAATTCGGGGAGGGGAAAATGTGGTCCTTTGTCCCCACCGGACCTGGGGACTGAGATCAGCCCAAAAATATAAAAACGGAAAAAAAAAAAAATCACCCCACATGATTTTGGTAATCCCGTTTCACATTTACATATTGAATTATATGTCCAGACTATCCGTATTCACATAAAATTGATATTACACGATCAAAAAATTTCAGTGCTTCAAAAGATCATTTATCTTGTAGAGATGACTTATCCGCATGAGATTATTCTTATATCATTCTTATATCATGCATGTGATTTGTGTAAGGATATGAAGTGAAGTTTCATTTAGCTTATTTTGGTGGGAAAAGAAGTAGAAAGAATCGATGTAAATGAGGACGATAAACTCCGCTCACCTTACTAAAAATCGCTCCCTTTTGAATCTATTTTAGGTTGATAAATTTTGCGCTTAAATTCATTGCATTTGCTTTATAAGTGATAAATTATGAACATATCTTAGAGAATATGCGAGAGTAGCTCATAGTCTTGAGGCTTAGAGGTGAAGCGCATGTAGAGGCCCAAGGCACGCCAAATCAAATCTTACATGACACTATGGGAAAATGCCTCTTTTGACAAAATGAGAAGGAAATATTTGTTTGGACCCAAGTTCAATGGATCAAATAAATCATTATCGTTGATTTGGTGAGATCCACATCTGGGATCTACCATGTGGTCCATAAAATCAATGGCTGTACCATGTCCAGTGGATCCAAGTCCAAGGAAGAAAATGATGAAGGAAAGGAGCGAGTCATGCAAACTCCTAAATCCATTACCTTTTTACCACTTGATTGGACTTCGTCACAAAAGGAAGGGAGGTCGTGGTTTAGGCCCCATTCGGTAACACTCCAAATAGTATATGATTTTATTCTTTTGTTCTTCTGAAAAAAAAATAAATATAAATTTGTTTGGTAAATTTTTTGTTTCAGGGAACAAAAATTTATTTTTTTGCTTTCGAGAATAGATTTGGAATATAATCAAAAAGTAGAAAAAAGTAATTTCTTATTCTCGTGAACAATTTTAGAATCAAACCCAATTTTTTCTTTTTTCTCTCTTTTTTTTTCCCCTTCTTTTATCCTTCTCTCTTCTTCTTCCGCCTAGCTGGTCATTGGCAATTGTCGGGCACACCCGTCGGCGACTTTGCTAGGTGAGGTTCGATGAGTTTGTCGGAAGCTCGCTTGGCTACCGTGAGCCTCAACCTCGCCGATTTGGGCGAGGCCCAACCTCGCGCCAGTTGGTGAGGCCAAGCCTTGCCGGTGGTTGGGCGAGGCTTGCCTCGCCAGATCTGGTGAAGCCCGGCTTCGCCGGTGTCTTGGCAATCGACATGAGAGTGGGCCTCCTTAGGACGGGTAAGGTCGACCTCATCGGTTGCAAGGCTTGGCCTCGCCTATATCTAGCAAGGCCGAGGCTCACGATGGCTAAGCGAGCCTTCGGCAAGTTTGCCAAACCTCGCCTTAGCACCGGCGAGGCTTCGACGAGCTTGCTTTGGACCTCGCCCAACCGGTTGTTAGTCGCCGTCATGGCCGACGTAGGCCACAAAGAAGGAGGAAGAATAAGAGAAAAGGAAAAAGATAAAAGATAAAAAGATAAAAAGAAAAAAAAAAAGAAAAAAAGTATTAAAAATTTAAAAAAAAAAAAATTAAGAATCTTACCAAATGCATTTCTATTCTCGAGAATAGAAATTTTGGACAATTATCAAATGCATTTAAAAAACTCATCCGGAGAATATAATCGAGAAAAATCATTTTTGATAATTTTTTTTTTTCTGAAAATAGAATAGTTACTAAACGCACTATTAGAGGATTTTTTTGGCCTAGCAAAAGAGGCAATAATTTCTTTTCTTTTTCTGATAATTTTCCTCGTTTTTCTTCCATAGCCTTGGCTTTAGAACTTTCGCCCAATTTCATTAGAAAATGTTAGACTCCATGTAATTTAAACATATAATGAGAGTACAAAAAGGTTGAAAGATTCACGAGTGTAAAGTATGGTTTAACGTAAAAATATTATAAGATGATTTTCGGGAAATATATTGCCATATTGAATTTGAAATTGCATAATAAATATAATTCATGCGGTCTGAGTTTGACCAACATCACAATTTCTTTTCACTAGGAGTTGAGACCACCACATCTCGAGCATTCATCTGCAAATTAATTGCTAATAGTCAATTTCCCACAATGCTAATTCCGAGATTTTCACTGGAATTTTATCAGTCCTAAAGGGCTCATCCGATAATTTCCACCATTTGAGAAATCAAGAACCTGGTGTGTAGAAGGTCTGTGCGAAAGTAAGCGCAAGCAGAACGAAAGCAGCAATCAGGGAAATGATTGACCAGGGATTGGTGAAGTACTTTTCCTTGAGAATGAAATTCCATTTATTCCACCTGTGCTTGAGAAAGGCTCCCCCCGATTGAGTCCACTGGGGACGGTAGTAGTTGTGCACCTCCTTAGACAGTTCATAGAGATAACTGTCGTAGATGTCAAAGGCCACATCCTGGCTAAGACGGTTGAAGAGCTCAGCGACATCGGTGTTGCTCCCAAGCCAGTGCTCGATGATCTGGCAATTGCAAAGGTACTTGACGTCCTCAGGCGAGTTGATCAAGTTGTCCATGAAGATAACGTACGAGGTGATGACGCTGTTGCAATAGAAGTGACACTGCTCGAAGGCTATCAAGTTGAGGAAGAGCGATCTCGTTCCATCATTAACCACAAGCCGGGGGATCTCAAGGGTCCCGTCCTTAAACTGGATGTCCCAGAACCTGTCCGTCTTTCGCTTGCTGAACTTGATTCCGTCTCTCCGGAGCTCTGTCACGCAGTGGATGAGCTGTTGCCGCCCCTGGGACCACACTCTGGTGTTCGCCGGACCTGCGTTCGAGTGCAGGAGGCTCCACCGGAACATATCGAGGCAATGGTTCCCAGATAACCGGTCGAGCCACAGCTCGTTGCCGCTATGCTGGGTGCTGGAATTGTCCATTGGCATCAATTGGACTGCCAGCTCAGTGATGGAATTGTCCATCGGCATCAGAGGATTGAAGAACTGGACCGCCAGGTCGACGATGCTCTCGTTCACGTCAGTATCGCTGGGTTGGAGGCGGTGCAGCTGGTCAAGTATGAAGAGCGGGATCTGATTCTCAAGCATGAGCATGTCCTGCTGGATCTTGTGCACTGATTTCCACGTTGAGAAGACGGGGTCAAGGTGAGAGTACCCGAGTTTGTGGAACCCATTGGTATACCCCTGGAATAGTTCGATCACAAAGCACCCGTCGAGAACCATCATCTCAACGAACTTGTTGCTGCTCATGGCTATTTGTCCCTCGTAGCAGGCTCGAGCTCTCTTCTCGACCTCCTTCACTGAGTTCAGATACAAGCCTATCTCGTGCCCGGTGCGATGGAGGATACCCCTAAGGCAGCGCCACTTGTGCTGGTCCATCTCTCGAAGGTGCTTCTTACCGTGGTGGTACGGCCCAAGGGAGACGATCTGGGGCACCCAAGCCTTGTCCTCACCATTCTTGAGACAGCGCGGGAACTTGTAAATGGAGAGATCTTGGAATGAACGCGGCACTTCGTTCTTGCAAGCTTGCTCGAGCTTCTCTTTGATGGAGACAACCCACTCTGACTCGGACAGCCTCGGCTCGTGATAGGGGATGTTTTTGGCTCCGTTGCTCTCGACAACGTTCGGGAGAGCCTGGGATGGTTCTTGCTGTACCTTCTGGAGTTCAGATTCCACGGCAGCCATTTCTTATGATCTTTGAACTGATGCTTTGTAAGCCAAAAAAAAAAAAGAGGAGAGATTCTAATATCAAGGAATATGGGAACAAAGGAGAGATTCTAATATCAAGGAATATTGGAACAAAGGAGAGATTTATTCCAGAAGCGACGAAGCGCAGGGACTGAGGAAGGCCGACGAATACATGTGGAGGAAGCTGTCTACGAAGCTTTCAAGGCAGGTAAAAGCGAGAAAGTTTCATTAGTTTTGTATAAGAGCACTATCTATTTATAGCTACTCTATCCGTGTCACTAAAAAAAGAAAAATCAAATTTAAAGTGTGCTCATGCCGATTTCATGGTCAAATTGATGATGAGAAATGATTACGCGACGATCTTTAATGTACTGTGAGAATAACCGTTTATTCTGGAATATAAAAAAATTAAATCATAAATAATCATAAATTATTGTGGAATTCACTTTTTAAGAATTTGTGACTCATAATATACTATTTTTCTCACAGTACCCCAAAAACTGTGCTAGTAAAGTCCATTGATGATAAAAATCGGTAATCATAACAATGATAACTACATGCCCCCACCTTATGCATCCAAGGTACAATTATTGGCCTGGTTTTTCACTTGCCCAAAAGAAATCGGACACCCCTTGCTTTACGTGAAACGAGTGTACAGTTCCATTAACTGGATAGAAGATGAACGTGTGAAATACGAGATGACTACTGCTGTACTGGAAAGGCGTGGGGTCATTCTTTGATGACTTTGAATGTTCGGCCTCACATGTTTAGATTTGAATAAGGGGGTTGAAAAGATATCTCTAGTCCTCAGCGTGAGATTAGATAGGCATGGTGGTGTCTAATCCCAATTCCACTAACTAATCACACTTCGATTTATTAATTCGAGGATGACTTGGGGATTGGGATAAGTCAATTCAAAAGGAACAAAAGAAATTGCCCCACATTATTTAATTATTCCGATTCAACATTTACATATCCAATCATTTATCTAGATTATACGTGCTCACATAAAATTGATTTTACATCATAAAAATTGTCATAGTGCTTAAAAAGATTATTTATCTTGTAAAGATGACTCGTCCACCCACAGTTAATCTAACATCAATCTCACATCATGCATGTGGTGTGTATAGGGAGATGGATTGAAGTTTTGTCCAGCTTAATTTGGTGAGGAAAGAACTAGAAAGAATCATTGAAGACGAGAGTGACAAACTGCCCTCGCCTTGTTTGGAAATGCGCCCTTCAAAACCATTTTAGGTAGGTAAGCTTCAAACTCAAATTTATTGTACTTTTTCTCATAAATGATAAATTAAGAATAGACTTTAGAGGCAAGGGTAACTCACAAGCTTGAGACACAGAGGCGAAGCGTATTTAGAGTTCCCAGACATGCCAAATTTAGTTGTGCTCTGCAACTGGAAAAACACTTCTTTCGATAAAGAGAGAGGAATGCTTATAGATTCAGGTAAAATGGATCAAGCGAATCACAACTATTGAACTTATGTTGTCCACGATGAATTCCACGTAAAGTCTATATTAAATTGCGATGCATCCTACTCAATGAATTCGGGTCTAGAGGAGAAATTGATGCAAATTCACATATTACATCCCCATTTTTCCAATTGGGGAAAAAAAAATCTGGAATGCTAAAACTTGGCATGAGGAGACACTTAAATGCCAAAAGTTATGAAATGTACATAAGTGTTACTTTCTTTGAAAAATGAGATACTTGAATGCCAATTTCGCGACCTTGGCTGGAAATCCTACATGACAATTTTTTTTTTTTTTTAATATAGCTTGCCTACATGGCTCACTGAGGAGTTGAGTTAGTAAAAAAGAAGCAAAATGACATCATTATTTTGCCTTTTATTTGAATTTTAATATAAATATTAATTGAATTAAACTTAAAACTAAATTAATTAAAAAGAAGGGGGGGGTTGGGGTTGTAGGCAATGGCTATCTAAGCCCGCTGCTCGCCTCGCGAAGCTTAGGAAGGGTCGACAACGGTGGAAGGAGGGTTATCGCGTCGCCGAGCCCTAGCCGACCGGCGGTGAGGGACCAAAAGTTGTGGCTTGATTTTTTTCTTCCATATATGTTTTGTCAAACGGCTAGGAATGAGAAAATATACTTAGTGATGATTGATTGGATTGCTTGCCTTATACGTAAGAAGTTCCAAAGGAAAGTTTTCTAAACTATCTCTCGATGATTTGGATTTCTGGAACATTAGACTTGAGGCGAAGTATTCTTTTCAAATTGAAGTACTCGATTTATGGAAACCCAAACTACCGTATGGGCGGCAAAGTTTAAGAGAAGTTTCATTCTCGGGAATTTTGAAGCGAACAAATCTTCTAAGCAAGATTCAAGCCAACAGGTAGATTGGTTGGATAATACTCCTAGAGATATATCTAACACTTAGCTTGGATGGGAATGAGTATAAAAAAAATGTCTTGAAGTTGAAAGGATCAACACAGTACGAGAGAATCAAAGCTTTTACTTTCAAAGTCTGAAGAGTGTTTCCAATCAAATATATTCATCTCTTTGAACAATGTTGTAATCACTTAGAGGTCGAGAGTGTATAAAGAGTTATTTACACAAGCTTGAGCATTCATTACTCGGATCTTGTAACCTTTGATTGGTTCATATAGTGAAATTTAGCCAATAGGACCGTCGGCGCGAAAGAGTAGATGTAGGTTTGTAAAAGACGAACTACTATAATCTTTTGTGTGTAATTTTTTATCCCTTATTCTCTTTATTTTATTTGCGATGGATTTAATTTCACATTGATAAGATCTAATCACTGCACTTTCTACCACCAGACGTTGTATATTTGCAATATTAGTTTAAATTTTTAAAATTTTCATAATATCATCTATTTACCCATCTAGATGATAGATCTAGCCATAACTCCTGAAGCTTCTCTTCGATGGAGACGACCCATTTGGACTTGGGAGGCCTCATCTCATAGTTGGGGACGACCTCACCTGCATAGGTTGATTTTTTGGGGAGTCGATTTTCTCACAGTTTGTTGGTGCTTGAGAGTGAATAAATACCAACCCCAGGAAGAGCTTTCTGTTGTGAACAGCAGCCATTTCTTGTGAAGAGTTGGTCTGTGTTTTTTGGCCTTCGCCTTAAATGGGTTTTCATCCTTTGAATTGATGCTTTCTAAGCAAAAGTAAAGATTACAAATTTTCAAAAAAAGAATTGCTACTTTTTTTTTTGAACAGTTGCTACTTTAATAATGGCTACGGATTCAGAAACAGAGGAGAGATCCCTCCTTCCAAAGAAAATATTCATGCTTCAGTCCAGTAGTTGATTAACCACGTGTCCAAACGGCCCACTAATAATGTATTGAGTTTCAAAAGGAGCTTTATAATATTCTAGGCATCATGAGATCACGTTGATTGCGTCACCATATTAATGGGCTGAAAGCTTGATAGACTACTACGTGCCCCACGTGGCACGTTAGCCATTCAAGGCACAATAATGGGACTGGTTCTTCATCTGCCCCAAAAGGAGAATCGGACACCTCATGCTCCACGGGAAAAACTCATAGTCCGCCTATTTGCATCACACAGAATGGCTGATGTTTTTGTTTTGCCCCGATGAGGCTTTTAATTAGATTTTCATTGGCCAAAATGATTTACTTATTAATAGGAGAAATAGATGGTCGAATATAACAGCATTTTGCATGCAACTCCCCTTAAGAACAACGTTAGAAGTACAGTATAAGAATTAGATATCCTTACGCACATTGAACCTCTCTTATAGAAGCTATCGCGTAAACTTTAATCTCTTTAAATTCTCTCATATCTCGGTCCAACGTCTTTCAAATATATGTAGAAGGGGCTAAACGAAAAAGAAGATAAGTGTTTGTGATGCAGTAAATATAATGCTTTTGCTTAACTTTATTAATTAATTAGTTGCTTCGCCTTAGATGGTTTGCCTTCTTCATAGAAGCCTTCTTCTTTCTTTACTCTTTTTTTTTTTTTTTTTTAACATTTAAGCTGCACTAGCTAATTCCCATAATTTTCCTTTTGGACGCACAACCTTGCATTAAATTAATTCGATTTCGCAGCCAAGAATGAAGAGAAGATAAGATGGACGTTTTGGACTTTCAGGTAAAAGGTAATGTAATTTGTGAACATGCGGGGGCCACTTAGATAAAAGAGAGTGCAAAGTCTCCCATGTCAACGTAATATTCCCAGCCGAAGCAAAGACGAGGAATTGGGTCCCACTTTTGAATGATTTTATGCGCACGTGTCCACCTAAACGTCAATCACCTAATTTCCTTCTATCTGTCTACGCCGAGAATGCGCACATGAGGCGAGTAAAGATGATGCCCACTTTTGAATGATTTTATGCGCACGTGTCCACCTAAACGTCAATCACCTAATTTCCTTCTATCTGTCTACGCCGAGAATACGCATGTGAGGCGAGTAAAGATGATGCCCATTCCATTGACGAGATGCGAGCGTAAAATCGATTAAAACGTCCCAAATACCCAAATGATTTGTTCATTTCCATTTTTTATTTTTTGGTTCCAAAAATTGTTTGTACTTGGTCTATGTTAGGATTGTACCTTTATTAATTGCTTAATCAAAGCTCAAATCAAGAATTGAATTCGCAAAGATTTCCTTTAGGTGTTCATATAATTCATGCACGAAATATTTTCTTCCTTCCTCCGTCTAGAAGTTATTTCACATGATCCTTATATCATATGATAATAGCACGTAAAAAAATGGTCAATAAAGAAGGGGAAACATGTTGATTGTAATTAATGGAGAAATGCTCTATTTACTGACTTTGCCCCAAATTTTGTCGACTGATTTTGACATAACTAGTATTACTTGAATGTGATGACATCACGCAAGATGAATATTTTGATTGTGTATCAATGCATACGCTACTGTTTTAAAAAAAATAATGTTTTTATCCACCCCCTTCCTTATCACTCTTTTAAGGTGAGTTACAAAATAAACATTATCCTTATTCATAATTAATTAGCTTCGGTGTAGATTATGATTATAATTGGTAATCTAGCAAGCCATGGCAACGAGGAAGGACAATATAGTCTTTTTCTTGAAATTAATAATTCAAGGATGGTGGGGGCTCGCATAGGTTTTGAGAGTACCTTTTTCCAAAGTGCACTCATTAGGCTCAAGGATCCAAGGTTGATCTACCTTTTCATTTTTCTATCCTCCTTTTCCAATTATTGTACTTTTACTTGCTATATTCAATGATTTGTATCAATTTATCAAGGATCGCTTGAGTTGTTTGACAAGGGGCCGTTGACGTTGAATCTTGACCCGTCGGCTTTATTTCTCTCTTTAGTCATAGAGTAGATCTGCAGTTGCCGGCTAACTTATTGGGGATTTGCCACTACACAATTTCTTACCTCCTTCTCCCTAATCAAATTCTGACACGACCACCCTCTTTTGAAGTGCTCATGCAAGAATTTCTTGCCTCCTCACTAATCAAATTCTGATACAACCACTCTCTTTTAAAGTGCTCAAACAAGATGTTTTCAATCCACGGGAAAGAACTTGTTAGATAATACTATTTTTACGAATGATTTAGGTATTTCGGGGAAAATGAGAATTTTGAAAAATATTTTTTGAAAAATGATTGTTTATATTTTTTATAAAAATTAGTCAACAAAAAATATGTTCATCATTAATTACAATCCTTGTCTAACTATCTCATAGGCGATGAAAAAATTTTCCATTCATATTTTTGCTATGAGTGATACAAGCAATTATTTTTTACTCATTTTCTGTCAAACGAACTCACTCTTAAATACCTCTATGTATAGGGAATGCACCATTATTAGCTCCCTATCATCATACCTTAGTCATCATTTTCACAACTTCGTTAATCGTTCTTCTGATAAACCCTTACTCTTTCGGTTATGTAAATTAAAATGATAAATTAGGTTCGAGGGTCATGAGAGAGCTCAATTTTAATGTAACCTTTGGTAAAGGAAAATACACATGCACACACTTAGGGAAAACTGTCCAAAAAGATTAAACTTATTTCACTTTTGCTAACTCAGTTCTAAATCTTATAATTGGGCAAATTGAGTTATAAACTTTTTTACGTTTTAACAATTGACTCCATTTGGTCAATTTTGACTTGAATCACTAATATGGACGCTGGTTGTCCTACGTGACATGACTAATATTGACGTGGACAATTTTTGATAATATTTTAATTTTTTTTTCAATTTTTCTTTTCTTTTATTTTCTTTTCTTTTCCTTCTTTACTTTTTTTTTTTTTTTGTTATTCAGATTAACATAAACATTTCATCATTTACTTCAACTTTGAATTTGGAAGTCTTGGAATGAAAAACTAGGCTTCATTTCTTCCTCCTCAATCTTCAATCTAATTCTTGGACAAATCTCATCTCTTGAACTAACAACTAATTTGCTTTTATGATAGATTTTCGCCATAAGTAATTTTATTATTCCCTCTAACATATCAACAATGGGATATTCCCTTTCTTTGTAGATATATGCGTTGAATGTCTCACTCAAATTGTTCTTGATAGCATCGCAACTTTGTCCACACTTAATAAATGCTCTACAAAAATGTTCAAGACCTATCTCATGAAGTCTTCATATGCATGAATAGACTCTTCATTTCTTTTGTGGCTATGTTGAAATCAACCTCATATGTCGATTATGCAGCTCTCCAACAACAATTCCTAAACGCGTCTCCCTTATATAGTGAGTACAATTCCTCTACTTTGCTTGCGGGGAGAGTTTAAAAACAACATTAAGAAGACCTTGCAACACATTTATTGGACATGCAAATAAGCCAGTCTTTTAACAAGAAAAAACTTCTATTAGTAAAGCTTGTGAATAATCTTACATTTTATTGGTCACTAATGAAAGTTCAGGCAAGACCTTGCGCCACTTTCAAGTCTTTCAATAGTGGCTCAAGGAACCAGGTCCAAGATTCTTTAAGCTCAGCTTCAACCATAACCCATACAATTAGAAACATTTGGTTATTTCCAACTCTGTTAGTAGCACAAGGCAACATTCCTTTGATTAAACTCTTAATAAAGCATTCATCCAATCCAATCACTTGTCTACAGCTTACTATAAAACCCTCTTTTAATTCTTTGAAGCTCACATGGAATCTCTTGAACGTATTATCATCCAACTTCCAAGTCAAATGAGCCTTTGCGACTACGTCAAATCAACTAAGCCTTATAAGAGTGTAGCAATTTGTATTGCTCAATAAATGGACGTCTTATTATCTCAATAGCTTTAGCAATCACTGTGTAACAAATCCTCTTATTCAATGTCAATGTCCACAACTTCATTGCATATGCTTGCATTTATGATGCTATTTACCTAAAGTTAGCTCTATATTTAGGTAAGAACTACTCTGCAAGCCATACATAAATTGCATTCTAATTTATCATGCTCCTACGTCAAGTATGTTCATTTCCATCATTCTTGATGACGACAGTCTTCTTACTAAGCATCCAACTAGCAAAAACTCTCCATTCATAACCACCCTTAGACCTAACATCAATCTTTTTCACTTCACTCCTCTTCCATCCAATGTTAAACCCGTTCATGATTGTGTAAAGTTGTACATCTTTCTTGAATTAAGCATGTGAGGAAAATCACATCCTTACTTTAAATTGTATTTTTTTTTTATAATAACATTTGGGGTCATATATGATGATTTTGGGTCTTATTTGGTCATTGACTTCTTCATATCCATCAGAGTCAGGAGGGCTCAAATTTTCATCTCCTTCTTACCCTCATCCTCATTTTTCAGGAATGTAAACATCAACTATATTAGTAGTAGCAATGGCATTAGTCTCTCTTCTTATTAGCCTTGCAAGAAAGAAAGCATCATTACCATCACCGAGAATGTAGTCATCATCACTTAAGGATAATGTACCAAGATCTTGCTATGGTTCACTATTATTGTCTCTATCATCACTCTCGCTATCATCCTAATCAATATTACTACCACTAGTATAAGAACCACTACTATCATGAAGAGCAGCTCCTTCAATACATACTTCAATAACACCAAAACTTGATCCTAGATCCACCAATTCTAGCACTCGATCATCACCAAAAATTTACACAACACCATCTCTCAAGGAATACCCAAGAATTTGGTACCATACCTTATGTATCCTAGACCAATAACATCCTTAAGAATTACATTATAATTCACTACCTTTGACTTACAACCATAAAAATATTCTACATGGCGGCATATGCACTCTATTATCTCACCAAACTCCATGACTCAACCCATGTTAAGTGCAATTATAAAAACCTCTCACAAGTAAGTAGCAAAGATAGGAAGATCAAGTTCGATAAATGAGTTGAGAAGATCAAGTTCAATGAACAAGCTTTTTAGGACTATATGAGTTCGACATACAAGCCAAAAAAAAAATGAACTCTCATGGACAGTTGCTTGGGATCTTTCACACCAAGCAGAATGAGTTTGACAAACAAACAAGCGGAAAAAAATCAAGACGAGGAGAATAATGGAGATAAAAAGTGTGCAAGGAAGAAAAATCAAAGATGAGAAGATTACCGGTGTAAAAAAAGCGTGCTCGATGAAGAAGAGTGTGCTTGTATGAGTTCCAATGCCTAATCACGAACACAAAGACGATGATGAAGAAAGTGCTCGATGAAGAGGAAGATGAAGGAGAATTAGAGTATCATGTAAGGAGAGAGAGCCCTAATTGTTTTTAAATTAGGATTTATTGAAAAACAATTAGGGCTTATTGAAAAAACAAACATAGAGTTATGAATTTCCATATAAACTTGCCATGTCAATTGAGTTATTACTACGTGTTATCCAGCTCAATAATTTCAAGATAAAATTTGATGGAAACTAATGAAGGATAAATGTGTCACAAGTGTACCGGTTTAGGATTCTGATGAAAAAATTAGTTTGTGGTAAATTTATTATAAGTGTACCAAGTTGGAGTTTTTCGTAGTATTAACTCATAATAAAAAAGCACATGCACGCACTTAACTTTTTTCACTAGGTTTTCGGATCTATTGAATTATTTTGACCACAAAAGGGAAATTTGAAGTCTCTTTATAAGAATGTAAAGAGAAAAACACAAGCTAAGTTTGGTGTAGTCATCAATTTTCCTTCTAAATTATGGGTCAAGGTGTGATACCTCTTCAGGCAAAAGAAACTTATCAGCCTGGAAGGTTTCAAATGAAGCTTTGAAGCAAGGATCTCTGTGTAGGGCTGACCACTTAAGATCGTCTTCATTCTTTTGAGGGGAGTTTAGTCTCTTCATGAACAATGCTGTGACTCTCGCCCTCCTATAATCCTATATTATATGCTTAACTTATAATTGTATTTACAAATAAATTATTGAAGAACAAACAATATCTTATATCATAAATAACATAACGAGTATTAAAAATCATGAATTGGGATTAAATGTTAAAGTGGTGATTCTTGCGTTCTCTCTCATGTTGATTTTAGGGACATTTTGAGAACTTTGATGCTATTCGCTCCTTATTATATATGTTATTCATCAAAACCAGGCAGTGACAACATGATATATTTTTTACAATTCTACTACATTACGAATGCAATAGCTATTAAATCATAACCTTATTTTACCAAAGAGGCTGCAAATGTAAAAAGTCACCTTCTTATATACACGATGTGCATAATCTGGAATTTCTTAAGTATGTGAGTTTGTCAGAGCCAAACATGATCAATGAACGGGCTGGGCTGGCTCTCAAGCTGCTCATAAACTGGCCGTGTTTGAATGAACTTGTTACACCCGTTGGGCAAATCTGGACAAATATTCAAACCTAATGCATTGGCGGGCCGGGCCTGGGCATGGGCCTTGAGGTCCGGCCTGGCCCAGCCACCCACATAATTACTAAAAAAGAGATTATATATGTAATTAATTAGTTCGATATTTATGAACACGAATAGAAAAAAAATATATAATACGGTAGATAAAAGAAGTATAAAACTCATAAGTAAAGTGATAAAATAAAATAACACAAAGTCTTAAAATTATTATTTATATTTCTTTCCGTTTCCATTTATCTTTACTGGAGAAATTAAAAATAGAAAAAGAAAGGTTGCCCGATGGGCAGGACGGGCCCACCCATGTTTTTTACTTGGGCTGGCCTGGGCACTTGCCAAAACCCACTAGTTTGGACCTGATAGGAACTAAGGGGGTTCGAGCCCAAGACCTGCTAGAGCTGGCTAGTGAGCATGTCTAATAGGAGAATACGAAGGGAGCATTAAATTGTTAATATGTTAAAATAGAGGATCTTAGATCTTGCGGTCTATCTCCTCGGAGACTAGCTAAATTATGCTAATTCATGTTAACTTGCCCTTAATTATTGGTATACCTTGGCAGGAACTCTAGATAGCAACGAAGGCTTTAAGGTTTCTCTCATCGACCCATGTCACAAAATACATCACGGGTTGCAACTCAAGGAGTTGAGCTACGGAAGCAAGACTCTTTCTTATGCGTTAACCGAACGGTCGAATGCAGTTACACATCCTTACAGGCTGAACGGACTCGAAAAGATGCTACCATCCAGCTTTGGTCCTTCAGAGTGGATGGCAACATTTGCTTTTGCCTTACGATGGTCTAAGGCAATAAAAAGTCTGGCTCCACATGAACGATTGTTGTGAAGAAATTCAAGAAAAAGTAATTTTGCAGAACATATCTAGTTAAATTCGCATTCACTATACATTCCTTAAAATTTTGGTATAGGTAATTTCATATTTTCTGAAATTGACCTGTTAGAGTTTCAATGAAGTTAGGAAGTAAATGGATTTGAGGTAGTCTAGTTTCATGGATCAACCATGGTTGTCCGTGATTTTTTGATGGAGGACCCCACTGTTTTTGAGTTCTTTTTTTCTTTGGGTTGAATTTTGCATTTGATATGTTCAAATGGCGAGTGTATATAGTGTTGCAGAATTGATTCGTTATTATGGCCAGAGATACTAATGTGCCAATTTTTCAATATTAAAATGAAGTTAGTGATTAGTCGAGTTAATAAATGTACTTTGAATGTATGCAGTCAACTTCCTTCCCAAAAGCGAAAGTGGCTTAGAACTCTCGTGAGCTAAAATCAAAGTCTAAGTCTAGTTTGATAGTGAGACCTATCTACCGCACACAATCCTATCCAAAGGAATCTCTATTCAGAGAAA
This sequence comes from Eucalyptus curtisii, assembly GCA_017140595.1. Taxonomy (NCBI): domain Eukaryota; kingdom Viridiplantae; phylum Streptophyta; class Magnoliopsida; order Myrtales; family Myrtaceae; genus Eucalyptus; species Eucalyptus curtisii. Next base: position 15,178,702 of record CM029502.1, read on the forward strand.
ACCATGTCAAACTATGACCCCGTTTGGGTTAGCATTCCTGCGCTTTCGCGTGAAAGTTCTCGAAAAAAATTTAGGTGTTTGGTTCGGCGCATTTGGAGGTGTCCTTGGCCAAATCGCCTTTGAAATGCAAGTCCACCTCTACTGTTCATCCGTTGACTTCTTTTTTTTCTTTTTTTTTTAAAACCGATCATCTTCCCCACACCCCAACCACCGTTGATCGGTGACGGAGTTTCATCGGATTTTATTTTTATTTTTTTTAAAAATAATAATAACCCTTTGCAAATGTTGGGTTCACCTTTTTTTTTTTTTTTTTTTGTCATTTTTATCTTTTGACAATCAATAGCCCAACTTTTTATCAATACACTAGAATGCTCATTAATTAACGAAGATGATTAATACTACAATAATTAAAAAAAATTATTCAAAGTTGAAAACAAACCTAAAAGAACCCTAGGCCAAAAGTTGAGCTTTGCATCTAATCTATAATCAAATTCTTTTAATATAATTTTTAAATAAATTTACTAATATATATCTTTTACATTACTCTCAACATGAAAATGTAAAAGGTCATATAGTCATTGTTTCTTTTTTGCAATTTTAAAAATACTAAAACTAAAAAACTTAATTTGGTCACACTAAAGGGCTTTTCAAATATATGTTTACCAAACAGTCTTGCATTTCCTTAAAGCACTTTTCAGTTATAGTTTACCAAACAATGTAACATTTCGGAAAACCCCTTTACCTCAAAGGTATTTGCATTCTCCTAAGGGCATTTCCCCAAAGCTGAACCAAACGGGCCCTATATCATACCAAAACGCGATGAAATGAGTACTACTTTTAACAAGTTCAGCAAGCCTAAGGATTAGTCAACCACCCCTGAGTCAACCCAAAGCCTCTAAGGAGTGTTCAACAACATTTTACAAGTTCAGTCTGCGATTTAGATAAAGAAAATGACATCAAAACATTCATGCAATGACCAAGAAATTAATGACACATTAGCCCCATAATCATGAATGAGCAAAGCAACATTCAAACTAAGCCAAATTTATACTTTGAGGAAACAACCGGCAAGTAAACCAACATTCACAGGTCACATTTGACATTTTTCTGTGAAAAATTAATAGCGGAATTGCTGGAGATGATGAGAAATGAATTGCACATCTATATGCTATCTTTAAAACCAAATAAGCCCTCAAATAATCTCAAGACCCAACTAAATCGCATCTAATTCAGAATATTCAGCAAACCACCCAATGCAAATGCATACATTTTACCTGTGAGCATGATGCCTAAACATGTCAAAAAGGTAAGAGATCAATGGTTTGTTGATTTAACATCATAGGCAAATGAAATAATATTGAATGAAACCAAATTACTTCTAACTCACATGCAATAAAGAACATCCAGCATTCAGGAGATATTCAGAGTATTCAAGACATCAAGGTGCAATGGTTCAACAAAATATCATCACAAATGGTTGCGAACCACCAACATGAAAATATATCAAACAAATTCAAATCATGGACAGCTCATATAATCATGAATACAGCCCATTCAAGGCATGACCAACACTTATGACTGAGAATTCAGCAAGTTTTAAGCATGCACAGCATCTCTAATCATGAAATCCGCAAATTCTAAGTAAATATGGCATCTATTGCTTTGAATTCGGCATATTTTGGGACATATAATAGCATGTGTAGCCTTGAAGCCAGCATATTCAAACCAAGTACAGTCAATTTAACATCTAGAAGCAGCACTCATAGCCAAGAAATCAACATGTATTGAACACGTATCTACAGCACTTATAACCAAGAAATCAACATATGCTGAACACATATTGCAGGTATAGCCCTTAATTTAGCATGTTAAGTCGGCAATGGAAATGATAACGTAGGCATGTGCCATTGTTCCAGGCCTCTAGGTGAAACCCTATGATACCCACTAAAAAGAAGTCAATCAAGAATTGAGCCCCACTTACATGGGCCTTGCTCCTCAAAAATAAACTTCGTCAAGATATCTTACACAGACTTAAACGCACGCTTCAGGGTACTCAACCAGAATGTCATGGTCTCTTAGACATACGTGGATTACTTATAAATTTCATTTAGATTAGAAGCAAGAACCTGGAAGATGAGGGAGCTTCGATGGTCATTAGTATCTGATTTACACCTTATTGAAAATCGATCACATCTAACTCAAGGTAATTGATAATGGATCGCAGCATTCAAAAACGAAGAAGAGCAACTCTTATCTCACTCAACTTAACAAATAACCCCAGGCTACTGATTGAAACAAGAATGGTCTCTGTGGCAGTGAAGTAAATGGTGGGAGCAACGAGATACTCTGAACAAGAAACATTAACAGATGGGAATATGCGTACGAAAATTGAACATGAAGCGAAGTCGCACAGGATCATATGTAAAAGGAGATGTTCGACTTAGCTTATTTGTTGAAATCCGAATCTGCCAACCGAGATAAGCGCATTCCTGCGGTTCCTGGCTGAGCATAATTGAATTCTGCAAGGCAACATTACTGATCCTTGTCTTGGATAATTTTACCGAACAACTTATGCGCATCGTCTAACACATGGCACCTCCCATACTCTGACATCACCACATTGAACTCGAACCACTACTCTCGAACCAATTAGCACCGATAACCTTGTGGACCGAAGAAATAGTGAATCTCGTTTGCGGCTATTAATAATGAATTCGGAATTTGATACATGAGTTTAATCGGGAAAGAAACGACCTGATGAGTGTGATACTCGATTGACGAATTCCAACATCGCTGGAACGTCCTAAGGAAGTGGCCATCTATGAAGATTTCTCGATTCTCTCTCTCCCCGTTTAACATGCAGTGTATATCACAGCGATTGAAATGGGGCCGAAGTTGATCGTCAAACTCAGCGACGTGAGCCTCTTCGCAATTCGACGCCACCGGCCGACGGAACACTCAGTCGTAGGCCTCGAGCTTCTGTCTCCGATCTCGAAGAAGCATTTGCACCGATGAATCCACCGGCCTGCTCGCACAACTCTCGATGTTGCTTTCCACGCAGCAACCGGAGGTGATTCAGTTCGAGCTAAGGTCTGACCGTCGGAGAACCTGACGGCGGGTAGGGAAAGACATATGAATACTTAGAATCGACGGAAATGTACCTCAGACGAGAGAGGAAATCGAGAGGATCTAGGTTCGAGCTCCTTGCGTCTTCCGTGATCGGAGATGGAAGACCAGCAGTGGCCACCGGCGGAGCTGGCGGCCGGCGGCGAAGCTAGAGAGGACGTGAAAGGCTCGCGGCGCCCAGAAGAATCCAGAACTTCGTCATTTTTCGGGGTTCTTTTTTGGGCGGGAGATCCGTGGAATGACGGAAGGCAAAGGATTCCTTTTATATTTCTCTTATGAAATGACCAAAATACCCTGCCTTAGAATGACCAAAACCATCAAGGCAAAGGATTGGTCGTGTGTTGAACTGGTGTTGACAACTGCTCTGAAGATTTTGGCCAACTGGTTAGTAGACTTAACTACCCGACACCTGTATTTTGCAAACTATTTTTATCTTCTACTTTTATTTTTTTTCTCGTTTATATATATATATATATATATATATATATCTTTTATGGTTATTTCCTTTTTTTTTTATTAGTAGCTTTCACCGCTTTCGTTCATCCGATAAACTTCATCTCTCTCTCGGTTAATTTCATTATTGACATCCGTGTATGAAGAATTATCTTACTGACCGCCCTTATGAGATGTTCATTGATTTGTTGGCAGTTTAAAATTCACTTGATTCGCTGTAAAAATTGAAGCAAAATGTTCGCTATGAAGTCTTTGATGTTTGCGCACACCAAATGTTCAATGTTTTGTACGAATGAAATATGTTTTGGTGATATTAGACTCGCTTATGCTCAATCCCTGGTCACTTTGGCATGTTCGAACGCCATTTTAAGGAGTGAAATTTGGATTGTGGTCGTTCGAATGCACGCTGGCCAGCACCTGTTAAGCACGACTTTGGTGTATTTCAGTCTCATGGGAGGAAGACATTGGTTGTGTTCATGATGACACATTAATATGTTGCTCTTTGCTCGTTGTTTTTAGTGTGTTTTAGTCTCATATCCATACTAAATAGCTCAGAATTTATATCGATCTATTATTAAGTCATTGCATTTTCACGGCATTAGTATGTGGAACATAATCCAAGGCCTTGCTTCTCGTGACTGTTTCTTCATTGAATGATGAGTGCTTCATCCTTTTTGTGAGCGAGGCTTGAGATACTTAATCATAAATAAGCATACTTGAATCTTGGCAAGTTCTTGTAAAATTGATGCACTTGTTAAGTTGTGCATGCTGTATACTTACTGAAATTGAATGCCTACCCTGTTGAGTGTGATTTTACAATGGTGGTTGAATCTCATTTTGATGTTATTTTGATCCATCATACATCTACATTCCTATAACAGAATGTACATGGAACTTGTGTTTTTATTCAAATCGTAACATTTTGAAGCTTGAAACACATTGGAAATGATAGATATACTTGCTGTCCAGATTTGCAATGAGTTAAATTGAGTTTCCTATGGTGCCATACACATACCATTGGGGTCACCCAGGCATGTTCATGTAGGGAAGTGGTATTTTGAAGTGTTTCGATGTTCTATCAAGTTGTTTAATTAGAGTATTCCTTTTAGTTTGACTACTCCATGGATGTCTGAGAAAGTGAGTGTCCAAAATGGAGATTCAGAAGATGCGCTTGCAGCTTCTTATTCTAATGTGCTTCTGATAATCAAGAGAGTGTGGGTTTTCAGAAGGACACTGTCTTTTTCATGGGCATTATGGTCAATTAAAACTTGAAAGAATGTGTATGAAGCTATTTAAGTTATGGAATCAAAGCCACCCTTTACAATTTTATTTTATAAAAAGTCAGTGTGAGTACATGTGAGGGAGCAAAAAGTTATAGGATACCCTTGAAACCTAATGTGACCTAACCATAAAATTTCAGTGTTATAGAAATTTTTTCCTTTGACTGTAAAATTGTGTGAATATTTATGGAAGAGGAAGGACAACAAATGCAGTTTTCAAGCTTATGGAGTTTAAGCCAATCCTCAGGATTATCACTCTCAGGCTCAAATTTTTTGAAAGGCTGAATTTGGTCCCTGATATATGCTCATTGTGTTTGGTGGAATATTTGAATTTCTTCATATGATGTTAATCCCGTAAGATTGAAGAATTCCTGCTTCCCCCCATGTTGTATTTTCATGTCCGCTAATTCGTGCGATGTGCTTACAACAGATGATAATCGGGAGCAGTTCTTCAAAGAGTCAAGTGAAGGCCATACATGATGAATTAAATGCGAAGGAAGAGGACTTTGAGAGGGAACAAAAGGAGAAGAGGGAGCGATTAAGGCAATCAAATGCTAATACTTCAAGTGCTGAAGATAAGGAGAGGGGTACTGAAAAGCTTTACCGTGCTGTTTCCATTTTGTTTCATCCCTCAATAATTCGGTTTTGGTTCAGGGTGGAGAAAATTGCTGAGTTCCTACAGGTTCAGGAAAAGGAAATGGAGGAATTTGTGGCTAAAAGAGAGATGCTGGAGAAAGAGCATGAAGACAAGCTGGTGGCGATGAAGAAGAAGCATTGGGATGAGGAAGTGGAGTTGGAGAAGGAGTTGAAGACCTAACTCACTCGACTGATGGAGTCGTACTCCCACCATTGACTTGGACGAGATGTGGACGTCGCCTCTCTTACATGAGAGGAGAGTGGAGGAGGCCTTAAGACTTTTTAATGTGTTATATGGGCTAGACTTGCAGCTATTCTAAACTTCTGCACTGTTTATTAGGTTCATGTTTTTGAGACCAATGATCTTGGGCATAAAGAGTAGTAGTGTCAAAACTTTCATACAGTACTTACTTGAATGCCAAAACTTTTTTTTTTCTTTTTCGCTCACTTGAATGCCACATCGGAAAAAATCGATCCCTTGAGTGCCAATTCCGGTCAAATATCCTACATGGAACTTTTTTTTACTTTTTCATTTTTTGAATCTTTTTTCCATTTGTATTTTGCTTCTTCTTTTTTTTTGTATTTTTTTCTTTAGGGCCGACGAGGGCCACTAGCGACCCTCGCCGACCGCATCCTTACTTTTCTTTCATAGTCGTCAACATGACTAGTGGCCACCTCGCCCTCAGCTGTGAAGGCCCTAAGCGATGCCCTGAGGGCCCTCGCCGACTACTGGTCAGCCGTGGGTGACGCCACCCAGAGCAAGCAAGGGTTGTTGCGGCCTCGCCAAAGCCTTCGTGGCAAGGGCGGCCAAATCTAGGTGAGGGCCGCCTCGCCCTCAGCCACGAAGGCCTTGGGCAATGCCGAGAGGGCCCTCACCAGCATCTCCCAGAGCAGGCGAGGGTCATCCTGGCCTCTCCAGTGGTTCGCAAGGCCCCGACAGCCTCACCTAGGGCCTTTGCGACGAGGGTGACCAGGTCTAGGCAAGGCCACGAGGCCCCTCGTCGGTATTGCCCAGAGCAAGCAAGGGTCGTCACGGCCAATTAATTAGCCTTGTCCAATTAATCCAGAAGTGCCTTTCGAGTACAAGTAGCTTAGCTTGGGCTTGGGCTTGGGCGAGCCCATGATGGAGCTTTCTCACAACAAAAGATTGGTTCAAAAACTAATTCGGCATGTTGCCTGATACTCCACCTATCTTAAAGAGATCTTTTAGAAAGCCTACAAAAACCATCATGGAAACTTCTCAGGAGTGTATTAATTGTAATTTTTCTGTCTTAGCTTTAATAAGGGGTAGTCCCAATTTGTTCTTTAGACATGGCATTTTTTTTGTAACTGCTGTCATTTTAATATGGCTGAAGTCCCTAGTTCCCTTTTTATTACCTATTCTGTGTTTATCTCCTCTTGCCATTTATTAACTCTCCCTTGCCCATTCAATTTACAAGAGGATGTACTGTTGTAACATGAATTAGCTTCGAAATCCTCATGATTTCTGTATTCAAACACTAGTATAGGATTTCTCTTGGTGCTCGAAGGAGGATGATTATCAGTGATGGATGTCTTTACTTGCAAGATAATTGAGCGAGGATTCCATAGCATTAATTGGTAATGGTGTTGTTTTAGATTACGACCTTCTGCTGGAGCTAAAATTGTTTTTGCTCTCGGGTAGACAATGAAAGTGTCAGCCTTGGCCAGCTCAGAGTCCCTCTCTTGCTTGCCTTTCATGGGTTCGCATTACATATACTGTCAGCCATGATTTGTTCTTATTTAAGAAGGGAGGGGTTACCAGAAAGCTGCTTTAAAGATGCTTGTGGAGTTGTTAGGAGGCTTTGAGGTCTGCTCTAATGGCACAAGGCTTTTAGGAATTGGTAGAACAAATCTATTTGATCAACGTCCTTAGGGAAGTTGATCAACCTGTCCATGAAGATTACATATGAGATGATGTTGTTGCTGCAATCGAAGTGAGACTACTCGAAGGCTATCAAGTTGAGGTAGAGTGACCTCGTCCCATCGTGGATCAGAAGCCGTGGGATTTGGTGTTGGGAATATATGGCTTCGAATTGGGTAGAACAATGAAGTCGGATCTTTAGAGTACTCAAGTCGGACTTTGAGGCGTGATATCACTTTCTTTAAGGATTTATTTGCCCCCACAAAGTTGCTAATGGTCACCGCAAATTTCCTCCAGGATACAACAAAGTCTCAAATGAGAATACTAGATAGCAATTCTAGTAATTCTCCAGGGGTTTCTCTAGGAAACAATTAGAAACAATGGCTGTAAATTCTTTCGAAAGAAAAACGAAAAAATGGAAGAAGATGTGTGTTTGATCTCAAAACATACGTACTTATCTTTGTCTTTCGAATAGAGGCAACCCTTCAAAAAGTTGCAAAAGAACAAAGACAACCTTTCGAGAAAGGTTGCAAAATGAATAAGTACGTCTTAAAGGTTATGTTGAAAAAGCATAAAATTCGGAATTAAATAAATAAAAAATAATCGTAACTTTTCATAAACAGTTACACTATTTCAACAAGATTTATAGTTAATTTTTTTAAAAAATAAATCCGAATTTTCAATAAATAAAATTAATAATTGTCGGTTAGTGCCAAATCTCGTCCACGTGCGCACTCACATCTTTTCGATGTGGGACAAGGCACCTCTTTATTTGTTTTATAAACAAATTACCAACATTTGGAGGATCCCGTCCTTGAACTAAATGTCCCAGAACCTGTCAATCTTACTCTTTCTGAATTTGATCACAGCATATCGAAGCTCTATCGCATAGTAAATGAGCTGCTGCCGCCTCTTGTTGGTGACCTGGTTGGAGTGTGACCGTTGCTTTGATCCACACCCTTGGCCCTGGCTTCGGGCCCAAGCGGAGGAGGCTCTGCCAGAACTCTTCGAGGCAATGGAGCTCACCCTGGTCTGATAACGGGTCAAAGGGGCTGGTGTAGCTGAGAGACTCCAGCCTGTTGCGGCTAAAGCTTGGTCAAAGGCTTGTCATCGGCATTAGAGGATCGAAGAACCGGAGCACCAGCTCAGCCATGAGCCTCTTCTGGTCGGGATTGTTGAGCTAGAGGGTGAGCAGCTGGTCGAGTATGAAAATCGAGATCTGATTCTCGAGCATGATCATGTCCCGCTCGATCGTGTGCATATGGATTCCTGCATTGAGGAGACAGGGTCAATGCGAGGGTAGCCAAGTTCCTTGAACCCCTTGGCGACACCTCAAAACCGCTTGATCACAAAGCGCCCGTCAAGAATCATCATCTCCACGAACTCATTGCTTCTCTATGGATATCGTCCCCCTCGTAGCAGACGCAAGCTCTTTCCTCGACTCCTTCATGAAGTCTATGTTAGAGGTGATTGGTTCGATTCGGTCCGGTTTCACCTAGGAACCGGAAATCGGACCAAGGACGGGTTTCCAATTTTACGGACCGGGAACCAAACTAATGATCCTAGGACCAGTCAGTCCGATTTGGTCCCATGGAACCGATCACGTAGCAAAAAAAAAAATTAAAAAAATTAAGAAAATACTAGAGTTTTTACTATTTTTAAGGTTTATTGCTATTTTAAAAAAATTTAAAAATATATATTTTAAAAAAAAAAAAAAAAAAGTTAGTCCAATCCTTTGGTCCTGTCCGGTTGCCCCCTAGAATCGGGAATCCGACCGATAATCAGCATTTCCACTTTTATGGAATTGGGAATTGAACAGATCCTTTAGGGAACAGGACCAAACTGACCGGTCCGGTCAAGTCCGGGCGATTTTCAGTTCGGGCGGTCCCACATGCTCACCTCTAGTCTATGTCGAGGCTTATCTCATGACCGGTGCACCTGAGGATGTGCTGGGGGCGCTGGGGGCAGCGCCACTTGTGCCAGTCCATCTGGCAGAGGCACTTCTTACTGTCGTGGTATCAGCCGAGGGAGACAATTGGGATGATGTAAGCCTTGTCTTCACCATCCTTGAGATTGTGTAGGATCCGATGGAGATGACCCATTCGGACTCCGACGGCCTCAGCTCATCTTTGGAGACATTTTCGGCCCAGTCATTCTCAACCACAATTCGGAGAGCCTCAAATGGTTTTCACCGTAGATTGTGAACCAAGTGGTCCTGAGGCTGTTGGTGGTGGTGGTGATCTATTAATTCTGTGGAATGCATTGGAGATTGATTTCTTGGGGAGTCCAGATTCCACAGTTTCTCTGAGCTTGATAGTGATTAAATACCAACTCAAGAGCTCTTTGTTGGAAACAGCAACTATTTTTGGTGAAGAGTTTTTCTGTGTTTCTTTGCCTTGGCCATTCTTGCGTTTTAATCATTGAATTGCTGCCTTATAAGGAAATTAGACAAAAGAAGGGATTTTTCCAACATCAAGGATTTGTTCGTTTCACGGAAATCGTTTTTCCGAATTTTTCAATATTTGTTTCACAGAAAATAAATTAATAAAGAAAAACATTTTCCATCAACGAAAAAAGTCTTCTAAAATAGGGAAAGCATTTTCTTCACTTATTTTCTCTTATCTCATATTTTTGCTAGCCCCCATTTCTTTCTTTTTTTTTCTTTTTTTTAAATCAAATTTTATATTCTTTTTTTTTTTCCTTTCTTTCTTTTTTGATTTTTCCTTTTTTCTTGACCATTGCCGGCCGGTGACCGGCTACAAATGAGCCTCGAGGTTGTCAGCCTTGGGCAAGCTCAAGCCTTTGGCTCATCGGTCTAGTGAGGCTTGAGGCCTTGAGCTTGCCACTAGCCAAATTAGCGAGCTTGGCAAGCTCGATGAGTGCAAGCCTTTGGCTGGACGATCGATGAAGTGAGAGCCTCAGGCTTGCTAATTTGCCAAGCAGTGAGCTCGAGCTCGTCTTTAGCCGGTTGCCCTGTTGCCGTGACCAACAATCGAACAAAGAAGAAGAAGGTGGTAAAGAAATAAATAAGAAAGTAGAAAGAAAAATAAAATAAATAATTTTTTTAAAAGGACTATACGGAGAAAAGTCAAATCTAATTTTTCATATCGAATGACAGAAAATAACTTCTAATTCACTATCAAGTTTTAGCTAAACATTGGACAATATTATCATTTTTTCTGGAAAAGGGCTTCTAGAAAGGCCACATTTTCGTAAATTCAAAAAGAGCTTCATTATGTATCATTGATCTTTATTGATTACTTTTAAGTCAGTATCATCAATTGGGTAGAGTAGCTCGTATGGACCACCCCTACGAATTAAAGAATAATAATTTGTGTTGAATCTGTTAAGTGTTGTTATTAACTCCTTTTTAAAATAATTCCGCCCTCTGTGCTCCTTGAATCACCAATCACTCATCAGCATCAATTGAGATATAAATTGAGTATAAAATCAATAGTAAGTTCACACGAATGAAGGAAGTTGGTTTTTCAATTGATCCAGTAGTCAATTTCTTAATTATTGTTTACCACAAGATGGAAAAGTTAAGGCCTTTTTTATAAGAAGGAAAAAGAGAAGAAAGGTTGAGGTTGATGTTACTATTGTTTCTTCTCAATTTTGGGTCAGAGGTTTGAATCTCTTAAAGGCAACACTTGGTCATCAAGCTCATTTTTGAGGGAAAATTACCGATTGAGGCAATACATTTTATTTTTAGATAAATCTAAATTCACCATTATCGCACTAATGTCGTTTGTTGTTTTGAACATTTGGGTCCCCTGCACTTGAGATAACTATGTTCCCATGTTTTTTACTTTAATTATGATCCATTGCTTTTTGTTATGAAAGGTGCAGAGCATGCCATCAACTCTGCCGTCGGGATGATATCGAAAGAGCAAAAAAAGTCAATGAATTGACAAATTTTAATCATTGGGCTACAATAGTTTACGGTAGACTTTCTACCTAAGAAAGTTCCCATACAATCAAGGCACAACCCGAGATTAGATCCTAAGTGGCAGCGGCCTGCACAAAGTCATTCCAAACTCCGAAGGCACAATCTAAGATTTATTAATTGCAAGAGGGGGAAATTATATCCTGTATCCAGGGTTGACCTGAGGATTGGGGGTAGCCAAAAAAAATGATAATAAGAATAAAAGAAAATACAAAAGAAATTGCACCATATAATTTGATTAATTCAGTTCAACATTTATGTATTGGATAATTAGTACTGCCTGAGAAATCAAGACCGCGGCCTGTAGTAGGCATAGACTGCATAGAAGGATTGTATACAAGTAAGCACAAGTAAAATGAAAGCAGCAATTAAGGAAAGGATCGACCAGGATGGTCGAAATACTTGTTCTTGAGAATGGCTTTCCAGGAATTCCACTTGCGGGTGAGATATCGCCCGGTATTCAAATTGCAGGTGAGAAAGGCTATCAGCGTACGCTGGATGGCATCGAGATGGACTGTTGTAGCACAGCATGTAGAACTATCATCGGCATCTGAGGGGATAGATCCAAAGTAGTAGTATGCACCCAGTTCATAATATATGTCCCAGAGATAACTATCGTTTCGGTCGAAGGCCACCTCCTGGCAAAGCTGGTGGAAGAGGTCAGCCACCTTGTCATCGCTCCCAAGGCGGTGGTGGATGATCCATTGGTTGCAGAGGTACCGCGTCCTCTCGGGATTGGATCAAGTCGCACATGAAGATTACGTACGAGGTGACGTAGTGGCTGCAACTAGAGTGAGACTGCTCGAAGGCTATCAAGTTAAGGAAAAGCGACCTCGTCCCCTCATGGATCTCAATTGGCGGGATCCCGAGGATCCCGTTCTTGAAATGGATATCGCCCCAACTATCGCTAGATCTGCACTTTATCTGGATCCCGGCTTGCTGGAGCTTGTTCAAGGGGAAAGTGAGCGCTTTCCGGCTCTGCAACCATTTCTTGGTCTTGGGCCGCTTCAGGCCCAAGTGCAGGAGGCTCCTCCGGACCACTTCGAGGCAATGGACAGCGTATAAGGGGTCGAACAACAGTCTTTTGCGGTAGTCCTTGTCAATGGGGTGCACCGTCTCCACTGTCATAACGGCCCCGAAGCCGCCAACCAGAGGGACCCCAATCAGAGGGCTGAAGAACTGGAGCGCCAGCTTGGTCATGTGCTCCTTCTGATTGGGGTCACTGAGCTGGAGACCGAGCAACCGGTTGAGTATGAAGAACGGGATTTGATTCTCGAGCATGATCATGTCCCGCTGGATCTGGAGTATCGATTCCCACATTGAGAAGACAGGGTCATTGTGAGGGTAGCCGAGTTTCTCGAAACCCTCATCGAATCCCCGGAACATCTCGATCACAAAGCACCCATCGAGAACCATCATGTCCACGAACTCGTCGCAATTCATGGATATCTTTCCCTCGTAGCAGGCGCGAGCTCTTCGTTCAACCTTCTTCATAGACTCTAGATAGAGGCCTATCTCCTGACCGGAGCGCTCGAGGATGCGGTGGAGGCAGCGCCACTTGTGCCGCTCCATATGGCAGAGGTGCTCGTCACCGTGGTGGTACGGGCCGAGGGAGACGATTTGGGGGACCCAGGCCTTGTCCTCACCATGCTTGAGATGGCGTGGGATCCGGTAAATGGAAAGATTTGCCCATGAGCTTGGCACGTTGTCCTTGCGACCTCGCGTGAGCTTCTCTTGGATGGAGAGCTTCTCGTCGATGGACATGACCCACTCGGACTCGGGAGACCTCGGCTTATGGTCGGGGACGATCTTGCCCCCATAGGTTGATTTTTTGGGGAGTCGAGACTCCACAGTTTCTCGAAGCTTGAGAGTGAGTAAATACCAACTCAAGAAGAGCTCCTTACTGCGAACAGCAGCCATTTCTTGTGAAGAATCGGTCTGTGTTTCTCTGCCTTGCCTTAAATGGGTTTCTTGATGCTCTAAGCAACAGTAAAAATTAAATACAACAAAGAATTGCTACTTTAATAATGGCTACGGGTTCAGGAACAGAGGAGAGACTCTTCCTTCCAGAGAAAATATTCATGCTCCAGTCCAGTAGTTGATTACCATGTTTCTAAACGGCCACTAATATTGACATTGAGATTCAAAAGGAGCTTTAAGATATTCTAGGCATTATGAGGTCATGTTGATTGCGTCATCATATTAATGAGCTGAAAGCGTGATAGACATACATGCCCCCCCCGGTGGCCATACAAGGTACAATAATGGGACTGGCTTTTCATCTGCCCAAAAGGAATCCGACACCTAATGCTCCACGTGAAACACGTGACCACATAGTCTGCATCTTTGCATCACATAGAAATGTTTGATGTTTTCGTTTTGCCCCGCTCAGCCTTTTAATTAGATTCTCATAGGCCAGAATGATTTCTTTATTAATGGGAGAAATAGATAGTCGAATATAGCAGCAATTTTCATACAAATCCCCCTTAGAACAGTGTTAAAAGGATAGCATGAAAATTAGATATACCTATACACATCTGACCTCTATTTCATAGACATTATTGCATGAATTTTAGTCTCTTTAGGTTTCTTCTCTTTCACCAGCATGTGTGTATGGACACACCTTAGCTCGGTGTCTTTCAAATATATGTAAAACGGGCTAAATGGAATAGACTATAAGTGTGTGATATAGTAAATACAATTTTTAATTAGTTCCTTTGCCTTAGATGATTTCCCTTGTTCTTCTTCGTCTTCTTTTATATTTAAGCTCCACCAGCTAATTCCCATTATATTCCCCTTGGACGTACAAGCTTGCACTAGATCAATTCGATATCGCAGCCAAGAACGAAGAGAAGATAAGACAGCCGTTTTGGACTTTGGGGTAAAAAGTGATGTAAATTGTGAGCATGCGGGGCCCACTTAGATAAAAGAGAGTGCGAAACCTCCTCTGTCAATGTCATAGGCCGAGCCAAAGCAAAGACAAGAGGAAATGGGTCCCACTTATGCACACGTGTCCACCCAATCGTCAAGCACGCTTTCTACGTTCCTAAGGTGCGTTTGTTTTGCGAAAAATAATTTTCGAAAAAACGTTTTTCTCATTTTTTTTGTCTGATTCATTTAGAAAAATGAGTCAATTAAAAAATATTTTCATTCCAAAGTTTAAATTCGGAAAACGATTTCCCTTTGAAAGAATCGGAAAATGTTTTCCAAAATATTTTAAGATCCTTGCTTAATGAAAAATTTATTATTAAAAAAATTTTCTAATTAAAAATTTTGAATTTGTTATTATTATATCTTTTCTTTTCTTTCTTCTTTCTTTTTTTTTTTTTTGGTCTTGTTTTCTCTTTTCTTTCTTTGCTTGTGAACGTAAACCCTAACTCCTCCTCCCCTCTCTCCTTCTCCTTCGCCCCCTCCCTTTTGTCACCGCCGCCTCCTCCAACCTAGCCCCTCCTGCACTCCCGTTGGCTTCGCTCCCTCCTCTTCCTCTTTGTCAGTGTCTTCTACACCTTCAATCATTTTTTAAATGCAATTCAAACACCAGAAAATATTTTCAGTCACGTATTACCAAATAAAGGAAAACTAACCGTTTTCGCGGAAAATGGTTTCTCGGAAAACATTTTCTAAAAACGTTACGTTTTTCATGAAATAAACACACCCTAAATTTCCTTCTGTCTACGCCGGGAATGCGCATGCGAGGTGAGTATAGATGATGCCTGTTCCATTAACGAGGAGCTAGCGTAAAATCGATTGAGACGGTCCAAATACCCAAATGATTTGTTCTTGTTTTTTTTTTTTTTTTTGGTTCCAAAAGTCATTTGTACTTGAATAGTGTGGGGGATTGCACCTTTATTAACTGCTTAACCGAAGCACAAATCAAGAATTAAATTCGCAAAGATTTTCTTTAGGTGTTCATATAACTCATGCATGAAATACTTTCTTCCTCGCTCCTTCGAGAAGTTTTTTTCATATAGTACTTATATCATATGAAAATAGACGTAAAAAAGATGGTCAATAAAGAACGGAAACGTGTTGATTGTAATTAATGGAGAAATGCTCTATTTACTGAGTTTGCCATAAATTTTGTTGGCTAATTTTGTTATATCTAGAATTATTTGAATGTGACGACATCATGTAAGATGAATATGTCGATTGTGTATCCATGCATACAAGATTGTTTTAAAGAATCATGTTTTTATCCACCCCTTTCCTTTAATCACTTTTTTTAAGGTAAGTTACAAAATGGACATCATCCATAGTTAATTTTGGCTGTAGATTATGATTATAATTGGTAATCAAGCCAACGAGGAAGGACAATATAGTCCTTTTCTTGAAATTAATAATTCAAGGATGGTGGGCTCACAAGTTGCATCGTTTTGTGAGCACCTTTTTCCGAGTTGCACTCATCAGGCTCAAGGATCCAAGGTTGATTAACCTTTTTATTTTTTTTTTATCCTCCTGTTTCAATTATTGTACTTTTACTTACTATATTCAGTGATTTGCATCGAATTCTAATTTATCTTAAAAAAAGAAAAGGTTGCTTGATTTGTGCTACGAGGGGCCCTTGATGTTGAATCTTGACCCATCGGCTTTCTTTCTTTCTTTAGTCATAGAGCAGATCTGCGGTTCTACGGGCCAACTTATTGCGAATTCGCCACTACATAATTTCTTACCTCCTTCTCCCTAGTCAAATTCTGATACAACCACCCTCTTTTGAAGTGCTCATGCGAGATGTTTTCAATCCACGGGAAAGAACTTGTTAGATAATACTTTTTTACGAATGATTTAGGTGTTTCGAGGAAAATGAGAGATTGGGAAAAATATTTTTTGAAAAATGATTGCTTATATTTTTTTTTTTAGAAAAATTAGTGAACGGAAAATGTTTTCATCATTGATTACAATCTTTGCCTAACTATTTAATGGGCGGTGAAAAAAAATTTCCATTCATTTATTTTTCTCAGCAATACAAGCGATTAATTTCTGACTCATTTTTCATGAAATGAATGCATTCTTAAGTACCTCTACGTATAGGTAGCATCACCATTAGCTCCTCGACATCATACCTTACTCATCATCTTTACAACTTCACTAATCATTCTTCTAATAAACCCTTAGCATTTCGATTATGTAAATTAAAACGGTAAATTAACACGATAATTTAGGTTTGAGGGTTATGAGAGAGCTCAATTTTAATTTAGCTTATGGTAAAAGAAAATACACATGCACACACTTAGGGAAAATTGTCCAAAAAGTCATAAACCTATCACAATTTTTTCAATTCAGTTAAATCTTATAATTATGCAAATTGAGTCATAAACATCTTCATGTTTTGCCAATTGAGCTCATCTGGCCAATTTTGATTGGAATAACTAACGTGGACACTAGTTGTCCTATGTGGTACTATCAATACCGACGTAGATTATTTTTAATGATATTTTAATTTTTTTTCAAAATTTTAAATAATTTTCTTTCTTTTATATCCTTCTCTGTTCCTTCTTTACTTTTTTTCATTATTTAGATCAACCATAAACATTTCATCATTTACTTCAACTTCGAATTTGGAAGCCTTAGAATGCAAAACCTAGGCTTCATTTCTTCCTTCTCAATCTTCAATCTGATTCTTGAACTAGTCACTTATTGGCTTTCCTCATATGTTTTCACCATAAGTATTTTTTTTTTATGCCCTCTAACTTATCAACAATGGGACATTCTCTTTCTTTGCAGTTATATGTGTTAAACGTCTCACTCAAATTGTTCTCGATAGCATTGCAATTTTATCCACACTTAACAAATGCTCTACAAAAGTGTTCAGGACCTATCTCATGAAGTCTTCATATACACGAATAGACTCTTCATTTTTTTTTTTTTTGTGGCTATGTAGAAATCGGCCTCATATGTCGATTATGCAGCTCTCTAAAAGCAATTCCTAAATGTTTCTCCCTTGTTTAGTGAGTACAATTCCTCTACTTTGCTTGTGGGGAAAATTTAAAAATTGCATTAAGAAGACCCTACAACACATTTATTGGACATGCAAATAAGTCAATCTTTTAACAACAAAATACTTCTATTAGTAAAGCTTGTGCACAATCTTACCTACTATTGGTCACTAATGAAAGTCCAGCCAAGACATTGCCCCACTTTCAAGTCTTTTAGTAGTGGCTCAAGGAACCATGTCCAAGATTCTTTCCAACTCTGCTAGTAGCACGAGGCAACATTCCTTTGATTAAACTCTTAATAAAGCATCCAGGCAACCCAATTACTTGTCTGCGGCCTACTAGAAAACCCTCTTTCAATTCTTTGAAGCCCACGTGAAATCTCTTGAACGTATTATATCATCCAATTTCCAGGTCAAACAAGCCATTGTGACTACACCAAATCAACTAACTTTATGAGAGTGTTGCAACTTGTATTGCTCAATAAATGGATGTTTGATTATCTCAATAGCTTTAGCAATCATTTTGTAACAAATCCTCTTATTCAATGTCAATGTCCACATCTTCATTGCATCTACTTGCATTTGTGATGCAGTACACCTCAAGTTAGCTCTAATTTTAGGTAAGAACTACTCCGCAAGCCATACATAAATTGCATTCTAATTTCTCCTGCTCCTAGGGCAAGTATGTTCATTTCCATCATTCTTGATGACGGAAGTCTTCTTACTAAGCATCCAACTAGCAAAAACTCTCCATTTATAGCCACTCATAGACCTAACAAATCTTTTTTGTTTCACTCTTCTTCCATCCAATGTTAAGTCCGTTTATGATTGCGTAAAGTTGTACATCTTTCTTGAATTAGGCATGTGAGGGAAATCGCATCCTTACTTTAAATTGTATTTTTTTATACTCACATTTGGGGTCATATCCGATGGTTTTGGGTCTTATTTGGCCACTGACTTCTTCATATCCATTGGAGTTAGGAGGGCTCAAATTTTCATCTCCTTCTTCTAGATCAATGTTTCCCTCATCCTCATTTTTAGGAATGTAAGTGTTAACTATATTAGTAGCAGCAATGGCGTCAGTCTCTCTTCTTATTCACCTTGCAAGAAAGAAATCATTGCTACCACCACTAAAAATGTAGTCATCATCACTTAAGGATAATGTACTAGGATCTTGCTATGGTTTTATATTACTATTGCTATCATCATTCTTGCTATCATCCTCATCAATATTACTGCCACTAGTATAAGAACCACTACCATCACGAAGAGCAGCTCCTTCAATATATACTTCCATAATACCAAAACTTAATCCTAGATCAACCAATTCTAGCACTTGATCATCACAAAAAAATTGCACAACACCATCTTCTCAAGGAATACCCAAGAATTCGGTACCGTAACTTTTGAACTACGTATCCTAGACCAATAACATCCCTAATAATTGCATTATAATTCACTACCTTTGACTTACAACCATAGAGATATTCTACATGGCAGCATATGTACTTTATTATCTCACCAAACTCCATAAGTCCACCCAAGTTAAGTGCAATTATATAAACCTCTCACAAATAACTAGCAAAGATAGGAAAATCTAGTCCAAGAAATGAGTGGAGAAGATCAAGTTCGACAAACAAGCTACTTGGTATATTCGATTTTGACGTACAAGCCAAAAAAATGAACTCTTATAGACAATTGCTGGGATCTTTCACACCAAGCAGAATGAGTTTGACAAACAAACAAGGGAAAAAAAAATCAAAGACTAGGAGAATAATGGAGATAAAGAGTGTGCAAGGAAAAAAAAAATCAAAGATGAGAAGATTACCGGTGTTAAAAAAGCTTGCTCGATGAAGAAGAGTGTGCTCGAATGAGTTCCGATACCTAATCACGAAGATGAAGACAACAATGAAGAACAATACTCGATGAGGAGAAAGACGACGGAGAATTAGAGTATCCTGTAAGGGGAGAGAGCCCTAATTGTTTTCAAATTAGGACTTATTGAAAAACAATTGGGGCTTATTGAAAAAACAAAGATAGAGTTATGAATTTACATATGAATTTGCCATGTCAATTGAGTTATTACCATGTGTCATCTAGCTCACAATTTTAAGGTAAAATTTGACGGAATTTAATGAATGATAAATACATCATGAGTGTACCAGTTTAGGGTTTTCGTGATAAAAAAAATTAGTTTGCAGTAAATTTATTTTAGATGTACCAAGTTGGAGTTCTTCGTATTATTAACTCAGAACAAAAAAGCACACACACACGCACTTAACTTTTTTCACTAGGTTTTCGGATCTATTGAATTATTTTGACGACAAAAGGGAAAGTTGAAGTCTCTTTATAAGAAAGTAAAAAGAAAAAGAAAAAAAAAGAAAAAGAAAAAGAAAAAGAAAAGCTAAGGTTGGTGTAATCATTAATGTTCCTTCTAAATTTTGGGTCAAAGGTTTGATACCTCTTAAGGCAAAAAAAAAAAACTTATCAACCTGGAAGGTTTCAAATGAAGCTTTGAAGCAAGGATCTCTGTGTAGGGCTGATCACTTAAAATTGTCTTCATTCTTTTGAGGGGAATTTAGTCTCTTCATGAACGATGTTGTGACTCTTGCCCTCCTATAATCCTACATGATATGCTTAACTTATAATTGTATTTGCAAATAAATTATTGAAGAATAAACAATATATGATATCATAAATAACATATACAGAGTATTAAAAATCATGAATCGGGATTAACTATTAAAGTGGTGATTCTTATGTTCTCTCTCATATTGATTTCAGGGATATTTTGAGAACTTTGATGCTATTCGCTCCTTGTTATATATGTTATTCATCAAAACCAAGCAATGACAACATAATATATTTTTTACAACTCTACTACATTGCTAATGCGATAGCAATTAAGTCATAACCTTATTCCACCAAAGAGGCTGCAAATGTAAAAGGTCACCTTGTTATATACACAATGTGCATAATCTGGAATTTCCCAAGTATGTGAGTTGGTCAATACCAAACATTATTAATGGACGGGTCGGCTCATAAGCTGCTCATAAACTGGGCGTGTTTGACCGAACTTCTTAGACCCGTTGGGCAAATCTGGACAAAAATTTAAGTCCAATCAGTTGGTGGGCCGAGCCTAGGCAAGGGCCTTGAGGTCCGGCCAGGCCCGGCCATCCACATAATTACCAAAAAAAGAGATTATATATGTAATTAATTAGCTCAATATTTATAAACACTAACAAAAGAAAAATCAAATACGGTAGACAAAAGAAGTATAAAACTCATAGGTAAAGTGATAATATAAAATAACACAAGGTCCTGACATTATTAATTTTATTTGTTTCTGTTTCCATTTATCTTTACTGGAGAAATTAAAAATAGAAAAGGAAAGTTGGCCTAATGGGCAGGACGGGCCCGCCCATGGTTTTTCCTTGGGCTGGCCTGAGCACTTGCCCAAACCCGCAAGTTTGGACCTAGGCAAGAGCTATGAGAGTTTGAGCCCAGGACATGCTAGAGCTGCCTAGTGAGCATGTCTGATAAGAGAATACAAAGGGAGCATTAAATTGTTAATATGTTGTATAGAGGATCTAGGATCTTGCGCTCTATCTCCTAGGAGACTAGCCAAATCATGTTAATTCATGTTAACTTGCGCTTCATTATCGGTATACCTTGGCATTTTAATTTTTTTTTATCTAGTTTGTGACATTATAGTATAAAAGAAAATGATTTGTAGATGAATTTTGGTCACTTTATAGGATCAATTACCGTACAACAAAAAATTATATTTATATTTCTTCTCACTAGAGAGATAAGTTAGTAATTCTTTATCAATAGGACGTTTGGCACTCTTTGGAAGGAAAAAATAGTAATCGGATGTTTTTTATTTTTTATTTTTTTATGTTAGTCTATTAAAAACAAATAAAACACTGTTCCATAAATTTTCATAGATGGACTGCTAATCGTTGAGAAATGCATTCAGCTTGCAAGTACTGAATCTTAGTTACTAAGTGACATGACGCATGACTATTGATGGATTACATGAGCTCATCCACGTCTCAGGGCACCATTTTTCAACGATCATGTCTTCATTTACGAAAGAACCCAGCATAAGTAGGGGGTTTTTCTTATCTCTCATCTGCTCGGAGGTTCTTTTGGATTTCGCCCTCCTCCTGGCTTCCGAGACGCCCTTATTACCAATCTTAGAGCCGTGCTTGGTTTCTTTTGTTGGTAGTGCTTCCTCATTGCTGTTTGTGTTGGTTTAGACTTGCTGGTTTTGTGCCGTGGTTTGGCCTTTTTTCTTTCCCTTGCCCTTGGCTTGGTTTCCTTTTACCCTGGTCCCCTTTCACTCACTCTGACTTGTTGTCCTCGTGAGTGCAAGTTTCTGGGATCGAGTTCTTGCTGTATAGCTATATATAGCTCTTTTGGTTTAAAGTCAATATATTTCTTACCTTTCACCAAAAAAAAAATAATAATTGAATATGAGCCATCTTCATCCACCGACAGTAGAGGCTTCTCAAGAATTAAACCATCCACGTGAATCCCTGTGAATATTGTTGATGAAAGACGAACAAATCAAATATGATCATTTCTCATTTCAACTTTGTTTGGAAGATTAAAAATGGCATGTGGGTACGGAAAATTGGAGAATAATTTAAAAATTTTTTGAGAAGAAAATTGGGTTTCCTACCCTTTCAAAATTTGCACCCGTTCCAAGGTCTTGTTAGAAAATGTGAGTTGTGCGCCCAAGTAAATTCTAAATAAGAAGCTTCCAAAATGTTACCAAGCATAAGGTAATCAGTATTTGTGTGCTAACATGATATTGCTCTAGTTACGGCTGCCCCCGCTATCAAAACTTTATACATGATGACATGCTAGTTTAAGACCATGGAAATTGCCTAGATGGATCCGTCCTTGTTCGGGATGCCTTTCATTGAGCTGCTATATGCCATGCAATCACAAATGGGAAAAGCCACGCGATGCCCTTTTTGATCTACAGAAGAGACTCGAACTTAAAAGTTCACTGCATATAGGGTTAAGAGCATGATATGCACGTGTTTAGAGATTAACTTATATATCAATTAGTCCTTCATGCATGTAATTGTGAGTTGGACCTAGCCATTGCTTCATGCATATATAGTAGAAAATCCTAACATCATGTAATCACTTGCATTCACCACCCAAAGTGTCGGAAACAAGCAGCCCACAAACGTCACTCTATAGGATGCATAATACTTTATGTATGTGTGTTTGGAGTCCTCCATATAAATTTAAATCTTACTTTTTTCGCTATAAAAAGACACTTTAGTGCGCAAGATTTTAAAATGTGTTCCCGTCTTTTTTTTTTTTTTTTCTCTTTTCCCTCTCTTTTCTGCCATCCTTCCTTCTCTCCATAAACCTCAGCCTCTTTCTTTTTTTTTTTTTTTTTGGTTTGATAACCTAGGGGTATAACCGTAATTAAATGGCTCGCCGGAGGTACACTAGCAAACAAGCCATCCTCATGACTTCTTCTCGACATAAATCTAAGTTTTCCAGGACAAGAATCGAACACACAGACACCGATTTTGCAGGCGAAAGCACAACAAAGCCTTTGCCACTAGGTCAATCTCGGGGAGAAACCTTTTTCGTTAGATGTTGCCATTTTTCTCTCTCCATTATTCTGGGAGGGAGAGAGGAAGATATTTGGCGATCAAGTTTTCCAGGACAATAATCGAACACACAGACCGATTTTTCTCTCTCCATTATCCTCATGACTTCTTCTCTACATAAATCTAAGTTTTCCAGGACAAGAATCGAACACACAGACACCGAAAATTGGAGGCGAAAGCACAACAAAGCCTTTGCCACTAGGTCAATCTCGGGGAGAAACCTTTTCCGTTAGATGTTGCCATTTTTCTCTCTCCATTATACTGGGAGGGAGAAAGGAAGATATTTAAGAATCAAGTTTGGCGGTGTGAGTGATTCTTATAAAGTATGGTGGCATTTAAGGTAATTATAGTGAGATTAAATGGGGTGAGTGGTTGAATTTCACCCTTTAATTGATCGTAGATGTATGGACCTTTTACATGGAATATATTTAAGATGTATATTAACTTCTTAAATAAATGCGATTACATTGGATGAATTAAACTTAAGCGGCTAAGTTGAAGTCAAAACTTGAACAAAGTTTCGAATGGGAACTAATATAGATATGTGAAAAAAATTAAAAGTTTGATATACGTAATTACAAGAAAAAAATAATCTAAACTACAAGATAGGTTCCACCAAAAAAGAGCTCCAAGATAGGGAAGTGAGATTAACAGCTAAACCAAATATGCTCAAATTGTGGATATATTAAATTTGTTGAATTCATCTCTACAAATTAAACCTGTCTTAGAAGAGACTTAAAGCGAAATGTCTTTCTGGCGGAAATAACAAAGTAACCTTTCAAGGTAAAAAGCAATTGAAAAACTAGGGTAAAAAGCAATTGATAAACTAAGTTAAGTTCATAACGTCATTGTTCATGACCTCCTTGAACTTTGACACTGTCATACAATTGCTCTTCATCTTTGCAATGTTATACATTTCCCCCTTAAAAAATTTGGGAGGTTCTTGGTAACTTCGCAAAGTTCATGAGCTATTGCAAAAAGCTTGCCAAAGTATTGGAGGAAACGAATAATTACCAAAGCGTATGTGCCAAAGTTCTAGAGTAACTACCGAAGTTTATCAATAAATAGTGCGTTTTACCATGAATATTAAAATGATTAGTTGCTAACTTTAGTTTATGTGCTATGAAAATAAAATTTAGTCTGTTTCTTTCTATTTGTAAAGTGAAGCACCGGAATCATAATATTCATTGTTCTTTTAGTTTGTGTTATTTTTTTTTTTTTTTTTGGTTATAGAATGGGAAAAATTACCAAAACAGTCGTAAATCTATTGCAATTTTTCCAATTCTATCCTAAATTTTTTATTTGGCTAATTCAATCATAAACCTTTGATAATTGTGTCAATTTAGCCCATCTAGCCAATTTTGATCGATTGGTGCTGACGTGAACATCAACCGACGTGGACGTTGATAATTTTTTAATAATTTATTATTTTTTTGAATTTTTTTCCTTTTCTTTTTCTTTCTTTTCTTTTCACCTTTTTCCTCTTTCCTCATTCCTCTGGCCGGGGAGGTCAAATTCGCCAGCCACTAGTGAGGCTTGCTCTTGTTGGCCACTAGCAAGAGTGAACCTCGCCCAACGACGGTGAGGCTGCCCTCGCCATGGTTGAGTGAGGTAGCGACCTACCCATGTCAAGCGAGGCTCGCCTAGGCTAAAGGCTGCACTCTTCGACCTCGTGGCCTCTAGAGAGGCACAACCTCTTTGAATCTAGTGAGGTCAAGCATCGGCCAAGGCTGGCGAGGCTTGACCCTCGCCAGATTTGACTTTTGCAAGCCTCGCTAGCCCAACGAGCGGCCTAGGGGAGGTCACCCAGCCACGGCCAAGATTCTCCTAGGCCGACGAGGTCCCTTGCTAGCCCCGCCTCTAGCTCGTTGTTGATGACAACTAACTAGAGAAAGGAGAAGGAAGTGAAGACAAAAAGAAAAAGAAAGAAAAAAAAGAATAAAATTAATATAAATTTTAAAAAATAAAATATTATTAAAATTTTTCTATGTCAACGTTAGGCGATCGGCCAAAAATGGCCTGATGGATTAAATTGGCACAATGCAAATGGTTTATGACTAAATTGGCATAAAAAAGGGTTAATAATTGAATTGAAAAAATTATAATAAGTTTATAACTATTTTGATAATTTTCTCTATAAAATTATCCATCAATGTTTATATTGTTAATTACATCACATATTGTCGAATAAGCATGTTGCATAAACATTGTTTGGAAATTTGATATAATTGAAATGGTTTGATATCTCTATCAATTGTAAGGCTTTTTCATATTTATGTTTTGATTAACTAAGTTGAAATGGCATCTTTGGACAAATTTATCTGACTTAACAATCTTTTCTTCTTATTTTTTGGGTCCTGACAAGAACCCTGTGTGTAACGTCTTGGGCCTCCACCGTACACATATTATCCACTTTGAATACTAAGTCCTCACGGTATATTCTTCTCAGGACAGTTCATACTATTCCAAGAAAATGCATGTATATGGTTAGAGGGCCCATTACCTTTTAAGGTAGCTCAGAACTCTCTCCCTAAGCGATGTGGGACAAGAGATGCGCCCCCTCCCTGTGCACGTCCGGAGATTGAGGCGCGGATACACCGCCATCCCTCCTCCTCGCACACCACCGCCCGGGCCGTCACACTCTCCACCCCTTAGAAGCACAGCGTCCTTGCTATGGCCCTACACGCGATCGGGAGTCGACTCTGATTCCACTTGTAATACCCTAAATATCCACTGTACACATATTGTCCGCTTTGAATACTAAGTCTTCATGGTTTTGTTCTTTTCAAGGCAGTCCATACTACCCCACTAAACGCATGTATACAGTTAGATGGCCTATTACCTTATAAGGTAGCCCAGTCCCTCCCTAGGCAATGTGGGACAAGAGACGTGCCCCTCCCTATGCATGTCTGGGGATCGAGGCGAGAACACACCGCCATCCCTCCTCCCTGTACACCATCACTCGGGCCGTCACATTGTGAGTTAAATTTAAAACCTCACATCACTCAAATGTGATAAAAAGGACAACAAAATGTAAAGCGAGGTAAAGTAACTCATTATTAGTTGAGCAAAGAATATACAAAGTCTCGTTATTTAACCCTTCAGACATGAGTCTCCTATGAGCTAGATCTAAAGTCAAGCCTATATCTAATCCCAAACCATAGAGAGATGTTTAACTAAAAAAGTATTCACTAAATGTAATCCTAACATAAACGTGAATGAAATTCTTTTATCATTTTTATTTTTATTATTTTATAACAATTTTATCATTTTTTTTTAATCTTGTCATCTATTTCATCTAAAGTTAAATGATCTAAAATTCATTGTACCTTAAAAATCATGCATTGTAACTCCCTAAACTATAAGATCATGAACTAAATGAAATTCAATTAAAACTATTTTTAAGACTTCACTACCCAATTGAGACATGTATTTTTAGGGGTGTGCAACCGGACCGGGTTTACCCGGTTCCCGGTCCGGCCCACCCGGAAAACAGGGTCGGGAACCGGTTCCGGTTAAAACCGGTCCGGGAACCGGTTCCCAAAATTCAGACCCTGTTTGAACCGGTCCGGGAACCGGTTCCGAGGGATTACCCACCCGGGAACCGGATCGACCGGACCGGTTTGGGAACCGGTTTGAGAACCGGTTTTTAAGGCAGCCCCAAATCAAAAACCCTAATTCGTTTCTATCTTCTTTACCTCTCACACTCACACGGCCACGACTCACACCCGCAGACTTGCCTTTCCTTCGTCGCGCCCCACCCCATCGCCAGATCCGTCAGTGGGAGAACGCCACCGCCGGAGCCGTCGCCGGGTTCGCCACCGTCGCCGCTGCGCACCCATTTCTAAGGCAAGTTCCTGCTCATGGGTTTATTGCATGTGTTATGATTGTTCATGAAAATGCTGGTCGAAGTCAATGTGATGCTTATGTGATATGTGTGTGTGCATGTTTGTGCTGGTCACTACATCCATATTCTTTTGGAGCTAGGAGTCTGGGATGCATGTGAGCTTTTCAGTGAATTTTTAGAAGTGCTGAAGGCAGAAACATGATCTGATAGAAGTGCTTTTTTATGGGGGTGTCTCCCTACATAGGGTGTGTAGCGATAAGCAAATTCCAGCCTGGAGTAGTTTGAAGTTTATAAAGCTCGTGTTTCTTCCTAATCAGTTTTACTGGTTCCACTGGTGACGAAGTTAAGATAAAACCAGAGTTGCTTTTATGATGTTCTTTTTTCTCAATCTATCATGTCAACTCCTTGTGCCATTTCCTGGACAATTGCTTATCTTTAGGCAAGTGTTGGATAATTTATGTCAGCATTGGCTTAGAGCGGCCAGAGAATCCTAATTCATTGGTTCCCAGAACAGAATGGAGGAGAAATTAAAAAGAAATCTTGCACTATGGTCTTTTTCGAGTATTATAAAAGAGTGTTTGATGGTTTGCATCAGATTTTTGGAGAAGTGAATACTTTCTTAGAATAAGAGGTCTTCTCGAGGATGTTGTTATCACATATTCGATCTTGATATTTCAGCTACTCTTTGTGGAGTCTGTCCTTTATGTGTTTTCTGCAATCCATACTCTTTTTTTTGTGATGATTTTCTGATGGATGCATGCAGATCAAAGATGATATAAAAAGACCAGTGCACTGTGCTTTGATAAAGCTTCTGCAGCACAAGGACCTAGCAGTCGGGGTATGATGCCTAACTGAAAATTCACAGATATGAAATGTCTCCTACTTTTTTTTTAATTATTTGACAAAATCTTTAGTCAACTGTATCAGAGTACTTTCTAATATCTGAAGTTGTTTGTCTAATATGGCAGTTGGCAGCCTGTAGGTCCTTGTGTTCACACATTGAAGATGCAAACTTCTTGCAAAGTGAATTCACTGATCTTGTTGCAATCTGCTTTAATCTCTGCTTTAATTTGGTGGAGGATGTCCAGGAATTTGATTCAAAGGTAACATAACAAGTTAACAAAGTTTGAATAAAATTGTTGTGCAAAGCTTTCCTTGGCCACATTATATCTTCAGCATCACTATCTGAGGTTAAGTTCTCTGTAGTACTTTTAGCTCGATGGCTTTTCACGCTGTATTTGGCTGGAAACTAATGCACATTGGCTGACCACCACATTTCTAGTTACGATGTACTCTTTATGTATTGTTAACCCTTGTAATGTTTATAGCCCCATCTATCCTGTTGACCGAATTGGAAGATATGTGGTATAGCTCAAAAGTTTTGATTCGAGGAGCATGCTGAAGTTCGGTGACTACTTTTTAACTGCTGAATGAATGTTGTATGTGACCAGAATGAAACTTGGTTGATTCATTAGGTAAAACAGTAAAACCTAGATTACAAAAGCATAATACTGTGATGCAAAACGATAATAATGTTTATCAAGCTAGTCAGGAAGAAAAGCCTCCACTGTTGTTAAAAAGCCATGGTACTTCAATAATTGCAGCTCAGTTCCTGTCATATTTCAATTTTTATGCATAATAAGTTCCAATATAAACAGGGTTAACCCTGTTCCGGACGAGAAAAAAAACGGGGGTGGGTCGGGAACAGGGGTCCAATGCAAACATGGTAAGATACGGGGTCCAAAAAAATAACCGGTTATAATATGGTCGGGTAAGGGTCAGCGTCTGACCTCTACCCACCTTTAACCCGATCACCCCTATGTATTTTCCCTCTATTTTTATTAATTTATTTATTATTTTTAAAATTTTATATTATTTATTCTTTTTCTTTTTCTTTCACTTTCTCAGTCCATCGTCTCTGATTTTGGTACCTGTCAACTCTCCTTATGCTTTCCTTCATTCTTCTTCCATGCCTAAACTTTCAGAACTTTTTGATCGAAGGAACTTCATCGACACAAATTCTACACGTTAAGCAATAGAGCTTACGTGAACCACGCTGGAGAACAATGCGTGCCAGTTTTGCACCGATAACAATGCAACACAAGCATGCTTTACTCCAACGGCAATAGGCCTCCGACCGATCACCACAGGACTCATACCCACACTCGCCAGTGACCACAAAAACACGTCCAAAACACGCTCAGGTAGTATATGGAACTCAAAAACAGAAAAGAAAACACCACAGTGGGAGAGCATATCAGGACCAAGTATCTCTCTATTCTGTTCTGAGAGATCAGCTAGCCCTGGGATGCAATTTTCATGTCAAACGATGAGCTTACTGACGATGAGAATCATAACACCAATTCCATTACAAATGAATATCATATTCCAACAGAAAACGACCCTCAATGAGTCAAGAACATGTTGGATTGAGGTATTATAATTTTTGCTTCAAGGATTGAATAGAAGCACATACTGATTTAGTTTGAGCACTTCATCAAACAAGTGTGTGCATTTCGATCATGGAGCTTATACATATATATAAAGCAACTATTCACGTTCAGATCATCATAACAGCATCAACACAGGTTGTCTCAAGCACGATCGAATTTCTCGCATACATCAAAGAGAAGTGCTTCAAACTTCCTGGCCAGAAAACAGGGCAGCACAGAGGAGTTTTGGCGCGGGTGGTGGAAGCGGTGGAAATCGATGGCTACGGAGGATTTCTGGCGATTGAGAATGACGAAGAAGACCCTGCGAATGAGAAAAATCAGTGATAATATTTGATCAGCTCTCGGCACCTCCCAAATCATGCTTTGTTTTTGTGACCGAGCCTCCCCTCCTTTTCACCGAATGCGTGGACCTCTTGGAAATGTAAATGAAGACTGCCAATGGGGGTTATAATAGAGCCACATAGAATCTGAGAGCGTCGGTGACGATGATCGGAGCCGATGAGTTAATTCTATTTGCCAATACAGTTTTTTTAATGGGATAATAAATCCGATGAATTGTGTACACGTGTAATTAAAATCAAGTACAATTTCTTGGTGACAAATTCGGAAAGGCCGACAACAATTCGTGCTCAGTTTGGAGATTGACAACAAATTCTTGATTAAAATCACTCGTCCAACTAGGCAGTAAGCAATGGTCACAAAGGTCAGGCAGCGCTACTTGCCCTAACATTTCCTAATTTGGAACTCTCGTATCTCACAGATGATCCGAAGACTCCTCCACTCAGAAATTCTCATATTCTTCAAGTACTGCCTATTGTCCGTTGAAATCGCCACACGTCTTTGTTCTTCCCCCTTTTGTCTCGCCCCCTCTCTGTCGCGCTCTCTCCCTGTGAAAACCCACGAGCGTCAGCTCTTCGTCTTTTTCATCCCTTCATCTCTTGGGGATAATGGCGAATCAAAGTATTCCAGCGGCAACGATCTATTTTTCCTCCCTTGTCTCTTTGACGCTCGTGATCGAGAAGACATTTATTGCCACGGACATGAGCCCCTGCCAAAGTAGGCTCTCCATACGGAAGTCGAAGGCACTCCAAAATTTTTTGAGCAACCAAGAGATCGGAACTCTAGATAGCAAGGAAGGCATTAAGATTTCTCTCATCGACCCGTGTCGCAAAATACATCACAGGTTGCAACTCAAGGAGTTGAACTACAGAAGCAAAACTTTTGTTTATGCATTAACCGAGCGGTCGAATGCAGTCGCACTTCCTTACAAGCCGAATGGACTCGAAAAGATGCTACCATCCAGCTTTGGTCCTTTAGAGTTGATGGCAACCTTTGCTTTTGCCTTACGATGGTTTAAGGCAATAAAAAGTCTGGCTCCACATGGATGATTGTTGTGAAGAAATTCAAGAAATACCTCTAAGTAATTTTGCAGTACATATCTAGTTAAATCCACATTCGTTGTACATTCCTTAAAAATTTTGGTACAAGCAATTTCATATTTTCTAAAATTGACCTGTTAGAGTTTCAATGAAGTTAGGAAGTAAATGGATTTGAGGTAGTCTAGTTTCATGGATCAACCATGGTTGTCTGTGATTTTTTGATGGAGGACTCCATTGTTTTTGAGTTTTTTTTCTTTGGGTTGAATTTTGCATTTGATATGTACAAATGGCGAGTGTATATA
Source organism: Eucalyptus curtisii (assembly GCA_017140595.1). Taxonomy (NCBI): domain Eukaryota; kingdom Viridiplantae; phylum Streptophyta; class Magnoliopsida; order Myrtales; family Myrtaceae; genus Eucalyptus; species Eucalyptus curtisii. The sequence goes on from CM029502.1 coordinate 15,209,586, forward strand.
GTGTTGCAGAATTGATTCGTTATAATGGCCATAGATACTAATGTGCCAATTTTTCAATATTAAAATGAAGTTAGTGATTAGTTGAGTTCATAAATGTACTTTGAATGTATGCAGTCAACTTCCTTCCCAAAAGTGATAGTGGCTAAGAACTCTCATTAGCTAAAATCAAAGTCTAAGTCTAGTTTGACAGTGAGACCTATCTACCGCACGCAATCCTATCCAAAGGAATCTCTATTCAGAGAAAATAACATACCAAAACGCGCCGAAATAAGTACTACTTTTAACAAGTTCAGCAAGCCTAAGGATTACTCAAACACCCCTGAGTCAACCTAAAGCCTCTAAGGAGTGTTCAGCAACATTTTACAAGTTCAGTCTGCGATTTAGATAAAGAAAATGACATCAAAACATGCACGCAATGACTAAGAAATTAATGACACATTAGCCCCATAATCATGAATGAGCAAAGCATCATTCAAACTGAGCCAAATTTATACTTGAGGAAACAACCAGCAAGTAAACCAACATTCACAAGCCACATTTGATGTTTTTCTATGAAAAATTGACAGCAGAATTGCTAGAAATGATGAGAAATGAATAGCACGTCTATATGCTATCTTTAAAACCAAATAAGCCCTCAAACAATCTCAAGACCCAACTAAATCGCATCTAATTCAGAATATTCAGCAAATTACCAAATGCAAATGCATACATTTTACCTGTGAGCATGATGCCTAAACATGTCAAAAAGGTGAGAGATCAATGGTTTGTTGATGTAACATCATAGGCAAATGAAATAATATTGAATGAAACCAAATTACTTCTATCTCACATGCAAAAAAGAACATCCAGCATTCAGGAGATATTCAGAGTATTCAAGACATCAAGGTGCAATGGTTCAACAAAGTATCATCACAAATCCCACATAACGCTTTCCCACAATGACACATTTATTTGTATAGCCAAGATAATATCTAAATGAAACCAAACCTTCATTATTTGTATAGAAATGGTTCCGAACCACCGACATGAGAATATATCAAACAAATTCAAACCATGGACAGCTCAAATAATCATGAATACAGTCCATTCAAGGCATGACCAACACTTATGACTGAGAATTCAGCAAGTTTTAAGCATGGACAGCATCTCTAGTCATGAAATCCGCAAATTCTAAGTAAATACGGCATCTATTGCTTTGAATTCGGCATATTTTGGAACATATAATAGCATGTGTAGCCTTGAAGCCAGCATATTCAAACCAAGTGCAGTCAATTTAACATCTAGAAGCAGCACTCATAGCCAAGAAATCAACATGTATTGAACACGTATCTACAGCACTTATAACCAAGAAATCAACATATGGTGAACACACACTGCAGGTATAGCCCTTAATTTAAGCATGTTCAGTCGGCAATGGAAATGATAAGATAGGCATGTACCATTGTTCCAGGCCTCTAGGTGAAATCCTATGATACCCACTAAAAAGAAGTCAATCAAGAATTGAGCCCCACTTACATTGGCCTTGCTCCTCAAAAATAAACTTTGTCAAGATATCTTACACAGACTCAAAGGCATGCTTCAGGATACTCAACCAGAATGTCAGTCTTTAGACATACGTGGACTACTTATAAACTTCGTTTAGATGAGAAGCAAGAACCTAGAATATGAGGGAGCTTCGGTGGTCATTAGTATCTGATCTAAACCTTATTGAAAATCGCTCACATCTAACTCAAGGTAATCAATAACGTGTCGCGGCATTCAATAACAAAGAAGAGCAACTCTATCCCACTCAACTTAACAAGTAAACCTTATTGAAAATCGCTCACATTACTGATCCTTGTCTTGGATAATTTTACCGAACAACTTATGCGCATCGTCTAACACATGGCACCTCCCATACTCCGACACCACCACATTGATCTCAAACCACTACTACTCTCGAACCAATTAGCACCGATAACCTTGTGGACCGAAGAATAGTGAATCTCGTTTGCGGCTATTAATAATGAATTCAGAATTTGATACATGAGTTTAATCGGGAAAGAAACGACTCGATTGACGAATTCCATCATTGCTGGAACGTCCCAAGGGACTGGCCGTCGATGAAGATTTCTCTATCCTTCTCTCTACCCGTTTAACATGCAGTGTATACCACAGCGATTGAAATGGAGCCGAAGTTGATCGTCGAACTCAGCGACGTAAGCCCCTTCGCAATTCGACGCCAACGGACGACGGAACGCTTGGTCATAGGCCTCGAGCTTCTGTCTCCGATGTCGAAGAAGCATTCGCACCAAATGAATCCATCGGCCTACTCGCACAACTCTCGATGTTGCTCTCCCCACAGCAACTGGAGGTGATTCAGTTCAAGGTAAGGTCAGGCCGCCGGAGCAGCTGACGGCGAGCAGGCGGAGACATCTGCACACTCGAATCGACGGGAAATGTACCTCAGGCGGAAGAGGAAATTCAGGGGATCCAGGTTGGAGCTTCGTGCGTCTTCCGTGATCGGAAATGGAAGACTGGCAAAGGGTGGCTTTTATATTTCTCTCGTGAAATGACCAAAACCCCCTGCCATAAAATGACCAAAATGACCAAGGCAAACGATTCGTCGTGTGTTGAACCTGCGTTAGCAACTGGCTCTGGAGATCTTGGCCAACTGGTTATTAGACTTTACGAGCCAACACCTGTATTTTCCAAACTATTTTTGTCGTCTCCTATTTTTTTCCCCGTTTATTTTTATATATATTTTTAATAGTTATTTCCTTTTCTTTCCCTTTCTCAGTCCATTATTGTCTCTAATGCAACGGTTTGATTTCCGACTTTTATTATGATTCTGGTGTTGTCTGCTTATGGTTGCAATCGTCTAATTGTGTGTTGTTCTCTCTCCCGAGGCGCTCCTTTGATTTCTCCTCTCGCGTCCCTCCTCGTCTAGCATCTTCTTTCTCTCGGTAGCTTCCACCTGCTTAGTTCCTCCAACAAGCTCCGCTTGTCACTTTCTCTAAGTTGATTTCATGATTGACATATGCGTATGTGTGTTGAATGTTTCCTCTACATACTGCGACTATCTTATTGACTTCGCTTACGAAATGTTTATTGGTTTGTCCAACTAGCATATATTTCGGCGGATAAAATTCACTTGATTTGTTGTATTAATTGAAGCCAAATGTTTGTTATGAAGTTGTTGATGTCTGCGCGCACTGAATGTTTGATGTTTTGTATGAATGAAATATGCTTTAGTGATCTTAGAATCGCTTATGCTCAATCCCTGGTCACTATGGCATGTTCAAACGCCATTTTAAGGAGTGAAATTTGGATCGTGGTCATTGAAATGTTTGGTGGCGGCACCTATTAAGCACAACTTTGATGTGTTTTGGTGTCATGGGAGGAAGACGTTGGTTTGTCCATGATAACACATTAATTTATTGCTTTGCTTGTCATTTCTAGCGTGTTTCAGTCTCATGTCTATGCTGAATAGCTTGGAATCCATATCAATTTATCATTGGATGATTGCATTTTCACGGCTTTAATATGTGGAACATGATCTGAAATCTTGCTGATTGTGACTGTTTCTTCCTTGAATATTATCAAGCCTATGAGTGGCTTGGAATCCACTTGCTGATTGTGACTATTTCTTTACCAATTCGCATGTTTTGGTAATCCAACAGCAGATGACTATAGTTGGATATCAGTCGATGAAGATACTAATATTTCACTATCTCAAGAAAGAAAGAGAAGATTAATTACCATTCACTCCATCACTACCTCTAGTTGACATGGAAATATCACCTCGTTGTCTGCAAAACGCCAACAAATCAGCATGCTACTCTGCTAGACACAAACTAACTCAAATGAACCAAATCTAATGTTCTTTGGAATTGGAAAGCTTGCAAAATCACAGCAGTAGCAGATATGATGATGAGCAACGCCAAAAATATAAAGACGAATAACAAATTGAACGAAACAAGCCAGAGCAAGCCAGGAAAGAAAGTCTCGTGAGAATACATGGACCTTTTACTGCTAAGGTTGTCTCCAGGCAACAAGGTATTATAAGCAGTACAGCCTAATTCATCGCTTACTGAGCGCTTACTTCCCAAGGCTGGCACCGAATCAGCAAGTGAAGCATCTGAAACAACTCCTGCCCTTTTGACCGTCAAACCAAAGTTACCAGCAAAATTTCAAAGGAAGAGACGACATCCACTTTGATGTCGCTCTCTTTCACTAGTATGTTAGAGGTTCCATGTTTTCAACTAAGAAAGCCCCAAAATCAGTCAAACGTGCTCGCGAACAACATTTTTCTCTCAGCATGACGGCATCGAGCACAGGCAAACCGATCAAATAATCCATGAGGCTTCGCCTTTCCATATAATAAGACAAATCCAGCAAGGCAAATCTCAAAGAAGAATGCCACGGCTCGACCACAAGAGAAACTATATGCAAAGCCTCACTTTTCCCAAATTCAAGAATTTTGCGAAATGATGAAGTTAACCTGGTCACTTCGCACGAGACTGATGGTAACTTTGTGTGTTGGATGGCCTCAATCTTTTCCGCATCCAACAAAAATCCCTAGGTAAGCCCAATCAGCTACCCAATCACGCGAAAAATTGACAACTTTTCACAGTTATTGAACTCATGACGGAGCATAAAAAAAAATTTTCACAGTGCACAATTATAAACTAACGGATGGTAAATTTGTCACATGTACTAGTTTGGAGTTTTATGCTCAAAAAATTATTTTTGAGTAAATTTATCACATATGTATCAATTTAGAGTTTTTGATGATCAAAAAATTAATTTTAGGTAAATTTGTTACAGGTGTACCAATTTGAGATTTTTTCGTGGTGTTGACCATAATTATAATTAGTATTATTTGACAGAACGATAATTTGCAGATGCGATATGTATAGAATGAGGTGGAGAGAAGTCTCTGCCCATGCTTTGCTCATAAAGCTAAAAGTGTCACGATTAACATGCCCCGCCTTACCCATACAAGCTATAATTATTGGCTGTCAGACGTTCAATTACGTAAATAAAAATGATGGGTTAATAAAATATTAGTTGAGCATTGGGTCATGAGAGGACTCAATTTTGATTTTCAAATGCAACACTTGCTATTTTCGCAATATCTTCGATCTATTAAATATTTATTTACCATGAAAAGAGAAGGTTGAGACCTTTTATAAAAAGAAAAAAAAAAGAAAAGAAATGTTGAGATTGGTGTAATTATTGTTTTTCCTTCTTAATTTTGGGTCAAAGGTTTGAATCTCCTAAGGCACACCAGTTGGTCATCAATCTCATCTTTGAGGGAAATTATTAGTTAAGGCGATACATTTTATTCTCAAATAAACCCAATTCCACCATTATTGCACTAATGTGAGCTAAATCCATTTTAGGTAAGGTAAGATTTGAACTCTAATTAATTGTACTTTTTTCATAAAGGCCAAATTAGAAACAAGTCTTGGAGAATCAATGAGAGTAGCTAACAGGTTAAAGGTACAATGGTGAAGCGCATGTAGAATCCAAGGCACGCTATAATTAATTTTATTTGACTATATAGAAATATGTTTCTTTTAAATCACCATCGTTGGCAAAAGAATGCTTCAAGTGCCATAACTTTGCACGAGAGGAATGACACTTAAGTGCCATAACAAACGAAAGATACACTTAAGTGCCAAAATCGGAGCAAAATAGATCAATTGAGTGTCAATCCCGCCAAAATCGCCAAAACGCCGACGTGTCAATTTTCCAAGAAAGCGAGTGCAAAAACGGCGTCGTTTTAGTGTTGACATGGTGAAAAAATTTAATATAAAAATAATTTAATTTATTTAAAACCAAATTTATTTAAAATATTTATAAAAATAAAAAAATTAAAAAAATTAAAAAATTAAAAAAATTTAAAAAATTATAAAATTAAAAATATTTAAAATATTTATAAAATTTAAAAAATTTAAAAAATTTAAAAAAAATTTAAAAAATTTAAAAAAAATTTAAAAATTTTAAAAAAAAATTTTAAAAATTTTAAAAATTTTAAAAATTTTAAAAATTTTAAAAATTTTAAAAAATTTTAAAAAAATTTTCAAAAAAGGGAGGCGGCCTCGACCGACCCTCCCCCACCTTCCGACAACGGTGGGGAGGAAGCGGCGGCGAGGGCTCCGCCCTCGCCCGCCGGGCCGCCTTCCTCCTCCTCCTCCTCCATTTTTTTTAAATAAATATAAATTACATTATTATTTTTTTTAAATTTAATTTAATTAACTTTTTAATTATATTAAAATTCAACTTATACCAAAACAATATCGTTTTGGCCGATTTAAGGGCTCTATTCTCGGCCAACACCCGAAACGACGTCGTTTTGGTGCCGACATGGTAAAAAATTTAATGTAAAAGTTAATTAAATTAAATTTAAAAATAAATTTATTTAAAATTTTAAAAATTAAATTTAAAAATAAATTTATTTTAAAATTTTAAAAATTAAATTTAAAAATAAATTTATTTAAAAATTTAAAAAATTAAATTTTAAAAATTAAAAAATTTTGCAAAATTAAAAAATTTAAAAAAATTTTAAAAAAAGAAATTAGAAAAGGGAGGCGGTTGAGGGCTGAAATTTTTTGTAAATTTTTTAAATATTTTGTAACTTTCTAAAAATTTTTGTAAATTTTTTAATTTTTTTGTAAATTTTTAAAATTTTTTATAAATTTTTAAAAATTTTTTTAATTTTTTTAAATTTTTTGTAAATTTTCAAATTTTTTGTATTTTATTAAGTTTTTTTGTAATTTTTTAAATTTTTTGTAATTTTTTAAAAATTTTTGTAATTTTTTAAAGTTTTTAAATTTATTTTAAATGTTTTAAATAAATTGATTTTTAAATTTAATTTAAATAATTTTTATATTATATTAAAATTCAAATTATGCCAAAACGACATCGTTTTGGCCGAATTCGAGCCGACTCGGCTCTCCGGTGAGACACATCGGCGAGAAATATTAATATTTTAATGCCACGTATGATTTAGGCCAATTTCCGGAGATGGCACTCAGTGTCCACTTTTCTTAAAATGTGGCACAAATGCACATTTCTACCAAGTTATGGCACTCCAGGGAGTCCGACGTCCACCATCGTTAATCTTGTGAGATTCACATGTGGACAAGGAATTCATAAAATTAATAATCATGATTCAACCTATCCAATGAATCAGATCGAGGAAGTCCTCCAAAATCCTAAGCCCATTACCTTTTCCAATTGTTTGAACTTCGTCTCCAAATGGAAGCTTCTCATAATTCGCATAGGTGACCGCGGGGAGTTTTTTTTTTTTTTTTTTTTTTTTTTTTTTTTTTTTTTTTTTTTTTTTTTTTTTTTTTTTTTTTAAGGAAAAAAAAAAAAAGCGAGGTTTAGAGGTCCTTTTTGGCCTAGTATATAGGCAAACATTTCTTTTTTTGTTTTTGATAAGTCGTCTTTTTTTTTTCCATAGCTTTATTTTCATATCATAAAGAACGCTTAAAATCTCTCTCAATATCATCGGGAAAACTTAGATTCGCTACCTAGCTTAAATAATTAATAGAAGTTAAAAAAAGTCTTAAAGATTCATGAGCATTGCCATATTGAAATCGGAAGAAGTAGTTCATGCGGTCTGAGTTTGACCACCATCACATATTCTTTCCACCAAAATTTTATCAATCCTAAAGCGCTCATCAAATAATTTCCACTATATAAGAAATCAAGAATGTGGCTTGTAGTAGCCATAGACTGCATAAAGGGCCTGTAGGAAAGTAAGCACAAGCAAAACGACAGCAGCCATGAAGGAAATGATTGACCAAGGATTGTCGAAGTACTTGTTCTTGAGAATGGCCCACCGGGCATTCCACTTTCGCGCGATACTGGCTCTCCAGGATGTACTTTTCCATTTGCAGTAAAGGTTTACTTCGTAAGACACATCAAGGAGATAACTGTCTTCGATGTCGAAGGCCACCTCCTGGCAAAGCAGGTTGAAAAGGTTAGCGACTTCGGCGTCGCTCCCAAGGCAGTGGTTGATGATCCCACGGTTGCAAAGGTACCGAACGTCCTCGGAGGAGTTGATCAAGTTGTGCATGAAGATTACGTACGAGGTGATGTGGTCCATGCAATCGAAGTGAGACTGCTCGAAGGCTATCAAGTTGAGAAAGATTGGCCTCATCCCTTGGTGGATCTCAAGGGAGGGGATCTCGAGAATCCCGTACTCGAGCTCAAACTGGATGTCCCCCAAAATTTCCATATATCCGCACATGAACTTGATCCCGGCTTCCACGAGCTTGGTCAGACGCGGAATGAGCTCGTCCCGGTTCTGATGCCACCCCTTGGTCCTCGCTTGCGTCAGGCCAGCTTGCTTCAAGCCCGAGGGCAGGAAGTTCTGCCAGAGCACTTCGAGGCAATGGAGCCCGCAATGACCGCGTGATGCGTCAAACTTCAGCCATTCACTGCCATAAGGGTTGAAGAACTTGAGCACCAGCTTGCGCACGCGCCCCTCCGGATCGGGGTTGCCCAGCTGGAGACCAAGCAGCTGGGCGAGTATGAAGAGCGGGATCTAATTCTCGAGCAAAATCATGTCACGCTGGATCTGGATCTTGAGCATCGATCCCCACTTTGAGAAGACGAGGTCATTGCTTGGGTAGCCCAGTTTCTCGAACCCCTCAGCGACTCCCTGTATTAGCTCGATCACAAAGCACCCATCCAGAACCATCATCTGCACGAAGCTGCCGCTACTCATGGATATCTTTCCATCGTAGCAGGAGCGAGCTCTCTGCTCGACCTTCTTCACGGAGTCTATATAGAGGCCTATCTTGTGATGGGAGCGCTCGAGGATGCGGCGGAGGCAACGCCACTTGTGCTGGTCCATATTGGGGAGATGGTCCTTGCCGTGGTGGTACAGCCCCAGGGAGACGATCTGGGGGACATAGGCCTTCTTGTTGCCATCCTTGAGATGGTTTGGGATATGGTAAATGGAGAGCTTTGCCCATGAGGCCTCCCCGTCGTCCTGGCGATGTTGCTCGAGCTGCTTTTCCATAGAGACTACACACTCGGACGAGGACACTCTCGGCTCATCTTTGGGTATGTTTTCGGCCCCGTTGTTGTCGGCCAGGATCTGGAGAGTCTCGGATTGTTCTTGCTGTTCCTTCGGGGGTCCAGATTCCACAGCAGCCATTTCTCGTGAAGAACTGGGTCTATGTTTCTTGGCCTTTGCCTTGGATTTTGATCTTTGAATTGATGTTTTCTAGGCCCCCGAAGAAAACATTAGAAAAAAAGAAGAAGAAGAAGTAGAATTGGTACTTTAATATCTAGGGATATTGGAACAAAGGAGTGTATCTTTCCATAATCGCGATTCAAAACGAGCTTAATAATATTCTAGCCCTTATGACGTCACGTGGATTTGGTCATCATATTGATGATGTAAAAGCGTGACAAACAACATTGCCCCACCTTACCTATACAAGGAACACTTATTGGACTGGCTTTTCATATGTCCAATAGGAAATGGACACCTCATGCTCACCGTGAAGCACCTGTGCATATGGTCCCCCTGTTTACGTCACACGGAATGGTTGGGCTTGTATTTTGCCCCGCTTATCCTTTTAATTAGATTTTCATAAATCGGAATACTTTAATTGCTTACTGATGGGAAAAATAGATAGTCAAATATAGTATCATTTCTGCATGTAGGAATCGATGATAATGCCTCACTCTCCTTAAAAATAGCGTTAAAAGGATAGCACGGTATCAGATATCACTATGCCCATCTATCCTCTCTTTTACAATCCTCTCTTTTAGAAGATGAATGTGCATGATGCAACTAATATGCTATGAACCGGAAAGACGTGTGGTCCTTCTTCGGAGACTTTGAATGGCAGGCCTTGAGTGGGTGAGACTTGAAGATGGGGTTGAAAAAACTACCTGACCTTCTTGGCACGCTAGTTCCAGATGTTCCTCCTCAATTCACTAATTACATTACTAACGAAGTAAGCCCCCACCATTACCGTCCCGGGGACCAAATCAAACCCCGACAAATAAGGTATTTGATCGCACAAATGCAATATTACCCCTCCTATACTTGCATATTTTTCTTTGCTCCTAAATAAGAGAGAATATTAACTTCTTTGCTTCTTGAAGGAGATTTTGCTCAACTAATTAATTAATCGCTTCGCCTTCTATGGTTTTGCCTTGTGCATAGAAGCCTTCTCTTTAACACTTGGAGCTACACTAGATAATTCCCGTCATTTTATCTTTGGATGCATAACCCTGCACTAAATCGATCCGAGTTCGCTGCCAAGAATGAAGAGAAAATGGGTGCGTTGGATATTCGACTAAGGAGTGATAGAGAGAAAGTGGGTCCTGCGGGGTTGCAATTAGCACAGCAAGCACAAACTATTCGGACACGGACATGGTGAAGGAACGCAGTACGAAGCCTCCCTTGTCAACGTTATAGGCGAAGCCAAAGCAAAGACAAGAGGAATTGGGTCCCACTTCTAGATGATGTTTTCGCGCACGTGTCCACCCATTCGTCAATCGCGTTTTTTAGCTTTTCGAATTTCTTTCTCTCTATGCCGGGAATGCGCATGTGAGGCAAGTAAAGAGGATGCCAGTTCAATTGATAAGATGCGAGCGTAAAATCCATTGAGACGACCCAACTACCAAATGATTTGGACTTGTGTTTTTCTTTTTTAAATTGTTTGTACTTGGTCCTGGGGGATTGAACCTTTATTAACCGCTTTATCGTAGCACAAATCAAGAATTAAATTCGAAAAGTTTTTCTTTACATTTTCATATAATTCATGCGTAAAATACTTTTTTCCTTACCTTGTCGAGAAGTTATTTTACATTGTATTTATATCCTATGACCATAACACATAAAACAGTTGATCAATAAATAAAGAAAATTTCTTAATTAATGTAATTAATGGAGAAATCCTCTATTAATTGAGTTTGCCATAAATTTTGTGGACTAATTCTCGTATGTTCACCATTGCTCGGATGCGATAATATCATGTGGGATGCATAACAATCGAAATATATTGTTTGAATTGTGTATCAATGTATGTCATAATTTTCTTCTTTAGATAGTAATTTTGCTCCATCCCTTCTCTCTACAGGTGGGTGACAAATATGGATATTATCCATATTTATAATTGATTAGTTTATGTGTTGATAATGATTATAATTTGCAATCTAATAAGACATGGCAAGGACGAAGGACACTATGGTCCTTTTCTCGAAGTAATGATTGAAGGACGGTGGGGAGCTTACGTCCTTTTATGAGCACCTTTTTCCTGGAGTTGGGGCCCACATCTTTTGGCTCAAATTTCCGAGGTAGGATCGCTTGAGTCGTCGTAGGTGGGGGCCCTTGATTTTGAATCATGACGCATTGACTCTCTTTCTCTTGAGTCATGGAGTAGATCCACGGTTCCGCGGGCCAACTTATTGCGCATTTGCCACTACATAATCTCTTACCTCCTCCTCCTTAATGAAATTTTGATACAACCACACTCTTTTTGAAGTGCTCACGCAAGATGTTTTCAATCTACAGGAAAAAAACTTGTTAGTTAATACTTTTTTCTTTACGAATGATTTGGGGTACATTTGTTTTGCGCAAAATGAAATATTTGAAAAAAAAAATTTTCAAAAATTAATTTCTTATTTTATTTAGAAAAACTAGTTAACATAAAATATTTTCATTGTCGATAACAATCTATATCTAATTATTTTGTAGGCAACCGAAAATTTTTTAATTTAATTATTTTTGTAAGCGATATAAACGATTATTTTTTTCGACTCATTTTTTACGAAACAAGCACACTCTTAAATACCTCTACATATAGGCAGCTCCAAGCACCACTATTAGCTCCCTCTCATCATACCTTACTCATCATCTTCACAACTTCACTAATCGTTCTTTTGATAAACCCTCACCCGTTCGACTATGTAAATTAAAACGATAAAATAATATGAGATATTAGGTTCGAAGGTCATGAGAGAATTGAGTCCAAAACGTCACAAACTTAATTGCACTATTATCAATTCAATCCTAAGCCTTATAATTGTGCAAATTGAGTTCTAAACTTTTTCACGTTTTGCTAATTAAGTCTATCCGGTCATTTTGGCGTAAGCGTATGCCGATTGTCCTACGTGATATGATCGATACTAACGTTGACAATTTTTAATAATATTTTAAATTTTTTTCAAAATTTTAATAAATTTTCTTTCTTGTCGTTTTCATTCTTTACTTTTTTTTCTTTTTTTTTCTTTCTTATTCGGATCAACCATAAAACATGTCATCATTTACTTCTACTTCGAATATGGAAGCTTTGGAATGCAAAACCTAGACTTCATTTCTTCCTCCTCAATCTTCAATTTGATTCTTGGACAAATCTCATCTCCCGAACTAACCACTAATTGGCTTTTCTCATACATTTTAACCATAAGTAATTTTTTTATGCCCTCTAACATATCAACAAAGGGACACTCCCTTTCTTTGCATTTATGTGTGTGTATGCGTGTTGAATGTCTCGCTCAAATTATTGTCAATAGCATCGTAGTTTTGTCCACATTTGATAAATGCTTTGCAAAAGCGTTCAAGACCTATCTTATGGAGTCTTCATATGCACGAATAGACCCTTCCGTCATTTCTCTTGCGTTTATGTTGAAATTGACCTCATATGTCGACTATGCAGCTCTCCAACAACAATTCCTAATTTCTAAATGTTTCTCTCTTGTCTAGTGAGTACAATTCCTCTGCTTTGCTCACCGGTAGAGTTTAAGAACCGCATTAAGAAGACCCGCAACGTGTTGTTGGACATGCAAGTAAGTCAATCTTTTAACAACAAAATAGTTCTATTAGTAAAGCTTGTGCACAATCTTACCTTCTATTGGTTACTCATGAAAGTTCAGCCAAGACCTTACTGCACTTTCAAGTCTTTCGTAATAGCTCGAGTGACCAAGTCCAAGATTTTTTAGGCTCAGCTTCAACCATAACCCATGCAATTGGAAACATTTGGTTGTTTACAACTCGCTAGTAGCACAAAGCACATCCCTTCGATGAAAGTCTTAATAAAGCATCCATCCAATCCAATTACTCATCTACAGCCCACCAAAACACCTTCTTTCAATTCTCTTGAATGTATTATGTCATCCAACTTCTAGGTCAAGTGTGCTATTTCGACTACATCAAATCAATTTAGCCTTATAAGAAGGTAGCAACTTGTATTCCTCGCTAATGGACATCTGATTATCTCAATAGCTCTAGCAATTGCTCTGTAACAAATCTTCTTATTTAGTGTCAATGTCCACATCTCCATTGCATCTACTTGCATTTGTGATGTTGTATACCTAAAGTTAGCTTTAATTTTAGGTAAGAACTACTCCACAAGCCATACATTAATTGCATTCTTATTTCTCATCCTCCTAGGGCAAGTATGTTCATGTCCATTAGTCTTGATGATTAAAGTCTTCTTACTATGCATCCAACTGCCAAAAACTCTCCATTCATAGTTACTCATAAACCTACTATCCATCTTTTTCGCTTCACTCTTCTTCCATCCAATGTTAAATCCATTTATGATTGTGTAAAGTTGTAAAGCTTTCTTGAATTAGACATGTGAGGGAAATTGCATCCTTACTTTAAATGTGTTTCTTTATAATCACATTTGCAGTCATATCTCGATGGTTTTGGGTCTTCTTTGGTCATTAAATTTTTCACATCCATCAAAATCGGGACGGCTTGAATTTTCATCTCCTTCTCTAGATCGGTGTCTCCATCAATTTCACGCTCATCCTCATTTTTTAGGAATGTAAACGTCAACTATATAGGAAGTAGCAACAACATCGGCCTTTCTTTTTATTCACCTTGCAAGAAAGAAATCCTCGCTACCACCACGAGAATATAGTCATCATCACTTGATAATGTACCATGATCTTGCTTTGATTCACTATTACTAGCGCTATCATCACTCTCGCTATCATCCTCATCAATATTACTACCACTAGTATAACTATCACTACCATCATCAAGAGTAGCTCCTTCAATATATACTTCAATAAGACCAAAACTTGATCCTAGATCCACCAATTCTAGCACTTGATCATCACCAAAAATTTGCACAATACCATCTCTCAAGGAATACCCAAGAATTCGATACCATAACTTTTGAACTGTGTATCCTAGACCAATAACATCCTTAACAATTGCATTATAGTTCACTACCTTTGACTTACAAACCAGGGGAGATATTCTACACGCGCCCTATGTACTTTATTATGTCACCAAACTCCATAACTCCGCCTAGGTTAAGTGCAATTGTAAAGACCTCTCACAGAGATGACTAGCAAAGATAGGAAGATCAAGTTTGATAAATGAGTTGAGAAGATCAAGTTTGACAGACAAGCTACTTGGGATTATTCGAGTTCGACAAACAAACAAGGGAAAGAAGTCATAGAAGAGAAGAATACTAGAGATAGAGTGTGCAAGGAAAAAAATCGAAGATGAGAAGATTACCAATGTTAAAAGAGCATGCTCGATCAAGAATAATGTGCTTGAAAGAGTTCCGATGCCTAATTACAAAAATGAAGACGACGATGAAGGAGAGTGCTCGATGAAGAGGAAGACAAAGGAGAATTAGAGTACCTTATATCCTGTGGGAGAGAGAGAGAGAGAGAGAGAGAGAGAGAGAGAGAGAGCCCTAATTGTTTTCAAATTAGGGCTTATTGATAAAACAAAGATAGAGTAATGAATTTCCACATGAACTTGCCATGTCAATTGAGTTATTGCCATATGTCATCTAACTTAGCAATTTCAAGGTAAAATTTGACAGAAGCTAACAATGGTAAATGTGTCACGAGTGTCTTGATTTAGAGTTTTTGATGATAAAAAGTTAAATTGTGGTAAATGTATCATAAGTGCACTTACTTTTTTTGCTAGTTTTTCTAATCTATTAAGTCATTTGAACACAAAAGGGAAAGTTGAAGTCTTTTTATAAGAAAGTTAAAAAAATAAAAATAAAGCTAAGGTTGGTGTAATCATTAATTTTCCTTCTAAATTTTGGATCAAGGTTTGACACCTCTTAAGGCACACCACTTGGTCACCAATCTCATCTTTAAGAGAAATTATTAGTTTAGTCAAGATATTTTATTCACATAAACCTCAATTCCACCGTCATTCCAGTAAAGTCAACGTAATTTGGAGGAAAAAAGAACTAGAAGGAATCATTATAGATGAGGATGATAAACTGCCCTCACCTTACTAAAATATGCCCCCCTTCTAAATCCATTTGCCGTAGATAAGCTTTGAACTCAAATTGATTGTACTTTTATTCTTATAAATGATAAATCAAATAAATCTTAGAGAATCGATGAGAGTAGCTCATAGGTTTGAGGCGTAGAAGTGAAGTGCATGTAAAGGTCTAAGGCACGGCAAAACTAATTGCACTTGATAACGGTGGAAAAAGCTTATTTTGACTAGGAGAGAGAGAATTTATCATCCCTGGTTTTAGGTCCAATAAACTACATGAATCATAGCTATTGATCTTGGTAGACTCACACATAGAATCCACATGATATTCATAAAATCAATAGTCACACTTCACCCTATCCAATAAAAGAAACTGGTGAAGGAGAGAGGAGGGAGTCGTGCAAACTCCTAAAACCATCACAATTGTTTGAACTTCATCACAAGGAGGCTGGTCAGAATTCACACAGGTTACTGCCAAAAAAGGAGACGTTCAGGGATTCCTTTTAAACCAGTAAAAAGGTTAATGTTCATAGAAGGGTTTATAGTAGAGAGACGAAGAGTGTGTTACTATTAGATAAGCCCCCTCTTATAACTTAAACCTGTCTTTAACCAAATTTGCTCTTACATCATTCAGGGAAAGGCATTCTCGCTATCGAAACTGATTAATCAAATCTATTGTAGCACATGTTACATTAAGCTTTTTGAGCAAAACCTACAAAACATTCGTGCGTTATAAGCGAGTTGGCGACATGATTATGATATGGGATGCAATATTAATGCTCTCCAAGAATCTTTTAAACCCAAAACACAAGTTATAACACACCCAGTTAGAAACATTGATACACATTGAAAGTTCATGAATCGAATGACTACTGAAAAGAAAATAAGATTTAATCTGAGCCCTTGCTCCCGAAAGGACAAAATTTGGTTTTCATCTTTCCGGTCGGTAAAGCACGGAATCGGGCGCTTCGTCGTCTGTCAAAACCACAATGAACAGAAGTTTTGTGTCAAATTACTTCACAAATTTTGAAGAAGCTTATTTAACCCGGAAGGTTTCAAATGAAGCTTTGAAGGAAGAATTTCTGTGTGGGGCTGACCACTTAAGACTGTCTTCATTCTTTTGAGGGGAATTTAGTCTCTTCATGAACAATGTTGTGACCTTGCCCTTGTATAATCCAATATTATATGCTTAACTTATAATTGTGTTTAAAAATAAATTATTGAAGAATAAACAATATCTTACTTATATCATAAATAACATATATTGAGTATTAAAAATCATGAATTGGGATTAACTGTTAAAGTGGTGATTCTTATGTTCTCTCATCTTTTTTTAGGGATATTTTGAGAACTTTGATGCTATTCGCATATATCATAACCTTATTCCACCAAAGAGGCTGCAAAAGTAGGAAGTCACCTTGTTGTATACACAACATGCATAATTTGGAATCAGAGCCAGACATGATTAATGGGGATGGGAAGGCTCGCATTCAGTGGGCAAAACTGGACAAAAATTTAAACCCAATTAGCGGGCGGGCTGGGCCTGGGCAAGGACCTTGAGGCCTGGCCACCCACATATTTACTAAAAAATGAGATTATATATGTAATTAATTGCTTCAATATTTATGAAAACTATCAGAAAAAAAAATTCCTAATACGGTAGAGAAAAGCAGTATAAAACTCACAGGTAAACTGATAAAACAAAATAACATAAAGTCCTAACATATTTTTATTTGTTTTCCACGTACATTAATCTTTATTGAACAAAAATAGAAAAAGAAAGGTGGCTCGATGGGCTGAACAGGCCCACCCATGTTTTTCCCTTGGGCTGGCCCAGGTACTTAACCAAACCTGCAACTTGGACTTTGGCAAGAGCTCAAAGGGTTCAAGCCCAAGGCCGGCTAGAGCCCGCCTAGGCCTGCCTAGTGAGCATGTCTAGGAAGAGCATACAAAGGGAGCATTATTGTTTATGTGTTGTATAGAGGATCTTCGATCTTGCGGTCACAATAGAGACTCCTGCTGTCTCCTCGGAGACTAGCTAAATTATGTTAATTCATGTTAACTCTCACTCAATTATCGACATACCTTGGCAGTTTCAAGTTTATTTATTTATTTATTGAGATTGTGACATTATAGTATAAAAGAAACTGATTTGTAGATGAATTTTGGTCAATTTATGGGATCGATTACTGTACGATAAAAGATATTTTTACATTTCTTCTTCTTACTAGAAAGATAAATTAGTAATTTTTTATTGGTAGGACGTCGGGGACTCTTTGAGCGCCTAAGAAGGAAAAAATAGTAACTGGATGTTTTTTATTTTATTTTTTTGTTAGTATATTACAAACAAATAAAACACTGTTACATAAAGTGTCATAGATGGAATCCTAATCAAGTGTACTTTAGGCACATGATCATTGAGAAACGCATTCAGCATGCATGTACTAAATCTTATTTACTAAGTGACATGATGTGTAACTATTGATGGATTGATTACATGAGCTCATCCACATCTTAGGGCACCGTCTTTCAATGATCATGTCTTCATTCACGAAAGAACCCAACATATAAGTAATTGAATATGAGCCATCTTCATCCATCGACAATAGACGCTCCTCAAAAATTAAACCGCCCACATGAATCCCTGTGAATATTATTGATGAAAAACGAACTAATCAAATATGATCATCTCATTTAAACTTTGTTCGGGAGATGAAAAATGGCATGTGGGTCCGCAAAATTGGAGAAGAATCTAAAATTTGTTTGAGAAGGAAACCCATTTTCCTTCCCTTTCAAAATTTGCCCCTCTTCCAAGGTCCTGCTAGAAAATGTAAGTTGTACGCCTCAGTAAATCTAAATAAGAAGCTTCCAAAATGTTACCAAGCATAAGGTAAATAGTATTTGTGTGCTAACATAATAGATACTGCTCTAGTCGTGGCTTCTCTGGTCTATCAAAACTTTATACATGGTGACAATCTAGTTTAAGATGATGCAAAACTTATCTACCAGAGTAACGATCTACATATGGGTAATTTGAAATCTCTTACGGTCACTTAAATTTTACCCCAAAATTTTTGAGCACCATAGAAATTGCCTAGATGGATCTGTCCTTGTTTGGGATGCCTTTCATTGAGCTGTTATGCCATGCAATCACAAACGGGAAAAACCACGCAATGCCTTGTTGATCTACAGAAGAGACTCAAACTTAAGAGTTCACTGTGGACGTTTAAGAGCATGATATGCAGATGTGTTTAGAGATTAACTTATCTATCAATTAGTCCTTCATTGCTCCATGCATATATTGTAGAAAATCCTAACATCATGTAATCACTTGCATTCACCACCCAAAGTGTCGTAGACGAGGAGCCAACAAAAGTCACTTATAGGATGCATAATACTTTATGTAGATGTGTTTGGAATCCTCTACATAAATTTAAATCTTACATTTTTTGCTGTAAAAGAACACTTCAGTGCTAATTCTCTTCTTTTTTTTTTTTTTCCCTCTCTTTTCCGCTTTTCTTCCTTCTCCCCCATAAACCTTGACCTCTTTCTTTTTTTCGGATAACCTAGGTATATAACTGTAATTAATCGTCTATCTAAAAATGAACTAGCAAACAACCCATCCTCATGACCTCTTCTCTACATAAATCTAAATTCGCTAGGACAAGAATCGAACACGCAAACACTGATATTGGAGCTGAAAGCACAACAAAGCCTTTGCCACTAGGTCAATCTCGGGGAGACACCTATTTCGTTAGATGTTGCCCTTTTTCTCTCTCCATTGTTCTGGAAGGGAGAGAGGAAGAGATTTGCGGATCAAGTTTGGCGGTATAGGTGATTTTTATAAAGTATGGTGGCATTTAAGGAAATTACAGTCAGATTAAATGGGTTGAGTGGTTGAATTTTGACCCTTTAATTGATTGCGGATGTATGAACTATTTACGTGGAATAAATTTAATATGTATATTAACTTCTTAAATAAATGCGAGTATATCGGATGAATTAAACTTCAGCGGCTAAGTTGAAGTCAAAGCTCAAGTAACTTTTCGAATGAGAATCAATATAGATATGTGAATAGAGATGAAATTGAAATTAAATTAATCGACAACTCCAAAATAGTTCTATAATGGAAATACAAAATGCTAAGATTTAAGCTAAAATTCAGAATAAGTCAAATTTCATAAGAGAAATTAAAAGTTTGATACATGTAATTTTAAGAAAAAATTAATTTAAATTCCAAGATATATGTTATTGGCGCAAAGCGCGTATGCTCAACGGAAGAGGTTAATTTAAAGCATACAAGCACAATTCTTGTCATTGGCCAAACACTTTCGGACCTACTCTTTTTCAGCAGACCAATCAGTTGGTGGTCTTCTGTACAATAAAGTTCTGTATTTATAATTTCTCGTTTTGGGGGGGGGGTGTGGGTTCTTGTGGAGTCTAAGGTATACATGTTTGAGGGAACACGTCATGGATAGTCCAAGTCTAGTAATTCACTTTACTTCACAGAACTGCCGCATGAATGTTATTGTCTTGACAATTTTGTTACAGAAACTGAAACAGGTATTGTTTGATCATTCGTTTGCTCTCGATGGTATCTAATATCTATTGCCCATTGCCAGTTTTGCTTTCCACAGCTTTTTTCCTTCTGTTGATGCTCTCTGGAAGCTTAGTCCTCATTGAAAACCCATTTAAATTTTGATGAGTAACGATTTTCCACTGATTAATTTATGAACGCCTCGAAAATCGAGTTTCTGATTTCTCTTCTGCGTCCCTTTATTGATGTTTACTTTTCTCTTTGGCTGAGAGATAAGTGGGGCCAGTGATACCCATTTACAGTAACTTCAGGATTTTCAATTTCATTAGAAGCGCCAATGTAATGGCTAAAGACCTGAATTGGGAACCTAGAATACTCATCAGGTTTGCCCATACTGAATGGTAGTGATAGTATTCATCAGTCTCACAAACAGATACGAGTCAACATTTGATGCATGATGAGAAACAAAGTATCCACATAAGTTTCTAAAAGACCCCTTTTGTATCTCCAAGCGTGATTCGTGCGATTTGTTCTTCAAATATCAGTCTTTTGGAAATTGCTTCGTTGGGAGATGTTGCATGGGGCAATCATGAGCTTTATAGGAAGTCTGCGGCGCGGAAGATCTAACTAGTGCATTAAATAGTTCCTGAACTTTCATGATTAAGATTTGTAACATCTGATATTAGTAGTAGTTGGTCATTTGATGTGTCTTTGAGGTAAAAATTTATCTTTCCTCCTTTCACTTGTCGTATCAGTTGCTGGAATCAAGAAGCCTAAGCTCGGAGGCGAAGCGAAAAACAAGGGAGAGGAAGTCGAGAGTGGAAATGTCACGGCCCAGAATTTCACTTTCCACTAGGTAGCCAGGGCCACGAAGAATTTGTGACGGGAGTGCTTGTTGTGGCGAAGGTGGATTTCGTCGAGCATCCAAAGGAACTCTCCAGGGGACTGGGCAGGTGATAGAGGGGCTTCTACTCGCTCCCTCTTCTTTATCTTGGAAAGATGTGAGGCCTATGAAATCACGCTTTCCTTTTTCGTCAGGTGGTTGCCGTCAAGCAACTCGACGGACATGGACTACAACGAAATAAGGAGTTCCTCGTCCATGTCCTCATGTTGAGTATTTTGTCAGACTTGGTGTCTTGGCATCCTTCATTTATCTCACTAATTGGCGGTCAACATATTATCACATCATATACATGCTTGTGCAGTTAGGACTCCAATAAAGATGGTTCGATCGTCCATTCTGAAAAAGGGTTGTTCCATCCCGGAAAGAACATTAGAGCCTGAGAAGATTTACAGCTGCAATTACTGAAAACGAAATGGGGAACTAACTTGTACAGAACTCTATGTATGGCCTAGTCATGAGATGCTTAATTTAGGAGGACTTCCGTGATCTCTCCTAAAGAGAAGGGGTTTTGTTGCAATAACTTTGTACATGTAATATCATCATGGTTCATTTTCTTGTGCTGATTTTAGCAGCATGTATACAGCTTTCTTTATTACAACCCGATTTAAGTCGAAAAGGAATAACATATAAATTGCACCCGGTTGTGTCTGAATATCTGCTTATGGCTTTTCTTGTGTAAAACAAATGAAAATTCATTTTATCCTGAAAATCATGAATGTAACTTCCTAAAGTACATGATCGCAGACTAAATGAAATTCAAATTAAATTATTCTTGAGACTTAACAACCTATCTGACAACTGTATTATCTAAATATTTTTATCTTTCATTTTTTTTCCGTTTATTTTATTTATTTATTAATAGTTATTTCTTTTTCTTTCCCTTTCTCAATCCATCTTCTCTGATGCAACAACCTCTCAACTCTCTTTCTGCTTTCCGTTAGTCTTCTTCTATTTCTAATCATTCAGCACTCACTGATCAATCACACGTGGAACTTCATCGACACAAGTTCTACCCCTTAATCAATGGACCATACCTGAACCACGCCAGAGAACAACGCGCCCTGGTATTGCGATAAGAACAGCGCAACACAAACATACTTTCCTCCATTATCATAGACCTCCAGCCACCACATAACTCCCCCCACAATTGTAGATGACCACGCAAACACACCCTAGTGTAGGGAACTCAGAGACAGAAAAAGGAACCACACAGCACCAGAGAATATCAGGACCAGGCATAGCAACCAAGAGAAATATACCGAAGATGAGAATCATGACACAAATTCAATGACAAATGAATATCATATTCCAACAAAAGACGACCCATAAATGAGGTCTTAATGAGTCAAGAACAGGTTGGATTGAGGTAGCGTGACTTTCAGTTCAAGGGTTGAGAAGCACATCCTGATTTATTCAGTTCGAGCATTTCATCAAACAAGTGATACGCATTTCGATCAATGAACTTGTACACATAAAGCGACAATTCAATTTCAGATCATCACAACAACATCAACACACACTAAACACATTAAAAGAGCTTCAGTCACAAACTCTTTTCTTACAAACATCAAATAGAGCTCCAGGACTCTGTTTCATTCATACGCGACAGAAACAGAGCGAACGGATTTTACATTGGTGAATTGGATTTCTAGCCTCAACCGGTGTGCAGATCAGAGAATGGAGGTCCTAGACGTGTTGGCAATGAAGATCAAACTTCCCGGCCAGAAAACAGGGCAGAAAAGAGGAGTTTTGGCGCCGTGGTGGGAGCGATGGAGATCGACAGCCACGGCAGATTTCTGGCGATTGAGAACGACGAAGAAGACCCGTGACCGAGAGAAATCAGTGATAATGTTTTATTAGCTCTCGGCTCCTCGCAAAATCATGCTCTGTTTCCAGGTACACGTGTAATTAAAATCCAGAGAATTGTAATACACATGCAATTAAAATCAAAGTACAATTTTTTGGTGAAAAATTCGGGGGCAGACAACAATTCGTGGCTAATTCGGAGATCGACAACAAATTATTTTTCAGAATCACTCGTCCGAGTAAGCACTCAACGGTCACAAAGCCCTAATATTTCCTATTTTGAAACTCCCGCATCTCACTTATGATCCACTCAGAATTCTCATCTTCTTCAGGTATTTCCTAATATTTCCTAATTCGCAATCGCACTAGCTTTCTTCTTCCCCTCCCTCTCACCCCCTCTTCGTCGCTCTCTCTCTGTGAAAACCCACGATCATCATCTCTTCGTCTGTTCATCTCTTCATCACTTGGCGATAATGGGGTATCGAAGTTTTCCGGCAGCGACGGTCTACTTTCGGTCTGCAAACCGTCTTTCAAAGGGGAGAGAAAGATGAAGCTCGATTTCTCGTCTCTCATTCTCTTGGCAGACGTAGCTTCTTTGATCTCCGAGGGAAAGGTAAGTCTCGGGCCTTCCATATTGGATCGTGACGTTGAGAAGAAGGTCACCCTCGTGACCACCACCACTTTTGGGCCAATCAGTGTCGGATGGATCGTTCGGAAGAAGAGATCCCCGCGAGCGCGAAGGCCGACATTCCACGCCCAGACGTCAAGTTCTGACCCATTTGTCGTTGTCCAAAACAACGAGCAAGAGCCTTCGAGAGCTGTCGCTGAGAACCACAAGAAGAGGTCGCGCACATTCGATTCCTCCGAAACCCAAGAATGGGGAAGAGTTTCCAAGAAACCAAGAAAACTCCCAAGATGGGTCTCGCGGATCTAATCGGACCGAGCAAATTGCCGACGAAGTACATGGACAAAATTCAGGAGATGCAAGGTCGGGATATGACGCTCGTGGTGGAGAAGACACTTACTGCCACGGACATGAGCCGAGGCCAAAGTAGGCTCTCTATACCCAACAAGCAGATAAGGCAAGGTTTCCTGAGCGAAGAAGAGATCCGAATCCTAGATAGGAAGGAGGGCATTAAGGTTTCCCTCATTGAGCCGTGCCTCGAAGTTTCTCACGGCTTGCGACTGAAGAGGTGGAATTACCAGAGCAAAAATTTTTCTTACGTGTTGACGGAGAGGTGGAATGGGGTCGCGCATCCTTACGCAAGGAATGAACTCATGAAGGATGTTGTCATTCAGCTTTGGTCCTTCAGGGTGGATGGCAGCCTTTGGTTTTACCTCAAGAAAGTTGAATGACCAACAAGGCAATGGAAACGGTGGCTGTGATCTTCCTCCTATTTCGTGAAGAAGTAATTCATGATACTTCTCTAAGTTCACCACGGTACATAACTAGTTAGCTTCACTTTTCTTATATTTTTTAAATTTCAATGTCTAGCTAATTTCATTCTTTCCTATTCTTTCGGGACCACTATTGGCGTCTCGATGAAGTTAGAAGTGATAGTAGCTGGGGTAGTCCTCATAGATCAGCTATGGTTGATCATGATTTTCTGATGGAGTTTTTTGTTGTTCTCAAGTTTTTCTTCTTTTGTATTTTCGGTTGGATTTTACATATGATATGTTCAAATGGAAAGTGTATATAGTGCTATAAAATCAACGTTCATTGGAATGACTATAGACACTAAAGTGTCAATTTTTTCCATGTTGAGATCTTTTGAACATTTTAACTATTTTTCATATGTTAATGAATGCCATCGCTAAAGAAACGTGCACAGTAAAAAGAACTCAAAGTCGTAAAGATGATGACATAGTGAGTCAATAGGTAAAAAGGGTATTATTAGGCAATCACAAGTTCAATCGACACCCACCGATAATATGCGCAAGAAGAAGATTAAAATCGAACAAACCCAGTTTCGGAACTCTTGACTAGCAAATTGAAAAAATCCATTCAGAATAATACATCCGCCCATCAATGGATTCATAAAAATGCACCAACTAGAACAGACAACACGGTATCAGATATTCCTAAATTATGAAGGTATTAACTTGTCACAAACCAAACCAATCAGACGATATACATGAAACATGGCATCATGCCAGTCTTTCCTATGAGAAATGTCCAAAGATGCCACCATCAATGTGGTAATCCAAAACACAAGCTGCCATGAACCTTGTGAAGCATATAAAGTCATTGTATGTATCTGTAAGTACTTCATGATCGAATTACCTAACTGAGCTCAAAGGAGTAACAAAAACTCCAATTGTATATAGGCTACGAAATGTCATGTCGACTATGGTTAAAATCCTTTAAAAATACCTAGGCTTTTCCATAGGTGGAGTTGTCTAAATATCTATTTATGGAGAGTACACCAGAAGCTGTCTTCAAGCTTACGAACGAGGAATGCATCCAGAAATGGAAAGTCAGTAATTCATGAGAGATGAACCACTAGAACACACATCAGAAAAGTGTCTAAAATCCTCTGCCTAGGAGAAGACAGAGGAGTAGCAGCAGTATCAACTTTCGGGTTTATGATGCTTTTTCTTTCCGAGTATTTGAGCTTGTTCTTTCTTTGGGAACCTCGGCAATGGGTCTCAGTAACTCTGCTTCTTTCCGATGTTGCTACAGCACGGCTTGAGCTTTTGCAACAACCGATGCATCATCATCTCCTGCAGGAAATATCATCTTTACTGCTCCCACAATCTGCCAAAGAAGAAGTTAATAAGTAATCAACATTTAGATAGCAACAGAGATGAACAAAACAAGTATGACTGAAACAAAGGGCAAGAATGCCTGGAACAAATGCTTGATTGGAACAGTATAGGGAGGCATTCTATTTCAGGATAGTAGCCCGAGATATCAATATCTCCAAATTTTTCAAAGTAGATATCCCTCTCCTTCTCAAGACTATCCACTAACAGCTTCAACTCTGTTATATAATTTTTGTTATTATTGCCAGAAATTACCCGACTTGCTCAACAACTTCTGACCTTAAGTACCTCTCCAGCATATGCCGAACCTGCACTAGGAACTACTCTTAGAGGTCTTGGCTGGTTGATTAGTCAAGCTTGCAGGAGGATCGACATGACGTACAGCCTCTTTACCCTCTTGGAAGCCTTATCTCAATGGACAAGAATGTGGGGTCCTCTTTTGCCAGAAGATATCCTCGACCCGTTGTATGCTTATTCTAAAACCACAAGTCTAGCGGATGCCTTAGAAGTTTCTTGCGAAAATATAAAGAAATGCAGATGGGCGTGCGGATCCTGCTTCAAGGAGTGTCCTTGCTTTGATACTCGATCTAATTCAAGGACACTTAAAATATTTACATTCTGAGATTCTGGTACCATCACTGAAGCTTCTGAGGAAACTATGTGCTTGGAGAAGTTGTAAATTGGAATACTTTAATCGAGAAGAATGGAGTTGGAATCACTTTGACCATCTTGAGGGCTCCAATGCACACCCCTGCCTTAGATTGCAGAGCCGTCAGGATAGCCCTGCACGCTCTAGCAAATGTCATCATTGGCTGGAACAAACTATTTGAGTTCAATTCTTTCCGAATGAACTTCTCATGCCTGCAAGAATTTGGAGCCAAGACATAGTTTATCCTTTGTGTATATATGCTTGTCAAGATGGGAACCCTAGGTGAAATGATACCGGAAGCATGTGCCATTGTTCCAGGCCTCTAGGTGAAATCCTATGGTACCCACTAAAAAGAAGCCAAGCGAGAATGTAGCCCCACTTACATGGGCCTTGCTCCCTAAAAATAAACTTTGTCAAGATGTCTTGCACAGACTTAAAGACACCCTTCCGTACTCGACCAGAATGTCACAATTTCTTAAACATGCACAGATTACTTATGAACTTCATTTAGATGAGAAGCAAGAACCTGGAAGATGAGGGAGCTTTGGTGGTAATTTCTATTTGATCTGAATCTTATCGAAAATCGACCACATCTAACTCAAGGTAATTGATACCAAGTCGCGGCATTCAATAACAAAGAAGAGCAACTCTGTTTCACTCAACTTGATGAACAACTCCAGGCTACTGATTGAAACAAGAAAGGTCTCTGTGGCAATAAATTAAAAGGCGGGAGCAACGAAGTACTCTGAACAGGAAACATTAACAGATGGGAATATGAGTAGTAAAACAGAACATGAAGCGACATCGCACATGATCATATGTAAAATGAGGTGTTTGACTTGGCTTATTTGTTGGAATCCGAATCCTCTAACTGAGATAAGCGCATTCCTACAGTTCCTGGCTAAGCATAATCGAATTCCGCAAGGCAACATTACTGATCCTTGTCTTGGATAATTTCACCGAATACCTTCTGTGCGTCGTCTAACACATGGCACCTCCCATACCTTGACACCACCGCATTGAACTCAAACCAGTACTCTCGAACCAATTAGCACCAGCAACCTTATGGACCGAAGAAACAGTGAATCTCGTTTCCGGCTATGAAAAATGAATTCGAAATTTGACACGCGAGTTTAATCGGGAAAGAAACAATTTGATGAGTGTGATAATTGATGGACAAATTCCATCATCGTTGGAACGTCCTAAGGAACTGGCCGTCTACGAAGATTTCTCGACTCTTCTCTCTCTCTCCCCGTATAACACGAAGTGCATACCACGGCGACTGAAATGGAGCCGAAGTTGATTGTCGAACTCAGCGACGTGAGCCTCTTCGCAATTCGACGCCAACGGCCGACGGAACACTCAGTCGTAGGCCTCGAGCCTCTGTCTCCGATCTCGAAGAAGCATTTGCACCGATGAATCCACCTGCCTACTCGCGCAACTCTCGATGTTGCTTTCCACACAGCAACCGGAGGTGATTCAGTTCGAGGTAAGGTCTGACCGTCGGAGAACCTGACGGCGGGTAGGGGGAGACATATGAATACTTAGAATCGACGGAAATGTACATCAGACGAGAGAGGAAATCGAGAGGATCTAGGTTCGAGCTCCTTGCGTCTTCCGTGATCGGAGATGGAAGACCGGCTGTGGCCACCGACGGAGCTGGCGGCCGGCGGCGAAGCTAGAGAGGACGTGAAAGGCTCGCGGCGCCCAGAAGAATCCGGAACTTCGTCATTTTTCGGGTTTCTTTTTTGGGCGGGAGATCCGTGGAATGACGGAAGGCAAAGGATTCCTTTTATATTTCTCTTATGAAATGACCAAAATGCCCTGCCTTGGAATGACCAAAATCACCAGGGCAAAGGATTCGTCGTGTGTTGGACTGTTGTTGGCAAGTGCTCTGAAGATTTTGGCCAACTGGTTTTTAGACTTAGGGCCTGTTTGTTTGTATTCTTTTTTTTTTTTTTATGAATAAATTTTTTGTTTTTTTGTTTTCGGGAACGAAAAAAAACGTAAACATTTTTATTTGCGTTTTTGTTCCAAATCTATTTTTTTGTTTCGAGAACAAAAAAAGAGCAAACAAAAACAAGTTTTTCTTGTTTATTGTTTTACAGGAACATTTTGCGAAACATTTCTCTCTTTTCTCTTCTTTTTCTTTTCTTCTTTTTTTTTTTTTTTCTTTGGCCGGTAGCTGTCTCGGCCATGACCGGCGATCGGCCGTTGAGGGCCGACGACGCCGTCGAGGGTCCAAACTCGCCGGCCCGGGCGAGGCTTGGCCTCGCCTTGGCCGGGCGAGCTCGAGCTTGCCCGGCCAAGTCGAGGCCAACCTCACGCCGGCCGGCGACGCTAAGGCTCGCAGTTGGGCGAGCTCGAGCTCGCCTAGCCAAGGTGAGCCAAGCCTCGCCCAACCACTGTGAGGCTTGGCCTCGCCGGGGGCCGGAGCGCCTCGCCGTGGCTGGGCAAGGCCACCGGCCATGGTAGAGGCCAGCGACCGGCCAAAAGGAAAAAAAAAAAAAAAGAAAAAAGAAAAGGAAAGAAAAAAAGGAAAAATAAAATAAGAATATTAAAAAATTAAAAGAAATAGAAAAAGAACACAAATTTACCAAACGTGTTTTTGTTCTTTTTTTCATTCCCGGAACAAGTTTACCAAACGCGTTTTTCTAGTAAAAAATTGTTCCCCGGGAACAGAAATAATTTTTTCTATTTCTATTCCCCGGAATAATTTTTGAACAGAAACACAAACAAACGCACCCTTAACTACCCGACACATGTATTTTCCAAACTATTTTGATCTTTTACTTTTATTTTTTTCTCGTTTATATATATATATGTATGTATGTATGTATATCTTTTATTGTTTTCTTTTTTTGTTAGTAGCTTTCACCGCTTTCGTTCATCCGATAAACTCCACTTCTCTCTCTCGTTAATTTCATGATTGACATTCGCATATGAAGAATTATCTTACGACCACCCTTACGAAATATTCATTGGTTTGTTGGCAGTTTAAAATTCACTTGATTCGCTATAATAATTGAAGCCAAATGTTCGCTATGAAGTCGTTGATGTTTGCGCACACCAAATGTTCAATGTTTTGTACGGATGAAATATGTTTTGGTGATATTAGACTCGCTTATGCTCAATCCCTGGTCACTTTGGCAGGTTCGAACGCCATTTTAAGGAGTGAAATTTGGATTGTGGTCGTTGGAATGCGCGCTGGCCAGCACCTGTTAAGCACGACTTTGGTGTGTTTCAATCTCATGGGAGGAAGACATTGGTTGTGTTCATGATGACGCATTAATATATTGCTCTTTGCTCATCATTTTTAGTGTGTTTCAGTCTCATGTCCATACTAAATAGCTTAGAATTTACATCGATCTATTATTAAGTCATTGCATTTTCACGGCTTTAGTATGTGGAACATAATCCAAGACCTTGCTTCTCGTGACTATTTCTTCATTGAATGAGTGCTTCGTCCTTTTTGTGAGCGAGGCTTGAGATACTTAATCATAAATAAGCATTAAACTTGAATCTTGGCAAGTCTTGTAAAATTGATGCACTTGTTAAGTTGTGCATGCTGTATACTTACTGAAATTGAATGCTTACCTTGTTAAGCGTGATTTTACAATGGTGGTTGAATCTCATTTTGATGTTATTTTGACCTATCATACATATACATTCATATAACAGAACGTTACATGGAACTTGTGTTTTTATTCAAATAGTGACATTTTGAAGCTCGAAACCCATTGGAAATGATAGATATATGTCGCGACCAAATTTTCGAGTGCGAACCACCTAGGGTTTGGCTAATGGATTGTTAAGCCTAGACTTAACTCGGGCTCTCCCAAGCCCATACCAATTCGCGACTTAATGTTCAAGTTTTTAACATGCAAATGATTTTCAATTAGGAGTCGCCACTAATCTATTTTTGGTGGGTCGATTAGAAACCCAAGTAAAGTAATGGGAGTTTTACTTTACTCCTACGAACCAGAGATTTGTGAGTTCGGGGGACTTGGTTACGTTAGATTTCTCTAACGCCCTTTCGGTACCTTTTCTTTTATTTTGAAAAATGTTTGGCAAGCAATTTGAATCAATTTTAATTTACTTTCCTAACATGTGAGGTGATCACTCAGGTGCACAAACCACCAATTTAACACCCAGATAAAGCAATGAATAAATTGCAAGACTTACCTCATAGCAACGAAAGCATCATCGCAATGTTAGATCAGAATTCACATCGACATTCCTAGATATGATTTCTAATTAACATGCAATCACTCAATTTTTGCTTTCACTTATTTAATAAAAATCATGATTTATGCAATGCATGTCACTAATCTAACATGAAATGATATGACATGGCGACATGACCTAAACTATATGACATAAATAAGCATGCGGCCTATCATGAAGTATGAGATGAATTTATTCTAAAAAAATGATTTTTTGTATTTTCCATGAGATTCGATATTAAAGAAATGCAACAATTAACTGTGCAATCTAAATTAACCAAATGACCTAATTCTAATGACGAGCAATTTCTAACTAAATGAACGTAGCAACAATCACTAGATAACGGGTATTTCATGAATCTAATCCTACATGACGTGCATGATTTTTTTTTGTATTTTCTTTTATGAAAATTCGTAATTAAAATCACTAAAAATAAAAATCTAACTAAAGTGAAATGTTATCTATTCTAAATGCCTTCTAAATATGCATTTAAAAAAAATCTAACTAACCTATCATGCAATCAATCCTAATCTACATGGAATGCAAATGCAATTTTTTTGTATTTTCAGGATAAATAGAACAATTAAAAGATAAACACCAAATCATCCATGGTCTTCAAAAATGTAATTCACCATTCGAATTGAAATTCAAACTTGATTATTTCACTAATAAAATCAATAAATTGATCTTAAGCCTTAAAGATCAAGATATCAATTTTACTCAGCGTGATTAATTATTCCATCTAAAGCCTTATAGATAGAATAAAAATTCATGTGCGGTTGCGAATTAGGCTATAAACCATAACTGGAAATACACCTGTCATTCAAATATCCACGTAAAATATTGAAGAGCATGTATTAGGCAATAAAATATCCAAATCAAATTTAGATAAGATAATTACCTAATTTCGCAAATAATATTATCAAATTTGAACTCAACGGAATCAACTCAAGGATGACCAGTAATGGTTGGCGGGCAAGATTATGTGCTTCTCGGTAAAGGATTTCCGCGATGGGGGTGTTCGTACAAGCAAGCGAGGATGGATGTTCACCAACAATGGACTCCCGCGTGAGGAATTATTATACTTCTCAGCAAGACCAAGGAAACAGCGAAGCTCACGGTGTGGTAACTCTCGCTTGTGAGATCCACGCCTTGATAAAATTCGCACGCTTGATGAAAGTCAACAAATCTACAAGAAAAAAGAATCGTGGATTGGAGTAGCACTAGATTTGCTGGGCTTGGTGGTGACCAAAAGCCCGCTAAGACTTCACTGCGGAGGCACTTGTGAATTTGCTGGATGTTGCTGAAGGTCACACCAAGTCACGATCTTCGCGGGTCAACCTCGGGGCACAACAAAATTATCGACGTTGGCTCGAGCTGTCGCGGGATGAGGCAGTGGGCTCGATCGTCATCGCAGATAGTAGCAAGTACGTCGTAGGACGGCGTCACAAGGATCTCCTGGGTTTGTCGTGGGTGCGGCGCGAAGAAGGCCTGGCTGCCTTTCTTTCTCGTGGCTTTTGTGTTGAGATCGTAGCCTCCTTTTGTGAGTGGACGTCCAATTAAATTGTCAGATCGCACTCACGAGGATGACTACAAACAACACTCGTTTCATCACCCTCTTCAGTCTTCAAGAGCGCTCACGATCTCTCTCTGTACATCTTGCCGTTCTCTCCATATTGTGTAGTCATGTATTCAATGTGATGTGGCCTCAGCTGGTGAGGTGCAGCGGATCAACGCGATGCTTCCACTTCACGATCGACGGACGGCAAGGGGATCAATGGATTGTGGGGAGGCTCCGCCCACCTTCTCTCTCACGTGTATATTCCTTGATGTGTTTTTATCAATGGCCGTGTATTCTATTGAGTGGCCCCCCTCTAAAACCCTAAACGAACAAACCTATTTATAGGCCATCGATTAGGTTTTCAATTTTTCCGAACCAATATCCACGAAGATTTTTTTTTTTCAAACACAATATTCGTTTTATCGAACGCAATAGTTGTTTTTCCACTTGCCCTATCCAATCCCGACAAAATTTCAAAATTTCTATTTTCCCACGAGATAACTTTCAATTATTAAAAAAAACATGGGTTTGGGCCAACTTGCTTGCTTTGTGGGCCTAGCCCGGCCTATCAATTTAAAGCTCAGAATCACCAATTCAAACCCATCCACCACCGGTCCAAATGCAAAACATGTAAATTAAAAATAAATGCACCTACATCTATATGCTGTGCAATTAATATTTTTTCAGGGATAAAATTAACCCCTAATTTTTTATGCAATAAATAAATGACCGAGATCGTCAAAATTTAGGTGTCACAATTGCCCCTCTTTGAAGGTGAGCTCGTAGAGGTTGCATTCAAAGACAAATTGAAACCTAAATTTTGACCATGCACATGCACTAAATGATTTTTGAATGATTTTTTTTTTTTTTTTTTGGAAATGAATCCCATTCCATTTTATAATGCAATTCATATGATGCATGGAAATGCTAATGCAAATGCATGATGTAAAAGGAAAGAACGTACCTATAGTTGCTTACCAATCAGTGCGGTAGAGCATCTTAAGGTACATGATAAATTCCCATTTACTCCTCAAGTACCAAACTCTCACTCGGGTTCTTTGAAGAGCGTAACAGGCAATAGATTGAGACATTGAGATTGAGAAGAACATTCACATCCAAAGCGAAATGTTCAGCGAAAGGAATTGAGACATCCAGATCCGGACTAAGATGTCAAGAGATTTTTTTTTTTTCTTAAAAGCTCGAAATACCTAAATCCAAACTAAGATATAACGAGAAAGCTCGAAAAACATTCACATCCAAAGTGAAATGTTCAACAAAAAGAATCAAGACATCCGGGTCCAGACTGAGATGTCAAGATATTTGAAGCTCGAAATACGTAGATCCAAACTAAAGTACAACGAGAAAGGTCGAAAAAACATCCACATCCAAAGTGAAATGTTTAGACGAAAATAATTAAGACACCCGGGTCCAGACAGAGATGTCAAAATTTTAAAACTCGAAATGCCTAGATCCAGACTAAAGTATAACGAGACAGGTCGAAAAAACATTCACATCCAAAGTGAAACGTTTAGACGAAAATAATTAAGACATCCGGGTCCAGACAGAGATGTCAAAATTTTGAACTCGAAATACCTAGATCCAGACTAAAGCATAACGAGGAAAATCGAAGAACATTCACATCCAGAGTGAAATGTTCAACGAAAATAATCAAGACATCCGGGTCCAGACAGAGATGCCATGATTTTGGAAACTCGAAATACCTAGATTCAGACTAAGGCATAACGAGGAAGATCGAAGAACATTCACATCCAGAGTGAAATGTTCAACGAGAAGAATCCAGACATCCGGGTCCAGACTGAGATGTCAAGATTTTTGTACTCGAAATACCTAGATCCATACTAAGGTATAACGAGAATGATAGAAGAACATTCACATACAAAGTGAAATGTTCAACGAAAATAATTGAGACATCCAGATCCAAAGCGAGATGTCAAAGGAACCTACCGGAACGACTTACCTTCAAAGAGGATAGAGTAATTCGAGATAGTTTGTGTTACATGTCCAGGACCCGTACCATTCTACGGTCGCCCGAATAGTAACATGGCTTTGTAAAGAGACTGCTTTCCCAGGACCCGTACCATTCTACGGTCGCCTAAACGGGGATTTACCTTCCAGGACCCGTACCATTCTACGGTCGCTTTGAATAGGGAAATAGGTTTTGTCCAGGACCCGTACCATTCTACGGTCGCCTGAATAGGGAAATAGGTTTTGTCTAGGACCCGTACCATTCTACGGTCGCCTAAACGGGGTTTTGCTTGGCCAGGACCCGAACCATTCTTCGGTCGCCCAGCATTGCAACATAGATCATCTGACCAGGACCCGTACCATTCTACGGTCGCCTGAATCTGAATAAAAATCTTTGGGGGACAACTCAATCGAGTGTCGGTGTAAAGGACTCTGGGCTATGAAAGCACACCAGGTCGATAACAAGGGACATCGGGCTACAAAAGCACGCCGAGTCAATGAAAGGGACTCTGGGCTACGAAAGCACGCCAGTCAATATAAAGGGACATCGGGCTACAAAAGCACGCCGAGTCAATGAAAGGGACTCGGGCTACGAAAGCACGCCAGTCAATTTAAAAGGACAGCTTGACCGAGTCAAGTGTTAAGAATGAGTAAATATATACTTACCCGATGATATCTACGATTCTTGGGGATATGTTTTACGGAACTTAGATATCTGTGGAGGCCTCTCACCTCCTGGTAGAAATAAATTTTGGAACATCAAGGATGCGCCTTGAATGTTCATGATGGTTTCTCATCTCCTAATATCATAAGGCATTTTGAAAGGAATCTAAATGTCATGAGCTCTTGAGTCTTTGAGAAAGCATTATCGTCGGACATGATTAGAACAAAAATGCATTCATCAAAGAAATAAACAATTAAGGCTATTCTGAAATGCATACTTCAAAATCTACTAAAACTTTTATCAATTCAATCAAGGTTCATGCATAATGACTTTTGCATCACCCAAATTTCCACTAGAGAGAATTATCGTTCAAGACAATTTTCACTCATGACATAGATTTCTTAAGAATACTAAATGAGAGACTTTCGGTTAGAAAGGACTTTCACTCACTCTCATTTAGAATGGCTATTTATGAGAATCATTCAATTTTATCATATCGACATGGGTCCGAGTATTCTTGCAAGCGGTACGATCTTACCAATCTGAGAGGGGTCTTTAACAGGGAACATAATGTGGGCTTGGTCAACGGCTTAACAAAGGGACTCTTTGAGTCAAGGTTATTGAATGAGCAGTCTTGTAATCATCTCCAGGTTTACAAGTCAAGAACCCTGCAAAATGAAAAAAAAATAATCTTGCTCGCACTTCTTCGAGCAATGCTTATAAACATATGAACTCCTATGTTAATTCAAGTGCCCTAATCTGAAGAGACTTTGTAAGGGACGTAACGTAGGTTGGGTTCATGGGTTAAGAAATGAAAGATTGTTAGGCTCAAAGATGTGTATAGGGTGAGAGTTGATGATCATCTTGGCATTGCCACCAGTTTTCTTTTTCACCATTGGGGACTGTCTTCATGAAGTACCCCATTGATTGTAAAATCTCAGCATTTGAGTTCTTTGAGTATTGCTCCATTGGGATTCAATTCTTGCAATTGACAGTCACTTATCTTGACTTTCTTTTTTCATCTATGGGCATTGGCCTCTTGCTTTTACTAGGCACGCCGCTTTTTCATGCCCCTAGTTCTCATGCATTTTTTCTTCATATTTTTTATGGGCATTGGTCTTGCTTTTACCAGGCACACTGCTTTTTCATGCCCCTTAGTTCTATTTTGAATTCAATTCTTGCGCATAATGCATGCGTCAAGCAATTACACTTTGAATGACACTCGAACCTTTCAAGAGTCTTCATCTGCCTTTTGCCTTGCCCCAGTGTGGGGGATGATCGTCAACTGGGTTCAAAAGAAATGAAATTGCAGGCTCAATTGGGCTATGCAAAGGATATACGTGTATAGGATAGAGAAAGAAATGCTCTTCGTCATCCTAAGGCACTTGAATTAACACATGAATTCAATGTAATAGTACTACTTGAAGATTGATGCAAGTGAGAACAAGAAAATTTCAATTCATTTTCCTTCACCTTATGGCGCCGCCTTATCTTCCAATTTGCCCCAATGTGGGGTGGTTCTTAACAGGGGTAATTTGAAAAGAATATCCATAAGTGTATAGGCTCAAAAGGGTTAAGCGATGGATCACATTTAGTGTTTGGGATAGAGAAATGAATTGCCTCTCATCACTTCGGTTGCCGTACCTTTTGCGAGAGAACTCTTTACCTTATGGATATGAACCTTCCTACACTCATCTCACAAGTGTATGAATATGGGACTGTGTATAGGATAAGGTTTGCCTTTCATCATCCCGACTCGTCTCGTTTAGTATGCTCAATCAATTCCACACCATTCATTAAATTAGTCCATCTTGATGTTCTTTAGTGGAATTGGTGGATAAAACATGTAAGAGTCATCATGCAAAATCTTTTAAAAGAGTCCAACAGCTTTAAGTATGAAAAATTGTCAAATTCAAAACAATTCACCACACTAAAAAAATGGTCTTAAACATTCACGTGGGGATTATTTCACAATGGGATTGCCTCAGCGATGGATGTCATTGAGTCGTCCTCATCAGTCAAGACTGAAAATCCGCCTTTGCCCCCGCACAAGAGAACATGCATGAATAGGATACTATGCGGCATCAAAGTGAATTCAAACTCCACATCTATTTGGCTTGGATCGAGATTTCATTCCAGTCATGTCACTACTAGAATATGTAGTGTTCCCAATTTGTCATCTCTTTTACCAAAGATGGATGGTCTTCTTTTAATCTCTTTGAAAGTGTGTTCTCAAACTTGTTGAGCAACAGTTGAGCGACCTGATATGCCTTCATATGCTTTCTCATTAGGCCAAGAAAGTAGTGTTCTGAAGCATGAAGTAAATGAGTTAGAAAATTAAACATGGCTAACCTAATGCATGCTTTTGGAAATGGCTTGAAAAATGATTTTGTTTATTTAGGAATTTTTGGATGAGGAAACATGAAGAAGCCCAGCCCTCGGAATTCTCCTTGGATGATATTTTCTTTTCATTGTTGGATATCGTCACCGGGCTGGTTTGGTGTACCCCATCATGTCCTCAAAATAAAATTTGTAATTTCTTTGATATTCATCAATCAATTACATTTATTGAATGGAAAATGTGAATTCAAGTCCTAAAAAGAAAGTGAAAAAGAAGAAATCGAAAACAATCGCTAGATAGCGATAATAAATCCTAAAAAGCGATAAAATTCCTAGAAAGTGATAAAAATTCCCGCGCAAGGGAATGTGCAAAAGTAATAAGTTACTCTTGCGGGCCAGGGCCCATTTCTTCCAAAAGTCCTTCATCAATGGCATTCATCCTATCCTCATGCTCAGGTAGGGATTCTTTTTAACATTCGGTTGAGCGGTCTTTGAAGGTAAACGCCTTAGTGTCCAGTAAGTTTTAGACCTTATGCTTCAAAGTTACGCATTCATCGGTTGAATGTCCTACTTCCCCATATGGTACTCGCATTTCTTGGAGGGATCGTAGTTGGAAAATTTTTCAGCATTGGGTCGCTTTGGCTCATAGGACAGCAACCCCTTCTTTTGAAGAACCTTTAAGACACGGGACGAGAGGGCCAGGAAGAGGAGTGAACTGCCTCTTAACAAATTGTCGGGGGGCGGACGGCTGGCCTTGCCCTTGTTGATTCTTAAGGACATGAACAACTGGAGGCTTGCTAGATTGTGCATATGTAACATTGACTTCCGTGCTTGGTTCTTTGTCTTTCTTCATGGTGAACCTTTTGCCTTGATAAGTCGATTCGTCAAACCATCCATCTCTCGGCCCAACTTCGATCTGTTCACCCACCGGGATAAGTTGATTGAAGTTCTCCACGTAGGTGCTGGCCATCCGGTTTGAGAACTCAAATGGAAGAGTCTTGACGAACAATTTCATCAGCTCTTTGGTAGTAGGCTCGGGAGTGATTTGAGCCGCCGATTGCGCCACCTCACAGCATACTCCTTGAATGACTCATTTTTCTTCTTCTCCATTCGCTCAAGATCCTCTCGGGATAGTGCAATGTCCATGTTGAACATATATTGCTTGAGGAACGCATCAGCCACTTCATTCCAGGTCTCGAGAAGGTTTACATTCTTCATCATATACCAGTTTAGTGCAGGCCCAGTCAAGCTTGCATGAAATGATTGGATCATGAGGGGCTCATTCTTGACATATTGCGCCATGCGTACGTGATACATCTGCAGATGAGCCTTAGGGCAGGAAGTACCATCGTATTTTTCGAACTCCGGCATCTTAAACTTCTTCGGCACCTTGACCTTCTCATACACGGATAAATCAAACGGGAGTGAACTCTGTGACTCTTGCAATTGCTTGACTTTCTCCTCGAGTTTGGCAACACGTTCATCTTGCTCCACCTTAGGGACGTTATACGGCTTTGTCTTTTCGGCGGTGATGAACGGTGGGTCATCTTCTAGGTCAGGCATGTCATCATCACCCATTTGAGTCTTGCCTACTTGCTTCGGAATGACTATCTCAGGAAGAGCGGGTGCAGGAGTCGGATTTGCTCGGAGGGATTGGATTTGAGCTGTCATGAGTTGCATAGAGGTGAGCAACTGTTTGAGTTGGTCTTCCACGGCAGACATACGATCACGCATTTCAGTTTGGTCGGCCATCTTTGCTCTCGATCGTGTAATGATGGGCGAACGTGGAGGATCTGTTATCACCTAATATAAATGAATGAAAATATGTAAGTATGAGGTGTAATGAGAGAGCCGATCCATGACAACAATCTATTTTTTAGTCAAGAAAAGTCCACACATGAAGAGGATTTCCTAAAAATGGATTAGGAAAACAAAGACATGGGATGCCCTAGTAGGGATGAAATTTCCTAAACAAGAACTAGGAAGAGCTAATACACGAATTGAAAACAAATTTCCAATTTTTTTATTTTCCAAATGATTCATTGCATGGCAATTTCCTCATTTCATTCCCAATTGACAAATGAATTAGATCAAATGCCACACCTAGATTGTCATGGACGGACCAAAGTCTTCCAAAGTAAGTAAATTGCATAGTATAAGGATAGAAGACTTACTTCACCAAGGAAAATCAATGGCAATCACATAGACATACACATGAGATGTGAGGCTCGATTTCTACTCTAGACAGGCTTAACAAAATGGAGCCACAAGGATGATCAGACTAGCCATGGGCGTGTGGACTATGTCGGGTCCTCATGACTCCGGCTTGGTCAAAGAGCCGACCCAGGTCGCGGGCATGCGGACCGAGGTGGGTACTCTTGACACCAAAAGAAGAAAGTTCGGGATTGAGATGGGCGACTCATACCGCGAGCATGCGGTCGGAGTGGTATCCATCTCAATACCATCCTAGATGATCCTATGCGGCCCAGTCCGGCGGGTTGTGTGTGCAAAAGTGTAGTGTAAATGCAAAGCATGCATAACAGTTTATAGCAAGCAACACTTCATATGTGCAAGTAAACAATACAT
Organism: Eucalyptus curtisii; assembly: GCA_017140595.1. Taxonomy (NCBI): domain Eukaryota; kingdom Viridiplantae; phylum Streptophyta; class Magnoliopsida; order Myrtales; family Myrtaceae; genus Eucalyptus; species Eucalyptus curtisii. Next base: position 15,248,847 of record CM029502.1, read on the forward strand.
TCCTACACCTCCCTGCAAAACAAAAGTCAACAAACACTTCCCCTTATACCTCCCATCCTACAAAAACATTTAACACCTTAAAGGTTAGGGGCGTACCTGGGACCCTTGCTGCCAAACAAAAACATTTTTCAAAAAAGAAAATTGGCCTAAGTCCACTAAGAGATTTAACTCAATATCCCCAGTGGAGTCGCCAAGCTGTTGCGACCAAATTTTCGAGTGCGAACCACCTAGGGTTTGGCTAATGGATTGTTAAGCCTAGACTTAACTCGGGCTCTCCCAAGCCCATACCAATTCGCGACTTAATGTTCAAGTTTTTAACATGCAAATGATTTTCAATTAGGAGTCGCCACTAATCTATTTTTGGTGGGTCGATTAGAAACCCAAGTAAAGTAATGGGAGTTTTACTTTACTCCTACGAACCAGAGATTTGTGAGTTCGGGGACTTGGTTACGTTAGATTTCTCTAACGCCCTTTCGTACCTTTTCTTTTATTTTGAAAAATGTTTGGCAAGCAATTTGAATCAATTTTAATTTACTTTCCTAACATGTGAGGTGATCACTCAGGTGCACAAACCACCAATTTAACACCCAGATAAAGCAATGAATAAATTGCAAGACTTACCTCATAGCAACGAAAGCATCTGCAATGTTAGATCAGAATTCACATCGACATTCCTAGATATGATTTCTAATTAACATGCAATCACTCAATTTTTGCTTTCACTTATTTAATAAAAATCATGATTTATGCAATGCATGTCACTAATCTAACATGAAATGATATGACATGGCGACATGACCTAAACTATATGACATAAATAAGCATGCGGCCTATCATGAAGTATGAGATGAATTTATTCTAAAAAAATGATTTTTTGTATTTTCCATGAGATTCGATATTAAAGAAATGCAACAATTAACTGTGCAATCTAAATTAACCAAATGACCTAATTCTAATGACGAGCAATTTCTAACTAAATGAACGTAGCAACAATCACTAGATAACGGGTATTTCATGAATCTAATCCTACATGACGTGCATGATTTTTTTTTGTATTTTCTTTTATGAAAATTCGTAATTAAAATCACTAAAAATAAAAATCTAACTAAAGTGAAATGTTATCTATTCTAAATGCCTTCTAAATATGCATTTAAAAAAAATCTAACTAACCTATCATGCAATCAATCCTAATCTACATGGAATGCAAATGCAATTTTTTTGTATTTTCAGGATAAATAGAACAATTAAAAGATAAACACCAAATCATCCATGGTCTTCAAAAATGTAATTCACCATTCGAATTGAAATTCAAACTTGATTATTTCACTAATAAAATCAATAAATTGATCTTAAGCCTTAAAGATCAAGATATCAATTTTACTCCCGCGTGATTAATTATTCCATCTAAAGCCTTATAGATAGAATAAAAATTCATGTGCGGTTGCGAATTAGGCTATAAACCATAAGCGGAAATACACTGTCATTCAAATATCCACGTAAAATATTGAAGAGCATGTATTAGGCAATAAAATATCCAAATCAAATTTAGATAAGATAATTACCTAATTTCGCAAATAATATTATCAAATTTGAACTCAACGGAATCAACTCAAGGATGACCAGTAATGGTTGGCGGGCAAGATTATGTGCTTCTCGGTAAAGGATTTCCGCGATGGGGGTGTTCGTACAAGCAAGCGAGGATGGATGTTCACCAACAATGGACTCCCGCGTGAGGAATTATTATACTTCTCAGCAAGACCAAGGAAACAGCGAAGCTCACGGTGTGGTAACTCTCGCTTGTGAGATCCACGCCTTGATAAAATTCGCACGCTTGATGAAAGTCAACAAATCTACAAGAAAAAAGAATCGTGGATTGGAGTAGCACTAGATTTGCTGGGCTTGGTGGTGACCAAAAGCCCACTAAGACTTCACTGCGGAGGCACTTGTGAATTTGCTGGATGTTGCTGAAGGTCACACCAAGTCACGATCTTCGCGGGTCAACCTCGGGGCACAACAAAATTATCGACGTTGGCTCGAGCTGTCGCGGGATGAGGCAGTGGGCTCGATCGTCATCGCAGATAGTAGCAAGTACGTCGTAGGACGGCGTCACAAGGATCTCCTGGGTTTGTCGTGGGTGCGGCGCGAAGAAGGCCTGGCTGCCTTTCTTTCTCGTGGCTTTTGTGTTGAGATCGTAGCCTCCTTTTGTGAGTGGACGTCCAATTAAATTGTCAGATCGCACTCACGAGGATGACTACAAACAACACTCGTTTCATCACCCTCTTCAGTCTTCAAGAGCGCTCACGATCTCTCTCTGTACATCTTGCCGTTCTCTCCATATTGTGTAGTCATGTATTCAATGTGATGTGGCCTCAGCTGGTGAGGTGCAGCGGATCAACGCGATGCTTCCACTTCACGATCGACGGACGGCAAGGGGATCAATGGATTGTGGGGAGGCTCCGCCCACCTTCTCTCTCACGTGTATATTCCTTGATGTGTTTTTATCAATGGCCGTGTATTCTATTGAGTGGCCCCCCTCTCTAAAACCCTAAACGAACAAACCTATTTATAGGCCACCGATTAGGTTTTCAATTTTTCCGAACCAATATCCACGAAGATTTTTTTTTCAAACACAATATTCGTTTTATCGAACGCAATAGTTGTTTTTCCACTTGCCCTATCCAATCCCGACAAAATTTCAAAATTTCTATTTTCCCACGAGATAACTTTCAATTATTAAAAAAAAACATGGGTTTGGGCCAACTTGCTTGCTTTGTGGGCCTAGCCCGGCCTATCAATTTAATTTTTCGAATCACCAATTCAAACCCATCCACCACCGGTCCAAATGCAAAACATGTAAATTAAAAATAAATGCACCTACATCTATATGCTATGCAATTAATATTTTTCAGGGATAAAATTAACCCCTAATTTTTTATGCAATAAATAAATGACCAGATCGTCAAAATTTAGGTGTCAACAATATACTTGCTGTCTAGATTTGCAATGAGTTAAATTGAGTTTCCTATGGTGCCATACACATGCCATTGGGGTCACCCAGGCATGTTCATGTGGGGAAGTGGTATTTTGAAGTGTTTCGATGTTCCATCAAGTTGTTTAATTAGAGTATTCCTTTTAGTTTGACTACTGCATGGATGTCTGAGAAAGTGAGTGTCCAAAATGGAGATTCAGAAGATGCGCTTGCAGCTTCTTTTTCTAATGTGCTTCCGATAATCAAAGAGAGAGTGTGGGTTTTCAGAAGAACACTGTCTTTTTCATGGGCATTATGGTCAATTAAAACTTGAAAGAATGTGTATGAAGCTATTTATGGAATCAAAGCCACCCTTTACAATTTTATTTTATAAAAAGTCAGTGTGAGTGCATGTGAGGGAGCAAAAAGTTATAGGACACTCTTGAAACCTAATGTGACCTAACCATAAAATTTCAGTGTTATAGAATTTTTTTTCCTTTGAATGTAAAATTGTGTGAATATTTATGGAAGAGGAAGGACAACAAATGCAGTTTTCAAGCTTATGGAGTTTAAGCCAATCCTCAGGATTATCACTCTCAGGCTCAAATTTTTTGAAAGGCTGAATTTGGTCCCTGATATATGCTCATTGTGTTTGGTGGAATATTTGAATTTCTTCATATGATGTTAATCCCGTAAGATTAAAGAATTCCTGCTTCCCCCCATGTTGTATTTTCATGTCCGCTAATTCGTGCGATGTGCTTACAACAGATGATAATCGGGAGCAGGTGTTCAAAGAGTCAAGTGAAGGCCATACATGATGAATTAAATGCGAAGGAAGAGGACTTTGAGAGGGAACAAAAGGAGAAGAGGAAGCGATTAAGGCAATCAAATGCTAATACTTCAAGTGCTGAAGATAAGGAGAGGGGGTACTGAAAAGCTTTACCGTGCTGTTTCCATTTTGTTTCATCCCTCAATAATTCGGTTTTGGTTCAGGGTGGAGAAAATTGCTGAGTTCGTACAGGTTCAGGAAAAGGAAATGGAGGAATTTGTGGCTAAAAGAGAGATGCTGGAGAAAGAGCATGAAGACAAGCTGGTGGCGATGAAGAAGAAGCATTGGGATGAGGAAGTGGAGTTGGAGAAGGAGTTGAAGACCTAACTCCCTTGACTGATGGAGTCGTACTCCCACCATTGACTTGGACGAGATGTGGAGTCGCCTCTCTTACATGAGAGGAGAGTGGAGGAGGCCTTCGACTTTTTAATGTGTTATATGGGCTAGACTTGCAGCTATTCTAAACTTCTGCACTGTTTATTAGGTTCATGTTTTTTAGACCAATGACTATGGGCATGAGTGTAGTAGTGTCAAAACTTTCATATAGTACTTACTTCAATGCTAAATTTTTCTTTTCTTTTTCGCTCAGTTGAATGCCATATCGCAGAAAATTGATCGCTCAAGTGCCAATTCCGATCAAATATCCTACATGGAACTTTTTTTTACTTTTTAATTTTTTTGAATGTTTTTCCATATGTATTTTGCTTCTTTTTTTGTTTTTTTGTTTTTTTGTATTTTTTTCTTTAGGGCCAACGAGGGTCACTAGCGACCCTCGCCGACCGCATCCTTACTTTTCTTTCATAGTTGTCAACATGACTAGTGGCCGCCTCGCCCTCAGCCGTAAAGGCCCTAGGCAATGCCCCGAGGGCCCTCGCCAGCTACTGGGCAACCGTGGGTGACACCACCCAGAGCAAGCAAGGGTTGTCGCGGCCTCGCCAAAGCCTTCGCGGCGAGGGCGGCCAAATCTAGGTGAGGGTCGCCTTGCCCTCAGCCACGAAGGCCTTGAGCAAGGCCGAGAGGGCCCTCACTAGCATCTCCCGGAGCGGGCGAGGGTCATCTCGGCCTCTCGGTGGTTTGCAAGGCCCCGACGGCCTCACCTAGGGCCTTCGCGACAAGGGTGGCCAAGTCTAGGCAAGGCCACAAGGGCCCTTGTCGGCATTGCCCAGAGCAGGCGAGGGTCGTCGTGGCCTCACCAGCGGTCGGCAAAGCCTCGACGGCCTCACCTAGGGCCTTCACAATGAGGGCGGCTAGATCTGGGCAAGGGTCACCTTGTCCTCTCGCAAAGGCCTTGGGCGACGCCGTCGGGGCCTCACCAACCACTAACAAGCCTGCTACGGCCCTCTTTTGCTCTGGGTGACGTCGCTCGTGACCACCTAAAGCTAGATGCTGCCTAGAGCGATCCCAACAACCTCACGCAAGGCCTTCACTGCTAAGGGTAGGGCGGTCACGATCGGCAAGGGTCGCCAATGACCCTCACTGACCCTAAAGAAAAAAAGGAAAAAGAAAAGTAAAAAATAATAATAAAATATTCAAAAAAATAATAACAAATAATATTTTCCGGTGGCCACGTCGGACAACCGGCAGCCAAGTCAGCTTTTCCGATGGGGCAAATCGGAAGTGACATTCAAATGATCTATTTTTCAAATTTGTGGTACAAAAGTGAGCAAAAAAAAAAAATTTGGCACTTAAGTGAGCGCCGTACGAAAGTATTGGCACTTATATTGTACTTACCCCAATTACTTTGTATGTTGCATGTCACCAGAAAAAAAAAAAGGAGTTTACTTATAAAGTCATCTACTTTATACTACTTGATAATGTGTTCGTCAAATTCTAAAAGTAAGTGAGCTTGTCAAACAAGTAATATAATTATGAATAAAAATATCGTCCTAAGGAGATTGATGATTAATAAACTAATTAAATACTAAAAATGGATTAATTCTAAAATTTATCTAACAAATCAAAATTAAATTGAAAATAAATTCCAATTAAAAATATTAAAAAAATTTGGAAACTAAATGCAATAAATTAATTAGATAAATATTTTAAAGCATCTCGATTTCACCATAACTACTATATAGAAATTTCATATTGTTACACGTATAAGAATGATATCAAAAATGTGATAGCAGCATTTCCTAATATATTTACTATCCTATAGCAAACCTACTCAGTTTATTAATCCACCATATTTCTATGTGAATTTAAATAGACATAAGTACATTAAAATCTATAAATGTTCCCTACTTATAATGAGTCTTATGAATCACTTTATCACCGAAAGTTACACAAATAACGCAGTATATCTATATCCATATTTAATTCATGGTTATATATTATAAAGAGCAATTGTATGTTATCACTTCTCAATCTTAAACAGACGCATTAGATCATTCAAGTGGTGGCCAAGTACTTAAAAGCATTAAATACAAAAATATATAACTCACACAAATAAAATAATTTGCACACATAAAAATCATTAAATTTATATTATCATGGTCGGGCTACATCGTAACCTCACAAAAGAAAATTAGAACCTAATAGAAGAAGAAGCAAAAATATAAATTAAACCTAACATCTTGAATCAAAGAACAAAAATTTTGTCACCTTTTTTTATCTTCTCTCCAAAATATTTGAAAAAACTCAAGGACAATGAAAATCGATCTAAAAATAAAAACCTCACTATTCTCCAGGCTTTCAATGTTCTCCTAATTTTAGGACAAATCCAAGTTCTTATCCCCAAGCAATTGCTTATTTTTTTTGCATAAAATTATGGAGTAAATCAGAGAATCTTTGATTTGATATCCATCTTGCAATGCTTTCTTATTTGAATTCCTGATTTTTGTTATTCTTTTCCCTATTTTCTCTATATCTCATTATGCTACATAAATAAGGAAAATTCAAATAAATAGAAGAAAATATTTTCTCACAAATATTGCATTATTTGTTACCTAAAATAAGTAAAATAACTCTATAAAAAATAGAGTTATCACAATGTTTGTCAACAATTTATGGAATGCTTTAAAACGTTTCAAAATCAACCGAAAGGCAATGGATGTAAATGTTTAAGGCTAATAGAGACCAGAATCACCTCGTCTGCAAAAACCATCAAAGAATCGTCAATTAGGAAATGCAAGAGAGATATGACACGTTTTAAGCTTTATAAATGGAAGAGGATTGTGCCTTGTACCGCAAAATTTAAAATTCTCAGGAACAATTAGAATTTTAGATGCAGTGATCAATCGTTTTAATTTCTGCAAACGATAACCGATCTATCTCTAGCTTAATCCTAGCGGGCGTGATTGGACAAAGTGAAATAAATTAGTTTTGTTGCAAGAGATTAGGAAACATATGCATGACTGCACATGGCTTTAGATATTGGAGTAAGAAATGAAAGACGAATTCGAAATATTAAACAAACATAATACACAAACACCTCGTATCTTTCTGGGCACGCTAGGAAACGTCTCGTCGGAATTGTGTCAATTCGGGAGGTTTTCGTGGTGGCGCTTTTTTCACAAGGGCAAAAATCTTATTGAATTTTTTTTTTTTTTTGGTAACCCGGGAATCCCCATACAGCCGGTAGCCAGTGAGGTAAACCGGTGGGACGCTAGCGGAAGACCCACCACCTCGACATCCCACTTAAGACACCAAATGCCTCCACTTTGGGTTTTGAACCCCTCACCTTTGAGGAAGAATCAATGAAGCTCTTATCCAAATGAGAATCATCAGCCGGTGGTCAGAAAATCTTATTGATTCATCTCAATTTCGTTCGTCAAACCCAAGCCGATTGATTTTGAAAGGAATAATCTGTTGGGTGGGGCCCAAGTTTTTGAGTAAAATTCCCCAATTGCCCTTCATTTGGAACTAGGAATGGCACGTGAGGCATTCATGCTCGTCGGAGATCTAGGGCAAATGAGACAATTTCTGCGCAATTTAATGGATAATTTATAACAAAACGACATCCCGGGTGTACCTTGAGAATCTTCTTCTACTACTTCTACCCCAACCATGTGCGATTCCGACCTCGGAATCCTCCGCGAGTATAGGCTCCGCCTCCTCCGCTGCACCCTTCATCCTCCCGCTCCTCCTCCTCAAAATCCATCTCCGCCTTCCGTTCCAAACCACCGTCTCCACGCCCTCATCCCCGGCCTTCTCCTTTCCATTGAGGCCAGCGAGTATCACGCAGCTCTGCTGAACTCCGATGCCTTCCATCTTAGGATAGTTTGATTTGGCTTTGCAAATGAGCCTTGAAAAAATGCAAATGCCTTTGATCTGAAGCCTACTGAGAAAATGCAAATTGCATTTGGTAAAAAAAATCATTTACAAAGATACTTTATCCTAAATAGTGTTTAGCAATTTTTTTTTTTTGCAAAGAGCTTTTGGGTCTAATTTTTTTAAATAAATAAAAAATAAAAACCCTCCAGCGAAGGACTAAGGCCGCTGTCGTGCGACCTCGGGTCTTGTCGCCGTGGTCACACAACCTAGGCGGCCCTCCCACGACTTCACCGGCACCTCGCTAGCCTCTCACCGACCCTTTGCCTACTCGATCAACCCTCGTCAGCCGCCCTCAATGGTCACCCTTGCTCAAGAAAAGATGAACAATAACGGGTATAAAATTGGAAAATTAAAAAATTGGTGATTGTAATTTTGGAAGAAAGAAATTTGATTTTAGCATTTGGCCAAATGCTAAAAGATCAATGTTAGTCATTTCCTAAGGCTAGCATTTGGCCAAAAGCCCCTTGGGATGGATTGGCAAAACACCCAAGCATTTCTCTAATAGGCTTTCGAGGGAATGCTGAACTAAACGCACCTTCAACCTCTCCACAAGTACCCTCCTCGAGGTCTCCGACTCCCACCAAATTAGTTGAGGTTGTCTACTCTGAGTTGATTGACTGAGCCGAGTCGTTTTCTCGTGAATGTGTCGGACAATGAGGCGGAGATCGGTTCGAGAGTTGTTCTCGTCTTGTGTTTGTGTGTAGCTATGGTGGCGCTCTTGATCTTCACTTAATGTAACATCACCAGGTGAGTCCTAGCGGTTTCTCCTTGCTAATCTAATATGGAGGAGTGCGAACTTATCAATAGGTAAATTGTGCTAAAGGTTCCCTAATTATGGGTAACCTGCATTTAAAGAATTTAATTTTTCAATTCCAGGATTGATAAACGTTTGATGCATCATTAAAGGGATTTCCAAGTTACACTTAGGGGTGATCTGTTCCCAAAAATAGGAATTAGGGACTGGAATGGTTAATCCTAGGACCATGAACCAGATTGCACCATCGGTTTGGTCCGGTCTAATGAAACTTGTCGCTAGACGAATCATGGTTTAGGCGGTTCATTTTGTACACCCTTAATTGTACCTTAGGCGAGCCCAATCAGCTCCACATTGCAGTTTGCAAAAGTAGATGACGTCTCATAGTTATTGAACTCAGCGGTGCAATCCATGACAGTAGCAAGAGGTCGGCTTGCGTTTCGTTAGGCGATAGACGCCAGAGAAGAGGCGACGACGACGCCGAACAGACATAAAGAAACGGTCGATTGACGAGCTTTGGAAGATGAGTGCAGGCGCTGAAGAAGCAGGAATGGAGTCGATTCAAACAGTGATGCAACCCATTTTCTGGCGCCAATGCTGGAGCCGAAAGGGAACCCCCTCCGACTTTTTTTTTTCTCCCATTTTCGATTTTTTTTTCCTTTTTTTTTTTTCTTTTCGGTGTAATTATCACTCCTTGGGAAGATCAAGGCGAGCCGTGATTTTTGAAGATCAACTCCTTATGGTTTCACAGTGATTTTTAAAGTTGATTTAAAAATCACCAATATGTAATTATAATGGCTATCGATTGTGAAATCAAAACTGTCGGGTGTGGCAATATGGATTTTATAGTGAATTATCTAAAAATTGTCACTAGACTTAATTATGAGGCTCGCGGCCCATGGGCATGTCCAAGCCCAAGCCCAAGCCCAAGCTAAGCCCCTTAGATTAATTGGACAAGGCTAATTAGTTATGAAGCCCGACCCGAGTATTCTGTACACAAAACTTATTCCTATATGTTGGGCAAGCGTGGGCAAAAAAATGAGGCCCGATCTCTTAAGGGCCCGGCCCGAGCCCATCAATGAATCATTCCAGTCGCCACTGACGCCCATCGTCGCCTCCGCCGCGTCGCGGTGGACGTCCGCCATCTCGCAGCGGTACCAGCACCTGCTGGACGTGTCGGTGCCGCGCGTGTCGCGACGCTAGCGGTGGCGTGCGCGTACCTCGTCCGGGGCTTACTTCGTGAAGGCGTTCTACATCGTGAGTCCGCGCTTGGCATCTACATGCTGAACCTGTTCATCGGCTTCCTCTCCCCTCAGCTCGACCCGGAGCTCCAGGAACTTGCCGACGGCGGCGGCGGCCTGTCCCTCCCCACCTGAGGCCTCCGACGAGTTCAGGCCCTCCGTCCGCCCCCTCGAGTTCAAGTGTCGGTAGGTTTACGGTTGGGATTAATTCGCATTATTATTTTCAATTGGTAATTGCATTTAGCTATCAATTGGATTTGGTGGATTTGATCTGCGTCATTTCTGGGTGAAAGGTCAAATTGTGTGTTCCGGGTATTCTGAATTAGAGGTATTTTGAGGGTGGAAAGACTTGTTGTAGTCGACGATTTGTGCCTTCAAGTTTGGTTAACTTGGGAGGCAGACGGTATAGATTGAATTTGTGAGAGATTGGTAAAATTTGTGTTTCTAACGTTTAGGTAGTGTTTTGTTATGCTTTTCAATAGAAGACCGATCCTAGTTTTGTCAGTGAGAGTTGATTTAGGGGGCACTTTGGTATTCGTCATTCCGATTTGCTATTGGTTGGATTTGGCGGAATTGATCTGCTTCATTTTGGAGGAGAAAGATGAATCGTGTGTTCTGGGTTTCTGACTTCAAGTGGAAGGATTCGATTGGCGTGATGATTTTTGCCTTCAACTTGGATTTCTTGGAGGACGTGGAATAGTTTGGAATTTGTGAGAGACCGGTGAAATTGGTGTTTAATAAGTTTTAAGAATGTGATGCTTTTAGCTGGGCTTGGGGTGAAAAAAAGGGGCCCGAGGTCTCATTACTAGATTCAAAATCTAGCAACTGAAGAAGTTGAATGGTATGGAAGCATCATGTTTTCTCGGTTTCGTGTTTGCATTTTCTTATCACAAAACAGTCGCTTGTTCTTGACTTGAGACTGATTTTACGTGATGTATAAATGCCTTTTTGATATGATTTTACTCTAAAAGCATTCTTGATCTGCTTCTGTATATGATCTTTCTTTCCATTTACACATAGGCGTGTGAGTTTATTCATGCGGGGCGATTGAAACTGACAACGTAAAGTTAATTGGAGTGTATTGAGAAGCTCAGACTCTTCCTGTGATGAATTGTTTATTTCTTTTATGTCCTTTCAGATGTATAGCCTTTTCTTTAAACAATCTGACTGACAATATTCTTGTCATTTAATTGATTCAAACCCAACCAATGTTTCACACTAAATCGAGAATGTCATATAGAAGGGTCAAATGCTTATGCTTTTGAAGATTCAAATTTTGATCCACTGATCACATTGGTTCCTTTGAGAGAGCTTTTGGATATAAAAATTCAATTCCCACTTAGATCGGATGGTTACTTATTGAACATATTCTTCTTGTCTCTCAATGGAAGGTTACAAATCACATGGGCATTTGAGATTGCTCTCGTAATGATGTTCTTCAGCGTGGTTGATGTACCTGTCTTCTGGCCAGTACTCCTTTCTACTGGGTCATGTTGTTTACGCTTACAATGAGGAGACAGATAATGCTTATGGTCAAGTACAAATATGTCCCAATTTCTTTCGGCAGATGGGTATGCTGAACCTTTTTTTCTTTTTTTTCTGCATGTCTGCTTCTCTAATTGTTTGCTTTGTATACTCATTTTGCCTTTTGACTCAACTTCTTTTTCATCAGCACTATGATGGAAAGAGAGCATCTTCAACTGAGAATGTGAGCCTTCCGAGGGATTAAATATTTCAAGTATGATCTATCTATAGTTCTCGAGTAGGCTTGTCTTATCCCTGGTGGCATGATGGAGCTTTCTCACAACAAAAGATTGGCTCAAAAACTATTTTGGCATGTTGCCTGATACTCCACCTATCTTAAAGAGATCTTTTAGAAAGCCTACAAAAACCATCATGGAAACTTCTCAGGAGGAGTGTATTAATTGTAATTTTTCTGTCTTAGCTTTAAATAAGGGGTGGTCCCAATTTGTTCTTTAGACATGGCATTTTTTTTAACTGCTGTCATTTTAATATGGCTGAAGTTCCTAGTTCCCTTTTTATTACCTATTCTGTGTTTATCTCCTCTTGTCCTTTATTAACTCTCCCTTGCCCATTCAATTTACAAGAGGATGCACTATTGTAACATGAATTAGCTTCGAAATCCTCATGATTTCTGTATTCAAACACTAGTATAGGATTTCTCTTGGTGCTCGAAGGAGGATGATTATCAGTGATGGATGTCTTTCCTTGCACGTTAATTGAGCGAGGATTCCATAGCATTAATTGGTAATGGTGTTGTTTTAGATGGCGACCTTCTGCTGGAGCTAAAATTGTTTTTGCTCTCGGGTAGACAATGAAAGTGTCAGCCTTGGCCAGCTCAGAGTCCCTCTCTTGCTTGCCTTTCATGGGTTCGCAGTTTCGTAGTACATATGCTGTCAGCCATGATTTGTTCTTGTTTAAGATGGGAGGGGTTACTAGAAAGCTTCTTTAAAGTTGCTTGTGGAGTTGTTAGGAGGCTTTGAGGTTTGTTCTAATGGCACAAGGCTTCTAGGAATTGGTAGAACAATTCTATTTGATCAACTTCCTCGGGCAAGTTGATCAATTGCTCATGAAGATTATGTATGAGGTGATGTTGCTACTGCAATCGAAGCGAGACTGCTTGAAGGCTATCAAGTTGAGGCAGAGTGACCTCGTCCCATCGTGGAACAGAAGCCATGGGATCTGGAGGATCCCATCCTTGAACTGAATGTCGTAGAACCTGTCCATCTTCCTCTTCCTGAATTTGATCAAAGCATACTGAAGCTCTGCGCACAGTAAATGAGCTGCTGCTGCGTCTTGTTGGTGACCTGGTTGGAGTGTGACCGTTGCTTTGATCCACGCTCTTGGCTCTGGCTTCAGGCCCAAGCGAAGGAGGCTCTGCCGAAACTCTTCGAGGCAATGGAGCTCACCCTGGTCTGATAACGGGTCAAAGGGGCTGATGTAGCTCAGAGACTCCAGCCTGTTGCAGCTAAAGCTTGGTCAAAGGCTTGTCCATCAGCATTAGAGGATCGAAGAATTGGAGCGCTAGCTTGGCCACGAGCCTCTTATGGTCAGGGTTGCTGAGCTGGAGGCTTAGCAGCTGGTCTGGTATGAAAAGTGGGATCTGATTCTTGAGCATGATCATGTCCCACTCGATCGTGTGCATATAGATTCCTCCATTGAGGAGACAGGGTCAATGTGAGGGTAGCCAAGTTCCTTGAACCCCTCAGTGACACCTTGGAACCGCTTGATCACAAAGCACCCATCAAGAATCATCATCTCCACGAACGCGTTGCCGCTCAATGGATATCATCCCCTTGTAGCAGGCGCAAGCTCTTTCCTCTACTCCTTCACTGAGTCTATATAGAGGCTTATCTCATGACCGGTGTGCCTGAGGATGTGGTGGGGGCAGCGCCATTTGTGCCGGTCCATCTGGCAGAGGCACTTCTTACTGTGGTGGTACCACCCGAGGGAGACAGTCCGGGTGATGTAGGCCTTGTCCTCACCATCCTTGAGATAGTGCAGGATCCAATGGAGATGACCCATTCGGACTCAGGCGGCCTCAGCTCATCTTTGGAGACGTTTTCGCCTCAGTTGTTCTCGACCACAATTTGGAGAGCCTCAGATGGTTTTCGCTGTAGATTGTGAACCGGATGGTCCTGAGGCTGTTGGTGGTGGTGGTGGTGGTGGTGGTGATCTATTAATTCTGTGGATGCGTTAGAGGTTGATTTATTGGGGAGTCCAGATTCTACAGTTTCTCTGAGCTTGAGAGTGATTAAATACCAACTCGAGCTCTTTGCTGCTAACAACAACTATTTTTGGTGAAGAATTTGTCTGTGTTTCTCTACCTTTGCCGTTCTTGCGTTTTAATCATTGAATTGCTGCTTTATAAGGAAATTGGACAAAATGAGAGATTTTTCTAACATCTAGGCTCTATTCGTTTCACAAAAAATATTTTTCTAATTTTTTTATATTCGTTTATAGAAAATAAACCGATCAAGGAAAGGATTTTCCATCAATAAAAAAAGTCTTTTAAAATAGGGAAGTCTTTTAAAATGTTTTTTACTTTTCAAGTAGGGAAAATATTTTCCTCATTTATTTTCTCTTATCTCATACCTTTGCCGGCCCCCATTTCTTTCTTTTTTTTTTTTTAAAAAATTCTAATTTTTTATTCTTTTTATTTATTTTTTTTTTCTCTCACTCTTTTTTTTTCCTTTCTTTCTTTTTTGATGTTTCCTTCTTTCTCGGCCGTGACAACCGGCCGCAAGCGAGCCTCAAGGTTGTTGGCCTCAAGTAAGCTCAAGCCTTTGGCTCATTGATCTAGCGAGGCTTGAGCCTTGAGCTTGCCTGCTCGCCAAATCGCAAGCTCGACGAGTGCAAGCCTTTGGTTCGCCGATCGGCAAGCACGAGCCTTTGGCTCACTGATTTGGCAAACGATGAGCTTGAGCTCTTGCCCGTCTTTGGCCAATTGCCATCTTTGGCCGGTCGCCAATTCGCTGTGGCTAGCGACTAACCAAAAAAGAAGAAGAAGGTGGAAAAGAAAAAAATAAAAGGAACAAATGAAAAAGTAGAAAGAAAAATAAAAAATAGAATAAATAAAAATTCGATTTAAAAAAAATAATTTATTAAAAGGACTACACAGAGGACAATCAAATCGAAATTTTCATATCGAATGGCAAAAAACAACTTCTAGTTCATGTTTTAGTTTCAATCAAACACCGAAAAATATTGTCATTCAAAAAGGAGCTTCTTATGTATCATTTATTTTTATTGATTACTTTTAAGTCAATATCATCAATCGGGCAGCTCGTATGGACCACCCCTACAAATTAAATAATAATCATTTGTGCAGAATCAATTAGGTGTTGTTATTAACCCTTTTTAAATATAATTCCACCCTCTATATACCTTGAATTACCAATCACTCGTCAAGATATAAATTGAGTAAAAAATCAATAGTAAGTTCAAATGAATGAATGGGCGAATGATGGTACTTAGTTTTTCAAGTGACCCAATAGTCAATTTCTTAATTACTATTTACCACAAAAGGGGAAAGTTGAGGCCTTTTTCGTAAGAAGGAAAAAGAAAAGAAAAGTTGACGTTGGTGTTACTATTATTTCTTCTCAACTTTGGGTCAGAGGTTTGAATCTCTCAAGGCACATCACTTGGTCATCAAGCTCATTTTTGAGGGAAAATGATCAGTTGAGGCGATACATTTCATTTTCAGATAAATCCAAATTCACCATTATTACACTAATGTTGTCTATCGTTACGAACATTTGGGTCCCCTGCACTGGAGATAACTATGTTCCCATGCTTTTGATTTTAATTATGATCCGTTACTTTTTTTGTTATGAAAGGTGCAGAGCATACCATCAACTCTACCGTCAAGATGACACCAAAAGAACAAGAAAAGTCAACGAATTGACAAATTTTATCTGTTGGACTATAGTAGTTTACGGTAGACTATCTACCGTAGAAAGTTCCCACACAATCAAGGCACAACCCGAAATTAGATCCCAAGCGGTAGTGACACTGCACAAAGCCATTCCAAACTCTAAAGGCACAATGTAAAATTTATTAATTGTGAGAGGGGGAAATCATAGTCCTTTATCTAGGGTTGACCAAAGGATTGGGAGTAGCCAAAACAATAAGCATTAGAATAAAAGAAAAAAACAAAAGAAATTGCACTACATAATTTGATTAATCCAGTTCGACATTTATGTATCGAATAGTTAACATTGCACGAGAAATCAAGACTACGGCCTGTAGTAGGCATTGACTGCATAGAAGGTCTGTATAAAAGTAAGCACAAGTAAAACGAAAGCAGCAATTAAGGAAATGATTGACCAGGGATTGTCGAAGTACTTGTTCTTGAGAATGGCTACCCAGGCATTCCACTTGCGGGTGAGAAAGGCTCTCAAGATAGACCACAAGAGAACGAGAACGTATTTTAGCTCAGCACAGCTTGTATCAGAAAGGGGAGCATCGGCTTCTAAGGTTAATAATCCATAGTAGTATGCCTCCAGACGATGATATATTTCCCAGAGATAACTGTCGTTTGGGTCGAAGGCCACCTCTTGGCAAAGCCGTTGGAAGAGATCAGCCACCTCAGCGTCGCTCCCAAGGCAGTGCTTGATGATCCTTCTGTCGTGGAGGTACCGGACGTCCTCTGAGGAGTTGATCAAGTTGTGCATGAAGATTACGTACGAGGTGACATAGTGGCTACAATTGAAGTGAGACTGCTCGAAGGCTATCAAGTTAAGGAAGAGTGACCTTGTCCCCTCGTGGATCTCAATGGGCGGGATCCTGAGGATCCCGTTCTTGAACTGGATGTCACCCCAACTTTCGGCAGAACTCCACCTTATCTGGATCCCGGTTTCCCGAAGCTCGCTCAAGCATAAAGTGACTCGTTCCCAGCTCTGCAACCATTGCTGGGTCTTGGGCCGCTTCAGGCCCAAGTGCAGGAGGCTCCTCCGGACCACTTCGAGGCAATGGACCTTGCCATGGTCGTATAACGGGTCGAACTCCAATTTTTTGCTGGAGCAATTGAGAAGGGGGAAGAGCCTCCGCCATATGAATGGTGGGGACTCGTGGAGCCCACTGCTAGTCAGAGGGCTAAAGAACTGGAGCGCTAGCTTGGCCGTGCGCTCTTTCTGGTTGGGGTCACCGAGCTGGAGATTGAGCAGCCGATCGAGTATGAAAAGTGGGATTTGATTCTCGAGCATGATCATGTCCCGCTGGATCTGGAGTATTGATCCCTGCATTGAGAAGACAGGGTCATTGGGAGGGTAGCCGAGTTTCTTGAAACCCTCAGCAAATCCCTGGAACATCTCGATCACAAAGCACCCATCAAGAACCATCATGTCCACGAAATCGTCGTGGCTCATGGATATCCTTCCCTCGTAGCAGGCGCGAGCTCTTCGTTCAACCTTCTTCACCGAGTTTAGATAGAGGCCTATCCCTTGACTGGAGCGCTCAAGGATGCGGTGGAGGCAGCGCCACTTGTGTCGCTCCATATGGCGGAGGTGCTCGTCACCGTGGTGGTACGGGCCGAGGGAAATGATCTGGGGGACCCAAGCCTTGTCCTCGCCATGTTTGAGATGGCGTGGGATCCGGTAAATGGAGAGATTTGCCCACGAGCCTGGCATGTTGTCCTGGCGACCTTGCGTGAGCTTCTCTTCGATGGAGAGCTTCTCGTCGATGGAGATGACCCACTCGGACTCAGGAGGCCTCGGCTCATAGTCAGGGACAATCTCGCCTACATAGGTTGATTTCTTGGGGAGTCGAGATTCCACAATTTGTCGGAGCTCGAGAGTGAGAAAATACCAACCCAAGAAGAGCTCATTGCTGTGAACAGTAGCCATTTCTTGTGAAGAGTTGGTCTGCGTTTCTCTGCCTTCGCCTTAAATGGATTTTCATCCTTCGGATTGATGCTCTAAGCAATAGTAAAATTAAAAAAAAAAAAGAATTGATACTTTAATAATGGCTACAGGTTTAGGAACAGAGGAGAGATTCTTCCTTCCAGAGAAAATATTCATGCTCCAGTCTAGCAGTTGATTACCATGTATCCAAACGGCCACTAATATTGACATTGAGATTCAAAAGAGCTTTAAGATTATTAAATTCACGTCTCGAGTTTGAATTCGGATAACGACTTGTTAAACTGAATTTTGTTAAGGAAGATTTTCAAAGCGGATTACAAATCGGATGAAGAAATATTTCTTTTTATTGGAATTTCTTTCGGACGTGCAAAATAAGCAACGAAACAAGGAGGATATGTTTTGTCACTAGAAGACAAAAAGAAGGGGCACACTATATATTTTATTATCTAGTTATCTTTAAGGGAGATAAAAGAAAAAGGAAGAAAAATGAAGGTTTTCTTCCTCTTATCTGCAAAAGGAGCAAATCCTTGTTGAAGAAAAGAACCCATGGTGGGGGCCCAAAGTCAAAGTTTTGACTTTGAGCACACAATATAAAAATGCTAGGTTTCTTTTATCAATGTAAGGAGTCGCACGCAAGAGTAGCCACAAGTTTCCAAAAGCCGCACGAAGAAAAAAACGTGTAGAGCCGCAAGAATTGAGAGCCACAAGAAGCCGCGCGAAGCCTTGAACAAGAACGCGAAGCCATACGTAAACGGACCAAAGATGAATGCTGAAGTTCTTGATTTTGGCATACGTAGAGCGTTTTTACTTTGAGCTTGAACGTGCGGTGATTTTGTACCGTAAGTTTATGTCCAAGTGGGTTGTTTATTTATAAACACTTTGAGTTTAGACTTAAATTTAGGTGTGGGAACGCCGAAAGATTCGGAAATGAGCGATTGTAAATTTTGATTCTTCGATTATAGTAGATTATTTATTCACGGCCTCGTGGACGTAGGTGCATTCGATACTTGGATCGAACCACGTAAATTTTTGATGTCCTTATTATCTCTCGTTTATTTCTCTGGTGATTTTGCGTTGACGTAAATTAAAGATCCCGTCGTTTCCACATATTATATTCAAATAATTGGTATTAGAGCTTGGGATTGGATTTCTTGATTGTGATTTGGAACTTTTTTTTTCTAATTATTATCTGCAAATTCTGTTATTGTAATTATGTTTAAAAGGAAATATGAAATTGAGAAGTTTAATGGGAGGAACAACTTTGGGTTATGGAGTATCAAGATGCGGGCGTTATTGACAACCCAAGGTTTGGCCAAAGCACTGGATGGTGAAGATGAGTTGCCAATTATAATGAAAGCCTCAAAGATAGAGCTAATGGAAAGAGCAAAGAGTACAATCATGTTGAATTTGCCGGATGAAGTTTTAATAGAGGTTGCTGAGGAGAAGGATGCCGCGGCATTATGGGCAAAACTTCAAGTACTCTATATAAAGAAAAGTTTGAACAATCGCTTATACATGTTGAATAGGATGTTTCAATTTAGACATACTGAAGGTATATCTATCAGAACCCACCTAGATAAATTTAATAAACTCATGATGGATCTGAAGAACGTCGGTAAGACACTTGATGATGAAAAAGATGGCATGATGTTGTTAGCCTCTTTACTAGAGTCATGGGATCACTTTACCGATTCACTGTTGTAGGGGCATACTGCAATTACCTCAAAAGAGGTGAAGTCTGCCTTATTCTCTAAGGAGTGGCAGAGAAAGTTGCGAGATGACAGTTTAGCTAAAGGAGTAGCGCAAGCACTAATGATTCGAAAATGAGAACAACACTGAGGGCCTAGTAGCAGTAGAGGTAAAAGCAAATTGAAATCACGCCATAGAAAGTCCAAAGGACGCGTGAAGTGCTTTGAGTGTCACGAGGAGGGGCACATCAGGAGAGATTGTCCAAAGCGGAGGATTAAAGGTGATAGGCAAAATGCCACAAGTAGTATGGCAAACGTTGCCGAAGGGAGCACTAGTGATGGAGAAGTTGTTTTATGTGTGACTACTACTTTATCAGGAGACAAATGGGTGCTAGATTCGGGGTGTTCTTATCATATGATGCCTCATAAGAACTGGTTTATTACTTATCGGACTGCAGATGGTGGTAGGGTTCTTTTGGGGAATAACATAATCTGTAAGGCTGTGGAGATAGGGACAATTCGAATTCGGATGCACGATGGGGTGGTGCACACATTGGTAGATGTGAGGCATGTACCGGAACTCAAGAAGAATCTTATTTCTCTAGGGACACTCAATGACATCGGGTGTAGGCACTGTTAAAGGTAGAGTACTGAAGATCTCTCGAGGTGCCATGACAATGATGAAGGGGAAGAAAGTGAATACTCTTTATCATCTATTGGGAGAGACCGTGACCAGAACCGCTATAGTTTCATTAGGTGAGTCAGACTCTAACTTGACTCAGTTATGACATACGCATTTAGGGCACATGAGCGAGGTAGGTATGATGATGCTAAGTGAAAGAGGGTTGTTGAAGGGTCAAAAGACAGGGAAGCTGGACTTATGTGAGTACTGCATCTTTAGGAAGCAAAGACCGAGTTAAGTTTATGTAGCTGTTCATTCGACCAAACAACCAGTTGAATATATTCATTCAGACATCTAGGGCCCGTCTTTGGTTCCTTCGAAAGGAGGTGCTTAATATATGCTGACATTTATCGACGATTATTTGAGGAATGTATGGGTATACTTTTTGAAGCACAAATATGATGTGTTTGATTGGTTCAAGAAATTTAAGGCATTGATTGAGAAGCAATCGGATAAACAAATCAAATGCTTGAGAACCGATAATGGCATGGAGTTTGTGGTAAAAATTTTTACTGAGTTCTGCGAGAAAGAAGATATTATGAGACACCGCACAATACATGGGACACCACAAAAGAGAATGGCGTGGCGTAACGGAAGAACATAACTTTGCTTGAGCGAGCTCGATGCATGCTTTCGCATGCAAGACTTAGCAAGGAATTTTGGGCCAAAGCAGTAAACATGGCATGTTACCTGGTTAATCGATTTCCATCATCTGCTATTTAGTGGAAAACTCTTGAGGAAGTATGGTTGGGGAAACCTATTGATTATTTCAAATTACGTATATTTGGATGTCTTGCTTATGCTCATGTGAGTGATGGTAAGCTTGAGTCGAGGGCGAAGAATTGCATATTTTTAGGTTATGCACATGGGGTGAAAGGCTACCGGTTGTGGTGCACTAATCCTAGATCACCCAGTTTTCTAATTAGCAGAGATGTAATCTTCAACGAGACATCAATGCTTCAACAGAGGATTTCTGAGACACAACTAGAAGAGCAGACGGATCATGGTATCATTAGTGAGGTGGAGCTTTAGGTGGAGACTCCGAAGACTCTAAGGTAATAGAAGTTGAGACTATGAATGAGGCTGCAGTTCCTGAAGTCGGTGATAGTGAACAACTAGCAAAGCCGTAGCACACGATAGCCGTAGATAGACAAAGAAGACAAATTAAATCACCGGTATGTTATGGTTATACATATATTACTTCTGCATTGATTGTAGGTGATAAGGTGGAGATAGATAAGCCTTCGTTTTACTCTGAGGCGATGGCTAGTTCAGAGTCGTCGCAGTGGCTTGGAGTTATGAGTGAAGAGATGGAATCACTCGATCAAAATTAGACATGGGAGCTGGTCAAAGTACCCAAGAGCCAAAAGATTAGCGAAAGTAAATGAGTCTTTAACCGGAAAGAGGGAATTCCTGATGTCGAGGTAGCGAGGTATAGTGCAAGACTTGTGGCGAAGGGATATACACAACGTAAGGGCATTGATTACAATGAAGTGTTCTCTCCTGTGGTAAGACATACTTCTATTCGTGTTTTACTTGCCTTAGTTGCTTCGCAGGATCTCAAGTTAGAGCAGCTAGATGTGAAAACTGCGTTTCTTCATGGTGAGTTGGAGGAGCAGATTTACATGAGGCAACCAGAGGGATTTGCTATTCCGGGTAAGGAAGATCATGTTTGCTTGTTAAAGAAATTTTTGTATGGGCTAAAACAATCTCCTAGGCAGTGGTATAAACGTTTTGATACTTTCATGACTAGTTAAGACTACTAAAAAAGTTAGATGGATAGCTGCGTTTACTTTAGGAGATTGGAGAATGGTTTTTTGATTTATCTACTTTTATATGTTGATGATATGCTAATAGCAGTTAAGAATATGTCTGATATTGATGTGCTGAAGAGACAGTTAAATGCTGAATTTAAGATGAAAGATTTATGTGTTACAAAGAAAATATTGGGTATAGAGATTTTGCGTGATAGGACTGCAACAATTTTACGTTTATCTCAAAAAATATATATTGAGAAGATTGTGGCACGTTTTAATATGCAGTTAGCAAAATCTGTAAGTACACCTTTAGCGAAGCACTTTAAACTTTCAGATAAATTATCACCGCAGACTGAGGAGGAGGAGCGTATGTCTCATGTTCCTTATTCTAGTGCCGTGGGTAGTATTATGTATGCTATGATGTGCACTAAACCTGATATTTCACAAGCTGTAAGTATGGTTAGCTGCTATATGAAGGGTGCGTTTGGTAACGTTTATGTTCAAAAATTGTTAAAAAAACTATTTCTGTTCCAGGGAACAATTTTTGAACAGAAGAACGTGTTTGGTAAACTTGTTCGAAATAGAAAAAGAACAGAAACACGTTTGATAAATTTGTGTTCTTTTTTTGTTTCTTTTATTTTTAAATAATTTTTATTGTATTTTTCTTATTTTTCTTTCTTTTTTCTTTTTTTTTTTCTTCCTTTTGGCCGGTTGCCAACCTCGGCCATGGCCGGCGATCGGCCGAC
Source organism: Eucalyptus curtisii (assembly GCA_017140595.1). Taxonomy (NCBI): domain Eukaryota; kingdom Viridiplantae; phylum Streptophyta; class Magnoliopsida; order Myrtales; family Myrtaceae; genus Eucalyptus; species Eucalyptus curtisii. Next base: position 15,271,172 of record CM029502.1, read on the forward strand.
GAGAGGCTCGGCCTCGCCTTGGCTGGGCAAGCTCAAGCCTCGCCGGTGGCTAGGCGAGCTCGGCCTCACCCAAGCGTCGCCGGTCGGCGCGAGGTCGGCCTCGTCTTGCCAGGGGCCGATGACGCTCTGGCGAGGTCGCTGACCCTCGACGGCCGGTAGCTGGTCATGGCTGAGGCTAGCGACCGGCCAAAGAAAAAATAAGAAGAAAAGAAAAAAAAAAAAAGAAGAAAATAAAGAAAAGAGAGAAAAATTTGTTTCTTCAAAGTATTCGTAAAAACAAGAAACAAGTTTTTTTTCTTGTTTTTGTTCCAAATTTGTTCCTAGGAACAAAAAAATAGATTTGGAACAAAAACGCAAACAAACGCATTTATGTTCTTTTTTTTTTCCCGGGAACAAAAAAAACAGGATTTTTGTTCATAAACAAAAAAAAAGAATACAAACAAACACTACCGAAGTGTCTTGGTAAAGCTCATTGGGAAGCTATGAAGTAGATCCTCAGGTATTTGAAGGGGACAATAGACGTGGGTATAGTGTATCGGAGGGACAACAATGGTAGTGAGACCACTGGTTTTGTGGATTTGAATCAAGCCGGTGACTTGGATGATCACAGGTATTTAGCAGGGTACGTGTTTACTCTAGCGGGTGGTACAGTTAGTTGGAAAGCGTCATTACAAGTCACATTGCCTTGTCTTCGATTGAGGCAGAGTACATGACACTAATATTTGTAGCGAAAGAGGCGATATGGTAACAAAATTTGCTCTCAGACTTTAGGTTAGAACAGAAAAGTGTGGATATACACTGTGATAACCAATGTGAGATATATTTGACATATAATCTAGTTTATCACGAGCGAACGAAGTATATCAACATCAGGTACTACTTCATCAGAGATGTCTTAACTAAGGGTAATGTTATTGTAAAAAAGATTGTTACAAAGCAAATAACGCGGCAGACATGATGACTAAGTCTGTTCTTCATGAGCTCAAGCTCGCTGAGCTCTATTGGCGTCATGAGAGTAAGTGCCGTCGTCGTCGGCATTCGAGAAAGAAGATAGATGATGGACAATATAACTTGGCTTCAAACATCGAGCCAATGTGGAGATTTGTTAAATTAATGTCTCGAGTTTAAATTTGAATAACGATTTGTTAAATCGAATTTTGTGGAGGAAGATTTTCAAAGAGGATTACAAATCGGATGAAGAAATCTTTCTTCTTATTGGAATTTTTTTCGGACGTGCAAAATAAGCAACGAAACAAGGAGGATATGTTTTGTCACTAGAAGACAAAAAGAATGGGCACACTATATATTTTATTATATATTTATCTTTAATGGAGATAAAAGAAAAATGAAGAAAAATGAAGGTTTTCTTCCTTTTATCTGCAGAAGGAGCGAATCCTTGTTGAAGAAAAGAACCCATGGTGGGGGCCCAAAGTCAAAGTTTTGACATTGGGCACGCAATATAAAAAGGCTAGGTTTATTTTATCAACGTAAAGAAACACACGTAAGAGTAGCCGCAAGTTTCTAGAAGCCGAACGAAGAAAAAACCGTGTGGAGCTGCAAGACTTGAGAGCCACAAGAAGCCGCGCGAAGTCTTGAACAAGAACGTGAAGCCGTACGTACGCGGACCAAGGATGAACACTGAAGTTCTTGATTTTGACGTACATAGAGCATTTTTACTTTGAGCTTGAACGTACGGTGATTTTGTGCCGTGAGTTTATGTTCAAGTAAGTTGTTTATTTATAAACACTTTAAGTTTGGGCTTAAATCTAGGTATGGGAAACATTCGAGCGTGTGAACAATTGTAAACTCTGATTCTCCGATTATAGTGGATTATTTGCCAATTGTTTTCCCCATAGACGTAAGTACTGGACCGAACCACGTAAATTTCTGATGTTTTATTATCTTTCGTTTATTTTTCTCTGGTGATTTTGCGTTGACATAAATTGTAAAATCCCGTCGTTTTTGTGTATTATATTCCAACAAAGATATTCTAGGCATTATGAGGTCATGTTGATTGCGTCAGCATATTAATGGGCTGAAAGCGTGATAGACAACATGTCCCCATGGTAACCATACGAGGTACAATAATGGACTGGCTTTTCATCAGCCCAAAAAGAATCCGACACCGCATGCTCCACGCGAAACATGTGACCACATAGTCCACATCTTCGCATAACATAGAAATGCTTGATGTTTTCGTTTGCCTCACTTAGCTTTTTAATTAGATTTTCATAGAACATAATGATTTACTTATTGTTGGAATTCAAGTCGGCGGAAGACGACTTACCTGATTCCGATGCGCAAACAGCAAATAGCCCCGGAACGAACGTTGAATTGCCGACGAAATCACGAACAACACTACCTCACGTTTGTCCGGATGCAATCACGAGGAAAACACCCGATTTCCACGGCGTAAATGCCGATTGTTCTTGCAAAGATGAAATGGAACGCCTTGATCTTCTTTGATGGAAATAGAGAGAAAATTTGGTACGAATGAATGGCCAACCCTCCAACGGTTGTGTTCGGGAGTCTTATATACGTCTCCATGACACCCTTACAAATGGCGTCCTTCCATCGTACCGTATCAAGTCCTAAAGGTGCGGTCGTCAATCGCACCCCATCATGCGACGTACTAGCTAGTCTGGCTAAAGTACAACATCTCCCACTCGGACATGATGGGCTTGATAGCTCTCTATCAAGAATATAAGGCATTTAACATTCATCAACTTTACAAAACAATTCATCTTGGCAAATAAGCCGTGCGACAAAGTGAGTACACCGCACTTGGGAGCTCAAATTATGCACCTGTTAGGGATAACATAATGGCTACTACCCGAATAGAAATAAACAATCGATGTCTCATCGTGCCCCAGAGACATATTTTGTTACATCAGTCCAAGTATACCTATCCCTTAAAGGCTATACTTGACTATTCTCAAAACACCATGTATTTACAATTACATCCGCAACTACATAGGGCGATATAATTGGTCGACCAATAAATACATGCGATAGATGTAAAACAACAATAGTCTTCCTTCGCACTCATGTCTCTCTCAATTTTGAACAATCGCTTTCCTAGACATGTCCCATAGGCCATATCTATTCATGACCGCCCGTAACATGCTAAAGTAGCAACATTGATCTTTCACTTTGAGAACATAGTCAGAAGTAACATAGGGCACAAAGTTGAGGTAAATTATAAATTACCTCAAAAGCTCACACAATGAGTAAATAGGGATAATTTTACTCACATTTTCTTGTCGGTCGTACAATGCACATGTAGTATGAATTACATGCTATAGTGGATTACTCTTTCTATAAGAGCGTATGTCAATCATCAAATATATCCACCATACAGATCTTAGCCTAAACATAGTCACGTGCTTCTTACGTACTCATGTTTAGCCCGAGTGCTATATCAGCTCGCTTTCTATAGCGCCCAATTAAGTACTCGCATCCGGCATCTTACGGGCATACATGATTGTGGGACTATCATGTTCGGTCTTGTTATAAACCAATCACAGACCTCATCTTGACTCCAATCAAGGCGACATATTTTATGTACCAAACTTGCTCTTTAGCATTTATTTGTACATAACGTCTCATCTCAACGTGCTAACTACAGCACTTGAGGCGATTGCTCGTGTGAGTGAGACAATCATTGCCTCGCCGACATACTTTTCAATAATATGTGTGTTTGTGCTAGTCTCATAGTGGATTTGTACTTATTGATAAAACATCAAATCACTAATAAACAAACAAGTACAATACATATGTCCACAAATACATAAACCAATGATCCTCTACAATAACAAATATCACATTCTATGCAATCCTAGTGACATCCTATGGGTCAAGAATATGTCTCTAGGAATAGCCTTCGTAAATGGATCAGCAACCATTCTATTGGTTGAAATGTATTGCAGGATCACTTATTTCTGCGCTATAATATCTCTGATGAAGTTATTCTTTATGTCAATGTGCTTTGTCCTTCCATGATACTTGGGATCTTTCACATAGGCAATGGCAGCTTGACTATCGCAATAAACTGTCACCGGTCTTGGAACTTCAGTGACATTGGCTAAATTTTCCAAGAAACGTTTTAGCCATACTGCTTCTTGCACTGCGGCAGAACATGCAATAAATTCTGCCTCCATCGTAGACAAGGCCGTGCATGTCTCTGCTTTCTTGCTATTCCAAGAAATCGCACCTCCATTGAGCAAGAACGCATATCCGAAGTCGATTTATGCTCATCTAGGTCTCCACCCCAATCGGCATCGAATAACCCAATAGGCGTAAGTCATTCCCTTGGTAACATAGTCGATAGTCCATGGTGCCCTTCAAGTATCTCGAATCCTCTTCACCGCTTTCCGGTGTGCTTGACCGGGATTTGATTGATATCAGCTCACCAATCCCACGGCATAACATATGTCGGGTTGAGTACACATCATAGCATACATCAAACTTCCGACCGCACTAGCGTAAAGAACAATTTCCATCATTTTAATTTCTTCTGAAGTCTTAGGACACATTTCAGTACTTAGGCCTTCACCTTGCATGACAGGGGTATCAATGGGATTACAGTGCTGCATATTGAAACGCTCAAGAATCTTCATAATATAAGACTCTTGTGATAAAGTAAGGAGTTTTCTTGATCGATCTCTTTCGATCTTAACTCCTAATATATAAGCAGCTTCTCCCATGTCCTTCATCTCAAAATTGGAGGACAACCATTCTTTTATGGTGATAACCAAAACCTTGTCATTTCCAACCAACAGAATATCGTCCACATAAAGTGATAAAATTACAAATTTATCTTTGGACCGCTTGACATATACACAGTGATCTTCTTCGATCATCGTGAAACCAAAAGTTATTATTGCTCGATGAAAACGAAGATACCACTGTCTAGATGATTGCTTAAGGCCATATATTGAGCGATTAAGCTTGCAAACTTTATGCTCTTGACCTTTAGCTATGAAACCTATTGGTTGTTTCATATAGATTTCCTCATCTAATTCTCCATTGAGAAATGCCGTCTTTACATCCATTTGATGTAATTCAAGGTCCAAATGTGCAACGATGGCTAGAATAAGGCGTATTGAGGCAAACCTTACAACCGGTGAAAAAGTTTCCTCATAGTCTATACCCTCTTGTTGAGTATAATCTTTTGCCACAAGGCGAGCCTTATACTTTTCAATAGATCCATCCGCCCTTCGCTTAATCTTGAAGACCCATTTGTTTCCAATGGCCTTACGATTGGGTGATAGATCAACCAAGTCCCAGACATGGTTTGCCCTCATTGACTCCATCTCATCTTCCAAAGCTTTTCTCCATTCTTCCTTGTCAGAGGATGAGAGAGCCTCTTGAACAGTTTTAGGCTCGGCATCGTCTTTTTGAGCAATCATAAATGCTTCCCCTTCAATCTCAAAACGACGACGATGAATACTTTTACGATTACTTTTACGCAATTGAATTTCTCTTGAATTCAATTCATCAGGCGATGCAACACTCCCACTCGGTCTTGTGTGTTGAGGTAAATCTTCATTTCCCTCTACAACATCAGTGGATGTGTTATCAGGATCTTCCATCTCATATAATTGGAAGTCCTTATCAATCTCACCTCTACTAGGAAAATCGTTCTCCAAGAACGTGACATCTCGTGACTCCATTTCGGTCACACTTCCATCAGCTTGTTCACCTATGAACACGTACCCTTTGGAGTGTTCGGAATATCTTATAAAGATACATTTCTTCCCTCTAGGACCTAATTTGCCATGTTTATGGGAAGAATCATGAACATAAGCTGCACATCCCTATGGACGTAGACTACTCAAGTCTGGTTTCCTACCAGTCCATAATTCATAAGGGTGGAAGTGACCGATTTTGAGGGCACACGGTTAAGTATATAGGCAGCAGTCAATAACGCATCTCCCCAATAGGAGATAGGTAAATTTGCTTGCACCATCATAGACCTAACCATTTCCAATAGGGTTCTATTCCTTCTCTCAGCTACCCCATTTTGTTGTGGAGTACCAGGAATAGTCAATTGTCGTACAATTCCCTTTTCATCACAAAGAGCCTTGAATTGCTCCGATAGATACTCACGTCCACGATCAGTTCTCAATGCCTTTATTGTTTTGTTCAACTGATTCTCTACCATCGCTATATATCGTCTAAAGCAGTCTAATGCTTCTGACTTATGGGATATCAGAAAGACATAACCGAAACGTGTGAAGTCATCTATGAAAGTGATGAAATATGAGGCTCCATGCCTCTTCCTCACATTCAAAGGACCACAAATGTCAGAATGTATGAGATGCAATGGAAATTCAGCCCTAGTCCCTTTACCGAATGGTTTTCTAGTTGTTTTTCCGCGACAATGTTCACATACGGATAGACTAACATTAGTGAGTGACCCTAAAAGGCCTTCTCTAGCTAATCTTTGCATTCTTTGCAATCCAATGTGACCTAATCTAGCAGGCCAAGTACTTGCATCAATCTCAACATTGTTAGAAGACGCAATTAAAGAAAAACAACCATCAACATTAATATTGTACTGATCATAGTCAATGTCTAACACCATAAAACCATTCGATACATGACTGAACCATAATAAACTGTTCCATACAAAATGTCAACACAATCACCATGGAAATTCAATACATAACCTAAGCTAAGAAGAACAACTACAGAGACCAAGTTTCGTCGAATATCCGGAGCATAAAGGACATCATGCAGAACAGGGTTTCGACCACCACGTAAGATTAATTTACATCTCGCCGATACCCTTCACTTCAACTCTTGAGTTATTTCCAACATATATCCATCTTCTTCCGGCGGTATCCGACGATACTCCACAAATGCTTCTCGGTCTCTAGCTACATGGTCTGTTGCTCCTGAGTCTATAGTCCACATTGGATAAGATTCAGCAAGCATTACAGTACTAGAAACAAAAGCATTACTCAAAGTAATGGAGTAATGGGGTACCTTTTTCGGCTCAGTGCATTCACGAGCAAAGTGACCCAACTTGCCACAATTGTGGCACTCCATCTTGGCCTTGTCCTTCTTCCCACCACGCTTCTTGCGTCGGAAGGTCTTAGCCCTCTTGGGTGCACGATCGATCATCTTCCCTTTGTTGTTGAACTGAAGATTCCTCTTGCGCTTGAAGCCCGAAGCTTTGCGCGAACTCGATTCAGCAATATAAGCATGGGTAGAGGATCTCGCAGCCTCTAGGCGCTCATCCTCTAATTCCAAATGACGCGCAATATCATCAAAAGTGACAATATTCTCATTATGCGTCATATTGATCTTCATATGCTCCCAATTGTTAGGAAGAGACTTTATAACAGCCCTGAACTTGCTGTTCATTAGTAAGGGAGTGACCTGCCGACTTCAGCTCACGGATCATGTTTGACATCTCCCGAAGATGCTGCCTCATCGTTACATTTGGGCGCTTTCGGAATGTGTCAAACTTGATGGTAAGTCTCCTCAGCTTAGTGGCGAGATGTACCCCCAAACTTATCTTTCAAGGCAACCCACATAGCTTGAGCTTTGTCATAACTCTCAAACTCACACATGAGATCATCTTGCATACAGCTCGGCAACGTGATGCGAGCAATGCTATTTTTCTTTTTCCAAGCTTGATAAGCTTCCGGATCTCTCCCTGTGTTGAGCTGAAGTTCCATGCTCGAGTTCATTCATGGTATGGTTGAGGGTTTCCAAAACCTCTTGCTCCTCAAGGATGTCTTGAACCTTTCGGTGCCAAATATCATAATTGTCACCGTTCAGCTTCTCACCCTTATTGAGGTCAGCCACAATGGTCTTGGATGCCGATGCCATAATCAATTGCTATAACACATTGACATAATAAACGCAGAATCAATACTAGCACACTATACGAGTAACACACATATTTAATTTGCAGCAAAGACAAACTAAATTAATGATAATTCAACAAAAGACACAGAGGCAAAAGTTCACTATGTTCCCAATCAACTTCTATGTACAATTGTTCTATTATCATTAATTAGTTTAATTTGCACAAATTTTGAGTTATAGGTGAGAACTTCTTTCAATTCTACCAACCTACGAACTCCCACTAGGAAAAATAATTACATGACCTTATGTAATTTCTACATTTTTCCTTAACACAAAAACATAGTATGATAATAACCAACGTATAAACAACAATCATGCTTCAACTATACAATTCAACATGTAATGGATTTCCTACCATTGTTCTAATTTTCTAGCAACTAGAAAATTGCAAGTATATTAAGATATGTACATCATATCATTGAACCAAGCTCTACACAGCATATATAACATCATTTGCACACAAGCTAGCTACTTGTATTTCCCTAATCACAAGAAAATACAAGCTACAAATGAATAAGCTGCATTAAACCCCAAAAAATACGTGTACATAGGGTTCCCTTAGCATTTTCATACATTTATAAAATTCCAAAGTATAAAATAATTATACCACTGTGTAGAGGACACTCATACGAACCAAACGAGACCGACCACGCTCCAATCGGAGCTCGCACGCGCCCCCACGCGCCGCCGCTCGAGTGCGCGGCGCGTGTGGCGCACGCGCAAACGAGCCAAACATCTCCGGCCGGTCCGACCGGTCCGACCGGTCCGATCGGTCCGACCTGTCCGACCGGTTTGACCGCTTGACCGGTTGACCGGTCCGACCGTTGACCGGTCAACGGTCGGGTCGGGTCAACGGGTCGGGTCGGGTCGCCGGCCGGTGACCGGCCGACCAACTGTCATCGGCGCGCGTCATCGATGACGTCATCCCGGCGGTTACCGACCGTTGGATGACGTCACGGTGACGTCACCACGCGCCGGTCCGCCGACCGGCGCGTGCCGGTCGCCGGCTGGCGCGCGTCACGCACGCGCCGGTTCGCCGACCGGCGCGTGTGGCGCACGCGGCGGGCTTCGCCAAGCACCCGGGCGCGTGACGCCCACGCGCAGCCGGCTTCGGCCGCGCGTGTGGGCTCGTCCGGCGTCTCCCGGCGGCGCTCGACCCATCTCCAGACTCGTCTCGACGAGCTCTTTCACCGTGTATATTCAAAAATTAATTTTGACCAAGAAATTGTTTCGAAAAATGGCCGAAACCTCACGGATCACGCGACCCCGAACCCGTTCTTCGCTCCGGTTCAATTTCGAGTTTTTCATGGGGCAATTCCGACTATCAGAGATCCAAAACAATGTAGAATACAATCTCTTGATCTCAATATCAAATGGTAATAAAGAAAACTCGATGAAAAACAAGGCAGAAATCACGATCGGGCTCGATACCAATGTTGGAATTCAAGTCGGCGGAAGACGACTTACTCCGATTCCGATGCGCAAACAGCAAATAGCCCCGGAACGAACGTTGAATTGCCGACGAAATCACGAACAACACTACCTCACGTTTGTCTGGATGCAATCACGAGGAAAACACCCGATTTCCACGGCGTAAATGCCAATTGTTCTTGCAAAGATGAAATGGAACGCCTTGATCTTCTTTGATGGAAATAGAGAGAAAATTTGGTACGAATGAATGGCCAACCCTCCAACGGTTGTGTTCGGGAGGCTTATATACGTCTCCATGACACCCTTACAAATGGCGTCCTTCCATCGTACCGTATCAAGTCCTAAAGGTGCGGTCCAATCGCACCCCATCATGGACGTACTAGCTAGCTGGCTAAAGTACAACACTTATTAATGAGAGAAATAGATAGTCGAATATAGCAGCAATTTGCATACAAATCCCCCTTAGAACAACATCAATAGGATAGCATGAAAATTAGATATCCCTACACACATCCAACCTCTATACCTTAGACACTATCGGTGAATTTTAATCTCTTCAGATTTCTTCTCTTTCACTAGCATGTGTGTATAGCACACCTTAGCTCAGTGTCTTTCAAATATATGTAAAACGGGCTAAACAAAATAGATTATAAGTGTGTGTGATACAGTAAATATAATATTTTTGCTAAATTAATTAGTTGCTTTGCCTTAGATGATTTGCCTTGTTCATAGAAGCTTTCTTCCTCTTCTTCTTCATCTTCTTTTATATTTAAGCTACACCAGCTAATTCCCATTATATTCCCTTTGGACGTACAAGCTTGTACTAGATCAATTCGATTTCGCAGCCAAGAATGAAGAGAAGATAAGACGGCCGTTTTGGACTTGGGGTAAAAAGTAATGTAATTTATGAGCATGCGGGGCCCACTTAGATAAAAGAGAGTGCAGAAGCTCCTTTGTCAATGTTGGGTGCGTTTGGGAAGATTTTTGGGGAAAGTCTTTAGAAAAATGCAAAGACTTTTGAGTTAAAGGTGTTTTCCAAAATGCAAACTATGTTTGGTAAATTGTAGTTTGAAAGCCCTTTGTAAAGTACCTTTGAGCAAAATGGTGTTTGGGGGACAAAGGACTTTCGTGATAAAAAAAAATTATCAAAAGAAAAATAAAAAAATTTGATCGGCAAGGGCAGGCGGCTGCCGGCGGCGACCTCCGGCGACCCCCGATTTGGGGCGACGAGGCCAGCGAACGTCGTGCGACGCCGCCTCGACCTCCGACAACCCCAGATTTGGGGCGGCGAGGTTGCGCACGTCGCGCGATGCCGCCTCGACCTCCCGCGACCCCGGATTTGGGGCGGCAAGGTCGTGCGACTCCGCCTCGACCTCCGGCGACCTAGATCCGGGGCGTTGAGGTCGCGGGAGGACCTCGCTGCCCCGGATCTGGGTCGCGGCGGGGTCGCGCGACGCCGCCGCGACCCGAGGTCACGCGACCCAGACCTTGCCGCGACCTAAATGGCGCGGCGGTTGCGCCACCCCCGACGACTGTCGTCTGGGCGACGGTCGCCGGTGACCGCTCCCGGAAGAAGAAACAGAAGACGATGAATAGTGAGGGCAAAAAAGCTAAATGAGGATAATTTGGGAAGAAATTTTTTTTTTAATCCCTCACTGTTGCATGCCGAGAATGCTAGAAAGCCAAAGCAAGGGAGAGGGAGCCTTGAGCTAAGGGCCTTTACAAATGCAAGCATTTCCCAAATGGGCTTCCAAAAATAATTGCCAAACACAAATACATTTGCCCAAGGGGCTTTGGAGGTCCAAAGGACTTTGTAAAGTTGTTCCCAAACGCAGCCGTTATAGGCCCAGCCAAAGCAAAGACAAGAGGAAATGGGTCCCACATAAGCACACGTGTCCAGCTAATCGTCAATCATACTTTCTACGTTTCTAAATTTCCTTCTATCTCTGCCGAGAATGCACATGCGAAGCGCGTAAGATGATGCCCGTTCCATTAAACGAGGAGCTAGCGTAAAATCGATTGAGACGGCCCAAATAGCCAAATGATTTTTACCTTTTTTTATTTTTTGGTTCCAAAAATCGTTTGTACTTAATCTGTGTAGGTGATTGCACCTTTATCAACTGCTTAATCGAAACACAAATCAAGAATTAAATTCGCAAAGATTTTCTTTAGGTGTTCATATAACTCATGCATGAAATACTTTCTTCCTTGCTTCGTCGAGAAGTTTTTTCACATTGTACTTATGACAATAGCATGTAAAAAAGATGGTCAATAAAGAACGGGAAACATGTTGAATGTAATTAATGGAGAAATACTCTGCTTATTGAGTTTGCCATAAACTTTGTTGGCCGATTTTGACATATCTAGAATTACTTGAATGTGATGACATCTCGCAAGATGAATATCTTGATTGTCTATCCATGCATACAAGACTGTTTTAAAGAATCATGTTTTTATCCACCCCTTTCCTTTAATCACTTTTTTTTTTTTTACATTATCCGTAGTTATAATTAATTAGTTTAGGTTAAATTATGATTATAATTCTAGCAAGTCAAGGCAACGAGGAAGGACACTCTAGTCCTTTTCTTGAAATTAATAATTCAAGGATACTGGGGCTCACGTCGTTTTGTGAGCACCTTTTTCAAGGTGCACTGATCGGGCTCAAGAATCCAAGGTTAATCCACCTTTTTATTTTTTTATCCTCATGTTTCAATTATTGTACTTTTACTTACTATATGCAATGATTTGTATCGAATTCTAATTTATTTTGTAAAAAAAAAAAATCGCTTGAGTTGTGCTACGAGGGGCCCTTGATGTTGAATCTCGACACCTCGGCTTTCTTTTTCTCTTTGGTCATAGAGTAGATGTGCGGTTCTACTGGCCAACTTCTTGCGAATTTGCCGCTATATAATTTCTTACCTCCTTCTACAACCACCCTATTTTGAAGTGCTCATGCAAGATGTTTTCAATCCACGGGAAAGAACTTGTTAGATAATACTTTTTTTACGAATGCTTTAGGTGTTCCAAGGAAAATGAGAGATTGGAAAAATATTTTCCAAAAAAATAATTACTTATATTTTTTTAGAAAAATTAGTCAATGGAAAATATTTTCATCATCAATTACAATTTTTGCCTAACTATTTCATGGGCGATGAAAAATTTTTCCATTCATTTATTTTTATCAAAGATACAAACAATTATTTTTTGACTCATTTTCCGTGAAATGAACGTATTCTTAAATATCTCTACGTATAGGTAGCTCCAAACACCACTGTTAGCTCCTCGACATAATACCTTATTCATCATCTTCACAACTTCACCAATCATTATTATCTTCACAACTTCACCAATCATTCTTCTGATTAACCCTTAGCCTTTTGGTTACACAAATTAAAATGATAAATCAATATGATAAATTAGGTTCGAGGGTTATGAGAGAGCTCAATTTTAATTTTAACCTATGGTAAAAGAAAATACACATGCACACACTTAGGAAAAGTTGTCCAAAAAGTCATAAACTTATTACATTTTTGCCAATTTAGTCCTAAATCTTATAATTGTGTAAATTGAGCTATAAACTTTTTCACAGTTTGCCAATTGAGTTCATCCAATCAATTTTGACTGGAATCATTAATGTGGACACTGGTTGTCCACATGGTACTACCAATATTGACGTGGACAGTTCTTAATAATATTTTAATTTTTTTTTCAAGTTTTTTATTAATTTTTCTTTCTTTTCTTTTCTTATTTTTTCCTTCTTTACTCTTTCTTTTTCCTTATTCAAATCAACCATAAACGTTTCATCATTTACATTAAATTCGAATTTGGAAGCCTTGGAAAGCAAAACCTAGGCTTCATTTCTTCCTCCTCAATCTTCGATATGATTTTTGGACAAATGTCGTCTCTTAAACTAACCACTTATTGGCTTTTTCGATACATTTTCACCATAAGTACCTTTTTTATGCCCTCTAACATATCAACAATGGGGATTCCCGTTCTTTGCAGATATATGTGTTGAACGTCTCGCTCAAATTGTTCTCGATAGCATTGTAGTTTTATTCACATTTAACAAATGCTCTACAAAAGTGTTCAGGACCTATCTCATGAAGTCTTCATATGCATGAATAGACTCTTCATTTCTTTTTTGGCTATGTTGAAATCAGCCTCATATGTCGATTACACAGCTCTCCAACAACAATTCCTAAATGTTTATCTCTTTTATAGTGATTATAATTCCTTTGCTTTGCTTGTGGAGAGAGTTTAAAAAATGCATTAAGAAGACCCTACAACACGTTTATTGGACATGCAAATAAGTTAGTCTTTTAACAACAAAATACTTCTATTAATAAAGCTTGTGCACAATTTTACCTTCTATTGGTCACAATGAAAGTTCAGCCAAGTCCGTGCCCCACTTTCAAGTCTTTCAGTAGTGGCTCAAGGAACCATGTCCAAGGTTCTTTAGGCTCAGCTTCAACCATAACCCATATAGTTGGAAACATTTGGTTGTTTCCAACACTACTAGTAGCACAAAGCAACATTCCTTTGATTAAACTCTTAATAAAGCATCCGGCCAACCCAATTACTCTTTAACGGCCTACTAGAAAACCCTCTTTCAATTCTTTGAAGCCCGCGTGAAATCTATTGAAGGTATTATATCATCCAACTTCCAGGTCAAATGAGCTATTGCGACTACACCAAATCAACTCAACTTTATAAAAGTGTTGCAACTTGTATTGCTCAATAAATGGATGTTTGATTATCTCAATAGCTTTAGCAATCACTCTATAACAAATCCTCTTATTCAATGTCAATATCCACGTCTTCATTGCATCTGCTTGCATTTGTGATGCTATACACCTCAAGTTAGCTCTAATTTTAGGTAAGAACTACTCCGCAAGCCATACATAAATTGCATTCTAATTTCTCATGCTGCTAGGACATGTATGTTCATTTCCATCATTCTTGACAGAAGCCTTCTTAATAAGCATCCAACTAGCAAAAACTCTCCATTCATAGCCACTCATAGACCTAACAACAATCATTTTTGCTTCACTCTTTTTTTCCATCCAATGTTAAATCCATTTATGTTTGCGTAAAGTTGTACATCTTTCTTGAATTAAGCATGTGAGGGAAATCGCATCCTTACTTTAAATTATATTTTTCTATAATCACATTTGGGGTCATATCCAATGGTTTTGTGTCTTATTTGGTCACTGACTTCTTCATATCCATCAGAGTTAGGAGGGCTCAAATTTTCATCTCCTTCTTCTAGATCAATGTCTCCATCAATTTCACTCTCATCCTCATTTTAGGAATGTAAACGTTAACTAAACTAGTAGCAGCAATGACATCAGTCTCTCTTCTTATTCGCCTTGCAAAGAAATCATCGCTACCACCACTGAGAATGTAGTCATCACCACTTAAGGATAATGTACTAGGATCTTGCTTTGGTTCACTATTACTGTTGCTATCATCACTCTCACTATCATCCTTATCAATATTACTACCACTAGTATAAGAACCAGTACCATCACGAGGAGCAGTTCCTTCAATATATACTTCCATAATACCAAAACTTAATCCTAGATCCACCAATTCTAGCACTTGATCATCACCAAAATTTTGCACAACACCAAATCTCAAGGAATACCCAGGAATTCAGTACCGTAAGTTTTGAACTATGTATCCTAGACCAATAACATCCTTAATAATTGCATTATAATTCACTACCTTTGACTTACAACCATGGAGATATTTTACATGGCGGCATATGTACTTTATTATCTCACCAAACTCCATAACTCCACCCTGGTTAAGTGCAATTATAAAAACCTCTCACAAATAACTAGCAAAGATAGGAAGATTAAGCTTGATATATGAGTTGAGAAGATCAAGTTCGACAAAGAAGCTTTGGGATATTTGAGTTCGAGATACAAGCCAAAAAAATGAACTCTCATAGACAATTGCTTGGGATCTTTCACACCAAGCCGAATGAGTTTGACAAACAAACTAGAGACGAAGAGAATAATGGAGATAAAGAGTGTGCAAGTAAAAAAAAAATCAAATATGAAAAGATTTCTAGTGTTAAAAAAGCTTGCTTGATGAAGAAGAGTGTGCTCGAACAAGTTTTGATGCCTAATCACGAAGATGAAGACGATGATTAAGAATAGTACTCGATGAAGAGGAAGACAACAGAGAATTAAAGTATCCTGTAAGGGGAGAGAGCCCTAATTGTTTTCAAGTTAAGACTTATTGAAAAACAATTGGGGCTTATTGAAAAAACAAAGATAAAGTTATGAATTTCCATATGAACTTGTCATGTCAATTGATTTATTACTATGTGTCATTTAGCTTAACAACTTTAAAATAAAATTTGACGGAAATTAATGAAGAGTAAATGCATCATGACTGTATCGTTTTTGGGTTTTGGTGACAAAAAAATTAGTTTATAATAAATTTATTATAGATGTACCAAGTTGGAGTTTTTCGTAATATTAACTCAAAACAAAAAAGCACACACATGACTTTTTTCACTAGGTTTGCGAATGTATTGAATTATTTTGACGACAAGTCCTCAACCCAGGGAACTAGGTCAACTTGTGGTTGAGGACAATACCGTAAGGCGCGTCAACCCAGCTGTGGGCATTTAACCCACCCTCATTGACTCCAAGCGCGGAGACTACTATACCTACCTACCTGGTAGTAGCCAAGACCGAAGCCTTGACGTAGTGTCTACCTTCACCACCATGAGGCCCCCTTAATTCCCTATCTATCTTTGTCTTCCCGACATAGAGGGAATATGAGGACATCGCGGGGTCTCTCACCCTAGGGCAGTTCTCTCGCTTGTTTTCTCCATGAGCCTTTTAAGGACTTGCTCAGGTCCAAAAGTCTCTTTATAAGAAAGTAAACAAAAAAGAAAAGCTAAGGTTGGGTAATCATTAATGCTCCTTCTAAATTTTGGGTCAAGGTTTGGTACCTCTTAAGGCAAAAGAAACTTATCAACCTCGGAGGTTTCAAACGAAGCTTTGGAGCAAGGATCTCTGTGTAGGGCTGACCACTCAAGATTGCCTTCACTCTTTGGGGAATTTAGTCTCTTCATGAACGATGTTGCGACTCTTGCCCTCCTATAATCCCACATTATATGCTTAACTTATAATTGTATTTACAAAAAAATTATTGCAGAACAAACAATATCTGATATCATAAATAATATGTACGGAGTATTAAAAATCAAGAATCGGGATTAATTGTTAAAGCGGTGATTCTTATGTTCTCTCTCATCTTGATTTTAGGGATATTTTGAGAACTTTGATGCTATTCGCTCCGTATTATATATGTTATTCATCAAAACCAAGCAATGACAACATAATATATTTTTTACAACTCTACTACATTACGAATGCAATAGCAATTAAATTATGACCTTATTCCACCAAAGAGGCTGCAAATGTAAAAAGTCATCTTCTTATATACACGATGTGCATAATCTGGAATTTCCCAAGTACGTGAGTTGCTTAGAACCAAACATTATCAATGGACTGGCCGGCTCGCAAGCTGCTCATAAACTAGGCGGATTTGACCGAATTTCTTAGACCCGTTGGGCAAATCTGGACAAAAATTTAAATCCAATCAGTTGGTGGGCCGAGCCTGGGCAAGGGCCTTGAGGTCCGGCCTGGCCCGGCCATCCACATAATTACCCAAAAAGAGATTATATATGTAATTAATTAGCTCAAAATTTATGAACACTAACAGAAAAAAAAATCTAATACGGTAGACAAAAGAAGTGTAAAACTCGTAGGTAAAGTGATAATATAAAATAACACAAAGTCCTGACATTGTTAATTTTATTTGTTTCCGTTTCTATTTATCTTTACTGGAGAAATTAAAAATAGAAAAAGAAAGTTGGCCCAAAGGGCAGGATGGGCCCACCCATGTTTTTTCCTTGGGCTGGCCTGGGCACTTGCCCAAACCCGCAAGTTTGGACCTAGGCAAGACCTAAGAGGGTTTGAGCCCAAGACCTACTGAGCATGCCTAGTGAGCATGTCTAACAAAAGAATACAAAGGGAGCATTAAATTGTTAATATGTTGTATAGAGGATCTTGGATCTTCCGGTCTATAGAGACTAGCTAAATCATGTCAATTCATGTTAACTTCACTTAATTATCGATATACCTTGGCAATTTCAAGAATTTGTATCAAGATTGTGATATTATAGTATAAAAAAAATTGATTTGTAGATGAATTTTGCTCACTTTATAGGATCAATTACCGTACAGCAAAAGATATATTTATATTTCTTCTTGCTAGAAAGATAATTTAGTAATTCTTTATCAAGGCACTCTTTGGAAGGAAAAAATGGTAATTGGATGTTTTTTAGTCTATCTTTTTATGTTAGTCTATTAAAAACAAATAAAACACCGTTACATAAAGTGTCATAGATGCGCCGCTAACCGTTGAGAAACGCATTCAGCATGCAAGTACTGAATCTTTGTTACTAATTGACATGACGCATGACGATTGATGGATTGCATGAGCTCATCCACGTCTCAGGGCACCATCTTTCAACGATCACGTCTTCATTTACGAAAGAACCCAGCATAAGTAATTGAATATGAGCCATCTTCATCCACCAACAATAGAGGCTTCTCAAGAATTAAACCATCCACGTGAATCCTGTGAATATTGTTGATGAAAGACAAACTAATTAAATATGATCATTTCTCATTTCGACTTTACTTGGAAGATGAAAAATGGCATGTGGGTACAGAAAATTGGAGAATAATTTAAATTTTGTTTGAGAAGAAAAATGAGTTTCCTACCCTTTCAAAATTTACCCCCTTTCCAAGGTCTTGGAAAATGTGAGTTGTACGCCCAAGTAAATTCTAAATAAGAAGCTTCCAAAATGTTACCAAGCATAAGGTAATCAGTATTTGTGTGCTAACATGATATTACGGGGTGACATATGCTAGTTTAAGACCGTGGAAATTACCTAGATGGATCTGTCCTTGCTCGGATGCTTTCATTGAGCTGCTATATGCCATGCAATCACAAATGGGAAAAGCCACGCAATGCCCTTTTTGATTTACAGAAGAGACTCGAACTTCAAAATTCACTGCATATAGGGTTAAAACCATGATAGGCATGTGTGTTTAGAGATTTACTTATATATCAATTAGTCCTTCATGCATGTAATTGTGAGTTTGGACCTAGCCATTGCTCCATGCATATATAGTAGAACATCCTAACAACATGCAATCACTTGCATTCACCACCCAAAGTGTCGGAAACAAGGAGCCCACAAAAGTCACTTTATAGGATGCATAATACTTTATGTAGATGCATAATACTTTATGTAGATGTGTTTGGAGTCCTCCATATAAATTTAATCTTACATTTTTCGCTATAAAAAGAGACTTTAGTGCGCATGATTTTAAAATGTGTTCCCTTCCTTCTCCCCGTAAACCTCAACCTCTTTTTTCTTTCGGTTTGATAACCTAGGGGTATAACCGTAATCAATTGGCTCTCCGGACCCTAGCAAACAACCCATCCTCATGACTTCTTCTCTACGTAAATCTAAGTTTTCCAGGACAAGAATCGAACACACAGACACCGATTTTGCAGGCGAAAGCACAACAAAGCCTTTGCCACTAGGTCAATCTCGGGGAGAAAAGTATTTCGTTAGATGTTGCCATTTTTCTCTCTCCATTATTCTGGGAGGGAGAGAGGAAGAGATTTGGGGATCAAGTTTGGCGGTGTGAGTGATTCTTATAAAGTGTGGTGGCATTTAAGGTAATTACAGTGAGATTAAATGGGGTGAGTGGTTGAATTTCACCCCTTAATTGATTGTAGATATATGGACATTTTACATGGAATAAATTTAAGATGTATATTAACTTCTTAAATAAATGCGATTACACTGGATGAATCAAACTTAAGCGGCTAAGTTGAAGTCAAAGTTCAAACAAATTTTTGAAAGAGAATTAATATAGATCTAATTATAGAGATGAAATTGAAATTAAATGAACTTGTTACTACAAAATAGTTCTATAACGGAGCTACAAAAACTAAGATTTAAGGTAGAATATAGACTAAGTTAAATGTCATAAGAAAATATACGTAATTCCAAGAAAAAAATCATTTAAACTACAAGGTAGGTTCCACCAAAAAAGAGCTCCAAGATAGGAAAGTGAGATTAACATCTAAACCAAATATGCTCAAATTGTAGATACATTAAATTTGTTGAATTCATATCTACAAATTAAATCTGTCTCAGAAGAGACTTAAAGCAAAATGTCTTTCTGGCGGAAATAACAAAGTAACCTTTCAAGGTAAAAAGCAATTGATAAACTAAGGTAAAAACCAATTGATAAACCAAGTTATGTTCACAACGTCATTGCTCATGACCTCCTTGAACTTTGACACTATCATACAATTGTTCTTGATCTTTGCAATGTTATACATTTCCTCCTTAAAAAATTCGGGAGGTTCTTGGTAACTTCGCAAAGTTCATGAGCTATTGCGCAAACCGTGCCAAAGTATTGGAGGAAATGAACAAATACCTAAGCGCATGTGCCAAAGTTCTAGAGGATATGAATAATTACATAAGTTTATCTATAAATAGTGCGTTTCACCATGAATGTTAAAATGATTAGTTGATAACTTTAGTTTATGTGCTATGAAAATAAAATTTAGTCTGTTTCTTTTTATTTGTAGAGTGAAGCACCGGAATCATAATATTCATTGTTCTTTTAGTTTGTGCCACTTATTATTTATTTTCAAGAACTATAATATATTTTTTTTGTCATAGAATTAGGAAAAATTACCAAAACAATCTTAAATCTATTGCAATTTTTCCAATTTTGTCCTAAATTTTTTATTTAGCTAATTCAGTCCTAAACCTTTTGTAATTGTGTCAATTCAGTCTATCCAGTCAATTTTGGCCGACTAATGTTGACATGAACGCCGATCGACGCTGACATTGATAATTTTTAATAATATTTTATTTTATTTCGAAATTTTTATTTTTTTTCTTTTCTTCTCTTTTTCACCTTTTTTCCTCTTTCCTCCTTCCTTTGGCTGAGGAGGCCAACCTCACCAACCACTGATGAGGCTTGCTCTTGTTGGCCACTAGTGAGGGTGAGCCTCGCCTAGCAATGGTGGTGAGGCCTCACCAAATTTGGCAAGGTAGCAACCTACCCATGTCTCAAAAGGCTCACCCAAGCCAAAGGCCACACCCTTTGACCACGCGACCTCTGGCGAGGCACAACCTCTTTGGATCTAGTGAGGACAAGCATGACCCAAGGCTAGCGAGGCTCGACCCTTGCCAAATCTGACTTCTACGAGCCTCACTAGCTCAGCGGGCGGCCTAGGGAAGGTTGCCCAGCCACGGCCAAGATTCTCCCAGGCCGATGAGGTCCCTTGTTGGCCCTGGCTCTGGCTCGTTGTTGGTGTGATCGGCTAAAAAAAGGAGTAGGAAGTGAAGAAAAAAAGAAAGAGAAAGGAAAAAAGAAAGAATAAAATTAATAAAAAAATTAGAATCAAATAAAATATTATTAAAAATTTATTTATGTTAGCGTTAGCTAACCGGCCAAAAATGGCCTAATGGATTAAATTGACACAATGCAAATGGTTTATGACTGAATTGGCCTAAAAAAAGGGTTTATAATTGAATTGGAAAAATTGCAATAGGTTTATAACTATTTTGATAATTTTCCCTATAAAATTGTCCATCAATGTTTATATTGTTAATTATATCAAATATTGTCGGATATGCATGTTGCATAAACATTGTTTGGAAATTTGATATAATTGAAATAGTTTAATATCTCTATCAATTTTAAAGCTTTTTCATATCTATGTTTTGATTAACTAAATTGAAATGGCATCCTTGGACAAATTTATCTAACTTAACAACATTTTCTTCCTCTTTTTTGGGTCCTGACAAGAACCCTGTGAGTTAAAATTAAAACCTCACATCACTCAAATGTGATAAAAAGGACAACAAAATGCAAAAGTGCGGTAAAGTGACTCATTATTAGTTGAGCAAAGAATATACAAAGTCTCGTTATTTAAGCCTTGAGACATGAATCTCCTGTGAGCTTAGATCAAAAGTCAAGCCTATATCTAATCCTAAACCATAGAGAGATGCTTAAATAAAAAGGTAATCACTAAATGTAATCCTAACATAAACGCGAATGAAATTCTTTTATCATTTTTTTATTATTTTATAACAATTTTATCATTTTTTTATCTTGTCATCTATTTCATCTAAAGTTAAATGATCTAAAATTCATTGTATCCTAAAAATCATGCAATGTGACTCCCAAAACTATAAGATCATGAACTAAATGAAATTCATTTAAAACTATTTTTAAGACTTCACTACCCAATTGGGATATGTATTTTCCTCCATTTTAAATTAATTAATTAATTAATTATTTTTAATTTTTATATTATTTATTATTTTTCTTTTTCTTTCACTTTCTCAGTCCATCGTCTCTGATTTTGGTACCTCTCAGCTCTCTTCATGCGTTCCTTCATTCTTCTTCCATGCCTAAACTTTCAGAACTTTTTGATCGAAGGACCTTCATTGACACAAATTCTACATGTTAAGCAATAGAGCTTACATGAACCACGCTGGA
Source organism: Eucalyptus curtisii (assembly GCA_017140595.1). NCBI lineage: Eukaryota > Viridiplantae > Streptophyta > Magnoliopsida > Myrtales > Myrtaceae > Eucalyptus > Eucalyptus curtisii. Next base: position 15,293,128 of record CM029502.1, read on the forward strand.
GAACAATGCATGCCAGTTTTGCACCGATAACAACGCAAAACAAGCATGCTTTACTCCACCGGCAATAGGCCTCCGACCGATCGCCACAGGACTCATATATACGCTCGCCAGTGACCACAAAAACACGTCCAAAACACACTCAGGTAGCATATGGAACTCAAAAACGGAAAAGAAAACACCACAGTGGGAGAGTATATCAGGACCGAGCATCAATCTATTCTTTTCTGAGAGATGAGCAACCCCCGAGACGCAATTTTCATGTCAAACGACGAGCTTACTGACGATGAGAATTATAACACCAATTTCATTACAAATGAATATCATATTCCAACAGAAAACGACCCTCAATGAGTCAAGAACATGTTGTTGGATTGAGGTATTAGAATTTTTGGTTCAAGGATTGAATAGAAGCACATCCTGATTTAGTTTGAGCACTTCATCAAACAAGCGTATGCATTTCGATCATGGAGCTTACATATAATATTCACGTTCAGATCATCATAACAACATCAACACAGGTTGTCTCAAGCACGATCGAATTTCTCACAAACATCAAAGAGAAGTGCTTCGAACTTCCTGACCAGAAAATAGGGCAGCACAGAGGAGTTTTGGCGCAGGTGGTGGAAGCGGTGGAAATCGATGGCTACGGAGGATTGAGAATGACGAAGAAGACCCTGCGAATGAGAAAAATCAGTGATAATATTTTATCAGCTCTCGGCACCTCCCAAATCATGCTCTGTTTTTGTGACCGAGTCTCCTCTCCTTTTCACCGAATGCGTGGACCTCTTGGAAATGTAAATGAAGACTGCCAATGGGGGTTATAATAGAGCCACATAGAACCTGAGGGCGTCGGTGACGATGATTGGAGCCGATGAATTAATTCTATTCGCCAATACATTTTTTTTAATGGGATAATAAATCCGATGAATTGTGTACACGTGTAATTAAAATCAAGTACAATTTCTTGGTGACAACTTCGGTGAGGCCGACAATAATTCATGCTCAGTTTGGAGATTGACAACAAATTCTTGATTAAAATCACTCGTCCAACTAGGCAGTAAGCAACTGTCACAAAGGTCAGGCAGCGCTAATTGCCCTAACATTTCCAAATTTGGAACTTTCGTATCTCACAGATAATCCGAAGACGACTCCACTCAGAAATTCTCATCTTCTTCAAGTACTGCCTATTGTCCGTTGAAATCCCCACACGTCTTTGTTCTTCCCCCTTTTGTCTCGCCCCCCTCTCTGTCGCGCTCTCTCCCTGTGAAAACCCACGATGGCAACCGTTGCTTTTGCCTTACGATGGTTTAAGGTAATAAAAAATCCAGCTCCACATGAATGATTGTTGTGAAGAAATTCAAGAAATACAAGTAATTTTACAGTACATATCTAGTTAAATTCGCATTAATTGTACATTCCTTAAAATGTTGATATAGGTAATTTCATATTTTCTAAAATTGACCTGTTAGAGCGTCAATGAAGTTAGGAAGTAAATGGATTTGAGGTAGTCTAGTTTTCATGGATCAACCATGGTTGTCCGTGATTTTTTGATGGAGGACTCCATTGTTTTTGAGTTTTTTTTTTTCTTTGGGTTGAATTTTGCATTTGATATGTTCAAATGGCAAGTGTATATAGTGTTGTAGAATTGATTTGTTATAATGGCCATAGATACTAATGTGCCAATTTTTCAATATTAAAATGAAGTTAGTGATTAGTTGAGTTCATATGGACCGAAGAAATAGTGAATCTCATTTGCAGCTATGAAAAATGAATTCGAAATTTGATACACGAGTTTAATCGGGAAAGAAACGACCTGATGAGTGTGATACTCGATTGACGAATTCCATCATCGCTGGAACGTCCTAAGGAAGTGGCCATCTATGAAGATTTCTCGATTCTCTCTCTCCCCGTTTAACATGCAGTGTATATCACAGCGATTGAAATGGGGCCGAAGTTGATCGTGGAACTCAGCGACGTGAGCCTCTTCGCAATTCGACGCCAACGGACGACGGAACGCTTAGTCGTAGGCCTCGAGCTTCTGTCTCCGATCTCGAAGAAGCATTTGCACCCGATGAATCCACCGGCCTGCTCGCACAACTCTCGATGTTGCTTTCCACGCAGCAACCGGAGGTGATTCAGTTCGAGTTAAGGTCTGACCGTCGGAGAACCAGACGGCGGGTAGGCGGAGACATTTGAACACTCGAATAGACGGAAATGTACCTCAGGCGAGAGAGGAAATCCAGAGGATCCAAGTTCGAGCTTCCTGCGTCTTCCGTGATCGGAGATGGAAGACCGGCGGTGGCCACCGGCGAAGCTGGCGGCCGGCGGCTAAGATCGAGAGGCTCGCGGGGCCCAGAAGAATCCAGAACTTCCTCATTTTCAAGAAAAGAGTCTCTTGGCTTTTTCGGTTTTGTTTTTTTTTTTTTTTTTGGGGGGGGGGGGGGGGAAGGGATTACTTTTGCATTTCTCTTATAAAATGACCAAAATGCTCTGCTTCGAAATGAGCAAAATGACCATATTGGATAGCTTGGAATTAAGACTTAACTACCCGACGTCTGTATCTTCCAAACTATTTTTATCTTCATGTTCTTTCTCTCTGTAGCTTCCTCCTGCTTGGTTCCTCCGACAAGCTGCGCTTGTCTATTTCTCTCAGTTGATATCATGATTGATACCTGCGTCTGTGGGTTGAATGTTTCCTTTGTAAACATCGAGAGACTATCTTATTGACTGCGCTTATGAAATGTTCATTGGTTTGTCCAAATAGTATATGTTTCAGCGATTAAAATTCACTTGATTCGTTGTATTAATTGAAGCCGAATGTTTGCTATGAAGTTGTTGAAGTCTGCACACACCAAATGTTCGATGTTTTGTATGAATGAAATATGTTTTAGTGATCTTAGACTCGCTTATGCTCAATCCCTGGTCACTATGGCTTGTTCGAACGCCATTTTAAGGAGTGAAATTTGGATCATGGTCATTGGCATGCTTGCTGGCCAGTACCTATTGAGCACGACTTTGATGTGTTTCGGTGTCATGGGAGGAAGACGTCGGTTGTCCATGATAACACAATAATATATTGCCCTTTGCTCGTCATTTCTAGTGTGTTTCAATCTCATGACCATATTGGATAGCTTGGAATCCATATCAATTTATCATTGAATGATTGCATTTTTAGGGCTTCAATATGCAGAACATCATCTGAATTCTCGCTGAATGTGACTGTTTCTTCATCGAATGATGGGTGACTCATGACTTACTGGCAGCATCATCAGGCCTACGAGTAGCTTGGAAATCACTTTCTGATCGTGACTGTTTCTTTACCAATTCGCATCTTTTGTTAATCCAACAGTAGATGATTATAGTTGGATGTCAGTCAAACAAGACAAAATATTTTACTATCTCAAGAAAGTTAGGAAGGTTAATTACCATTTACTCCATTACTACCTTATACTTGATTTGGAAATATCACCTCGTTGTCTGCAAAGTGCCAACATATCAGCATGCTATTCTACTAGACACAAACTAACCTGAATGAACCAAATCTAATGTTCTTTGGAATTGGAAAGCTTGCAGAATCACAGCAGTAGCAGATATGATGATGAGCAATGCTGAAAAATATATAGATGAATAACAAATTGGACAAAACAAGCCTGAGTGAGCCAGGAAAGAAATGTCTCATGCGAATGCATGGACCTTTAATTACTAGGGTTGTCTCCAGGCAATAGGATATTATCAGCAGTACAGAATCGTTCTCTTAATGAGCGCTTGCTCCCCAAGGCTGGCACCGAATCAGCATATGAAGCATCTGAAACAACTCCTGCCCTTCTCACTGCCTGGAAAGCTACCTATGTAAATCAAGCTCTTGACCTTATACAGTCAACCAGAGTTACAAAAAAAATTTCAAAGAGACTGTTGAGAAGCAAGTGGATGTACAAGTAAAATAATTGCTTTATTTTATATAAATAATATTACAAACTCTCTATACCATCACACTCTCACAACTACTCATTGTACTTGCTCACTCACTCACTTCACAAACCACACGCACACACCCACTCACTTCACGTACACACTCCACTCACACACACTACACTTCACTCACTCACATCATACTTTAAGAGACAACAGCCCCTATTTATAGGAGCCAAAGTCGGTGGAGTCCATGACCAAAATGGCCGAGAAAAATCTGGAGAGAGGGAGAGAGAAGTCTGGAGAGAGGGAGAGAAAAATCTAGAGAAAGAGCAATCTAGAGAAATCCAAAGAGAGAGAGGCGGTGCCTCTTTTATTTTCTGACACTCCCCCTCACCGACTACTCTCTCTTAATTTGGACATTGTGATCATACCAAGTTGCCTTCGAAACTCTTCGAATTTTGCAGCTCCAAGACCTTTGGTGAAGATGTCTGCAACTTGATCATCTGTTTTGGTATACCCCATCTTTATTTCGCCTTGTAATACTTTTTCCCGCATGAAATGATAGTGCACTTCTACATGCTTGGTTCTCGCATGGAAAACTGGATTTTCCGCTAAGCTTATGGCTGACAGATTATCACAATATATCTGTTTAGGTTGATTTATTGGTTGATGAAGATCCTCCATCAGTTGTACCAGCCATGTACTCTCATGTGCTGCCATTGCTGCTACTCTATACTTAGCTTCTGTCGTAGATAGTGACACAGTTGCCTGTCTTTTACTGCACCATGACACTACTGCTGATCCGAGGTTAAACATATATCCAGTAGTTGATCGTCGTGTGTCACGATCTCCAGCAAAGTCAGCATCGCAATGACCTATAACTTCACATGATGCTTCTTTTTTATACAAAAGCCCAAAATCAAATGTACCCTTGACATACCTTAGTATGTGCTTAACTACATCTAAGTGAGGCTTTCGTGGCTTCTCCATGAATCGGCTTGCTACTCCTACTGCGAAGGCAATATCAGGCCGTGTTATGGTTAGGTAAATAAGGCTACCCACCAATTGCCCGTACATAGTTGAGTCTTCCAATTCTCGTCCTTCGTTGCACATAACTTTACATTTCCATCAATTGGAGTAGATATAGGTTTGCAATCAAGCATCCCGAACTTGTCTAGGAGGTCTCGTGCATACTTCGCTAACATAGGAATAATCCTTCATTGGTCTTTTCAATCTCGAGCCCCGGAAGTGTTTTAATTCTCCAAGCTCTTTCATCCGAAACCGTCGAGAGGTTGGTTCGATTTGGCATATCTCTTCTTCATTATCTCCAAGTGATGATTAGATCATCCACGTAGATTAACACTATGGCAAGCTTGCCATCTTCTGCTTTCACAAACAAGCTCGAGTCTGCTGGGGCTACAGAGTAACCACTTTGTATAAAAAATTCAGCAATCTTCCCGTACCATGCTCTCGGAGCTTGTTTTAAGCCATAGAGGGCTTTCTTTAACTTACAAACATAATCTGGATGAATCTTACTTTTGAAACCATCCGGCTGCTCCATGTATATATCTCGATCTAGTTCACCATGTAAGAAGGCATTCTTCACATCCATTTGCCATAATTTCCATGACTTGCTTGCTGCAAGTGCTAGTAAAACTCGAACGGTAGTGATCTTTGCTACTGGACTAAAGGTCTCATCATAATCTAGGCCATACTTTTGAGAGAATCCTCGAGCAACTAGTCGTGCCTTTATATCTTTCTATCGACCCGTCTGGTCGAGTTTTAAGTTTACAAACCCATTTGCAAGATATAGGACGTACCTCTTTAGGTCTCGGTACTAAGTCCCATGTTTCGTTCTTTCTTAGTGCTTGTATCTCTTCCTCCATAGCTTTCCTCCATTCCACGCCTTGCGAGGCTTCCTCATATGTGGACGGCTCGACTGCTCCGACATCTTCAGTCAGTGCTGCATTTGCATATTTGGGATTTGGTCTTCTTTGTCTTGTTGATCTCCTAAGTTGAGATTCCTCCTCTTCAGGTTCTTCCATCTGACTTGGTCGAAGCTCTTTGGATGTACACCAGTTCGCCATGGGCTCTTTGATTTTTCTGGTGATTGTGCTCTGACTTCTTTTCTTCCTGTTACATTATCATTTCCTTCTTCAATTGGCTGGCCCTTATCAATCTCATCATTTTCTTTCATTCCTTCACGAATCTCTTTTTCAACTTGTTTTGAATTAGGTTGTGATGGCCACCAAGATGATAGTTCGTCGAACACCACATTTCTGGAAGTGTAACACCTCCCTGTTGTAGGGTCGCAACACTTCCATCCTTTTCTTTGATCATCGTAGCCCACGAATATGCATCGAACTACCTTTTTATCGAACTTGTTTCGAAGATGGTCTGGCACGACTGCATAACACACGCACCCAAATATTCTAAAGTGACTTACCGTGGGCTTGCGATTCCACAACTTCTCATGAGGTGACATAAAGCCAAGCCTTACCTGAGGTAGTCTGTTGATCACGTGTGCTGCCGTCTTCATACACTCAGCCCAAAACTTGGGTGGAACATTCTTCGCATGCAACATACTCCTGCATGTCTCCGCCAAATGCCGATTCTTTCTTTCGGCAACTCCATTTTGTTGTGGCGTATTTGGGCAAGTAAGTTGTCGACGTATCTTCCATTCTTGAAGAAATTTTGTAAAGTCATCTGATGTATATTCTCTCCCATTATCCGTGCGGAGACATAGTATTTTCTTGCCTACTTCACATTCACTTTTGCTTTAAACTCCTTAAATTTGTTTAATGCCTCGGATTTTTCTTTCATGAAGTCGACCCAGACGTACCTGGAGAAATCATCGATGAATGTTATCATGTACTTTCATCCTCTGACCGATGGTTGCTTCACCGGTCCAAATACATCCGAATGGATAAGCTCGAGAGGCATCTTAGCTCGAATGCGGACTCCTCGTATGGAAGCTGATGTGCCTTCCCGTACTGGCATCCGGCGCAAATGACATCTTCTTGGACTTCTAAGTGGGAGAGACCTTTTAGCATACCTTTCTTCATCATCACCTTTAATAGCTCACGTGCCCAAGCCGTGCATGCCACAAACCAAGCGTTTCACTCCTTCGAGTTTTGTCCACGTATGCCATCTGAGCTGACATCACGTAGACAGACTCTAATCGACGCCCCTCCATGATTGGTGTACCAGGTGGTTTCAAATTGCGGTACACCCTAACGTCTCTTGGACCGAACACCACATAATTACCTGAGTCCGTAAGTTGTGCCATGGACAATAGATTCTTCTTCATCCCTGGGACATGGTACATATTCTTCAGTTCGACTTGATGCGAACTGAATCGAGGTGTTATCATCGTTTGGCCGACATGGGTAATCGGCAACCTTGAGTTGTCCGCGGTGACAACTACTCGTCCACCTTTGTACTCACACATGTTTAATAGCTTCCCTTGATCTCCGGTCATGTGATTTCAGCACCCCGAGTCAACTATCCAATCTTCATCATAATCAATCAATTTATCACTTACCGTGATGAGGGCCATCGCATCTTCTAACTTTATGGAGGAGTTTGCAAGCTCTTCTTGTTCCTCCATTGCAAAGGATGCTTGGAAATCCCACTCTTCTTCGCTATCATTTTCCTTGGATGCCGCGACGTTTCCTTCAACTCTTTTGAATCGGCAGTCCCTGGCAAGGTGACCTACTTTGCCACACATGTAACACCGACCATTACACCTTCTATTCTTCTTTTCTTCATTGTCATCCTTGTCGCGGTCTCGACGAGCTCCCCCTGACCGAGGTCCAGTTCCTTCTATTCGTTTTTGCCATTCTCCATGACTTTTCCATGGTTTGTCCCTATTTCTAACCAAGGTCCATCCTCCTTAATTGTGACCTTAGAAATTTTTTATCTCGCTTTTGCCATTCTCCATGACTTTTCCATGGTTTGCCATCTGATTCTTCTCATTCTTGTCTCGAGATGGCATTCTTAGGATCTATTTCTCGCAAATAGATTTAACTTTAGAAAAGTATTGACTTACCGAGAGGAGCTCGTTCTCTATACTCCGCTCCTTGGCTCGTTATCCCATGATCCCACGATCCGCGGTAAGAACATAAAGAGCCTTTCCTAATTTTATGTTCCACTTAATTCGCAATGGTCCCAACGATATCCCACAAATCTTGACCTAGCAAGTAATATTGCATGCGAACTTGAGAAATCCGCCAATATAATTTGAGTTGTTGAGCTTCTCGACGCCACTTACCGAACGGCCTCCGCACTATACCAAGTAAGCCTGGTCCCAAGTCCGACGACTCCGCTCCTTGGCTCGACGATCCCTAACCGCCTACTCACTTACAATGGTCCCCGACCACCGATACCACTTGTTGAGAAGCAAGTGGATGTACAAGTAAAATAATTGCTTTATTTTATATAAACAATATTACAAACTCTCTATACCATCACACTCTCACAACTACTCATTGTACTTGCTCACTCACTCACTTCACAAACCACACGCACACACCCACTCACTTCACGTACACACTCCACTCGCACACACCACACTTCACTCACTCACATCACACTTTAAGAGACAACATCCCCTATTTATAGGAGCCAAAGTCGGTGGAGTCCATGACCAAAATGGCCGAGAAAAATATGAGAGAGGAAGAGAGAAGTCTGGAGAGAGGGAGAGAAAAATCTAGAGAAAGAGCAATCTAGAGAAATCCAGAGAGAGAGAGGCGGTGCCTCTTTTATTTTCTGACAGAGACGAGATCCATTTCGATGTCGCTCTAATTCTCTAGTATGTTAGAGATTCCATGTAATCAACTTAAAAGGCCCCAGATCAGTCAAACGTGCTCGCAGACGGCATTTCTCTCTTAGCAAGACGATATAGAGCGCAAGCAAATCGACCATATGATCCACAAGGCTTCGTTTTTCCACATAATAAGACAAATCCAGTAACATTCACAGAGCAAATCTAATATAAGAATGTCCCAGCTCGACCACAAGAGAAACTCCTTGCTTATCGAACTTCAAGAGATTTTGTGAAATGATGCAGCTGAAAAAGGTCACTTCGCACGAGACCGATGATTACTCTGTGTCTCGGAAGGATTGACGACGTTTGACAGTAATCAAACTCACAACAGAGCGATGACTGCGTGGACGTGGCCCTGCGTTTTTGTTGGGAGATAGACGCCATGGAATAGATTCTTTTTCTTTTTAGTTTTCCCCCCTCTTTTTCTCCCCGTGTTCGTGAAAGCCTTACTGTCGCCCCATCGCAAGCTACTCTCCTAAGCCTGATTGATTTCTGAGGTCTATGATGTGTTGATGTGCCGTGTGCCCCTGCGCATATTCTAGGCTTTATGAGGTGACGTCGATTTCGGCCGTCGAAATCATTAAGGGTTTGATTATAATAATTATAAAGATTAATATTACAAAACTCCAAACTAATAAATTTGTAACAAATTTACCTTAAATTAATTTTAACAAAAATCTCCAAACTGATACATTTGTAATAAATTTATTTTCTATTAATTTTCGTTATATTTTACAGTTAAATTATTGAGTTGAATGCTGGAACAGTCTTTGTAACATTATATCCAAACTTCAATATCGCTCTTTTAGATCCCCAGCTACTTTCCTTTCTAAAAGTCCAAGTCCAGCTCATTGGAGCTCCTCAGACTGCTGATTTTGTTGCAGCAACACTGCACTACCAGATGGTTTACCAAGTGCAGAACCATGGTCTTGACTTAAATTTCCACAACGGAAATGAAGATGCTTTATTCATCTCTATGCAAATTGATTAAGCATCCTGCATTCATGTTCCCAGGCAAATCCCGAAAGAAAAGTTGGATAAGCTCTTTCCAGAAACCTAGATTACCAACTATGAAAAGCTCCATTAGAACAACAAGCCTTTCCAGTCTTCAGACTTCGAATTTGTCAGGAAAAAATATGGTACTGTTTCTATCAAATTTGGCAAGGAAAAAGAAGAAAGTCATTCTATTTTCCAGACCCTCTTCATGATAGAACCATGTGTTCCTGAGTCAATCTCCGAGCCAGATCCCAAAAAAGCTTGTCCGACATTTCCAGAGTAATGGAAATCCTATCTATTACTATAAAGACTTGTATGGTCACTGTTTCTGGGACCCCTTTTGTTAATGTTCCTATTATACAAATTCTCCTGATGAAGTAGACCCAACTGCAAGATCTCGACGGAAGCACATAAAGTCAAAGGATACGATGTACCAAAGGTACTTGAACGGAGAATCCTCCATTGATACTCTTGGTGAGTGTGACGAATTCCAATTTATGGTTTCCTATGCTCCAGCTCTACCACTAGAGTTCACTGCTCCACCCCCCGTTTCACCAACTCCACCACCATCACCTCCTCCATCTCCTCCTCAGAAAAAGCTAGCTCTTTCCCCATTTTATAAGCCAATCTTAAAGTGGGCAAAGAAACATTCCTACCCGCTCGAGGCTTCAAAAGAAACTCCATCGAGTTCTTCCATCGCCATGTTTCATGAAACAGACTTTCCTCCTCTTGTTCGAGAAAGTTCAAAACTTTCGTTCCCTGCTCCAGAAGAATTCATTGACCCGCAAGGCATATATCAGCATGCTCCTAAGACACCTGCCCCCATCGATGTGGATGAACATGGAAAACAGAAAAGGACTCATGTTGCTGAAGTTGTCCTGAATTGGCAATCGGAGACTCTTTTAGCACACAACAATGCGTTCAAAGCAATTGATTCCAAAATTGTGGATGTGCAACAAGATCTTCGAAGATATGATGAAACCACCAAGAATATGCTTTTGGATTTCCAAAAAAGGCTTCATGCCTTGGAATTCGGACAACATTTAGGATATCATCATCTTGAAAGCCCCAAGGCGGAAATAGAAAAGCTCAATAGATAGATCCAACTCCTTGAAAAAGGAAGGTTCAATCCCTTCAGCCCATTTCCAACACTGTTGCAGGCAGAACATTCGCTTCCACCCCCTAAGAATACGTCTATCTTCGCCGCCCTCACAAATGTCCTTATCATACAGGACAAGACAGATGTGGTAGAGATGCGAAATCGCCTCAAGGAACTGGATCGAATAAGGAAAGAGAAGGGAAATGAGAAGATGCCTAAAGAATCCTTGCTTGTTATAAAGGAAAAGCCAGGCCAGATGATGTTATCAAATCAGTTAGAATCATTCATGAAAGATCTGAGCAATCAGGAAGAACAGCCGGATCATGTTACTACAAAAGACCAAATTTTAGCAGAACCAGCTTTTCCCAATAACTCTGATACTGAGTCAGAATGGTATCTCTTTCACCCTCTTCATCCTTCTCAATCCCTGACATTGATTCCTTCCTTATTGTGCCGATAACTCCATCCATATGTATGGCCGACCCTCTAGACCAATATATGGAATCCAACCTTCTAAACCAAATGTGGTTCAAGCAAACAATCCTTCTCGGAATGTGACTACTTCTTCCAAACAGTTTTTCACTGTTGATGACATTCCTTATTCCAAATGCCAGAAAGATTTGAGGAATTCCATACTTGGTTAAATGCCCAAGCTCTTACTAACTAGGATAAATATGATGTCATTTTTTGTTTTGTCATAAGGTTTACAAGAAGTCTCAAACAATGGTGGCAATCTGTGACAGAACAGGATCAAGTCTAATTTTTACTTTCACCATACTTTAGCCATGCCATTACCATATTGTATCATTTTTTCATTGGAAAACCTTCTAACCTTCATGAGCTCAAAAGGAGATAATTCTTTGAAAGAAAATGCTTTTCTCTTCAGAAAAAACATCTCGATAAGCATTATTGGGAAATGCTCAAGCTTTTCTATGGTATTGGAGCTGATCCAAACCTAAAGCAAATTTTTCTGACTTCCATCCCCAAAGAGTTATCCCAACAGGTTGAAAAATCTTTTCTCGGCAGAAATAGAAGAATTATGGATATTCCTTTAGGAGAAATACAGCAAGAGATCCATCTGTGCCTTGATGATTTGTGCCTGAAGCGCCAAATGGTCAAAACTTATATCACGGACAACAGAGAACTTGATAGAGCCTGCTCTCGCCAGGAGCTGAAGATCAAATATTCCAAGAAAGATTGTGATGGTTCTTGCGGAAAGTCTTCTAGAAAAAAGAAGCACTTCAAGAAATTTTGGATAAAGAAATCCAGAAGTGGCTCTAAGCACTTCTGGAGAAAGAAGAAATGGTGATTCCTACGCAAAAAGAAAGATCGTTCAGGCCACAAGAAATCAACTCGATGCTTTATCTGCAACCAAAAATGCCATTTTGCCAAAAACTGCCCTTAGGCAAGAAAAGGTTAGCATCATCTGATAAATCACATAGAAATTAAGACAGGCATTTTACTTGAAAATGATGATGTCGAATCTCTATTCTCTGCGGATGAAGAACCATATGAACAGACTCTTTGTGTCATTCCCTGTTACCAAACTCCTAGTGAAACTGATTTAGATTTAGAAGGTTCATAAGATCTTTATTACATATGTCTCACTTCTTCATAACAAAACCCGTCATATTTTCAAGCCAACTCCATTGTCCTCATTTCCCTGTAAAAATCTTTATATCAAAGTTTGCTAAACTCATCATTGTCATTGCTTTTATAGATACTGGAGCCAGTTGTTCAATCTTAGATACTAAAGTTCTTCCTGAGGAATATTGGACTTCCTACATCCGATATTTCAATTCTACCTCAAGAGATCTTTTTCTACTAATGTAAGAACTACCCTAGTAACTGTCCAGTTTTTTTTCCTATTGTTCCATAACTATAAAAATCTTCGGATCCAGTCATCCCAACAAAGATTTGATCATTGGTTGGGACATAATGACTCAAATTCCTTAACTTCGTATTATTCCTGGAAAATGTCTTAAGTATAGGGACTAATTCTCTGAATTTGTCAATATCTAAAAACTTTTTTCCATCCAAATGAGTTTGTTAGATCCGATCATGCAGAAGTTGCTAGAATCCTATTCAGCATCCCATTCTGAATTCTCACAAAAGTGTTCTCATCCTTTATTCTTGCAAAAGTGTTCTCATCCTTTATGGAAAAATCCGGAATTCTTCGTTCGCCTTCCCTTCAAGAAAAATGAAGACGTCAATCCAACCATGGCGAGTCATATGGGAATGAAGCTAGAGCACCTGGTCTTGGCTTAGAAAGAATGTTAAGTTAAATGACATGTGACAGTTGACTGGTACATCAATTTAGGATTTTATGCTCCGTTTGTCACAATTTACAATTTTTGTGATTTTTTTTTTGTATTAATCCAATTTAGCGGAGAGTATATTTGTCACAAATATACCAGTTTAGGGTTTTTGCGATCGAATAAATTAGTTTGGGGTAAATTTGTCATAAATGTACCAGTTTAGGGTTTTTTTTTTTTATGGTCAGTCGGGGTAAATATGTCACAAGTGTACCGGTTTGGAGTTTTTCATGGTCAAAAAAATAGTTTGGGATAAATTTGTCACAGATGTACTAGTTTGAGGTTTTTTAAGATATTAACCCTTTTAATAAATATGTCAAAGGTGTATCAATTTAGAGTTTTTTATGGTTAAAAACTTAGTTAGAGATAAATTTATCATAAGAGTATCAATTTGGCGTTTTTCGTGGTGTTATCCATAATTATAATTAGAATCATTTGATTGAACGACATTTTGCATATGCAATATGCATAGAAGGAGGTGGAGAGACAGATTTGTCCATGCTTTGAGCAAAGCTAGGAGTGTCACGATTAACATGCCCCACCTTACCCACACAAGCTATAATTATTGGCTGTCATACGTTCAATTACGTATATGAAAATGATGGGATTATGAAATACTAGGTTCAGCATAAGGTCATGAGAGGGCTCAATTTTGATATATTACGTTTGGAATAACTTTAAAAAAAATGCAACACTTGCTATTTCCGCAATGTCTTTGATTTGTTAACTTATTATTTACCACAAAAAGGAAAAGTTGAGGCGTTTTTATAAAAAGAAAAAAGAAAAGAAAAGAAAAGTTGAGGTTGGTGTATATATTATTTTTGCTTCTTAATTTTGGAATTGATAGAATCTCATTTAGTATGTAATCTTTAAATAAGTCGTGTAGCTTCTACTCACTCCACACTTTGGTCTCCTAGTTAAACAATTCAACTACTGCTAAAGAATCTTCCCTATTGACTGGGCCCCAATCAACCCAATTAATAGCCATTTATCTTCTCGAACATTGATTGATTTGCCATCTCCTACCCGCCATTTCACATTAGGATAAAATGCATCTTTACCCATTACTAAGCTTTGCCAATCCCATGACAGACGAGATCCCTTTCCTGCACTCCATAGGTCTCCTTTGGGGAAATAAATTCTTTTGAGAACTTGACTCCATGAGGTTGAGGGGGGTTGTGATAGTCCCCAAGTCCGTTTGCCCAACATGGCTTTGTTAAAGATAATCACGTCTTTGAAGTCAAGTCCCCCTCCGTCCTTTCTGGTTTTTAGCACATCCCAATTCTTCCCATCCATGCCCTTCCTTGACTCATTTTGTTTCTACCAGAAAGAAGCGACCTATTGTTCAATTGTTTTACAAACCGAGACCGAAATCTTGAATATTATCATAGCGTACTGGGGCAAGGCGTGCACAACTATTTTTATGAGAACTTTCTTGCATGCTTAGGACATTAGTTTCTCTTCTAGCCTTCAAGCTTCATGTTAACCCTTGCTAACATTTATGCGAACACTTGTCTCTTTGACTACCCCCGGTTAAATGGAATCCCAAGATATTTCCCTGTCTTCTCAATAATCGGTACCTTAAACTCTTGTGCCATGTTTCTCCTTAAATGCAAAGGACAGCCACTTCTGAAATATATTCCTAATTTATTCAAGTTAATGGTTTGGCCTATCACAAAGTAATAGTGATTTAATGTGGCTACCAAGTTCTGGCACTCTTTAACTGTTTCGTCAAAAAAAAAGAGGGCATCATCAACAAATAATAGATGAGAGAATGTGGGGGCAAAACATGTTTAATTTGATTCCTCTTATACTCCCCTCTTCTGTAGCTTTGTACATGAGCCAAGACAAAACATAAGCTATTAAGATGAATAGATTAGGAGATAGTGGGTCTCCCTATCGAAGTCTTCGTACTGTAGTGGTTCTCCATTCACTTTCACACTAAAGGAGACAGTTGAGACACATTGCATGATCAAAGAACCCTTCATAGAAACTCATCTTAAGCAGGCATGGCCTAAAAAAAATTCCATTCCACTCTATCATAGGCTTTCTGTATGTCTAATTTCAATACAACCTGAAACTTTTTCTTTTTCTCTTCCTAGCACTCAGTTGGTGTAAAACCTCCCAAGTAATAAAAATATTATCTTGAATTTGCCTTCCATTCACAAAAGGCACTTTGCTCAATGGCTATGAGCTCAAGGAGCCAACGTTTTAAAAATTAGCCATTATATTTGAAATGATTTTATAACTAAAATTATATAGGCTAATGGATCTAAACTGGTTCATAATTTCAGGGTTGGGATTTTTTAAATTAAGTGAAATATATGTCTTATTAATCAAAGGGTCAAGAGTACTTGACTTAAAGAACTTTTTAACCAGTTGAAACATGTCTGACTAAATATCCTCCCAACAATGATGATAAAATTGGCCGTCCAGTCCATTTGGACCTGGAGCTTTAAGAGCTCGTATTTGGATCATTGCTTCTTTCACTTCCTCTAGTGTTATGGGAGCAATCAAACTTCCATTCATCTCATCTTGGACTATGCAAGGGCACTGGTTCAAGATTGGTTGGAAATCTCTAGGTATCATCGTCTCATAAAGGCTTTGGTAGACGTTTACGTTGTGTTGTCTCAAGAGGTTAGGCTCATGACACCAAGTCTGTTCATTAATTTTCAGCATTGTAATCTTGTTGCATTGTCGCCTATGAACTGTTGTTGCATGGAAGTACTTTATATTCCAATTACCTCATTTTAGCCAATTAATATGGGATCTTAAGCCCTAGTACACCTCTTTCTGTCTCTAGAGTTTTTCAATTTGATCCACATTTTCTTGGGAACCTCCTTGCGAAATGCTCCTAACGTTCTATTTTTCATTTCAGTAAGTTTCTTCTTTAAAACCCCTATAAGATGAGAAGAATTTGAGAACTTCCTCTTATTCCATGCATCCAATTCGTTGGAAACGTTCTGAGCTTTACTGTGAACCTCCTTTGCAGTAACTGTGGATCTAACCGGGTTCTTTTTTATAATCTCATTAAATTCTTGATCATTCAACTAGAAAGCTTCAAATTTAAATTCTTTTTTCCTTCTCTCACCCACTGGATACAAGGAAAGTAGAATGGGACCTATGGTCTGAACTTATGGCCGGTAAAGCAATAACTTCTACAATCAGGAACAAAGCCTTCCATTTGATGTTACACAAGACCCCGTACAGTCTCTGTTTTACCTAGGCATCTCCTTCTCTATTATTTTCCCAAGTATATGCACACTCCTTGCTATCGACATCCATTAGTGAACAATCATTTAAAAGTTCTCGGAAGGCAACTACGATAATGATCCGTCTCTCTCTTACCAACTCCTAGTTATAAAGTATTTTGTTAAAATCACTCATAAAAATCCAAGGGAGTTGGTTGCTAGCATGCATCGTGTGTGGTTGCTCCCACAAGAGAAGGGGCATGTAAAAAAGTGATCCTCATAAACTGTCCACTAGATGAGTTTTCGCTGCACAGGTCTATATACTCCTTTGAACTTGAGACCACCTCCAACGAGGCCTCCTCATCCCATATGATTGCTAAACCCTCAACAATTCCTTCTGGCTGCACCAGTGTAGAATTCAGAAACTTGAAAGCTAAATGAAGTTCACCTCATTCTTTATCTCCATTGAACAAATCATGTTGGGCCTTTCACGAGTCACTGAGGCTCTAAGTTCCTGGAACATCAGGGGAGTGCCCAGCCCCTAACAATTCTAGCTCAAGATCCTCAATATATCTTAAGTGGCTTATAACAGCTTTGTATCATCTAAACTTTTGCACAAGACCGCCAAATGAAGCTCATTAACATACTACCATTCCATCCCTATTTCTAGTATTCAATAAGGGTGTCAACGGTTCGGTTCGGTTCGGTTTTTTAAAAAACCGAACCGAACCAAATCGTTAGGAAAAACTTCCTAACCGAACCGAAATTTCGATTCGGTTTGGTTTTTTGGTTTTCAACTTTCAGTTTTCGATTTTTGCATTTTTTATTTCTGTTCTATATATTTTCATTTCCAAGAAATAAGCTCTTATCGGTTTGTTGGTTTGGTTTGGTTCGGTTAATCGATAAAAATAGAACCGATAACAAAAATTTCGGTTTTTAATGAGAATCAAACCGAATGAAAACCGAACCGAAAAAATCGATTTTTTCGATTCGGTTCGGTTTGGTTTTCGGTTCAGTTTTTGACACCCTTGTAAGAATTTTCCTGATGTGGGCTACATTAATTGAGATTGTAATTAACCATTTTTACGGAGTTGATCTAATAAAGTAGGATATAAAGTTTCTTAATAGTCGAATATGGGCCTGGCTTGTGTGGGCCGAGTTGGGCCTAGCCTGTGATGAGAGGGTCCGCCCAAAACTCTATAAATAGCGCTAAGGTCCCTCCTCTAGCCCTCATTCTTCCAAAAAATACTATCTAAACTCACATAAGGTAATTCGTGAGTGGCGGTCTCATCGAGCCAGGAATCGAGGGTCATAGAGGAGAAGATCTTCAACATTAAAGGCTCGGATTGCTGTCGTTTTGCTCCAAGAATCATGAATTCAAAATCAGGTACGCAAATCTTCGTTTTCTCCTTAAGGATGTTCGAGTTTCTGGCTATGTCGATCTTGGGCAGCCGTTCAGACGGCTTACATTTGGTATCAGAGCAGATATAAACTAGAACTCGAAGAATTTATCCGTTGAAGTTTGATTTTGATTTTATATTCGGATTCATTTTGTTGAGGTGAGTGTTTTCGTGTGTTGAGCCGACTATTTTTCGTGCTTAGCATGCCTCTAACAGAGGCGAAATCAGCTGCCTATACCCGTTTCGGACTTGACTCAAGCTCGGATCCTTTTGCTTGTTTTTCATGATTTTTGGTCCAATGAAAGTGATTTTTTATTGCATATATGGCTTCTCCCCGTCAATACGAGCATTTTGGTGGGTAGAACGCCTCTAGACAATGCCGGAAACGGCCGCACGCATCGAGACGGAGCTCGGAGGCGGTCCCACGCACCGCCGCGCCGCCTCACGCGCGACGACGCGTGGCTCACGCGCCCGCACACGCGCGCATGCGCGCCGACGCGTGGACCGACACGCGGCTTCACGCGCGCGGACCGCCTCAGCAGTTTCGCCACCGCCAGCACGTGTTGATGATGACGTCACATAAGCCGCCTTACGTGTGACTGCCACATGGCATCTGACATCACCGATGACGTCACCACAGACCCGATCGGTTGTTGACCGGGTGGACCCGACCCGGGTGGACCTAACCCGGATTGACCTGGTTGACCGTTGACCAGGTTGACCGATTGACCGGTTGACCGGTTCAACCCGTTGACCGATCGGACCGGTAAACCGGCTTTCGGACCGGATCGGTACGCCAGCGCGTGCCGCTCACGCGCCGCACATTCTAGCGGCGCTTGAGGGCGAATGTGACCTCCGTTGGGCGCGTTGTTGATGTCGGCGTGCTCGTATGTGAATTTCCTATCTTGCGGTGTGCTTAGTTGCATTTTTTGATGCCTTTAATGATGTGAAAATGCATGTGAAACCCTAAGATACGTGATTTTGGGGTAATTTTGGCGTATTTTCATGTATTTCTCTATGGTTTTGAAAATACAATTGCATGCTTATGCTTGAGGAATATGTATAGTGTTGATTTATTAGTAGTATGTATTAGTGGATGGAGCAATGCGATTAGCATAACTTGTGATTTTAGTGACAAATAGCCCATGTCATCAAGTCTAAAATCACATGTGATAGGTAAATGTGAGTTATAAAGTTATGTCCTTGATATGAGAAAATTTCGATAATTCAGTTGGGTTGTGACCGCCAAAGTGGCACACTTGATTGGATTTGAGAAACATCATTCGCATATCGTAAAGGGATGTCTCCTGATCTGATGCGTGATTATACTCCCAAAGGAGTTGATTGTGCGTTAGTTTATGGAGGGAATCTTGTATAGCATATGGTTGAAAATTGACTAACCCTAGTGATTCATACACCCAAAGGTGGTGAATTCGCGAAATGTTAGAATATATTTTCATGGACCGCTGTCGTGTGAAGAGTATACAATTTCATGTCATGTATTATGCCCAAAGGTGCTTATATGATGATGTATGTAGCTTTTGAAATGTGTGTTTAGCACTCACATGATGCTAATTATATGTATTGCTTGTATAATCAGTCACCTTCTCTGTAAATGGCAATTCCATTGCGATTGAGGTTCTTACTGGATCAAACTTCAAGAAATGGAAAGAGGATTTTCTATTTGGGATGGAGTTGGCAGATGTTCATATTGCTCTTACTGAGGATAGACCGGCAAACCTTACTGATGCCAGTACAGAAGTCCAGAAAGTACGTATTGATGTATGGGAAAAGAGTAATAGAATTTGCTTGCTCATTATGAAACGGTCAATTCAGGAACATTTGATGAGTGGCTTGCCAATTGACTGTACTGTTAAGGAAATGATGGAAGCTTAGGAGGCTAGGTATCGTGTCTCTTCCAATGCTGAGATAGGTACACTTATGTAATCACTCTTTAATATGAAGTATGATGGTTCGACTAGAGTTAGAGATTATGTGCTTAGGATGGTAGATCTTTAGACAAAACTCCGAATTCTTCAGGTTGATATCCCCGAAGCTTGCATTGTGCATCAAGCATTAAATACTCTTCCTCCTGACTTTGGAATTATCAAGACGAACTATAGTTCGCAAAATAAGACTTGGTCAATCAATGACCTTATAGTTAGAATGGTGGCAGAAGAAGAGAAAGTGAAGAAAGAAAGAGGGCATCTTGCCTTGTATGCCTCTAGTTCTACCAGCAGGAAGGGTAAATGGATTGCACATCATAGAGGAAATCCTAAAGCCATAGGCACCTTTAACAATATAGCTTCTAAGAGAGGAAATCTTGAAGTTGCTGGCCCCTCCACCACTATGGCTCCTAGAAAGGCACCTTTTAAAAGGGAGGGTGTCCTTTGCTACTTTTGTAGGAAGAGGGGACACATAAAGAAACACCGCGATAACTATAAAGCTTGGTTGTCTAAAAATGAACATAAAGGTAATGATTCTTTGGCACTTGTGTACGTGAATCCAACCTATCTGAAGCCCCATCCAGTTCTTGGTGGCCAGATAGTGGTGCAACTAATCATGTTGCATTTACCATACAGGGATTCACAAACATAAGGACGCCAAATCAGAATGAATCAAAGCTCACTGTGGGAAACAACGACAAGATCGACGTTGAGTTCGTGGGAGATGTCATTTTGATTTTAGATACTGGTTTTGATATGATATTAAGAAACACTTTTTATGTACCTTCCTTTAGACGGAACTTAGTTTCCGTATCATGTTTGGACATGTGTGGTTACTCTTTTGAAATAAAGAATAGTACTATATCTATGTTCTTTAGTTCAAATAAGGTTGGGTGCTGCAACATGTTCAATGGATTGTACATATTGTGTTTATCTCCTAATGATATATACGTCACTAATACAGTTCAAAATGTCGTTCCCAAAAGACCTCTACCTAAGGAACAGTCTTATGCATTATGGCATAAACGACTAGGTCATTTATCTAAAGAAAGAGTAGAAAGGCTAATAAAGACACACATCCTACCTACTCTTAAAGGTGATCTAGAGACTTGCATAGACTGTTGTAGAGGAAAGATGACTAAGATAAAGAAGAAAACCGCGGTTCGAAGTTCAGACTTACTAGAAGTCATTCACACCGATATCAGTGGGCCCTATATTGCAACTTTGTGTAGAAATTTTTATTTCATCACGTTTATCGATGATTATTCTCGGTATGGTTACCTATTCCTGATTAAGGAAAAGTCTGAATCTCTTAACAAATTCAAAATTTTTTGGATTTGAAGTTGAGAAACAGAGTTAGGAAAGATAATAAAGGTGGTTAGATCGATCGAGGTGGAGAATATTATGGTAGACATGGCAATGTTGGGCAAATTAAAGGGCCATTTGCTAAATACTTAGAGGATGCGGGATAGTGGCTCGGTTCACAATGCCTGGAAGTCCGAACAGAATGGTGTGGCTGAAAGGCGCAATCGTACTCTCATGAATATGGTAAGGTGTATGATGAGTAGGACTAATTTCCTGTTTTTTTATGGGGTGAGGCTTTAAAAACAGCCCTTTATATATTGAATCGTGTTCCTACCAAAGCTGTTACATCGACTCCTTTTGAGTTATGGACTAGACGCAAACAAACTTTGAATCATTTCAAGGTCTGGGGATGTCCTGCAGAAGTAAGATTGAATAATCCATAAGTTGGAGGCTAAAACCACTCGATGCTACTTTGTATCTTACTCAGAATATTCGAAGAGATATCGGTTTTATAATCCAAGTGGAGGAACAAGGATTGTAGAATCACAAATGGCCAAGTTTCTAGAATTTGATGTAGCTGAAAAGCATGATTGCTCACAAATTAGTGAACATGACAACATGATGAGACCTGCTATGTCTTTCTCCTTACCTATGCAGACAATTATGGAGCCTACTGTGCCACAAACTGAACTTGTTAATGCTGAGAATCCTATTGATGAAACGACCACAGATGAAGTCCTTCAAGTACCTCAGATTCAAAATGAGCACCCAATGACTCCACTTAGGAGATCTACTAAGGAAAGACGTTAAGCTATACCACCGGACTATATAGTCTATTTAGGAGAACATGATTACGATATAGGCTGCATTATATATCCAGTGACTTATATAGATGACGTTTCCTGTCTTCAATCAAATTTGTGGTTGGATGCAATGAGAGATGAGATGCAATCTATGAAATATAATGGTGTTTGGGAGCTTGTTGAATTACTAGAAGGTTGTAAGCCCATAGGTTGCAAGTGGGTTTATAAGACTAAAAGAGATTCAAAAGGAAAGATTGAGAAATTTAAAGCCAGACTTGTGGCCAAGGGCTTCACTCAAAGAGAAGGGATAGACTATGAAGCAACATTTTCTCCAGTTTATTCTAAAGACTCCTTTAGAGTGATCATGGCATTAGTAGCTCATTTTGACATGGAATTACACCAGATGGACGTTAAAACTGCTTTTCTAAATGGAGACCTTGATGAGGAGGTTTATATGGTGCAACCTGAAGGTTTTGCAGCAAATGATTCAGGTAAGTTTATATGTAAATTGAAGAAAGCTATTTATAGTCTCAAACAAGCTTCCAGACAATGGTACTTGAAGTTTCACAATGTTGTTACTTCATTTGGTTTTGTTGAGAACAAAGTAGATCAATGCATATACTGCAAAGTCAGCGGGAGAAAATTTATTTTTCTTATACTTTATGTGGATGATATTTTGCTTGCAAGTAGTGATATTAGATTGCTGCGTGAAACAAAACAAATGTTGTCAAAGAATTTTGATATGAAAGACCTAGGTGAGGCATCCTTCGTTCTTGGCATTGAAATCCATAGGAATCGTTCTTGTCGTATGTTAGGTTTATCTCAAAAGGCATATGTTGATCGTATTTTGGAGAGATTCAACATGCAAGATTGCAAACCAGGAATTGTTCCTGTTGTTAAGGGTGACAAATTGAGTCTTTCACAATGTCCTCAATCAGATTTTGAAAAAGACCAAATGAATGACATACCTTATGCTAATGCACTTGGAAGTATTATGTATGCTCAAGTTTGCACTAGACCAGACATCACCTTTGTAACAGGGATTTTAGGCAGATATCAGTCGAATCCAGGACATGATCATTGGGTTGCTGCCAAAAAGGTCTTGAGATACTTAAAAAGAACAAGAGATTATATGCTAATGTATAGATATGTCAATGATTTGCAATTATTAGCATATTCAGATGCAGACTTTGCTGGTTGTGAGGATGATAGGAAGTCGACAACAGGATATATATTTATGTTAGCAGGAGGTGCAGTATCATGGAAAAGTGAGAAACAGAAATATATATCTTCCTCTACTATGCAAGCGGAGCATGTTTTTCAGTTGCTACTCAAGCTGTTTGGCTCCGGAACCTCATTAAGGAATTGACCGTATTTGATTTTGTGGATAGACCCATGTAGTTATATTGTGATAACAATTCTGCCATGTTATTTGTCAATAACAACAGAAGTCTCAAAGGGTCTAAGCATATGGAGGTCAAGTTTTTGGCCATAAAGGAAATGGTACAGAATGGTGACATTATAGTAGAGTATATTCTCACAGACGATATGTTGCCAGATCCACTGACGAAAGGCCTACGCGCTTGTGTATTTGAGCGACATGTCATGAACATGGGCTTGGGAGAATCGTTGGATACTGTCGTTTAGTGGGAGCTATTTTAGGTTTGCTATAATAAAGTTTACATCTGTATTTTGTTACTTTTTGTAACGTTTCGATATATGTCAACTCCTTTTGTATAAGTTGTTATTGAGCTGTGTACATATATCTAAGGAAAATCTCAAGGTATTGTGTAAGCCTTGAGTGAAGGCTGGGGGCATCTGGTTATCAGCCTTGAATATATGTCTTGATTACACATAAAGAAAGGTTAACCATAAAGATAAGACATATGTGGGTTTATTAGAACCATAAAGATATTCTCTAGTGCCACATCCGGTTTTCTGTGACACTTAAAGTAAGAGAATAGTGACCGACAAAGGAGATAACACATAAGGTAAAACTCTTTATGAGGTGTTATCGATTTGCCACACAACCATATTAAATCCATATCAGTAAAGTTAATAGCACTTGTGACCATGGAAGGCTCTGTGTATGTATATGTAGTTACCGCCATGATCCAGTGTTGGAGACTTTATGGGATCAGATTGACTGTTGAGAATTATCTATAGATCAACATTAAGGTGCACACATACAGTACGGTCTCAATTAATATAGCCAAAGTGGGAGAATGTAAGAATTTTCCTGATGTGGGCTACATTAATTGAGATTGTAATTAACCGTTTTTACGGAGTTGATCTAATAAAGTAGGATATAAAGTTTCTTAACAGTCGAATATGGGCCTGGCTTGTGTGGGCCGAGTTGGGCCTGGCCCGTGATGCGAGGGTCCGCCCAAAACTCTATAAATAGCGTTAAGGTCCCTCCTCTAGCCCTCATTCTTCCAAAAAATACTCTCTAAACTCACATAAGGTAATTCGTGAGTGGCGGTCTCATCGAGCCAGGAACCGAGGGTCATAGAGGAGAAGATCTTCAGCATTAAAGGCTTAGATTGCTGTCGTTTTACTCTAAGAATCATGAATTCAAAATCAGGTACACAAATCTTCGTTTTCGCCTTAAGGATGTTCGAGTTTCTAGCTATGTCGATCTTGGGCAGCCGTTCAGACGGCTTACAACCCCTAGTATGTAGGGCACCATGTGACCGTCAAAGGGCAGAATGGCAGCACCAGACAGGGAAAGTAAAATTGAAGATAAACTAACAGCGGGCTCGAGTCAAACCAACGAAACAGACAACACCAACAGAGCAGACAACCTTCACAAAAGTAAAATCCTAGCTCGAGACAGAGAGAGGTCAGCGAGTCAATCAGCATCAACAGAGTAAATGGGTATCGAATGAAGAATGCACGGCTAGACCAAATCCTTGAAGAAGAGACAAACATTGTATCGACAAAATTTGCCAATAATTGATTTACGTGAAAATTATCAAAAAAAGTTCTAAACCTATTGTAATTGTATTAATTCAGTCATAATTTTTTCTTTGTTAGCTCAATCCTGTAATTATGCAAATTCGGTCCATCTAATCAAATTTGGCCACCCAATACTAAGGTGGACACTGGCCAACACCAACATGACAATTTTTAAATAATAGATTTATTTTTATTTATTTTTATTTTTCTTTTTTCTCTTCTTCCTCTTTGCTTCTTCTCCCTCAGTGACCGACAAGGCTCGCTAGCTACTGGGCGAGGGCCGCGAAGCCCATGCCGACTGCTGGGGAAGGTCGCGGTTCTCACCCACCCTTGCTGGCAGCCTTGCCCCGATCTGCGGGAGGCCTAAGGGCCATGGGTGAGGAGACTTCGCCCACATCTAGGCGAGGCCAGCCTCGCCATGACCTTGCTGCAGGCGAAGGCGGCCTCTTTCATAGCTAGCAAGGCTACGACAGGCCTTGGCGAAGTCAAAAAGACCCAAAAACTCTTCCTCTCTTTGTGATTCTGCCGATCCGAAACTCAGATGCCCACCAACCAAAATCAAATCTTTTCGAGCTACTAAACGCGAATGATGGATGCTCTCTTCTAGGTTCGATTCAATCAAACCAAAGAAAAGCACTCGCGCTCGAAGATGGAAGAAAAATTCAATTCAAAGATGGGTCGGGAGCTCAAACGGGGGAGGACTGAGGAGGAGGAGAAAGAAGACAAATCTGAAAGTGAGGATTGAGGCGGATTTAAGTACGTGTATTTCACTTTCGCCTCACCGACCGTCGGCGATGGTCATAGCCCTCGCCCGATGGCCACGATCATCGCCAACGGCCACTACAAGGAAAAGCCAAAGAGGAAGAATAGGAAAAAAAAAACAAAAGGAAAAAAATAAAAATAAACATAAATAAATAAATCGAATTAATAAAATATTATTAAAAAATTATCATGTCAGTGTCGATCAGACGGCCGGCACCGATCGGTATCCATGTCAACGCCGACTAGTAAATGGTCGAATAGACTGAATTGACATAATTGCAAAATATATATTTTTTTTTTTTGGTAACGCATAATTGCAAAATATTTAGAATTGAATTTATCAAAATAAAAAATTTATGATTAAATTCGTATAATTACAATAAATTTATGACTTTTTAGTAATTTTCCCATTGATTTACTGAAAGAATCTGTATGGGTGTTGAAGTGGGAATGTTTGGGAAAAATGGAGGTTAAACGTGTTGGGGATGTGGGTTGTTCTGGAAGTATGGAGATCGGTGCAGGACCATTAATAAACATTGCAGGTGGCTGGACATTGTGTTCACGTTATCCATTTCTCTTTTTAACCAAACAAGACTTCTTGTTGGTATCACAACCAATCAAACGAATTTATATATATAACCAGATATATATATATATATATATTTTTTGAATGAAGTAAAGAAAAACAAAACAAAATCTAAGAAAGAAGAAGAGATATGTTTCTACAAGATGGAATTATATTTGTTCAATACACTTGTTAATATGAATAGTTAGAAAAGAATACAATAAAAAGAAAATAATACAATAAAAAGAAAAAAATAGTATAGATAGAGCAAAAGAAGTGGAGGGGAGCGCCGAAAGTATAGTAGGGAAAAAAATTATACTTATGTATAAAGCTATTTATGAATCACCCACACCCTCTACTTTTGTATGTCATTAACTGATTTTCCTTTAATTAAGACAAAATTCTATAAAGCAAACTCCTGCCTTCTTTAAAATATCATAAACAGTCCCTATAGGTTGAGCACCTTTTTTAAGTAGAAAAAGAATGACAAGAATATTTAAATACGTCTGATTATTTATTAGATCATAAAAACTCACTTTCTGAAGATCTCTTCCTTTGGGATCAAACATCAATTGCTACGTTTCTGAATGGGTGAATGGGGA
The DNA here is from genome assembly GCA_017140595.1 of Eucalyptus curtisii. NCBI lineage: Eukaryota > Viridiplantae > Streptophyta > Magnoliopsida > Myrtales > Myrtaceae > Eucalyptus > Eucalyptus curtisii. The sequence continues at coordinate 15,319,810 of CM029502.1, forward strand.
TTGTGGGTCGATTAAAGAGAGAACTGAGACGATTCGAATGGATGAGGTTGGGGATGAAACAGTGAAAGGGTTGAAGGGGATTTAGGGTTTCCATAGGACAAAAAAATAGGGATTTGGGGATTTAGGGTTTGGGGATGGGTAGGGTTTTGGGGAAACTATCACATTAGGATAGAGAAGAGCTCTCACAAAGGAGAGAGAACAACTCTCACATGGGAGAGCCAAATTGTACTATGTAGGAAAATGCTTCTTTGACAATTTATCTTGTGAGATTCACATGTAAAACCCTCGTGAGATTCATAAAATCAGTTTATTGTGATTCCACGTGTCCAATGAATGGATCGAGGAAATAATTGGTGAAGGAGAGGAGGGAGTCCTCCAAACTCCTAAACCCGTCGCCTTTTTCTAATTGTTTGAACTTCGTCATAAATAGGAAGCTGCTCAGAATTCGGGTAGGTTACTGTCAAAAACGGAGAGGTTTAGGGGTTCTTTTTTGCCTAATAATGGGCAAACGTTTTTCTTCTTTTTTTGATAAGTTGTCTTTTTCTTTTTCCGTAGCCTTATTTTTACCTCTTAAAGAATGCTTAAGATCTTTCGCTCAATATCATCGGGGAAAACTTAAATTATCTACGTAACTTAAATATTTGATATAAGTAAAAAAGTTTGAAAGATTCATGAGTGGAATGCGGTTTCGTGAAATATATTGCCATATTGAACTTGGAAGAGTTTGACCACCATCACATATATTTTTTTCACAAGGAGGTGAGATCACCACATCTCGAGCATTTATCTGCAAATTGGCTGCTAATAGTAATAGTCAATTATTCACAATCCTAATTCCCAAATTTTCACCGGAATTTTGTCACTCCTCGAAGGCTCATCAGATAATTTCCACTATATAAGAAATCAAGAACGCGACCTATTGTAGCTATAGACAGCATAGAGGGACTGTATGAAAGTAAGCACAAGCAAAATGACAGCAGCAATGAAGGAAATGATTGACCATGGATTGTCGAAGTACTTGTTCTTGAGAATGGCTCTCCAGGCATTCCACTTTTGAGCGAGAGCGGCTCTCAAGGAAAGTCATTTGACTAAGCAGTAGCTGTCCACTTTCTTGGACAGATCATAGAGATAACTATTTTTAATGTCGAAGGCCACCCCCTGGCAAAGCCGGTTGAAGAGGTCAACAACCTCGGCATCACTCCCAAGGCAATGCTCGATGATACCGCAGCGGCGGAGGAATTGAACGTCCTCAGGGGAGCTGATCAAGTTGTGCATGAAGATTACGTAAGAGGTCATGTGATTCTCGCAATCAAAGTGAGACTGCTCGAAGGCTATCAAGTTGAGGAAGAGCGACCCCGTCCCTTCATGGATCTCAAGCCTAGAGATCTTGAGGATCCCCTGCTCGAACTGGATGTCCCAAAAACTGTTCGGATAGCTCAACCTGATCTTGATTCCGGCTTCCCAGAGCTTGGTCAAGCAGAAAGTGAGCTTTTCCCGGCTCTGAGGCCATTGCTTGGTCTTGGACCGCTTGAGGCCCAAGTGCAGGAGGCTCCACCGAAACCCTTCGAGGTAATGGACCGTGTCATGGTTGTGTAACGGGTTGAACTTCAATCTTTTGTGGCTCGGTCTGATTGTCTGTGTCGGCATCAGAGGGTCGAAGAACTGGATAGCCAGCTTGGCTACGCATCCCTTCTGGTTAGGGTCGCTGAGCTGGAGTCGGAGCAGCCGGTTGAGTATGAAGAGTGGGATCTGATTCTCGAGCATGATCATGTCCCGCTGGATCTCAAGTATCAATCCCCGCATTGAGAAGACAGGGTCATTGCAAGGGTAGCCAAGTTTCTCAAACCCCTCGGTGAATCCTCGGAATAGCTCGATCACAAAGCAACTGTCAAGAACCATCATCTCCACAAACTCGTCGCGGCTCATGGATATGGTTCCCTCGTAGCAGGCACGAGCTTTCTTCTCGACCTTCTTCACCGAGTCTAGATAGAGGTCTATCTTTTGATTGGAGCACTCAAGGATGCGGTGGAGGCAGCGCCACTTGTGCCGGTCCATATGGCGGAGGTGCTCCTCACCGTGGTGGTACGGCCCGAGGGAGACAATCTGGGGGACCCAGGCCTTGTCCTCGCCATTCTTGAGATAGTGTGGAAACTGGTAAATGGAGAGCTTTGCCCATGAGCTTGGCACGTGGTCCTGGCGACCTTGCTCGAGCTTCTCTTCGATGGAGACGACCCACTCGGACTTGGGAGGCCTCCACTCATAGTGGGGGATGATTTCGCCCCCATAGGTTGATTTCTTGGGGAGTCGAGATTTCACAGTTTCTCGGAGCTTGAGAGTGATTAAATACCAACCCAAGAAGAGCTCCTTGTTGTGAATAGCAGCCATTTCTTGTGAAGAACTGGTCTGTGTTCCTCTGCCTTTACCTTCAATGGGTTTTCATCCTTTGAATTGATGCTTTCTAAGAAATAGGTTTGGTCTGTGAATTGCTACTTTGATGGCTAAGGGTTTTGGACGATTTTCTCCCCCAAAACGAGCTTTATAATATTGTCGCCCTTAGGACGTCATTTCGATTTCGTCATTGTACTGATAATGTGAAATCGTGATTAATAACATGCCCTACCTTATCCATACATGGTACAATCGGACGCCTCATGCGAACGGTTCGGTTTTATTTTGCCTCGCTTAGCCTTTTAATTAGATTTAATGATTTAATTATTAGTGGGAGAAATATATAGTCACATGTAGCAGCATTTTGCATGTAGGAATTGGTGATAATGCCTCACTCCCCTTAAGAACAGACTTAAATGATATCACGATAATTAGATACCATTATGCCCATCTCACCTCTCTCACAGAAGCAATCGAATGAATTTTAAGCTCTTCGTATTCTTTCTCTTTCACCAAATTGTGTGTATGTACACATCTTGGTGCGGTGTCTTTCAAGTATTTATAGAACAAGCTGGATTGAATAGAAGAAATTTTTTAGTGTGCAATACTATTAATATGATGTGTGGCCATATCTCGACGACTTTGAATATTTGGCCTCGCGTATGTGGACTTGGAGAAGGGGTCGAAAAAATATCTTGACTACTTGGCGTTCAATGGGGTCCTCCCCCAACGAACTTATCACGTTACTAATGAAGCGAGCCCCACCGGCACCGCCCTAGGCACTAAACCAAACCCCAATAATTGAGATATTTGATTGCATGCATACAATATTTTCCCTCCTATACTTACATATCTTTCTTTTCTCCAAAATAGAGGAAATATTAGCTTCGGTTTATTTTGCAAAAATTAAATGATATCAAAAATATTCCTATAAATGATTGTTTGTTTCCCTTAAAATATGAATATCATTATCTAATTCATGGATCTAATAAGATGCAAACCTAAAGTTGATTGAGATTATCAAAATATAAATTTGAATTTTGTACTTGATCTGTGAAGAATCAAACATTTAGTGAATGCTTAATCAAAACACTAATCAAGGATCAAATTCGAAAATGGTTTTCTTAAAGTGTTTGCATAACTCATGCATGAAGTTCCTCCTTGCTTCGCCAAGAAGGTATTTTACATACTATTTACATCATGAGACAAGAACACGTACAAAGGCTTGTCAATAAACAAAGAGAATTTTAAAATTCATGGATGAGGTTGATTGTAATTAATGAAGAAATGTTATATTTACTAAATCTGGGTTACTAAATTGGTATACTAAATTAAATGTGACTGAAAGTAATGTATTGAAGATAACTCACTTGCTTTAATGCCTACTTTCAATCTGTCATATATTTTATGGATTGATTTTAACATATTTGTATTGATTGGACATGATAATATCAAGCAAGAGACATAATAGTAGATATATATCATTTTGATTATATTCAATGCATATGGACTCGTGTTTAGCTCCGTCCCTTTCCCTCTAAGCACTCTCCTAAGGTGGTTAATTATCCATATTTATAATTTGTAATCTAAAGGCATAGCCAAGGACAAACGACAATATAGTCCTTTTCTTGAAATTAATAATTGAAGGCCAGTTGGGAAATTCTTATCTTTTCGTGATTGAGCCACGTCCAACCTTGTACCACATCCCTTGAACTTTCCTAGATGGGACCCCTGATGGTGAATCTTGACCCATTGACTTTCTTTCTCTTTTTAGTCATGCACTAGATCCGCAATTCCACCGGCAATCTAATTACAAATTTGCCACTGCACAATCTCTTTCCTCCTCCTCCCTAATCAAATTCTGATACAATCACACTTTTTGGAAGTTCTCATGCAAGATATTTAAATCCACGATATGACCATTGGAACTTGTTAGAAGATACTTTTCGAGGGATGATGTAAATGCCTCTAAGTTATTGACGGTTCCAAGCACCACCATTACTTCCTTCTCATCATACCTCACCTATCATTTTTGTACTTTCATTAATCGTTTTTAAAATAAACCCGTTTATGACCCATTTATTCGTAATTAAATTTTCAATCCATACCTAACCTGACACATGCACTATTAATTCGGGGTGGGGAAAATGTGGTCCTTTGTCCATGGTTGACTTGGGGATTGGGATTACCTAAAAAAACAAAAAATAAAAGAACAAAAGGAAGTACCCCACATAATTCATCAATCTGACTCGACATTTACATTTCCAATTATATGTATGTACTATCTTTGTTTACATAAAATTGATTTTACATAATCAAATATTTCATAGTACTTTGAAAGATTATTTATCTTGTAAAGATGACTCCACCCACATCGAGCCATGTGTCATGGTCCAGAGATTTCTTAGCACGATAGACCGAGGATCATCCAAGAAGACCGAGCGAGCCTTTAAGTGATAGATTTTTTTTTTTCTCTATGATAGAATATGCTTAGAGGCAGGCAATATGAAAATTGTACACTATTCTGGAGTGTTCCTATAATTAATACGGGTAGTTAGTAGATGGAGATATAGAATTTTCATTGTTAAATTGAGGAAAGATCTACCATTGTAATCAAAAGAGTACTTGTATATATAAAGGTCTCCTCCCCTCATTTGTATCATGTCACAAGTAATAAAAATTTAGAACTTCTCTCTCTAAAAAGTTTCTCTCTACCATCCTCGAACATTCTCAAAGCATAACATGGGTTGCAAGTCAAGAAGCAAAGTTACGCAAGCAGAACTTTTTTTATATCTTGACCGAGCAGTGGAATGTGGTCATGCATCCTCACAAGCGGAATGGACTAAAAAAGGATGGTCTCGTCCAGCTTTATCCTTTAGAGTGGATGACAACGTTTGCTTTTCCCTCACAAAGGTTGAAGCCCCACTATGAGGCAATGGAAAGTTTGGCTTCTCATGAGTGATTGTCATAAAGAGATTCAAGAAATATCTCCGAATTAAGTAATTTTGCAGTGCAGATCTAGTTAAATTTACATTCTTTAAATTTTGGTGTCTAGGTAATTTCATCTTTTCTAATATTTAACGATAGTAGAAATCGAAGAAGCTGAAATCAAACCATATAAAAGAACCTTACGATTTCTTGCTAACTTAATTCACTCATAACAACAACTTCACAAATTATTGCTAATTTTCTTTTTCTTATTTTGCTCGTGTTTTTTTTTTTTCATTTTTTTTATAACTTCCTCTTTAGGATGAAAGGCAATCGAATGGGTCCCCAATTTAAAAAAAAACGACCAAAGTTCTTAAATGCTTACTTAAAAACAATGGGGCTTTTTTCTCCTAGAAAGGGCATGCGCATGGCCAGTTGAAGAAAAAGTTCTTACGTAATAGATGAATAAAAAACGTGCCTAGAAATTTAACCTTATTTCTTTACGGATTCAAAATTCTTGCAAAATCAAAATAATTAGATTGTTACACAATCTTGAATTTTAATTCGAAGGCAAGAGATTCAAGAGAATCTCTCTCTTTGCTATCCAAGGGCCATTAAAGGTTCATTGAGCAACAATAAAGAAAATAGGGATTAGCAACTGGACTAATTCAATTCGAGAATCAAAATAAACCGACCTTCTCCCGATTGGTTCCTAACCATAAACGTTACTTCAAGGAAGAATTCTCATATATTCCTTTACACCATCAATTTTATTTTGTTGATAATCTTGTATGATACTAGTCTTTGATAAAATGATAGGGCTGTATAGGTGCCATTGATGGCACCCATATTCATGCTGAGTACTTGTTTGAACCTACGTAGGATGAACTTGCAAACGATACATTGACCGAGGAGGGAAACCAAATAAATGCGCTTAGGAAAACCATTGCCAATAAAATGGTAAGGGATAATAATACGCCAAAAATTCCATGAAATTGTATTTTCAACTTTTGTAATGTATTAATATTATTTCGACTATTATTTTGTATTTGAGGATTTCCTATGTTGTTATCTAATCAATTTCTATTCCTAGAAATAGAAATTTTATTCTATTATCAAACGGATTTCTGTTTCAGAAATAGAAATTTCGAGTTGTTATCAAACGGGTTTCTTTGCTCGAAACTTGTAGGGGGAAAATTGAGAAATTAATTTTGACCAGAAATCAATTTTTGTTTCAGAAATTTTGGCACTTAGAGTCTCAATGAAGTTAGGAAGTAAATGGAGTTGTGGTAGTCTAGTGTCATGAATTAACCATGGTTGTCTAGATTTTTTGGCATATGATTTTGTTCTTCTTAAGCTTTATTGTTGTTTTGGTTGAATTTTTACATTTGATATGTTCAAATGGCAAGTGTATATAGTGCCGCGGAATTGATGATCATTGGAAAGGTCATAGGGTCAATTTTTCAAGATTGAAATGAATTTATGATTAGTTGAGTCCATAGGTGTACTTTGAACGTATGCAGTCAACTTTCATATATGTTGGTTTCCCAAAAGTGAAAGTGGCTCTCAACATACAATAGAAAATAATAAGTTACATTTCATGATCAAGTTGATTGCAACAAAATATGTTTTACCTCACATGAGGCCAAAGACGTAAAATAAAAGTACTGATCGACTTATACCAGTGCGTGTTTGACGTTTGTTACCATTTGGGTTGGTATAAAACAAATATTATGTTCATAAAGGAGCTTAGAGAACTACTTGGTGATGATCACAAACCCCACATCATATTTTCATCACAATGAATTACAAGTATAGGTTAAGTATGCTGATGCTCCATTTTAAATACCTCGTGGGTCTCAACTCCCATCAGCTCTATATATTGGTCTTGAGAGGAAGCTAAGAAATGTTGCTTCAAAGCTCATCTCATGAGTGATAATCAGTAGCAAGCTCTTGTCTCGACAAATATAAAACACGTTAAGAAAGAATTCGATCAAGTTTGTGTGGTGCATAAGGCCAGAGACCGAGAGAAGAATTACACATGAAGAAAGGTGGCAAAAGATGAATACATAAGATAAGACGAAATTAGTGATAGTTATAGCACCCCCTGTCAAATTTCAGCCAACTGTTAGCTAACTGGAGCGCAATAGGAGAAAGAGCATTCAATAGCTCATGCTGCATATAGGACATGGATTTGATAGCCTGAATAGTTATGGAGAAGGGAGTACAACAAAAGCAGTTCCCAAGCCCATGGCTCAGAGAAGCAATGCACCTCTAAAAATACAGAAATCAATAAGTAATGAGAAATGACTTACTAGAATGTACATTAGATTGGAAGCATCCTAAATCCTTTGCCTTAGAGAAGACAAAGTGGTAGCAGCAGCAGCAAAAATTCCTGGATTTATTGTACTTTTTCTATTCCCAATATGTGAGCTTGTTCTTTGTTCGAGAACCTCGGCATTGGGACATAGCGACTCTGTTTCTTTCTAAAACAGCGACACCATCTTCTTCATCGGCTTATGTGTCTGCGTATGGGGCTTCTCCTTCAACCGGTGCATCATCATCAGCCGCATGCTCCCACAATCTAGCCAAATTAAAAGTAACAGAAATTATAGACAAAATGATACCACAAAAAACAAGAACCAGAAAAAAAGTCATCCATGTGAAAACTGGCCCAATACGATTAATCTCTTTGTATTAGCTTCTGCAGAGTGAATATAAAATAAAGTGATTAGAAAAGACAAGAAGCTGCATAATATGAGCTTTTCTGCACAACATTTCTTGGTGGACGAGACTGACCCTGAACTGTTGCTTTAGGCATTACGCATGTAGAAGGACATGTTGAATCTCTAACATAATGCTCACTCCTGCTCATAGGCCCGGCAATATCAAGCACATATATTTCACACATAAGCAATTGACCTGACTTATGAACTTTTTCTGGACTCCTTCTGGGGGGAGGCCCCTAGAACTGGCAACATACCTTCCCAGAAATCTTCGTCTCAATACTCTGGAAACCTAAAGAAGGATAAGAACTTCTAAGAGGCTCAGTTTGAGGCAAATCATTTTGCTTCTTGATGGAGGAATTCGACCCATTAAACTATTATATTTCTATTGATACCCAAAATTGACCTTGTCGTCATGTGCTGTTCCTGGGAGAAAATATGACATTTAGGCAAAAATGGTTTACAATCACAGAGATAACATCTGGTGATCGATGGCAAGATAAGAAAATGCCGCATGTCCAATTGTTGAAATATAACGACAGATGATTGGTAGTCACTCAAATGGACTTCGGCGGCAGACTTTTCAATAAAAACACAAGTTGCAGGGATAGTAGGCGCTAAAGGTGCAGATTATGAAGGAGCAGTTGCTATATGAAGAGTCACGACATGGAACATGGTCAAGGCGGTTGTATGAAGAGTAGGTAAAGTGATTTGCGAGGAAAAAGTAATGTGGACAAAGCCAAGAATAGTTATTAAAAGATACACGATAGCTATAGCTAAGCGGTTATCAATAACAATCCAACTCAGATAACCCAGTATGTGTTGAGATATTAGTAGTGGCAACTTGTCTTGTCAAATTTTCTTATGGAAGTCTTGGATGACATCTTCAAATTGATGTCAATCGTAATTTATTTGCAGTGATATATTTTATATCCTTCTTTTTATTATCCCTTTTTAGGCAGTTTCTTATCTTCTAATACTCGGAGGGCAAGAATTAATGTCTGTATATGTCATTGCCCATTGGAATCTGCATTTAGAACACAAATCACTCGATCATCTCTTATACCGTTTTTCCTTTTCTTTTCTTACTAATGGATTACTGTCTGTCGGCCGTTCTTCATTTTTTTAATGCTGATATGTGCCGGTATCTCTGCTGCTTTTTTCTTGATGCAGTACGGAGTTCCTGGCCAGATCTGCAGCTGGAGATGGTTCGCTTGGAATTGGAATCATCGTCAGGTAGTTCATTGGAGCGTGTGGACTCCACTCCCGAGCTTCCGCTGCCGACCGCCGATTCCTCTGGCGAAGTCGAAATCGTCATGGTCTCCGTCAATGACACAATGAGAAACTCGTCCGGGTCACACCCACAACCCTCGGGATCGGAGCACGGCGGCATTATATCCACAACCCTGAAGATCAGAGTGCGCGAGGGAGAACTCGGCCCGCGGCGATGGGAATTCAGGAGTGGAGTCCACCCTCTCGCGCTGCAATCTTAAGCGCTCCTTCGATTTATTCTCTCACGTACCTCCTCAGCCAGCAACTTGTTTCTCTCAGTAGCTTCCACCTGCTCGGTTCCTTCAACAAGCTCCGCTTCTCTTCTCTCTCTCTCTCTCTCTCGATTTCATGATTGACATCTGCGTATGTGTGTTGAATGTTTACTCTATATACCGCAAGAGACTATCTTGTTGGTTACGCTTATGAAATGTTCATTGGTTTGTCCAAATAGTATATATTTCGACGGCTTAAAATTCACTTGATTCACTGTATTAATTGAAGCCGAATGTTCGCTATGAAGTTGTTGATGTTTGCGCGCACCAAATGTTTGATGTTTTGTACGAATGAAATACATGATATTAGACTCGCTTATGCTCAATCCCTGGTCACGTTGGCATGTTTGAACGCCATTTTTAGGAGTGAAATTTGGATTATGGTTGTTGGAATGCTTGCTGGCAAACCTGTTAAGCACAACTTTGATGTGCTTCGGTGTCATGGGAGGAAGACGTTGGTTGTCCATGATGACAGCATTTCTAGCGCTTTACCGTCTCACGTCCATGCTGAATAGATCAGAATCCATATCGATTTATCATTGAATCATTGCATTTTCATGGCTTCAGTATATGGAACATGATCTGAAAACTTGCTACTTGCACTATTTCTTCATTGAATGATGAGAGCTTCGTCCTTTTTGCAAGCAACGCTTGAGATACTTAATCATAAATAAGCATCAAACTTGAAATCTTAGCAACTTCTTGTAAAATTGATGCACTTGTTAGGCTGTGCATGTTGTATACTTATTGAAATTTGTTGAGTGTGATTTCACACTGGTGGTTGAATCGCATTTTGATGTTATTTTGACCCATCATACATATGCATTCATATAACACAACGTGACATGGAACTTATGTTTTTATTCAAATCATGACATTTTGAAGCTTGAAACACGTTTGAAATGGTAGATATACTTGCTGTACAGATTTGCAATGAGTTGAATTGAGGTTCATATGGTGTCATACACATGCCATTTGGATCACCCAAGCATATTTGCTCATGTGGGGAAGTGTTAATTTGAAATGTTTCGATGTTCCATCATGTTGTTTAATTAAACTATTCCTTTTAGTTTGGCTACTCCGTGGATGTCTGAGAGAGTGTCCAAAATGGAGATTGAGAAGATGCGCTTCTAGCTTCTTATTCTAATGCGCTTCTGATAATCGAGAGAGAGATTGCGTGTTTTCAGAAAGAACACTGCCTCTTTCATGGGCACTATGGTCAATTAAAACTTAAAAGAATGTGTATGAAGCTATTTGAGTTATGGAATCAGAGCGACCCCTTTACATTTCTTTTTCTAATTAAAAGTCAGTTTGAGTACAGGCAAACCGACCAAATAATCCTCGAGGCTTCGCTTTTCCATGTAACAAGGCAACTCCAGTAACATTTATAAAGCAAATCTCATAGAAGAACGCCACAGCTCGACCACAAGAGACAAACTATACGCAAACCCTCACTTTTCGAACTTCAAGACATTTTGCCAAATGATGCAGCTTAACCTGGTCACTTCGCCCGAGAGCGATGGTAACTGGTCACTTCGCCCGAGAGCGATGGTAACTCTGCCTCTCGAAGAGCCTCAGTCATCTCCACATCCAAGAAAAATCCCTGTGCAAGCCCAATCAGCTACACAATCACACAGAAAAATCGACAACGGGGGAATCCACGATGGAGCAGCCAGTATGACAGCATCAGTGGAGGAGCGACGGGTGCATGGAGGTGGCCCTGCGTTTCTGTGAGAAGATAGACGCCATGGAAGAGACAATTGAGGAGCTTCGGAGGAGGAGTGACACTTCCACCTGAAAGTCCGCGAAGGTGAGTTGCCTAAAATGGAAAAAGGAGATGCGCTTGTTTGTAGCTTATATTACTTTAATGTGCATTTTAATAATCGACTCAGAGAAAGGAGTTTTAAGAAGAATACTGTCTTTTCAATGGGCATTATCGTCAATTACACTTGAAAGCATGTGTATGAAGAAGCTATTTAAGTCATGGAATAAGAGCCAGCCCCCTTTATATGTTTTAACCAAAAGTGTGTGAGTGCATACGTGATCAAATCATAGAGTTTTGAGTGTTATGGTAATACTTTACATTTGAGGTATAAATTAAAATGATCTTACGGCTCCGTTGTTGCAACTCTTCCAACATTCGTAGTTAAAGGAGGCCGATAAGCAACAAAATGGCATGTGAACTTTATAAATAAGTGAGACGCATACTCTGTTAGGATTCTCCCAAATCAGGCCACATCCAATAGACTTCTGTTGCGCTCATCACTTTCATCAGCTTATCGTGAACTATCTACAACTTGCCACTAGATTTTAGGATGCATATGTTTTAATGAAAACTGCATGCAAAAGTACATATTTTCTATCAAAATCCTCCTTTTCAGAAAATAGTTAATTTTTGTTTATTTATTAATTTAGGAAAAATGATTTTTTTTGTCAAAGGGGGAAGTTGTTTTCCCCAATCTAAATTTTATGTTTTCAGTTTATAAAAACGTTTTTCGTAAAATGAATAGTTTTTTGTCATTCAAATACTAAAAAGTCAAAAAATAATTTTTTCGAAAATAGCTTTCTTTTCAAACAAACAGACATTTAATTATGAGGATCGCAGCCTATGGGCTTGCCCAAGCCCACACTAAGCGATATGGATTCGAAAGGCACTTTTGGATGAATTGGACAAGGCTAATTAGTTCTAAAGCCCAACCTGAGATTTTATATGTAAAAATATTCCTATAGGCAAGCCCAGGAAAAAAATTAGGCCCAATATCTAAGGGCCTGGCCTGAGCCCGTCAATTGATCATTCCAATCACCACTAATGTCCACTGCGCCCTCCGTCATGTCGCGGTGGACGTTTGCTGTCTCGTAGCAGTACCAGCACCTGCCGGACAAGTCGGTGCTGCACATATGTGTTGGCGTACGCGTACCTTCTCCGGGTCTACTTCATGCAAGGCTTTTACATCGTGACGTACGAGCTGGGCATCTGCAAGTTGAACCTGCTTATCAGCTTCCTCTCCCCTCAAGTCCACCCGGAGCTCTAGGACTTCGCCGACGGCAGTGGCCCATCCCTCCCCACCCGCAGCTCCGACGAGTTCAGGCCCTTCATTTGCCACCGCCTCGAGTTCAAGAGTTGGTAGGTTTACGGCTGGGATCACTTCGCATTATATGTTCGGTTGGTAGTTGCAATTAGCTATCTATTAGATTTGATGGAATTGATCTACGGCATTTGGGGGGTTGAAGAAGGAATTGTGCGTTCGTGGTATTCATATTTCGAGGTATTTCGGGGGTGGAAAGACTCGTTGTAATTGAGAATTGTCCCTTCAAGTTTAGATAACTTAAGAGGAAGACGGTATAGATTGCACTTGTGAAAGATTGGTAAAGTTCCTGTTCTAAACGTTTAGGGAATGTTCGTGATGCTTTTCAATTGAAGGCCGATTGATCCTAGGTTTTCTCGGTGGGAGTTGATTTTGGGGGCACTTTGGTGTTTGTTATTACGATTTGCTATTGATTAGATTTTCTGGAATTGATCTGCTTCATTTTGGAGAAGAAAGACGGAATTGTGTTTTCCAGGGATTCTGACATAAAGTTGTTATGAAAGTGGACGCATTCGATCAGCATGATGATTTTTGTCATCAATTTTAATTTCTTGGAGGAAGAAGTAGTTCTGAATTGGTGAGAGATCAATGAAATTGGTGTTATTACGTTTAAAAATGTGATGTTTTTAGCTTGGCTTGGGGAAAAAAGAGGCGCTGGAGGTCTCATGACTAGATTCGAAATATGGCAACAGAAGAAGTCGAATGGTGTGGGAGTATCGTGTTGTGTTCATTTCATGTTTTGCATTAGCTATCATAGAATGGTCGCTTGTTCTTGACTCGAGACTAGTTTTAAAAATGCCTGCCATGATAAAAATGCCTTTTGATATAATTATGCTGTTTCCGGTATTCTTGATCTACTTCGGTATATGATCTTTCTTTCCATTTATACGTTGACGCTTGATTATTCTAATATCACTCTCATATCACTTGCATGGTATGTGTAAGGAGATGGAGTGAAGTCTCGTCTAGCTTAATTTGGTGGAAGAAGAAATAGAGGGAACCATTGTAGATGAGGACAATAAACTCCCCTCAACTTGCTAAAAAAACCTCCCTTTGGAATCCAATTTGGGTAGACAAATTTTGAACTTAAATTAATGTATTTTCTCTATAAGGAGTAAATTATGAATATATCTAAGAGAATAGGTGAGAGCAGCTCATAGTCTTGAGGCTCAGACCCAAGGCATGATGAATTAATTGTACTTGACGTTATGGAAAATGCTTCTTTTGACAAGAGTGAGTGGGAAAAACTTGTCAGGAAGTAGACTCAATATATCATATAAATCATAGTCATTGCTTTTGTAAGACTCACATGTGGAATTTACATGGGGTTCATATAATAATTTTTGTGACTTACGCCGTCCAACTTAGGAAGATATTGGTAAAGGAGAGGAGGGAATCATGCAAACTCCTAAAACCCTCACCTTTTTGCCAATTGTTGGACTGCATCACAAAAGGAGGCCGCTCAGAATTCTATAGGTTAACGCCAAAAAAAGAGAGGTGTAGAAGTTCTTTATGGCCTGACAAAAAGGGAAAGATGTCTTTCCCTTTCTTGATAAGTCTGTTTTTCTTTTTTCGTAGCCTTAATTATCGCCGAACTTTTGCTCAATTTCATTGGAAAAAATCATTCGGTAATTTAAGCATTTAATAGAAGTACAAAAATGTCGAAAGATTGATGATTATTGTTAAATATATGTATTGAGTTTGAGCCGACAAATGAAACCCGACTTGAGATTAATTGTTATTTGTGAAGTTTTGAATATTCCAAATTGGATATTTTACGGACATCCGAAATTGATCAAAGTTAACTTCTTTTGGCGAGTAAGATTTGGCGAAGGAAGAAAGTATTAAATAAAATTATAGATAATGATTTCCTAATTGTACTCTTATCAATTCCAGGCGATGAAGAAATAGTTATTATTTGTTGACTTTGTTGACCAGATTTGCTTCGGTTTGCAATATATATATGGGCTGTTCATCTGTCGCAAGTGAGAACCCGTTGTCAGAGATTGTTGAAGCGCCACATCGAGTGCTTGGGCGACGAGCTATCTTCATGGGTTTGTTTGTGAATTACATCCAAGAACATACAAGTGTTCGAGTCGACTAAATCTCGCGAGTTCAAAATTTTTTAATTCTTTCGTGAGATTGAGAGATTATTTTGTGAGGGAATTTGCAAGGCTAAATATTGCAGGCATTATTAAGTGTAATTGGGACTTAGGAAATACCGTGAATGTTTAAGTGACTTAAGTGTGTAATCTCCGTGTATCGCTTAATGTATAATGAAATTCATTATTGCTCTCCTCATAGACAAACTAATGGATCAGATTGAATTGCAAAATGGAAAGATTTGTACAAGTTAGACCTTTTGTCACCACTTTGTAGAAAATTGTTAGGTATGAACGATTAAACCACGTTTTCTTGTTTTGTCTATTTTATTATTCAATCACTCGTTTCTGCAACAACTAGAAAGTTGTGGTTTGATATTTAAAAAATTATAAGATGATTTTATGTGAAATAAATTGCCATAGTAAACTTGAAACTGCCTAACAAATGTAATTCATGCGGTCTGAGTTTGCCATCACCAAATTTTCTTTTGAGTAGGAGGTGAGACCACCACATCTCGAGCATTCATCCACAAATTTGCTGCTAATAGTCAACTAGGCAAAATCCAAATCCACAGATTTTTACCAGAATTTTGTCACTTGTAAAGTGCTCATCAGAAAATTTCAACTATACGAGAAATCAAGAACGCCGCGGCCTGTAGTAGCTGTAGGCTCCATAAAAGGTCTGTATGGCAGTAAGCACAAGCATAAAAGAAGCGGCAATCACGGAAATGGTTGACCAGGGACTGTTGAGGTACTTATTCTTGAGATCGGCTGCCCAGAAATTCCACCTATACGCGAGACCGACTTTAGCCATGTCGAAGGAAACCCTTGCACGTAACACCTCCCTCTCCAGATCATGGAGATAACTATCTCCGACGTTGAAGGCCACCGCTTGGGAAAGCCGGTTGAAGAGGTCAACAACCTCAGCGTCGCTCCCAAGGCAGTGCTCGATGATCCTGCGGTCGCGGAGGTAGCCGACATCCTGGGGGAGTGGATCAAGCTGCGCATGAAGATTATATACGAAGTGATGTGGTTCCCGCAATGGATGTGAGACTGCTCGAAGGCTATCATATTGAGGAAGAGCGACCTCGTCCCGTCGTCCCGTCGTGGATCATCAACTTGGGGATACGGAGGATCCCCTCCGAGAACTCGATGTCCCCCAAACTGTCCCAAGGCTTACTCCGGAACACGATCCCAGCTTCCCGCGGCTTGGTCACGCAGAAATTGAGCTGCTCCCGTCTCTGTGGCCACCTTATGATACCCGCTCGCTCCTTGGTCCCCGCTCGCTTTGCGTACGAGGGCAGGATGTTTGACCAGTACGCTCCAAGGCAATGGAGCCTGTAGGGGTCGGATGCGAAGTCGGTCTCCACCATAATGCCCCAAAACGGGTTCCAGGGGAAGAAGAACTGGATCGCCAGCTCGACCACATACTTCTCCTGGTCGTCTTCACCAAGCTGGAGGCTGAGCAGCCGGTTGAGAATGAAGAGCGGGATCTGATTCTCAAGCATTATCATGTCTTGCTGGATCCGGGTCTTGAGTATGGATGTGCCCCTTGAGAAGATGGGGTCATTGTGACGGTAGCCAAGTTCCTCGAACTCCACGTTGGCTCGGAACAGTTCGATCACAAAGCATCCATCAAGAACCATCATCTCCATGAAGTCGTCGCTGCTCATGGATGTTATTCCCTCGTAGCAGGCACGAGCTCCCTGCTCGACCTCCTTGACTGAGTCTAGATAGAGGCCTCTCTCGTGATGGGAGCGCTCAAGGATGCGGCGGAAGCAGCGCAACTTGTGCTGGTCCATATGGCGGAGGTGCTCCTTACCATGGTGGTACGGCCCTAGGGAGACGATCCGGGGGACAAAGGCCTCGTCGTTACCATCCCTGAGATAGTGCGGGATGCGATAAATGGAGAGCTTTTCCCATGACTGCTCCACGTCGTCCTCGCGAGATTGCTCGGACGAGGACACCCTCGGCTCATCCGTGGGGACGTTTTCGGCCCCGTTGATGTCGACCGCGATCTGGAGAGCCACGGATGGTTCTTGCTGTACCTTTGGGAGTCCAGATTCTGCAGCAGCCATTTCTTGTGAAGAATTGGGCTTTGTTTCACTGCCTTTGCCTTTCTTGGGTTTTGATCTTTGAATTGATGCTTCATAAGCGCCGCCCCCCCCAAAAAAAAAAAAAAAAAAAAAGCAGAATTGGTACTTAGATATAAAATGATGTTAAACAACGTGCCCCACTCCCACTTACATATACTACAAGGTAAAGTTATTGGACTGGCATTTAATCGGACACCTCATGCTCCACGTGAAACACATGTAGATATAGTTCCCCTTGATCCCATAACAGAAAAAATGTTGGGTTTTCATTTTGCCCCGCTTAGCTTTTTAGTTAGATTTTCATAGGCTTGAACAATTCAATTATCCAAATATGGCATCATTTTGCATGCAACTCCCCTCAAGAACAGTGTTAAATGATAGCACGACGATTAGATGTCACTAAGCCCACCTAAGCTTTCTCGTAGAAATACTAGTTCATTTTTATGATAAACCCAATTCCACAATTTTTTCAGTGATGTTGTCTTTGTTGCTTGTTATAAACATTTGAGTCCATTACACATATGGTGACTTTGTTCCGAAGCTTTTCACTTAGTATGATCCATTACTTTTTTGTTATTAACGGGATGGTACACTCTATACAGCCAACTCTCAGCCGTTGGTCAATTGCACATAAAAAAGCTAGTCAATAAAACACAAGAATTTCAAAATTCATGTATCAGTTTGATTGTTATTAATGGAGAAATACTATATTAAGTCAGGTTACTAAATTGGTATACTAAATCATAAGATAAATTATTATTGGGTTTTAGAAGATTATCAACTCGCCTTTTAGCCCAATTTTCAGTCTGTCATAAACCGATTTTAACATATAATATACTGTGATATACAATCATCTTGATTGTGTATAAATGTACGCAACAACACTTTTTTTTTTAAGAGTGGTATTTTGTTCCATCACTTTCCTCTAAACACATAGGATGTATATACTTTTAAAATGGGTTACAAAAATGGACAATTATATTTAGTTAGTTTAGTAGGTAATATTTATACTTTGTAATCCACTGAGGCGTGGCAAGGACGAGCAACAATATAGTTCTTTTCTTAGTATTCCTAATTGAAGGACGGTTGGTGAGTGAGCCTTGTCCAATATAGGATGTGTTTAGGAGAGCTTTTGCAAATTAAAAGAACTTTATATTAAGGGATTTTCATGAAATGTAAATATTGTTTGGTAAATCTTATTTACAAAAACGCAAACATGTGTGTGGTAAATACTTGCTTTGGGCTTTTCTATAATTAATTTTTAAAATAAAAAGAAAAAGAAAGGACAGTCGAGAGGAATGTGGAAGGAGAAGTTATTCTTGCCTTCGCCTTTGATTCTCCTTGTTTTAGTACTTGCCTTCATTAAGGTGAGGGTATGGGATTCTCCTTAAGGCAAGACCCACCCAGAAAGAAATGGAGATTCATAACTTCATTAAGACCCACCCAGAAACCAAAAGAATTGTATTTTTAATTCTCCTTAAGGTAAGTGTAATGGAGAAATTCATGCTTGACTTCACACACACAACACACAAAAGCCAATTTGTAGAAGAGTTGAAGTTGAGGACCAAATAGCACAAGTAAGGACTGTATTACGATGCATGTTTCTAACTGAGCCTCTGGCAAGGCCAAACGAACCCAAACGCACGACCTTAGGCAGCCCAGGTGAGGCAACTCAAGCAACCTTGGGTGGCTGCTGAAGATTGCGCTACCTTGACGACAATTGGTGACCATTGGTGTTTGTCGAAGAATATAAAACGATGCAGTACCTTGTCCTAAGTTGTCTTGGGAGGAGCTCTTAACTTTGGATCTTGACATATTGCCTTTCTTTTTCTCTCTTGCATAGATCCGCGGTTCCACTGGCCAACTTAATCACAAATTTGTCACTACACAATCGCTTTCCTCCTTTTCCCCAAATGAATTCTGATGCAATCACACTCTTTAGAAGTTCTCATGCAAGATATTTAAATTCATAGGACGATAATCGGAACTCCTTTAGATGATACTTTTCTAATGAACGATGTAAATGCCTCTATGCATAGGCGGTTCCAAAAACTACCTTTAAGGGAAAGAAAATTTAAGATTGGTGTAATTACTATTTTTCCCTTCTAATTTTGGGTCATATGTTTTATACGTCTTAAGGCACACCACTCGATCATCAATCTCACCTTTAAGGGAAATTATTAGTTGAGGCAATAAATTTCATTTCCAATTCCACCTTTATTCCAGCAGTGTTGTCTGTTGGTGCTTGTTATAAAATTCGGGTTCATCACCCATGTAATCATTCTATTCCTATCCTTTTGACTCTAATTATGTTACTTTGTTGCTATTTAAGAAGCAGAGTATACAATCAACTTTGCCGTTGGGACGACACAGATGGATAAAAAAAAAGTCAATGAATTGACAAATCTCGATTATGTATGATAATAATTAATGGTATATGTTATCTACCTCAGGAAATTCGCACAAAATACAGGCATAATCCAAGATTAGGTCTCAAGGTGTAGGGGCACTACGCAAGTCATTCCTAACTCCCAAGGCCCAATTCGAGAATTAACAATTTAGGGAGGGGGGGAAATGTGGTCCATTGTCCATGGTTGACCAGGGGATTAAGACGTCATAGAAAAGAAAAAAAAATGAACAAAAGAAATCACCCCGCATAATTTAATTAACCTGGTTTCACATTGACATAACCAATCACATGTTTATACATAGAATTTATTTCATATGATCAAAAATTTCACAATACTTAAAAAAATCGTTTGTTTTACAGAGATGACTCATCCAACCACAAAATTATCCTGTTGAGGCTAATAATACAGCCTAGAGGAAGTTGAGTGAATACAATAATAAACTTTTGCAGGATACCAAATCATCAACAATGTTGTTGATGAGTAGATAATGTAATCAGGAGTGATGCTGATAATCATACAACAGAATCGGCTGTGGTGCTGATGAACAAAATAAAAGCACACTAACATAGAAGAAAGCACATTGAGTCTATAATGCTTCAATTTTATCCTTAAGCCTATATCCATTCTTCGGACTAACAAACATAATCAAGCTGGAATCCATTAGTAATCGACATTGCAAATTATAACCGGCTAGTTTTGGTCCCATTACATGGTAGATCACACTATCGGAATACAACCACTCTCATGCATGTACACTTGACTACTTGCTATTACAACTCAATAGCACCATACAGAGACATTATCAGCATCACAACTGCTAACAAAAGCAAGGCAAAGAAGAACACTCAAGAGCCATAGACTCGGCTTGTTCATTTCCACCCTAGCCCCACTACTCTTGGATTGGATAAAATATAGTGATCTAACCCTTAGATGACCATTTACAACTCATCTCCATGAAGTAACCATTGGTATTACTGTTGCTATCAGCAGAATGGCTCTCTATCGCTCACTAGCGCTAATGCATTTTCCCAAACTAATTAGAATATTCTCGTTAGTGTCTATCTTATGCCAAAGTTGCGATAATTGCTCTGACGCATCTCTAGTACTCTTGATGTGACTCCATTTCGACTCCCAATAAACTCGACACTTTCATGTGCTAGTGGACTAAGCTGGATTACTCCATGACCATACTTAGATACCACAAATGCTCCATGAGCTCACTCTATTCATGTGGCGACAAAGTTACACCTCAGCAACTAGTCAAGCACAACTATAGCTAGTGATTCTCCTTCCTCACATTTTATTCCAACCAACTGGAGTTCCCCAAGCTTGATCAAAGTCCTGCTGCGCTACTTTGATAAAATCTCCTCAAGGACATTCTCTCTCATATTGGTATAGGGTCGGTTCCATTCCCATTCCTTTCGCCATCCTAGTGGCGTCCTACCTGCGATAGCGGCATCTATGCTCCCTTGGATTTTCACTAACAATCCTTTACCTGATGGCCGTGCTGGTCACAATCACAGCACGTTCTAGGCACATTCGGACACTGGATCTATCCATGTTTCCTTCCACAATTCCGACACCTATCTGGTGAGTCTTTTATCTCCTATCAGGTGACAATATGCACTTTTTTTTTTTTTTTTTTTGGTACCGGAGGCTTGTTCCAAACACTACACGATGCATTCTATGGCTCACTCCTTCTGATTTGTCCTATCGGTGATGATAGCAATAACCGTTGCCGAGATTCCATCTGCTTGTGTGCACAATCCATAAACTGTCATAATTTTTTTGTCCTCAGAATACATGAGATTGATCCATATCATCTTCCATGGGAACAACATGTTCCATTTTGTCTCGGTGCTGACTTGACTATCCCACCCTTCATATTAAGTGGAATAGAATACTCTTTTCCCGGCATCGATCTTTTCCCTTGACCAATTTCTAAATCTGCATGAGCTGAATCTTGACTTAGATATTGAAATCTGTTCCTTGATCACCCTTCCAGGTTAGACCACCATAAATGTGGCAACAACAGTAACTTGATCTTGAGCTTGCTGGCTCATCTAGTTCCCAAGGAACACTAGGGCCTGAACGATCCTGTCGAACCTAGGATCGTTCAGTGCTGCTACACTAGTACCAACCTGCAGTGGTACTCTAACACTCGAGTCGACCTGAGCCAATACTCTGCTACAACCACCTCAGGTACCGACCTTTGTCGGTTCTCTACCCCGAGTCACAGAGGCTACTGCCCTCTTACTAGGAGTTCTCTGCTCTTGCTTGCTCATGATTCAGTCTTTTACTAACACCGCTTTTCCGAATCCACATTGGATTAGAAGATGAGTGATTCACATGCGACAAACAATTCTACCAATCAGCTATCATAGACATGCACCAGCATGAATTTAAAGGCCTTTCCTACTACTATCCCATGAACCATCACTCCTTATCACTCCAATCTTAAACTTTTCTTTGATACCACTCATAGGCCTTGTTTGGTTCAGCATTCCTAAGGAGCTTTTAACCCCAAAAGCCCTTTGGGAAAATTTTTAGGCGTTTGGTTCAGCATTTGAAGGTGTCCTTGGCCAAATGCTAGCATTTGGAATGCTGTGGAATGCTGATATAAGGTTTAATGAGTTTTTTTTCTTTCCAATATTGCCCTCATTATAATTGTGTTTTCCTCTTTTGCCCTCATAAGACATTGTTCACCATCTTCTTCAGCCTTGCTACTCCACCCGAAGCTCAGCCAGTGGGCGTGGTGGGCGGCGCTCAGTCGCGAGTTGCCAGATCTGGCCGTCGAGAAGCCTCGCCTGAGGTTGTACGACCTCAGCCAAGGTGGCTTGAGGTCGCGGCGACGTCGCCTAGGTCGCTCAATCTTAAGCAGCGTCGCCGGAGACCGCGCTGTCACGCCCCGATCCTCGATCGCGTGCCCATCCCTCACCTGGTCGATATAATAGTGACGTCTCAGCACGCATGGCCGACCCTTTCAATTTTAATACGCATGCGGAAGCATATAATAAATCCCCAGATAATAAAACAATGGGATAGAAAAGTAGGCTATATTTTTCACGATTGAAAAATCACAACCAAACTTTTATACGAGCAAACCATATAGTATATAATACAGTATTATTCACAGAAGTCTGATCTATCAACAATCAGTCCACAACTTCAGGTTTGCAAAACATGATGGGATCTTAGTCCTCATCCGGGTCATACTCCGGATCATCCTCGGGATCCTCCTCGGACTCTTCCTCTGGTTCCTCATCAGGTCCTCCTCTTCGGGTTCTTCCTCCTCAGGTTTCTTATTAGGGTCCTAAAAAGTTGTCCCACAACCGGGATGAGACTACGTCTCAGCAAGTTCTACCCCTTAAGACCCGATTAGTAAACTAATATACTATGGGCTGCCTAAGCACGCACAAGTCAGAGGGCTTACCTTGGCCTTAGATCCCACCTGCAAGTTAGTACAATTCATAATAGGCACCCACTCACTCAAAACAGATCCAACTATCGATCAATCGACTTAGTCGATTACATGTCAATTGGACCATCCCCCGGTCATTCAATCAGTACAATACATTCCCCATGATGGAATATCTAGTCGTCGAGCCCATGTGTATTCTCCAGGATGACATACCAAGTCTCCGAGCCCACGTGCCTTCTTTAAGACGACGTACCTACTCATCGAACCCAAGTACAATTTCCAAGGTGGAATATCTAGTCGCCAAGCCACGTGCATTATCTAGGATGACATACCGAGTCTCCGAGCCCACGTGCATTCTCTAAGGCGACCTCTTCACCAAGGTGACATACTTAAACATTTGGTCCATGTGCATTCTCTAAGGCACTAGTTCGCCAAAGTGACGCATCAGATCACCGAGCCCACGTGCCCTTTTCACGATGCCATACTCAAATATTGGACCCATGTGCATTCTCTTAGGCACTAGTTCGCCAAAGTGATGCATCAGATCACCGACCCACGTGTCCTTTTAGATGCCATATTGAAACATTGCGCCCACGTGCATTCTCTTAGGCATTAGTTCACCAAAGTGATGTATCAGATCACCGAGCCCCCATGTCCCTTTAGATGCCATACTAAAACATTGGGCCCACGTGCATTCTCGTAGGCACTAGTTCGCCAAAGTGACGCAACAGATCACCGGGCCCACATGCCCTTTTTAGATGTCATACTTAATCACCAGTCTACTATCAATGCTAACAATCGATACTCGACTATTTCTCAGTCAAATAATCAAAAATCAACTCAATAGGAATATATTCTAAAAGTTCACAATTAAATCAATTTAGCACGATTCAAAGCTCAAATTAATAAACAGACTGCACCACGACAATCAGCATGAAATTCTGGTCACCGGCCATCCCGAATGAATTTTCGAAAAAATAAAATTAATTAAGTAATTTCGAAAATTAATTATTAAATAGAAATAAATCCAATTTAGGCCCGTAATGCCTAATTAAAAGTCGAGACAGACCCGGAAAATTTCCGAACTTCGCTCAATAATTACTCGAGCCTATCTACTCGCTAATTACCAAGTCTAACCACCTAACATGCATTGATAAGCCACTAATTTAATTTATCTAAACTAATCTAACCTCTTAATCATGCTTAATTAACACTAATCAACCCTTTAAGCATTATTAGCAAACTAAACAGGGATTAGTGAGTTAAAATCACCCGTTTAACAATCCGCTTGGATTGAAACGTCGGGAACGTCGCAGGGACGTTTTTCTCCAAAGCGTCGACAGCTTTCGAGCACGGCTTGGGCCCAAAACTTCGCCTGCAAAGCCTCACAAGCTGCTGGATTTTCTTGGCTGTTGGGGCTGTTTTGCACGGTTGATTCCACAAAGGAAAGGGCTGAATGAGCGGCTTCAAGCGAGCTGCTTTGGTGCGACAAACTTGCGGAGCTGACCAACGGATAGACAAAGATGGGTGGCAGCAACCGGCGTGGGGATGGAACGCTTTAGCAAAAAAATGAAAACGCAAGTAGATGAGGCTTTTGGCTTGCAACGTGCGGGTAAGGATGAGAGAGGAGAGAGAAACCGATGAAAAATAAAAGAGAAGGCAGCTGGCATGGGGATGTCGACCGTGGGAAGAGGATAAGGGAGAAGTTCAATCAAAATTCAAAGAAATAAGGAGGAGAAAGGAGACACGGCAGAGAAAAAGGAGGGGGTGTCGGTGTGGGGCTGTTCCGCACAAGAGAGAGAGAGAGAGAGAGAGAAGAGAGAACGTGCGCGTTAGGGAGAGGGTGCGGCCGAAGGGGGGGGAGAGTGAGAGAAAATAAAAGATATTTTTGTAACTCAAAATCTTGGCATTACTTGCTCTTGTTTAGTCCAAATTGGTCATCGAAAATTCTCATGCTAAAGCACTTGATTCTTACTTACTTTTTCAAATTTGCTTGAACAACAAATCCAAAAAATTTTCTTCAGTTCCGAATTTTAATTCATTTTTCTCGGAATCCGATTTTCTGAACAAATAAATCCGGTTGAGGTCCAATTTGAATGCAGAAAAAGCCCAAACAACTTCCATTCACCAATTCACTCACACCAGGTGCCAAAATCCCTTCAAATTGGCCAATCCAAATTTTCATTAATTTTCCGCAACGTCCGGATCGATTTTCCGCAAAAATCTCGGAATCTCTGAAAATTCCTTGAAAGATAAGTCGACATTCCTAAAATGACCTGTGACATGATAGAACTTTTAATTTCTGAAATCGGACTTGAATTCACAGTTAATTTCAACTTGGCGCGCTTTTAGTATAACCTAGGCTACTGAGTAACTTTCAGGCAATTTTAGTGCAAATGACCCGTGGTCGATTTTCTTTGATCCACTATAGACCCACTCAACTCATTGGGGACTCTCGGTTGTCGTGAAAATCTCAAGGATCCAAATACGGACATAGGGTACCAAAACAATAAGAAAATCAGTTTAGTGCCGATTGACGATAATTTTCTAATTTAGTGGTGTCACCCACGATTAGCCACACATCTCGGTCGAACCAGCCTATTTATGATTTCAAATTGATTTTATACTGTGTCGTAATGGCCTCTAAAGATGAGCACGGTCAAGAAGCCGATTCCTAGTCGAATTCTCAAGTCTATTGCATTAAAAAAAATTTTAATGGTTTCCCCAAATAGCCTAATTATCTCGAGAGTGATTAGCTATGAGAACAGCCTTATAAGCATGTCAATGAAATGTCCGATTTATTTAATAGAAAAAAGGATTGAAAATCTGGGATGTCACACGTGCAACCTCGGGTGATGTCGTCGGAGGCCGCGCGACCTCAGGTGGTGTCGCCTGGGTCGCGTGACCTAGGCTCGCCTGAGGTCGCACGACCCCCCCCAACCGCCGTCGCCACGGCCGCCACCAAACACCTCCTCGCCGCCTCCCCACCGCCATTGGCACCACCGTAAAGCCACCTCTCCCCACAATTTTCCCCTCTCCACCCAGCTGATCTCCTCCCTTTTTTTATTTTCTTCTCTTTTTTTCCTTTTTCTTTTCAACCTAAAGCTACTTTGCAAAATATACACATTTTTTAGTATCCAAACACATTAGCATTCACAAAATGCCCATTTAGTCAAAGATACTTGGGGAAATGACTTTGCATTTCCCCAAAGTTGAACCAAACGGGCCCATAATCGGGGACGATTTTGCTCCCATAGGTTGATTTTTTGGGGAGTTGAGATTCCACAGCTTCTCGGAGCTTGAGAGTGATTACATACCAACCCAAGAGGAGCTCCTTGTTGTAAACAGCAAACATTTCTTGTGAAGAATTGGTCTGCGTTTCTCCGCCTTTGCCTTAAATGGGTTTTTTTAATCCTTCGAATTGATGTTTTATAGGCAAAAATAAAAATGAAAAAAAAATAAAAAAGAAAGAATTGCTACTTTTATGGCTACAGGTTTTGGAACAAAGGAGAGACTGTTCCTTCCAGAGAAAATATTCATGCTCTAGTCCAGTAGTTGATTAGCACGTGTCCAAATGGCCCACTAATTTCAACTTTGTTTTCTTTTTGACTTTTCTCCTCTCTCTTTCTTTTCTCCTTCCTCCATCGTCCCCTGCGACGGTGCAAGAAGTTGGCCCAAAACCAACAGCAACAATGAATAATTTAACATGCTTTCATTTTTCCAGTATTGAGACTCAAAACGAGCTTTATAATATTCTAGGCCTTATGAGGTTACGTCGATTACGTCATCAAAACAATAATATTTTAAGGTTGGCTATTATAACGACTATTAGTATTATTCAACCGAACGCCTAATAGAGTAATTTAACATTTTGTGCATGCAATATGTATTGAAGGAGGTTGAGTGAAGGCTCTGTCCACGCATTGATGGGGGAAAGGAAGGAAGATTTTGCCCGGAATAAGCTGAAAAGAGTGTGATTATTAACATGCCCATACCTTATTCATCACATCACAGAGAATGGTAGGGTTCTTATTTGCCCCGCTTAGCTTTATAATTTGATTTTCATAAGCCAGAATAATTTAATTATTAATGGGAGAAATAGATAGTCGAAAATAGTAGCATTTTGCATGTAACTCCCCATAAGAACAGCGTTAAAGGATGGCACGAGGATTAGATGCCACTATGCCCATCTAACCTCTCTCATGGAAGCTGTCAAGTGAGTTTTAGTTCATTTTTCAGATAAACCCAATGCCACCATCTTTTTCAGCAATGTTGTTTTTTGTTGCTTGTTATAAACGTTTGGGTCCATTGCACATGTGGTGACTATGTTCCTATGTTTTTTATTCCAAGGTTTCGTATGTTTAGTAGAAAATGAATAATCTAAAAAAAAATTTTCCTAAAAATGATATCTTATATCACTTAAAATAATTAGTCAATAAAAATATTTTCATCATTGACAACAATTTATATCTAAATATTTTCGTGAACGATGAAAATATTTTTCGTTCATTGATTTTTGTAAGTGATACAATGAATCGTTTTTAGAAAAATTGTTTTCCTAATTATTTATTTTCCATGAAATAAACATAGCTTAATTATGATCTATTACATTTTTGTTATGAACGGCACACAGTATACAACAAACTCTTAGCTGTGCGTTAATAGCACATAAAAAAACTGGTCAATAAAGAATGGGAATGTCAAAGTTCATGGACCATGTCGACTTTAATAAAAGGAGAAATGTTATATTTACTAATTCTGGGTTGCTAAGGGCACGAATGATAATTATTCTGGTTAGAAATTGATTTCTGGAAGAGAAATAGATTTTTCTATTTCTATTTCTAGATGAGTTTCTAAGGAAAAATACCTGTTTGATAATGATACAAAATTTTTACTCTAAAAATAGAAATTTGTTTGATAACGACACAAAATTTCTTCATTTCGGACGGTGGCGACCGTGAGACAAACGGACGGGCGGTGGATGGCGGCGGACGGCAATGGCGACGGTAGCTAGCCGATCCGGCGGCGTGATGGGCGGCGATCGGCGAACGATGGCGGCGGCCGGCGGTCGGCGAATGGCAGCCGGTGCCGGCCGTCGCCGCGCGGGTCGCCGACCGCTGGCGGGTGGCGTCCGGCGACGATGGTCGGCGGCGAATGATGAAAATAGTTTTTATTTCTCATTTCTCTTCCAAAAATAGAGAAGTAGAAAATTTTTACTTTTGATTTCTATTCCAAACCTATTTTCGAAACCAAAATCTATTTCAAAAATAGAAAAATGTAATAATTTTATCAAACGGATTTCTATTCCAGAAACAAGTCTGGAATAGAAAAATTGTTTCTGGAACAGAAATTGGTGGTTGTCATGCACCCCCAAATTGGTATACTAAATAATGCAACAATTAAATTATTATTGAGTGTTGAAGATGACTCTCTTACTTTACTTCCCACTTTCAATTTGCTTTAAACCGTTTTACCTCATAATATCACACAAGAAGCATAACAATTGATGTATGTCAACTTAATTGTGTTCCAATGCTTACCAAAAAACTTTCCCTTTCTAAGATTTAATTTTGTTTCATCCCTTTCCTCTAACCACTATGTGACGGGAGTTACAAAAATGGACAATTATACATAGTTAGTTTACATGTAGGCAATATTTACACTATGTACTCTACTGAGTCATGGTAAGGACGAACATGAATATAGTCCTTTTCTCGAAATCACTAATTGAAGGACGTTTGAGAGCTTACATTTTTTTAGTGAGGAAGCCATGCCAACGCAGAGTACATCAAGGAGAGCTTTTGTCAATGCAAAGGATTCTAGGCTAAAGAAATCCTATTTATAAAAATACATATTGTGTTTGGTAAATACTATTTGCATTGGGCTTTTTACAAATAATTTTAAAAAATAATAAAATAATAAAAAGAAAAAGAAAAGGACAATGGAGAGGATAAAAAGGAAGCTAATCTGGAAGGAGAATTTATACTTGCCTTCTATTCTCCTCTCCTTCTCAAGAATCAAAGAGGTTAGGCGCCTTCATTAAGGTGAGAAAGTATGTGATTCTCCTTAAGGCAAAATCCACCCAAAAAGAAATGGAGATTCATAACTTCATTAAGACCCACCCTGAAACTAAAAGAATCGTACTTTTAATTCCCCTTAAGATAAGTGCTTAATGGAGAATCCATACTTGTCTTTACACAAACCACAAAAGCGAAGAATCAAAGTTGAAGACCAAGTTGAACAAGTAATGAGGGGTAGGATTGCGTTTCGTTGCATGTCTCTAACCGAGCCTCCAACGAGGCCAAGTGAACCCAGATGCACAACCTCAGGTGGCCCAAGCAAGGCGACTTGTGCGATCTCAGGTGGCTCAGGCAAGGCGAGCCCGGGAATTGTGCCACCTTGGCAGCCCTTGACGATCGTCGGCGTTTCTCGGTGAATCTGGAATAATGCAGCACCTTGTCCTGAGTTGTCATGGGTGGGGCCCTTGAAGTTGAATCTGGGACGATGTAGGACATTGACTCTCTTTTTCTCCCTAAGTCGTGCATAGATTCGCGGTTCCTCTGGCCAACTTAATTACACATTTGCCACTACACAACCGCCTTCCTCCTTGTCCCCAATCAAATTCTGATGCAATCCCACCCTTTCGAAATTCTCATGCGAGATATTTAAATCCACGAGACGACTATCGGAACTCGGCACTTTTCTTGTCATCAATCTTTAAGGAAAGAAAAATTAAGATTGATGTAGTTACTATATTTTCTTTCTAATTTTGAATCAGATATTTTATACCTCTTAAAACACACCACCCAGTCATCAATCTCATCTATAAGAGAAATTATTAATTGAGGCAATAAATTTCATTTTCAATTTCACTATTATTCCAGCAATGTTGTCTGATATTGTTTGTTATAAAATTCCGGGTCCATTACACATATGATCAATTTGTTCCTATCCTTTTGACTCTAATTATGATATGTTACTTTGTTGCTATTAAAGGGGCAGAGTGCGCCATCAACTTTGCCACTGAGATGACACAGGCAGATAAACAAATTCAATGAATTGACATATCTGGACTATGAATGATAATTATATATAATATACGTTATCTACCTCAGGAAAGTTGCGCAGAACACAGGCATGACACAACATTAGGTCTCAAGGTGTAGTGGCACTACGCAAGTCATTCCGAAGTCCAAAGGCCCAATTCAAGATTTATTAATTTAGGGAGGGGGAAAATGTGTTCCATTGTCCATGGTTGACTAGGGGATTAAGACTAGCCACAGAAAAGAGAAAAAGAATATAAGAAATTACCCCACGTAATTTAATTGATCCGATTTTACATTGACATGTCCAATCACATGTTTATACATAGAATTGATTTCATATAATAAAAAAATTCACAATGCTTCAAATGATCGTTTGTTCTATAGAGATGACTCTCCCACCCACAAGATTATCGTGATATCATTGTCATATCATGCACGTGGTGTGTATAAATAAATGGAGTGAAATTTTGTTTAGCATAATTTGGTGGGTGGGAAAATAACTAAAAGATATCATTGTAGATGAGGAAGTGATGCTCCCATTTAATTCATTTTAGATAGGTAAATTCCAAACTCAAATTAAATATACTTACTTCTTATTAGAGAATTAGTGAGAATAGTGAGAGTAGCTTCTGGGTTTTTGAGGTAGGGAGGTCAAGCACATGGGAGGCTCAAGGCACACCAAAATTAATGTACTTACAATGCAAAGAAATACTTTTTTTTTCTTAATCACAGCTGTTACTTTTATGAGAGCCACATGTTAAATTCACGTGGGTTTCAAAATCAATAATTGTGATTTACCTTGTCCAATAAACTTGACTTAAGAGAAAAAGTTGACGAAGGAGAGGAGGAAGTCTCCATACTCCATCCCATAACCTTTTTGCCGATTGTTTAAACTTTTCAACAAAGAGGAGGCTAGTAAATAGGAGAGGTTTAGAGGTTCATTTTGGCCTAGTAAATAGGCAAACATTTCTTTTCTTATTTTATTAAGTTGTTTTTTGTGTTTTCATGGCCTTATTTATCACCTTTCAAGGAATGCTTAAGAACTTTCGCTCAATTGCAGCGGGAAAGGTTAGATTCATTATGTAATTTAAATATTTGATAAAAATGATTAAAAAAAGATTGAAAGATTCAAGATTCATGAGTAAGTTGTGGTTTGGCATATTAAAATTATAATGTGATTTTCTATTTCAAAAATTTGTGATATCCACATTGAATCCCACTGAAAAACACAAGCTCTCATACAATTTTTTCATTATGGCCGATTCTCAGATC
The DNA here is from genome assembly GCA_017140595.1 of Eucalyptus curtisii. Lineage (NCBI taxonomy): Eukaryota > Viridiplantae > Streptophyta > Magnoliopsida > Myrtales > Myrtaceae > Eucalyptus > Eucalyptus curtisii. Next base: position 15,350,830 of record CM029502.1, read on the forward strand.
ACTCACAATTTAGTGAATCATATGGTCATATATATTCACAAACTCAATTAAACATTATAAACCACGTGAAGTAAGCATGTATTGACCAAGTTGTGTGTACTCGTTTAATCACAAAAATGTATTGCAAATGAGAAGAGAAACTTCACTAGGTGGACAACCATTCGTAGTCACATATTTGTCATCATCACCCACTAGCTATTGCGGCACCCGTCATGGCGTCATGCTCTTGCCTTCGATGCCGTCACCCTCGTATAATCATATATTATATACTTAAGTTAATAATTGTATTTATAAATAAATCACTGAAGTATAAATAGTATATGATATCATAAATAACATATACAGAGCATTAAAATCATGAATCAAGATCGATTATTAAAGCGGTAATTATTATATTCTCTCCGATTCTTCTTATAGGTATTTTTTAGGAACTTTGATGCTACTCGCTGCTTATTAGTTATAGCACCTGTTATTCATGAGATCAAACAGCGCAATAAGTCTTGCATCACTTAAAGTAGTTAACATATAGTGTTGTGGAATGCTGCTCATTGGAACGGATATAGACATTAACGTGTCGATTTTTCAAAATTGAGATGAAGTTTTGATAAGTTGAGTTCATGAGTGTATTTTGAAACTTACTGCACCTGATGAGGGTGGTCAACTTCCATATTTGTCGGTTTCCCAAAAGCGAAAGTGGCTCAGAAGATACGAGAGGAAAAAATAAGTTAATACTTTTCACGGCCAAGTTAATTGCAACAGAATATGCTCTACCTCGCATGATGCCTAGGGACATAAAAAGAAAAAAACTAATCGACTTCTGCTGGTGCATGTTTGATGTTTATGATCATTTGGGTTGGTATAAAACAAGTATTCAGTTCATAAAGGAGCTTAAGGAATCACTTGCTGATGATCGCATATCCACATCTAATTTTCATCACAATTAATCACAAGAATAACTTGATGTTCCTATTTGAATAACTCGTGGGTCTTGACTGCCATCGACTATATATTTTGATCTTCAGAGGAAACTTAGTAATGTAGAGTCAAAGCTCTGTCTTATGGGCAATAATTAGTAGTAACCCATTTGTCTCAACGAGTTCAAAAAACATTGAGAAAGAATTCGATCAAGTTTTTCCTTATGTCAACATATGTGATCAAGTTTAAATGAATTCATCAGACGATGTTTAGAGAATGAATTAATTGGTTATTGGATGAGTTCAAAGAGACTAATAACTAATAAGCATACAAGAACATGAAAATTTTATCGGCCATCTAGCTAAAAGAGGAGCAAAAGACTTATTTATGCGTGAAACATATTGTTCTGCTAACTTCCCAGGATAACGCCTCAAGAAAGGTGGCGAAAGATGGGTACATAAGAAGAAATTTCTTAACAAAGTTATAGGAGACCTAAAGATGGGTACATAAGAAGAAATTTCTTAACAAAGTTATAGCTGACCCAGTCAAATCCTAGCGAACTGTTTGCTAACTAGAGAACTTGCGGTGGGTCATGGTCAAAAGAAAAGTTGTTGACTTCTATAAAAAAAAAAAGGATTAGGGCGTGCGTTCCTAAGTGTGCATTGTAGCCGCCAGCGGGTTTCCTGAGGTTTAGCCGCGAGTTAGAGCACGAGCTGCACGGTGACTCTTGGTAGACGAGCCGCTCCCAAGAGGAAGAGCGTGAAGAAGACGACGGAGCTGTTTAGCACGCGCGAAGAAGTGGGCTTGACCCCCGGAGATTTGTGCCGTGAGTTTTTACGTTTAACATTAGTTGTTTATAATTTAAACATGAGAAATACTCAAGCATGTGAGCAATTGTAATACTATCTATTTATTATAGTTGATTATTTGCTATTAACCTCTTTTCATGAATGTATCAGACCAAACCACGTCAATCTTTAGTGTTCTTTATTGTTCATCGTTTATTTTTTCTAGTAATTTTGCATTGACTTAAATAGCAAGATTCTGCTTAGTTTTCCCGTCCATTTTACAGCAGATCCTATGATAAGCAAATTGGTGAGCCATCTCCTCCCGCGGCCAGTGATGATGGCCACTTTGCCTATTGCGATAATGCGAGCGATCGAACAATAATATAGACAGAAGAAAAAAATAAATCGGACACTAGATTTATGTGGTTCGGTCGTAAAGACCTACGTCCGCGGGGAGAGCAGCGGCGAATTTCACTATAGATCAAGCGATACAATGAGATTACACACTCGAGTCACTCAAACACTCTTTCGGTATTTCCCAAGTCCCAATTACACCCAATAACGCACGCAGTGTTTAGCCCCGAAATTCCTCAAGAAATAATCTCTCAATCTCATAAATGAATTACACTCAAATCTTACCACAAGATTTAAATCGGCTACAAACACTAATCTTTCTTGGATGTAATTCACGGACAAGAACGACAAAGAAAATCCCTCCCAAGCACTCGACGACGAGACAGCGCTTCAAGACCAATTCTTCATGATCAACCTCTACCACCCATGACCACAAGTCTATATATATAAGTGAGACCCTTATTCTTTTGCCAACTTCTCATAGGATTCTGTTTCCTATCTTAAATGATTTTATCCAAAACATATCTCTATATTTTTAAACAAAATCCAAATCCAAGTGAAAGTTGAACTTTCCTATTTTATGGGCCAAATTCTCCAACGCAGATTCGAATTTTAGGAAGTTGATCTTCGGATCTTCTTTGCTTAATTTCGAACGTCCGCAACATATCCAATTTGGAATATTCGAAATTTCACATTGGACTCAAACTTGAGACATATTTTAACAAGCTCCACATTGGCTCGACGTTTGAGCCAAGTTGCAATCACTTCGCAAAAATTCAAACTCTGCCGCTACTTTCCCATAGCCCCCGATGGGCTCAACCGCCACAGATATTATCCAAGTCCAAGCTTTGCTTGAACTTCGCCATAACCGAGGACCTCATCAGAATACCAACTCCACATGCACCTTTAACTGCTCCGCAATGATTTTCCGACACAACCTCCTTAACCGCAGATAAAGTAAAACCATTATTGCATCCATATCTGTCAGGAAATCGAATACGTACCTTGTTAATTTCAACAGTTACAGCAACCGATGGCTCTATAAGCTCTACCTCGCTACAAGCACCATATGTGTCAATTACTTTGCTAATACTCGTACTCGCTACCTCGGGAGTTTCGGTCACAACTCCACCTCAAGCTGAACACCGTCCAAATATGTATTAACACCGCCACAAACACTCCTAGCCAGAAATACTGAAGACTCATCAAACGTAACTTCTCTACTGTCAACAGGTGAATTTATATCTGGGCACCACAACCGATCACCCTGCTCACCTTGTGCATAGCCGTGGAATATGCATCTTGCCCTCCCATCAAGCTTACCATCACTCACTTGAAAATAACACGGGCAACCAAACATTCTAATAATAGAATAACCAGCAACGTTACTTGACCACACTTCTTTAGGAATCCGCCATTCAATAGCAGTTGATGGGGATCTATTCACCAGGCAGCTTACTGTACTAAGCACATCAGTTAGGATTCTCCTAGCAATACCAGCACTAGAGATCATTTTTCGGGTCGTCTCTAGTAATGTTTTGCTCATCAATTCTGCAAATTGTTGTGATTTATTGGCACTAGTGCAATGTTTCACTATGCCCTCTTTCATGCATAATTTATTTGCTAGCTCCGAGCAGAACTCCATGCTATTGTTAGTCCGCACATGCTTGGTCGACTTATCAGTCTCCGTCTCGATCAAAGCTCTCAACCACGTGATTCTGACACCAGCATCAAACTTATGCATTGGCACAAACACCAAGTCTTCCTCGAGCAGTCAATAGACTCTCGAACAGATGCATCCGACGTCTCCGTAACGAAATTTGTCACTGTCTCACCTTGAAGTTTATACAGGCCTCCGTGCTTGATTCCTTTCATTATCACAAATGCACCTTGAACAACCTTCAGAACTCCACCTTCTGAAAAATACCTGCAATCAACTGAATCTAGGGCACCCAAGGAAATTAAGTTCTTTTTCAATTCTGGAACGTGTCTTACTCCAGTCAATGTCCTCACAATGCCATCATGCATTATGAGTTTAACATCATCAACACCCACAACATCGCACTCAGCGTTGTTCCGTAACTGCACTTTACCACTACCCGTGCACTGATAAGTGATAAACAAGTTTTTATTTGGTGTGACATGAAAAGAACAACCAGAATCCATAATCCATCCATCAAACAATGAATAATCAGTGATAAACGAGACATAATCGGCATTATCTGCTACAACTGCAACATTATCTGCAGAATCAACTATAATTCCCTTATCTTTCTCATTCTTTAGCTTAAGGCAATTCCTTTTAAGATGCCCCCTCTTGCCACAGTTCCAACAGACAACATCAGCAATCTTAGATTGACTATGCCTGTTCATATTAGTACTACTCTTACCCACACGTGTTCTAGATCTTCATCTATTTTCACCTACTAAAGTAGCATATATGGGTTTGCCAGATTCTCTTCTACGAATATCCTCGCTCAGAATCAAATCTCAAACCCCATCAAATGTCAAACTTGTTGACCCAAAGGAATTACTAACGGCAGTAACAGTAGTATTTTAACTATCAGGCAATGATGATAATAGAATCAAAGCATGTACCTCATCTTCAAAGTCAATTTCAAATGAACTCAATTGACTAACAATCACATTGAATTCATTGATATGATCTGCAACTGACGCACCTTCGCTCATCTTCAAATTAAACAAACGTCACATCAAATAGACTTTGTTGATCGCAGAGGGCTTCTCGTACATATCCGACATGCTTGCATCAAATCATTTGTGGTCTTCTCCTTCAAGATGTTAAACACGACGTTACGAGCCAACGTCAGCCGAATAACACCCATAGATCGTCTATCCAACAAATCCCAATCAGCTTAATTCATCGACTCTGGTTTCTCCCTAGATAAGATTAGACAAACAATTCTATCTACGAACAGCAGCTGCTTTGGTGAGGCGGTTGATCCAGTTCTTTCTGTTTCTGTCTACGAAATCCAGTTAATGCTTTGATGGCTCCTCCATTTGGGTTTTCCCCTCTCCAGCGACCATCGCTATCATCGCCTCGCCTGTGATGATCTCGATCTTCATCTGACTACGTTCGCTTCGCGATCCTTCAAGCACCATGCTCTAGCCTCCTATTCTTCCGTCATCTGTCCCTCTCCAGCATTGCTTTGGGCTTTGGTCTCGGGATTGCGTACCGGTGTCGAGTTTCTGAGGGCGATGACTTGAAGCCGTTCGTGGCCTTTGCTGACTCATTGATGATGCCCACAGCTGAATCGGTTCGTTTTGTATCCGATTACGTTGTAGATATGATTTCAGTTCATTCCTGCTTTGCCCTCATTGTTTTCCGCGTTCCATTGCCGTTGATTACGCTGTGAAGGAGGAACCGAGTTTGCAAGGAAGCTGTTCGTTGAAATGACTAAGCTGGACTCCGTTTCGAGGAGTACCCATTCAGGATAGAGATAATCGACGACTCCGGCGGTGGTGACCTCAAGCTTTGGGCTGGGGATCGAGCGAGAGCAAGTCTCTCGAAGATCGAAGTCCAAAGAAGCTCACAAAATGCGCCCGACAAAGCCACGCCAGACAAAGTAAATATATGTCATGCCAAGGTTCTGTCCTCTTTTGGTTAATGGTTCTATTTGGTTCGGTTCGGTTCGGTTAACCGATAAAAACCGAACCGATAAAAAAAATTTCGGTTTTTGACGAGAACCGAACCGAACCGAAAAAACTGAATTTTTCGGTTCGGTTCAGTTCGGTTTTCGGTTCGGGTCTTGACACCCCTAGTACTATGGAATCAATGATCATTGGAATGGCTATAGACACTAAACTGTCAATTTTTCCATATTGAGATCTTTTGAAAATTTTAACTATTTTTCATATGCCAATGGATGTCGTCATTAAAGAAATGTGCACGGTAAAGAACTCAAAGTCATAAAGATGACAACGTCGTGAGTCAATAGATAAAATGGGTATTTTTAGTCAATCACAAGTTTGATTGACACTCACCAATAATTTGTGCAAGAAGAACATTGACATCGGACAAACCAAATTTCAGAACTCTTGACCGACAAATTAAAATAATCCATTTGAAATAATATATCCACTCATCAATGGACTCATATAAATGCACCAACCAGAACAGACAATACATTATCAAACGCTCCTAAATTATGAAGGTATTAACTTGTCACAAACCAAACCACCTAGACCATATACATGAAACATGGCATCAACATGCCAGTCTTTCCTATGAGATATGTCCAAACATGCCACCATCAATGTGGTAATACATAACAGAAACTGCCATGAACCTTGTGAAGGATGTAAAGTCATTGTATATGTCTCTTAGTACTCACATGATCAAATTAGTTAACTGAGCTCAAAGGAGCAACAAAAAATCCAACCGTATATAGGCTACGAAATGCCATGTTGACTATGGTTAAAACCCTTTAAAATTACCTAGGCTCTTCCATGGGTAGAGTTGTCTAAATATCTATTTATGGAGAGTACACCAGAAGCTGTCTTCAAGCATCCAAAAATGGAAAATCAGTTATTTATGAGAAATAAACCACTAGAATACACATTGGAAGTGTCTAAATCTTTTGCCTCAGAGAAGACAAAGTAGTAGCAGCAGCATCAACTTACGGGTTTATGATGCTTTTCCTTTTCTGAGTATTTAAGCTTGTTCTTTCTTTGGGAACCTCGGCTATGGGACTCAGTAACTCTGCTTCTTTCTGGTGTAGCGACACCACGGCTTGAGCTTTTGCTACAACCAATGCATCATCATCTCCTGCAGGAAATATCATCTTTATTTCTCCACAATCTGCCAAAGAAGAAATTAATAAGTTATCAACATTTAGGCAGCACCAGAGATGGACTAAACAAGTATGCCTGAAACAAAGGGCAAGAATGCCTGGAACAAATGCTTGATAGAAACATTATGGGTAGGCATTCTATCTCAAGATAGTAGCCCAAGATCTCACTTTCTCCGAATTTTTCAAAGTAGATATCCCTCTCCTTCTCAAGAGTATCGGCTGATGGCTTCAACTCTATTATATAATTTTTGTTGCCACTGCCAGAAATTACCCAACTTGCTCAACTACTTCTCAATTTAAGTACCTCTTTAGCATGTGTCGAACCTGCACTAGTAATGGCTCCAGAGGTCTTGGCTTATTGGTAAGTCAAGATTGCAAAAGGATCGACCTGACACAGAGCCTCTTTACCCTCCTTGGAAACCCTATCTCCAACATCAAAAAATATGCATCTAACAAAACTAAAACAACATCAATTTCAATTTTTATCCATTAAGAAAAATGAACAAGCATTGTATAAGTGACTAACCACATAGGAAGGCCCCTCTTTATCGTTGATCGTGGAATAAATCTAGCAACCTCGCATTCGCTGTCTAGCATACTACAAGAGTTGTAAGAACCGGAACGTTACGTGATTGAGACATTTGATCAAACAGTTTACCCATCAACTGTTTACCTCGTCCCTTTCTTTTCCTACCACCTCCCCAAATGACATGAACCAAACACGAGAAACTTCAAAAGACTGACCAAATTTCTGCTTCAAAGGGGCAAAAGCTTTCCTCACGAAAACACACAAAAAGAAAACCCATCAAGAAAATGAAAGCCGAGCGCAGCGACATTGCCAATACAAATGAAGAACAAAACACAGAGAACCAACTGCTGCGCATCTCTCTCTCTATCTCAGGTTAATCTGTCCGTGTGAGCGCGTGATGAAGTGAAAGAGGAGAGATTCAACACGAAACAAGAAGGCGGGACGTGCGAGCGAGACTTCCATGTTTGGAAGAGTCTTCTAGAGGTGGTGAAGAAACACAACAGTCTCTCTGCCATATGGAAAGGCGGGATAGGGGTTGTGGAAATTGTGAAAAACTATTATACTTTTTCGACCTTATATTTTTAAATTTATTATTGTCGATTATCACCAATTCATGCCTAAAATAGTCATTTAATAAATAAAACTTCGAATGAGTTATTCTCAGAAAGCTTTTTCTCAGTTCATGTCAAAATACTACGAGTTTCAAATAAATTGTGCCCCCTCGCGTTTAACTATATGTAAGGGAAATATTTTTTTGTGATTTTGATAAGAGACAAGGATAGTGTAGTAAATTCGGCTTGTTAATGTGCCCGGTCTCCACCGTTTCTTCACAAGCCAATGAAGATAAAGAAGAAAATGGTGGGCCCGGTGGAAATCTGTTCTTCATGTTTTCCTCCCCTGAACTTTCTCAAATTCTTTTCAGAGGACCGTTTTTTACATTCTCTTCCAATTTCCCTTCTCCCTCCGTGCTTCGTCCATCCAGACAGAGCGTTATTTAGAGCCTGTGAGAGGGAGAGAGATGTGAGTTATCTTAAGGAGGCCCAAAGAAGTGAGGCAAAAGGTGAAATAAATATATGCGGGGAAACTCATTTTACAAAATAAACAAGGAATTTTCTGGTATTTAATACCCAACGTATATAATTGCGGGTCGATCCTTACCAAAAGAAATTTCTAGGGCAGATATTAATGTGTGGTAACAAATGTTACGATAAAAAAATTCTATCATCAATTATTCATTGGTTAAAGCAAAAAGGGGTTAGAAACAATTTGGGTGAGCATCGGTCTAGGGTTAACTCTGGACCAACCCTAAACCAGCCTAACGCCTAACCCTGCCGATCCTAGTCAGGTTCCCCAGAAGATTGGGTTGGTCCTTGGTCCTGGGATTCGTGGACCAACATTGTGCAGGTTGATCCTCGGTCCTGGGAGTTTAGGGTTGATCCAACCTAGACTAACCCTGATTCTATATATATTATATATCTAATATATTATTCATAATTTTTTTATATAGAGAAAACCTTAAAATAAATGACGTCTACAACATTAAATAGCTCTTTAGTAAGGAGTTCAAATAATTTTACACTATTTTTTAATAACTTCGATCTTTTAATATCTTTTACGGCGTCAAAGGTCATAATTTACAAATGAGGAATATGTTTTTGTGAGGAGTCCTCACGGCACTCAAAATGGCATAATAACTCCTCACAACATGCTCCTCTAATATTCGTTCTCTTCTATCTTATTTGTCATCTTAGTCTTTAATTTGCCAAAGTCAAAAGAAATAACTTCTCCGCTCGCCACTTGACACTCGCCTCACTCGCTTTGGATCACTCGTGCCGCTAGCCGCTCGATGCTCGCCTGGCATGTTGCTCTATGCTCGATGCTCAACGCTCACTCCACTCGACACTCGTCGCTCGCCTCTCTTAGCTGACATCGCTTGTCACTAAACCCATAAGGTCGATTCGGTCCTCACTCGTCTTTTTAGGGAGTACAAAAAATGAAACAAAAAAATATTGATTGGTCTTGGTTGACCCTACAATCGGATCAAACCCATTGAGTCAGTCCAATCATTTATTGCCTTTTTAGATAGTACAAAAAATGAAATAAATAAATTATCGGTTGGTCACGAGTTGACCTTGAAACCGGACCTAATTCACTGGGTCGATTCAGTCCTCGGTCCCAAGCTCAATAGGGTTAGTCATCGGTTCCAAGAATTGATGACCAGTACTGTGCAGGTTGGTCTTAGGGTTAGGGGGTGGGCCGGCCCAACCCGGACCATGCTCACCCCTAAGAAACAACAGATACGACCGTTGGAACTTGCTAGAAGGTACTTTTCGAGGGATGATGGAAGTGCCTCTATGTTATTGACGGTTCCAAGCACCACCATTACTTCCTTCTCATCAGACCTCAACCATCATTTTCACAATTTTATTAATCATTTTTCAGATAAACCTTCACCGAAACCTGTCAAACGAATGAGTCAAATCAAGTTTAGGTCGGGTTATAAATGGTCCGAATCAAATTAATCCATAAACTTATTTATAACCCATTTATTTGTGATGTAAATTTTTTGATCCATACCTAACTTGACTTGATTCGACTCATTCACTATCAATTCAAGGCAGGAAAAATGTGATCCTTTATCCATGGTTGACTTGGGGATTGGGATTGCCCAAAAAAAAAAAAATAAATAAAAGAACAAAAGGAATTGCCCTACATTATTCAGTTAATCTAACTCAACATTGTTGATATATGATTTTTAGTTGACATGTTAATAAAGGTAAAATCTTGAGTGTAAGGTTTCTGATCATGATGGAACCCTCTTCTCAAGCAAAAAGTGTCTTTTTTTTTTAATTTCTTTTTCATTGGTCTTTCATTTGTAAGTAACTTCCTAACCATTTTCATCAAAAACTCGAAAAGTCAAAAGTTGACTTTTTAGGACCAAAAAGGCCAACCATGAATCAAAATTTGGCTTTTTGTACAAAAAGTTTCCAAATAATCCCAATTTCATTTTGGCCATAAAATTTTTCGAAAAAAATCAAAGTTTTGGCACAAATCGACATTTTAGTGATTAATCATTAAAATGTTGACTTTTGATCAACCATTTGATCAAAAATTAAAAAAGTGTAAATTCACAAATCATCGCATTTCCTTCTCTCTCCGCTGAGATTGTGCATGTTAGGCTAGTAAAGGGATGCTCCTATGAAATATCATTATCAAATTTATGGATTTTGATAAGATGCGAACTTGAAATTGATTGAGATGATCAAAAATACCAAATTGTTTGTACTTGATCTGTGAGGAGTCAAACGTTTGTTGAATGCTTAATCAAACACTAATCAAGGATCAAATTTGAAAATGGTTCTCCTAAGGTGTTCATGTAACTCAGACATGAAGTTCTTCCATGCTTTGCCGACAAGGTATTTTACATAGGATTTACATCATGTGAAGATAACACACAAAAAGGCAGGTCAATAAAGAAAGAGAATTTCAAAATTCATGGATGAGGTTGATTGTAATTAACGAAGAAATGTCATATTTCCTAAATCTAGGTTACTGAATTGGTATACTAAATTAAATGTGACTAAAAGTTATTGGATACTTACTTTACTGCTCACTTTCAATCTAACATAAATTTTGTAGATTAATTTTAACATATCTAGTATTGATTGGACGTAACAATATCACGTGAGAAACATAATAGTAGATATATGTCATTTTGATTATATTCAATGTCATTTCTAGGACTTGTGTTTTGCTCCGTCCCGTTCCTCTAACCACTCTCCTAAGGTGGCTAATTATCTGTATTTAAGAATACCATCGAGGCCGGGCGAGTATCTCGTCACTCTATTGAACTCCGATGCCCTCCGTCTCAGTCTTCAACCTCTTCGCATGTACCCTTCCAGAGGCCTCCGACTCCACCGAATCAGCTGAGGCTGTCTACTCCGGGTGGATTGATCGAGCCAAGTCGTTTCTCGTGAACGTGTCGGGTGATGAGGCAAAGAGTTGTTCGAGAGTCGTTCTTGTATTGTGCGTGGCTGTGGCATCGGTTTCTCCTTGCTAATCTAATGTGGAACTAGTCAGTTATTTTCTTTATTGGAGGAATGCAAACTTACCAGTAGGTCAATTATGCTAAAGGTTCCTTAATTATGGGTGAGCTGCATTTAAAGACTTTGATTTTTTGATTGATAAAGGTTTGATGCACCGTTGTAGGGATTTCCCACTTATAACCTAGGCGAGCCCAATCAGCTGCACAGTACCACAGAGGCTGCGAAGATAGACCACTGTCACAGTTATCGAACTCGGCGGTGCAATTAACGACGGTGGCAAGAGGTGGTTCCGTGCTTCTGTTTGGCGATAGACACCATGGAAAAGACGACTACAACGCCCAGTGGAGTTAAAGAAACAGTCAATTGACGAGCTTTGGAGGAGTGTAGGCGGCTAGGAAAATAGCTAAAGAAGCTCAAAAAGAATCAATTTCAAAAAGCAATACAGCCTAAGGTAAGCATGGTTTTAAAGTAGAATCACCGGGATAAATTTGAGGTATCAAAAAATGAGAAACTTATTCTAATTGATAGATTCTAAATTTTAAGTGGAATATACGAAATCTAGAATCACTCACTCTTAACACGATCCATTTTCTAATGCCACTACCAGAGGAAAAAAGTGAGCCCCTCCAACTTTTCTTGTTCTCCTCTTGTTTAATTATTTTTCCTTTTTGGTGGTTCTATTTCCATACAGAAAATATTAAAGTACACCTTTGTCAGTGTACTTTAGGAGCATACCCACCGGATGAGTTTAAATGTTCACATTTAAATTTGTAATTATCACCCATCAATAAAATCAACATGAACCTCGAGTCTTGAATATCAACTCCTCAAGGTCTCATCGTGACTCTTAAAGCGATATGCTATTCACCCGCAATCAGTAATAGACGGCTATCAGTGGATTAAAATGGTGAAATGGATATTTCTTTAAGCAAACAAATTTAAAAGCGAAGAAAATTGGAAATCCAATTAGAGAGGAAAACAGAATTTGATCATAAGGTTCCGTTGAATGAGGCCAACAGGCGACAATATAGCATTTAAGCTTTATAGAAAAGGGAGGCGCACATACCCTGTTCGGATTCTCCCAAATCTAGCATGTGTAGCAATATGGATTTTATCGTGAATTATGTGGAAATTGCCACCATAATCAATTCTGAGGGTTGGGGCCCATGGGCTTGCCCCACCGCCTCCTCCGCCGCGACGCGGCAAGCAGTTGCTGTCTTGCAGCCATCTAGCACCTGCTAGACAAGTCGGTGCCGCGCTTGTTGTGACTATACGTTGGTGGTGGCGTGTATGTACCTCCTTCGGATCTACTTCGTGCAGGCTTCTACATCATGATGCACGCTCTGGGCATCTACATGCTGAACCTGCTCATCGGTTTTCTCTCCGCTCAGGTCGACCTGGAACTCTAGGAACTCGCTGATGGCAGCGGCCCATCTCTCCCCATCAGCGACTCGGACAAATCCAGGCCTTTTGTTCGCCGCCTCCCCAAGTTCCACTGTTGGTAGGTTTACGGTTTGGATCAGTTCGCATTAAATTTTCGATGGCTAGTTGCAATTAGCTATCAATTGGATTTTATGGATTTGATTTGCGTAATTTCGGGGGTGGAAGTTGGAATTGTGTGTTCCTGGTATTATGAATTGGAGGTATTTTGGGGGTTAAGACTCGCTGGGGTTGACAATTTGTGCCTTCTAGTTTGGATGAATTGGGAGGAAGACGGTCTACATTGAGAGATTGGTAAAGTTCGTGTTTTTAAAGTTTGGGGAGTTTTTGTGATGCTTTTCATTTGAAGGCTGATCCTAGTTTTGATTTTGGAGCACTTCGGTATTGGTTGTCACAATTGCTATTGATTGGATTTGGTGGAATTAATCTGCGTCATGTCGGGGGAGAAAGTGGAAGGATTCGATTTGGCGTGAATTTAAGGGCTTGTTTGGTAAAAATTGTTTATGTTTCTCGGAACAACTATTTCTGTTATTTTATTTAAGGGAACTGAAAAAGAATAGAAACGTGTTTGGTAAAATTTTTATTTCTAGGAACAAAAACATCGGTTTTTTGTTTCCAAGAATAAATTTGGAACAGAAATAAGAAGTAAAAAAAGTAACTTCTTATTCCTATGAACAATTTTTTCTTTTCTCTTCTTTTTTCTTCTATTTTTTTTTCTTCTTCTCTTTCCTTTGCTTCTTCTTCCTTTTGGCCGGTCGTTGACCTCGGCCATGGCCGGTTACCGGCCATGAGGTCCGGCTACCTCGCTGGAGCGTCGCCAAGGGTATGGTGAGGCAGACCTTGCACCACCTGGGCGAGGTCGAGCCTCGCGGTGGCCAAGCGAGCCTTCGGCGAGCTCACCGGCCCTCGCCCTGGCCTGGCGAGGTTCCGACGAGCTTGCTAGACCTCGCCCAGCCAGTCGTTGGTCGATCACCGACCATCGATGATCGGCCACAAATGAGGAAGAAGGAGAGAAAAGAAAAAAGAAAGAAGAAAAAAAGAAAAATATAATAAAAATATTTAAAAATTAAAAGAAACAACAAAATTATACAATTCTATCAAATGCATTTCTTTTTCAAGAATAGAAATTTTGTGTAGTTACCAACCGCGTTTTTATATTCAAATACTGTTCCCGGGCGCCCTAAGTTTCTATCACAAAAAAGGTGGCTGCTCAATGTAGGCATGCTTTTTTGGCCTAGCAAAAAGACAATTTTACTTTTATTTTTCTAGATGGATTGTTTTTTTTCTCCTTTTCTTTTTTCAAATTCATTTTATATCACCTCTTAAAAGAATGCTTTGGAACTTTAGCTCAATTTTATCATAAAATGTTACATTCATTACTTAATTTAAACACCTAATAGAAGTACGAAAAGAAAGAAAGATTTGTGAGTGGAAAATTGTAATTTTGCATAAAATGATTATAAGATGATTTTCGAGAAACATATCATCATATTGAATTCAAAATTGCGTGATAAATATAATTCATGCTGTTTGAATTCGACCAATCACATCTTCTTTTCACTAGGATCTCCAGCATTCATCTGCAAAGTGGCTACTAATAGTCAATTAGCCACAATTATTATTCCCATATTTTCACCAGAATTTTATCACTCGCAAGGCGCTCATCAGATAATCTCCACTCCACGAGAAATCACGGCCTGTAGTAGCCATAGGCTCCATAGAAGGTCTGTGCGAAAGTAAGCACAAGAAAAATGAAAGCAGCAATTAAGGATATGATTAACCAGGGATTGCTGAAGTACTTAAGCTTGAGACTGGCTATCCAGCGATGCCTTCTGTAGCTGGAGTAAGTGTTCACCTCCTCAATCGTTTTATAGAAATAACTGTCGTTGATGTCGAATAACACCTCCTCAGAAAGCCGGTTGAAGAGGTCAGCGACCTCGACGTCGCTCCCAAGCCAGTGCTCAATGATCCCGCATTCATGGAGGTGTCACACATCCTCGGGGCAGTTAATCAAGTTGACCATGAAGATTATGTATGAGGTGATGACTTTGATGCAATCGATGTGACATTGTTGGAAGGCTATCAAGTTGAGGAAGAGCGACCTCGTCCCATCGTGGATTAGAAGTTGGGGGATTAGCGTCCAATGGCCGGAGTCCGACGTTCGGCGATTGGCGTTTGGTGTCGATGACCGGCGGCGGGCGGCCGAAGTCCGAAGTCCGACGTTCGGTGTCCGGCGCCAACTTCAGTGATTAGTAGCGGGCGGCCAAAGTCCAGAGTCCGACACCGGAGTCCGGCGACCAACAACCGGCGTCCAACGTCTGAATTTCGACGTCTAACATTCGACATCTGGAGTCCGACGACAAGAGGCCTACGGCGGGCGGCCAACATCCGGCGGCCGGTGGCAAATGGCGGACAGTCGCTGACGAACATCTGATGGTTGGTGGTGAGCCTCTGGCATCCAATGATTGGTGATGAGTAGCCAATGATCGATGGGTGTCCAGCATCCGGCACACTCAAAAAAAGAAAAATCCCCTTCGGCCGCCTATGTTTCCCTCTTCTCTCTCTCTCTCTCTCACTCGCGCAATTCACCCCCCCCCAAACCGACAACTCCTCTACAGCTTGGTCTTTCTTCTCTCTCTCTCTCTTACCTTTCTATGACTTTTCTTTCAAGCCTATTCTCTCTCTCTCTCTCTCTCTCTCTCTCTCTTTCTTCCCCCTCATGGCCGACAATCCTCCCTCTTCTCTCTGATCCCTTTTCTCTCTTCCCTCTCTACCTTATCCTCTTTTTCCCCTTTTTTCTTTCGGACAGCCCCAACCCCTTCGGTCTTCTTCGGCATTCCTTCATCCCCCCCTTCGACGACTCCATTTCTTCTTCTTCGTGCGTGCAGCCCGCACGATTTTGGTCTGGCTCACGTCTTCGTCCAGCAGTCGCAACACTCCTCTCGAAGCCACGAAATCAGCCACTGGAAGCAGCCATAGTAGCTGTGGAGATCCAGCAGCACCGTGAGGCTTTACAGGCCAATTTTCGAGCCCGATCCGTGCCCCGTTAGCATCACCGATTTGGAGCTTTTTGTTCCTCGTTGCGTCCCCTTCGTTTTGATCCGAGCGAATCGTTAATTAGGTGAGTTTAACTCACTAATCCTCGCTTAGTAAGTTAATGACGTTTAAGGGTTGATTAGTTTAGACTAAGATTGGTTTAGTGAATAATTAGAACGTTTTAGTAAATTAGTTAATTATCGATGCATGTTAGGTGGATAGTTTAGTGCAATTAGGGCCTAGACAAGCTCTAGTATTTATCTAGAGTAGTTCAGAAATTTTCCGTGCTCGTCTCGACTTCCAATTAGGCTTTTTCAGGCCTAGGTCGCATTTTTCGGTATTTATTTATTAATTTCCGTAATTATTTAATAATTTATTTATTTTCCGAAAATTAGATCGGAATAGCCGGTGACCGGAATTTTATGCCGATTGCAATTGTGTGATATGTTTATTTAATTGAGTTCTAATTTGTGCTGATTGTGTGTGATTGTGCTTCTGGGAATTTATTCCTAAAATTATTTAATTTTAGTAATTAATTGGAAAATCACCGAGCGTCAGTTTATAATGCCAAAAATGGATTTGTGGACTGTTCAAATTAGTGAGATTTTCAAAGGTGAAAAAATTGTATTTTTGGCTAAACTGACCGTGTACCCACACACGAATATTTTATCGGGAAAGGTAAAAATGGTGATTTGATTAAATGATAATTTTCAACATACTATGAAAGTATGATTGGTAGCTTCTGGCGAGCATATATTATTTTCCGCATACTATGAAAGTATGGCTGGCGAGTTTAAGCGAGCATATATAATTTTCGGCATACTATGAAAGTATGGTCTGGCGCTTAAGCGAGCATATATAATATACTATATCAGTATTTGAGGCGGCTTCTGGCGAGCATATATATAGTATATTATCTCAATTTATGAGATAGCTTTTGGCGAGTTATACTATCTATTATTAGCTTAAAGTAAACAGTCCCAATATGGTCAGACTTTATAGATAGTATTGAATGGGCCGACCAAGGAAAGGTCATGATGACATGTAATTGACTGAGTCGATTGATCGATGATTCGATTTGGTTGGATAAATTGACTGTGAAGTGATTGGTTGTGATATGAACTGTACTGACTTGCAGGAAGGAACTGAAGCCAAGGTAAGCCCTTTGACTTGTGATTGTGCTTAGGCAGCGCTTTGGGCGTATTTTCTTCCTTGTCGGGGTCTTAGGGGGTTGAACTTGCTGAGACATCGTCTCACTAGTTATTGTATAACCATTTTCAGGTCCCTAGGGTGGAGAACTCGGAGCTTGAGGCAGGAGCATGGATGGCTCAGAAGTCCTTTTTGAAGATAGACTTACTAGACTCTAGTGTTGACCTCTATTTATAAATCAGATAGTTTGTAAAAGTTATGCTAATTGATTTGAAAATTGTGGCTCTACTTTTCTATCCTATCTTCGTGTTGTCTGGGGATTATTTATTTGCTTCCGCATTTGCATTAAAATGAATGGGTTGGCGACACGTCCTGGGACGTCGCTATCAAATCAACTAAGGAGGGATGGGTATGCACTCGGAGCATCGGGGCATGACAAATTGATTCATTGAGGAGCTGCCGAAGACGACGAAACATTATCAACTCACATTGACGGACGTATTGGTCTACTTCGGCCAGTGAATGAAATGTCGCAAATGGCGTACAAAGACGGGAAAATTACAGAACTTTAAGTTGGTGATAAGACTCGGAGCAATCAGTTAATCACACGATAGGGGAATCATGAGGCTCGGACCAATCGGTTGAAGGTTTGTTGGGGATGCGCAAGTTGGGACATTGACAATTGAATTTGCACGACATTCGATTCAATGCTGTGTAAATCGGTTGGATCATTAATATTACTTCGAATTGTCACATTAGAGTAGTGTATTCAGCTAATTTCTTCAGCCTCTAGCCATGTTATTTGTGATTGTTTTGGCGGTTTCTCTCCTGGCTTGTCCTACTTTTCTATCCCGAAATGGTTACTGTCAGGGGATTTATTATTCGCTTCCGCATGTTTAATAAAATGAATGGGTTGGTGACGCGTCTTGAGACGTCGCAAATTTTATCGACCTCCAAGGGATGGGCACGCGCTCGAGGACCGAGGCGTGACACCTAAACCTTTTTTCTTTTTCCCTGGACGGAAAAATAGAGGTCGTGACACCTATGTTCGGTCACTTTTTGTTGATTGCAATTGTGTGATATGTTTATTTAATTGAGTTCTAATTTGTGCTGATTATGTGTGATTGTGCTTTTAGGAATTTATTCCTAAAATTATTTAATTTTAATAATTAATTGGAAAATTACCGAGTGTCGGTTTATAACGCCAAAAATGGATTTGTGGACTGTTGAAATTAGTGAGATTTTCAAAAGTAAAAATATTGTATTTTTGGCTAAAGCCGACCATGTACCTACACACGAATATTTTATTAGGAAGGATAAAAATGGTGATTTGATTAAATGATAATTTTCAGCATACTATGAAAGTATGGCTGGTAGCTTCTAGCGAGCATATATTATTTTCTGCATACTATGAAAGTTTGGCTGGCAGTTTCTGGCGAGCATATATAATTTTCGGCATACTATGAAAGTATGGCTGGCAGCTTTTGGCGAACATATATAATATACTATATCAGTATTTGATGCAGCTTTTGGCGAGCATATATATAGTATATTATGTTAGTTTATGAGCAGCTTCTGGCGAGCTATACTATCTATTATCAGCTTAAAGTAAGCAGTCCCAATATGATCGGACTTTATACATAGTATTGAATGGGCCGACCAAGGAAAGGTCGTGATGACATGTAATTGATTGAGTCGAGTGGTCGATGATTCGATCTGGCTGGATAAATTGACTGTGAAGTGATTGGTTGTGATATGAACTGTACCTACTTGCAGGAAGGAACTGAGGCCAAAGTAAGCCCTCTGACTCATGATTGTGCTTAGGCAGCGCTTGATAGGGCTAGTAAGAGCACCTAGAGGGGGGTGAATAAGTGATCAAAGAAGTTTTTTGCAAAGCTTTAACAAACTGATTTAACTTCTAAGAATAATATACTGAAAATGTAAACGACTAAGAACAATAATATAATGCTACAAATTAAAGTAAAGAGATTATGGAAAGAGAATTCAAACACAAGGTTTATAGTGGTTTGGCTTAGATCAAGCCTACGTCCACTCTCCCGCACTGACAGCTCACTGGCTAGATTCCACTAAGAACCAAAAGAGATTTTACAATCTCACTTCCTTGATTCTATAGTGTAGAGACTCTCCTACACTTCCTCAAGCTCTCACAAGTATTCAATCTCTCTTTTGAGTACAATTTAAGCTCAACGAAATGAAACAACGAAGAACTAAGAGCTTCAAACTTTGGAATTCTTCTTTAACGCACACCCTAGAACAACTTGAGCATCTTCCTTATATACTCCTTCATGCCTTCATAACCGTCGGCACCTTCCAAGGGAGTTCTTCCAATTCACCTGTTGGACATTATCAATTAGGGAGATCTCGAGTTATTTAAAGAATGTGATGATAGCCCACCAATCCTACTCGCCCATACAATCAAGATCTAGGTTTCCATAAGTAGAACTTTCCAAGTATACTTCGCCAACCAAAAGATCTAATTATCCGAATCAATAATAGATCATAAGATGCTTTCTCCAGTCGTGAAATCTTCTCCAACCGAACCAAATCCTTAAAGATATACTCGCATCTGGACAAGTCTTCTTCAACGGATAAAACTTTCCTTCGTCGGACTAGAAACTATCAGCGAGGGCAGACTTTAAATCTTGAGTCTTAAGTCTTGAGTCTTCAGACTTTGACAATAGAGTTTGGAGTTTGTCAGACTTTTACACTTGAGTCTACAAGTCTTCAGACTAGACTGATGGAAACGTTTTGTCAACTTCAAAACAAATAAGGAAGTTTTCTCCAACAATCTCCCCCTTTTTGATGGTGACAAAACTTTCCTGCAGATTTGAACACTTTCAACTTACAAAACAACACTTAAGCAAAACAGGATATCTCAAGAAAGATAAACAGATTAGAGTATGGATATAGTAGCGATTCTGCAATCACAGAAAACATGTTAGTCTTGCCAAATCAGACAACTACCCTTTCCATAACCATAATCAACATAGCTTAAGTTACTGCAAGTCAAAGCATCAAATTAGATAGTCCAAAACTCAAAAGAATAAGTCTCCAGCAATTCAAACAAAAGATAAAAGATAAACCAAATCTGCACTTCTCCCCCTTTTTGTCAACAGCAAAAGGTGGAGAATGAAAAAAAGAGTTGTTGCAATAGAGGCAAAATCATGGGTGTTTTGGAAGGCGAACAAGCTCGAATTTTCCCATAGAATCCACAGTCTTCTCAAGCCTTGCAAAATTCTGCTTCAGTGACTGAAATTCTGCACCCTGTACAGTAGACTGAACTTGATTCTTCAGGGCGTTCAATTGATCATGCAAAGACACTGAAGTAGCCATGAAAGCATTTTTGAGATCCTGCATCTCATATCCCATAGCATATTGCTGTTTTCTTACATCCAAAAGAATCTCTAACAGCCTTGAAAAGTTAGCTGTTTGTTCTGTAGCAGCACTAGGTCCTAGTAGAGTCATTTCGAGGGACCTTGAGAGCAGATAAATCTTCAGAATGTCCACCATGACTTTCTTTTGGGTAATGAGAAGCAAAAACATCTTCTGGTTCTGCAGCAGAGTGACTCACATCACTATTAAATAAAGGTGAAGAAGTACCTTTTTGTTCAACAACTCCCCCTATCTATGTGCGTGTAAGAGGAGTAGAAACAACTTCTTCAATTGCAACTTCTATGGCAGAGTGATGTTTGTCTGTGTCAAGAACTCCAGCATTCCCAGTGTCAGCCATTTCAGATTCACTGGACAAGGAGACAACCAAAGTCGGCTCAAAAGAGTCGTCGTGACCCTGATCTCTCTCTCTTCTCCTTCTTGTCCTCTCTCCTCTTTGTCGTACTTCTTCTTCTTCTTCTTCTTCTCTTCTTTCCTCTTCTTCTCTCTCTTCTCTTCTTTCCTCTATCCTCCTCTGTTCATCAATTCCTTCCTCTGTCTATTCTCTCTCCTGTTCTCCTTCTTGAGGCTCTTCTCGAGTCTCTTCAAAGCTGACAAAGCTCTTCAAATTTCGTAAGGCTGAAACAGTTAGTGCGTCCTCATCCTCTTCATCCTGCAAGATGAGAACTCTCTTCTTCTTCACCGGAGCATCCATGGGTTCCTTGCCTTTTCTCTTGGCTATAGCAGAGTCTTGCCTTGTTTGCACAGGAGACTTTTCCTTCAAAGGCTCTAACACCTTGTTCAGCTCTTTCGAGCGCATCTTTGTGACCATTTTGAATCCAATCACCATTGGAGAAATTGTTGACAATTTTAATGGTGCAGGAATGTGAATGGTAAAATGTCTAAAAAGACGCGAGATAAGAGCAAAATAAGAGAGTTGTCCCTTTTCCTTCACCACTGACCGATACATGTGGAACAAAATGGTGTGGGGCAGAGAGAATTTGAAGTCAGAGTTGATGGCATACATCAATTTTGCTTTAGAACGAGAGACATCAGTCTTGGAAGTCGACTTGGAACGTATGCAGTTGATAATGATCTTGTGCAGCAAGATGTTTGAGGCATTCATCCTTGAATATGAAATCTTGCCTTTAACATCCCTGTCTCTCACCAATGATAGAGTAGCATGAGCAATAGACACGCTAATTGGTTGGAAACTTGATCTTTCCACCCCAATTATATTAGCCAATGTGTCCATAGTCACCAGGAATTCCTTATCTCTCACTGTAAAAATAAAGCCGTTTGCATCCACAAAAGATAAGTTCGAATAAAAGTAAGCTGTGAGTTCAAGATAGACAGTAGTGGATTCAAAACAAAAATGCTCTAATTGTAGTAGAGCCAGCTTTTCTCTCAGATTGACTTTCACCGAGTCAAGGAAATCAAAATCAATAGTGCTAGGGTGCATGACCCCTCTCTTCACCAGTTTCGAGTAAACCCTCTTGTGGTTCTTTGATCTAAACATATTAGAACCATCAGTAACATTTGTAGCCACTCCCATTCTAGGTTGAAAGTGGGAAAACATCCTCTCATCATCATCCAGTCCTTGGGGTTGATTAGCAGTCCCAAAGTGTGGGTCGTTAGGAAAGTTAGTGAACGCTCTTTCAGCTGATCCTTTTTCGACAATACCCATATCTTCCATGTCACGCAAAAAAAAAGAGTCTCATTATTATACCCTCTTTCTCGAAGATAATCATCAATCAAGGACATAGGAGTTCCCCCTCTTTTCAAAGTGGAATAAAGCTTGAAAGCAACTTGACGAGTTAACATTCTTACAGGATCAGCCTCTTCTATCACTTCTGGTTGAGTCGGTGTAGAAGATGGGCGCTGCTGAGAAGGTTGTTGCTGTCTTTGTTGTTGAGATGGAGTAGAAACTTCTTCTTCAGTCAAGTCGAAGTGAGTAGGACCCTCGGGCATGTGCCGTGGTCCCCTGCTCGCAATCCTTGAAGATTTTCTCGAAGACATTATCGATTCAAGGGAGAGATTTCAAGCTTACTCGAAAAGGTGAAAACTTTTTAGGTGAATCGAGAGTGAAAGTGAAAGCAAGTGGGAATTTTAGTATTCTAGGGTTTCAGTGTAAAACGAAGAAGACAAGTTTCTGCTGTATTTATATAAAAACAATTGAAGCGAGGTAAACGAAGTGTCATAAAAGGAAAATAAAAAATACCTTTTCTAAAAAGAATAACTGACCTTTTTTTTTTAAATAACTACCTTTTTTAAAAGAATAACTTCCATAAAATCAAAAATTCAGAAAAGATAACTTCTAAAAATAACAAACAATTAGCAATTAAAAGAGATCGTACCTTTTCAAATTAAAATACTGGAATAGAAATAACTTACAGTCGTAACTTTCTCAGTTATTCTGAGTCTGAACAACTTCAGACTTTACCTCTTGAGTCTTGAGCACATCCAAACTTTACTGAGTAAAGGATATTATGTTCAGTTTGGTGCGAATAGACTCAAATAGGCTTTTCTCCAGAGGTTATGTAAATATGTCCGCCAGTTGATTCTTTGAGTCAATGAATTGGATCAAGACTTCTCCGCTTTGAACATGATCTCTAATAAAGTCATGCCGAATCTCTATATGCTTTGCTCTTGAATGAAGAATTGGATTCTTTGTGAGATTAATTGCGCTGGTATTATCACATTTGATCTCGGTGCATGAGTCTTCAATTCCAAAGTTTCTCAGTTGTTGTTTTATCCATAAGATTTGAGAACGGCAACTTCCAAGAGCAACATACTCTACTTCTGCTATTAAAAGAGCTACAGTGCTTTGCTTCCTTGAGAACCACGATACTGTCATGTTTCCCGGCAATTGACAAGTACCTGAAGTACTCTTTTTATCAACTCTGCAACCTGCTAGATCTGCATCTGAATATCCAAGGAGAGTAAAATCTCATTCTTTAGGATACCATAGACCTATCTTAAAGGTTGTTGCAACGTATTTAATGATGCGTTTCGCAGCACTTAGATGAGATTCTTTGGGATCTGATTGAAATCTGGCACAAATGCAAACACTAAACAAAATGTTAGGTCTAGAAGCAGTAAGATAAAGAAGTGAACCAATAATACTCATGTATAGCTTCTGGTCTACTTTCTTTCCTCCTTCATCTTTGTCCAGCTTCGAAGAACTTGACATTGGTATATCAGTCTTTTTGCAATTCTCTAAATCGAACTTTTTAACAAGTTATTTAGCATATTTTTCTTGGTGAATGAAAATTCCTTCCTTCAATTGCTTCACTTGTAGTCCGAGAAAGATGGATAGTTCTCCCATCATGCTCATCTCGAATTCATCCTACATAGACTTGGAGAACTTCTTGCACAGGTTTTCGTTAGGTGATCCAAATATAATATCATCAACATAGATTTGAACAAGTAGGAAGTTTTTACCTTCTTTTTTAATGAATAAGGTAGTGTCCACTTTTTCTTTAACAAAACCATTTTGAATTAAAAACTTACTTAACCTGTCGTACCATGCTCGAGGTGCTTGCTTTAAACCATATAAAGCCTTTTTCAGTTTGAATACAGTCTGGTTCCTATCGGGAGGTTGTTCCACATAGACTTCTTCTTGGATAAATCCATTCAGAAATGCACTTTTAACGTCCATTTAGAATAACTTGAAATTCTTATAACAAGTAAAAGCAAGTAACAATCTAATTGCTTCTAACCTTACTACTGGAGCGTAAGTCTTAGACTATAAGTCTCATCATAGTCTATTCCTTCTTCTTACGTATATCCTTTGGCCACGAATCTTGCCTTGTTTATTACCACTTTTCCTTTTTCATCCTTCTTGTTCCTGAAAACCCATTTAGCTCCAACAACAGATTTACCGTTTGGTTTAGGAGTTAATTCCCAAACATCATTAACACTGAACTGCCTGAGCTCTTCTTGCATTGCTTCAATCCAACTTTCGTCAATTAAAGCTTCCTCGATACTTTTGGGTTCGATTTCAGAAATAAGTGCCACAGCGCTAGACTCTTCTTGCCTTTTGGATCTAGTGCGAATCCCTTCATCAATATCACCAATGATGAGTTCTTTAGGATGACTGGACTTGTGCTTCCGGTTATTGGTCAGTTTGACAGATTGTTGATCTTTTTCTTCAGTTGATTCTTCAACATCCGTTTGTTGTTGCTCTTCTGAAGTCTGAGCAACTTCAGGGGAGGAAGCCTTTATAGAGTCTGGAGTAGGCTCAAATTCTTCAGGTTGAGTCTGAATTGATTGATTTTGCAAAGAATCCTGAAATTTGACATTCATCGACTCTTTCATAGATTAAGTCTTCCTGTTGAATACTCTGTAAGCTTTGATGGAGGTTGAATATCCAAGGAATATTCCTTCGTCTGATTTTTCTTCAAACTTACCGACTCGATCATTTGCATTTTTCAAGACAAAACATTTGCAATCAAACACATGAAAATAAGAAACAATTGACTTATTTCCTTTGAATAACTCATATGGAGTTTTTTCCAGAATAGACCTTAAGAATACTCTGTTAATAATATAACATGCTGTAGAAACTGCTTCAGCTCAAAAATGAGTTCTTGCCATTTCTTGCAAAGATCTATTCTTCCTTTCCACGACTCCATTTTGTTCTAGAGTGTATGGAGAGGAGAAAATATGCTGAAATCCAGAATCATCACAGAATTTGACAAAGTCTTGATCTTCAAACTCACCTCCATGATCTGTCCGTATGTTTGAGATAGCATATCCTTTCTTATTCTGTACTTTCTTGGCAAACTTTGAAAAGTGAGAAAAAGTTTCAGACTTACTTGCCAGAAAGTGAACCCAAGTGAATCGAGAATATTCATCCACAATCACTAGGCAATATCTCTTTCCACTAATGCTTTGAGTTCTAGTTGGTCCAAAGAGATCCATATGCAATAGCTGCAAAACACGATTAGAAGTAACTTCATTTATTGGTTTAAATGAACTTCTTACCTGTTTTTCCAACACACATGGTGTGCATAAGTCAGATTTTTGGTATTTCAAATTGGGTAGTCCACGAACAAGCTTCTTGGAAGAGATTTTGGCAATTTACTTCATGTTGATATGGCCAAGCTTTCGATGCCAAAGATTTGCTTCATCTTGAATAGAAATCAGACATTGAGGCCTTTCTGGTTTGATAACTAGAAGATAAATATTCCCATGCCTTCGTCCAATAAAAGATTGTGAGAAACCTTTACTAGTTCCTGAACATATTTCTTCCTGGAAATTGATTTTGAATCCAGTATCGCACAGTTGACTTATGCTGAGTAGATTGTAATTTAGTCCTTCCACCAAGGAGACATTATTGATTGTGAGACTTCCAATTTTTACAGTTCCACACCCAACAATTCTTCCTTTGCTGTTTCCTTCAAAAAAGACTTTTCCACCATCTATTTAAATAAGCTTTATAAAAAAAATTGAATCTCCAAAGTCATGTGTCTTGAACAGCCACTATCCAAATAACATTTGATCTATTTTCTTGATAGTGACTGTAATTAAAAAAGACACTCAAGCTTTCTTTGGTACCCACATTTTCTTGGGTCCAGTGGAGTTAGTGCAATATGCAGTCTTTGCCCAATCCTTCTTAACATGTCTCCAAACCATAGGACATTCTTTCTCAAAGTGTTCTGAGCTGTTACACTTAAAACATTTGAGAGCACTTCGACCAACAAGTTTTACAAAGACTTTTTGAAAATGATTTCTGTAAAAAGTTTTTATAGGCCTTTGTTTGATTCTTTCTTTCACTTTTGGAAAATCAATTAAAGGAGTAGTTTCTGAAGTCATTCCCAAGCCTGACTTGTTGAAATAAGGTCTTTGTGTGGAAAGAATCTTTTCCAACTTCTTCTCGACC
This sequence comes from Eucalyptus curtisii, assembly GCA_017140595.1. Taxonomy (NCBI): domain Eukaryota; kingdom Viridiplantae; phylum Streptophyta; class Magnoliopsida; order Myrtales; family Myrtaceae; genus Eucalyptus; species Eucalyptus curtisii. The sequence continues at coordinate 15,377,178 of CM029502.1, forward strand.
CTATTGAAAACCTTTTTGAAATATTTGAAATATCATTTTTCAATAATGTGTTTTCTTTTGAAAGAGAATCAATATTTTCTTTTAAAACAGCAAAATTTTTGTTCAAATTTTCAAACTTTTCTTTCCAAGAATTTTCTTGTTGTTTCAGTGTAGAATTCTCCATTTTTAGCTCGGAAATCCTCTTAAGAGAGGTTTTGAGATTAAGACAAAGTTCATCAATATATTTCGAGACTTTAGTAGGAATTTTTTAATTACTTACCTCGAATTCACTATCTGAGTCTGAATCTGTATCTGTCTCACAGTTTGAGTCTGATGCTGATTTTGCCATCAAATAGATATTGGCATAATCTTCATCACTCTCTTCGCATTCAATATCACTCCATGTTTTTGTTTTGAGAGCTTTTCTGTATTTCTCAGCTTTTCCCTTCTTTTTCTTCAACAAGGGACAATTAAGTCTGATGTGTCCCTTTTTCTTGCATTCAAAGCAGATCACATCTTTGTTGGTTTCATCATCCTCCGTTGATTTGTTATGGAACTTTTGAGTGCTTTGTTTCTTCCAATTGAATATTCTTCCCTTTTTGTTCAGTTTCCTAAACCTCTTTATCATAAGTGCTAGTTCTTCATCGTCTATGTCCTCTTCAGAGTCTGTAACATCAGAATCATCGTTAGACTTTAAGGCAATTGACTTCTTACCTCTAGAATTTTCTTCCTCATTGATTTGCTCTACTTCATAAGACTGAAGTGTCCCAACCAGTTCATCTACCGAAAGTGGCATGATTCTTTGTGTTTCCCTTATTGAAGTCTTCATATGATTTCAGTCTTTGGAAAGTCCACGCAGCAATTTGTTGACATTCATTGGTTCTGAGATTGGTTGTTCCTAATACTCTAGACCGTTTACAATTTGTGTAAAACGACTAAACATGTTAGTGATATATTCTACTGGTTTCATCTTGAAAGCTTCATACTGTCCGAGTAGAATGTTGATCCTTATTTCTTTTACTCGATCAGTTCCTTCATAGGTAATGTGCAGCCTATCCCAAACTTCTTTGGTTGTTTCACAAGAAGATATTATGTTATACTCAGCAGGAGATGATGCACAATATAATGAGTAAATTGCTTTAGCATCAAGAGCTTATCTCTTGGTATTTTCTTTTTGAGTCATCTCGCCAGCGTTTGCAACTTCTTTTCCCATTTCTGACACATATGTAGCTTTAGGAATAATTCCTTTTTCTACCACATCCCATTCCAAAGGATCTTTCGATCTTAGGAATGCCTTCATCTTGTTTTTCCATATGCTATAATCTTTTCCATCGAAATAGGGTGGTCTGGTGTTGCTCTGGCCTTCAACCAAACCTAGAGCCAACATACTAGCCATAGATCTTTAACTCAGAAGTAAAAACACTTCAATTAACTGAGCACACAAGCTCTGATATCAATTGATAGGGCTAGTAAAAGCACCTAGAGGGGGGGTGAATAAGTGATCAAAGAAGTTTTTTGCAAAGCTTTAACAAATTGATTTAACTTCTAAGAATAATAGACTGAAGATGTAAACGACTAAGAACAGTAATATAATGCTACAAATTAAAGTAAAGAGATTATGGAAAGAGAATTGAAACACAAGGTTTATAGTGGTTTGGCTTAGACCAAGCCTACGTCCACTCTCCCACACTGACAGCCTACTGGCTGGATTCCACTAAGAACCAAAAGAGATTTTACTGTCTCACTTCCTTGATTCTACAGTATAGAGACTCTCCTACACTTCCTCAAGCTCTCACAAGTATTCAATCTCTCTTTTGAGTACAATTTAAGCTCAATGAAATGAAACAGTGAAGAACTAAGAGCTTCAGACTTTGGAATTCTTCTTTCACGCACACCCTAGAACAACTTGAGCGTCTTCCTTATATACTCCTCCATGTCTTCATAACCGTTGGCACCTTCCAAAGGAGTTCTTCCAATCTACCCGTTGAATAGAATCAATTAAGGAGATCTCGAGTTATTTAAGGAATGTGATGATAGCCCACCAATCCTACTCGCCCATACAATCAGGATCTAGGTTTTCATAAGTAGAACCTTCCAAGTATACTTCGCCAATCAAAAGATCTAATTATCCGAATCAATAATAGATCATGAGATGCTTTCTCCAGCCATGAAATCTTCTCCAACCGAACCAAATCCTTAAAGAATACTCGCATCTGGACAAGTCTTTTTCAACGGATAAAACTTTCCTTCGTCGGTCTAGAAACTATTAGCGAGGGCAGACTTTAAATCTTGAGTCTTGAGTCTTGAGTCTTCAGACTTTGACAATAGAGTCTGGAGTTTGTCAGACTTTTACACTTGAGTCTACAAGTCTTCAGACTAGACTGATGGAAACGTTTTGTCAACTTCAAAACAAATAAGGAAGTTTTCTCCAACAGCGCTTTGGGCGTATTTTCTTCCTTGTTGGGTCTTAGGAGGTTGAACTTGCTAAGGCATCGTCTCGCTGGTTATTGTATAACCATTTACAAGTCCCTAGGGTGGAGAACCCGGAGCTTGAGGCGGAAGGGTTAGGAGCATAGATGGCTCAGCAGTTTTTTTGAAGATAGACTTACTAGACCCTAGTGTTGACCTTTATTTGTAAATCAGATCGTTTGTAAAAATTATGCTAATTGATTTGAAAATTGTGGCTCTACTTTGCTATCCTATCTTTGTGTTTTCTGGGGATTATTTATTTGCTTCCGTATGTGCATTAAAATGAATGGGTCGGCGACACGTTCTGGGACGTCGCTATTAAATCAACCAAGGAGGGATGGGTATGCACTCGGAGGATCGGGGCGTCACAAATTGACTCATTGAGGAGCTGCCGAATACGACGAAACATTATCAACTCACATTGACGGACGTATCAGTCTACTTCGGCCAGTGAATGAAATGTCGCAAATGGCGTACAAAGACGGGCAAATTACAGAACTTTAAGTTGGTGATAAGACTCGGAGCAATCAGTTAATCACACGATAGGGGAATCATGAGGTTCGAAGCAATCGGTTGAAGGTTTGTTGGGGATGCGTAGGTTGGGACATTGACAATTGAAATTGCACGACATTCGATTCAATGCTATGTAAATCGGTTAGATCATTATTATGACTTCGAATTGTCACATCAGAGTAGTGTATTCAGCTAATTTCTTCAGCCTCTAGCCATGTTATTTGTGATTGTTTTGGCGGTTTCTCTCCTTGCTTGTCTTGCTTTTCTATCCCGAGATGGTTACTGTCAGGGGATTTATTATTCGCTTCCGTATATGCAATAAAATAAATGGGTCGGCGGCGACGCGTCTTGCAATGTCGCAAATTTTATCGACCTCCGAGGGATGGGCACGCGCTCGAGGATCGGGGCGTGACACCTAAACCTTTTTTCTTTTCCCCTGGACGGAAAAAGAGAGGTCGTGACACCTATGTTCGATCACTTTTGTTGATCTGCAACTTGAGAACATGGCCACCACCCCTCTCTCTCTCACCCCCCTCTAAGGTCAGCAGCAGCCAGTGGCCGGCGGCTGGGCTGGTAGCTAATTTGAGCCATAGAAAAAATAAGAGCGTGTATTTTATTGATACTTAGACGGACTAGGGCCAGAATGACCCCATGGAGCCTACGAATTCTAGATCTGAACATGATCATATCTTACAACTAATCTATTTTTTACAAGAGAAGAAAGATGCTACTGGACATACGGATGTTTCCCCAAATACAGGGGATGGAACTAAATTAGAAACGAAACCATGAGGCTCATCGTCCACCCGAGAGATGGGATTCTGCGACAGAAGACGAGTGCGTAAATGCCTTGGACATGGAGGACGGATAAGACATGGCCAAATGGTCAAAACCTTCGCGATGAGCGAACATTAACCCGCCTGAGGAAAGGCCCATGGACAACAGATCCGGAATCGGAAGATCACCCTCCAAGTACTGCAAAAGTTGACGCATGCTCGGCCTCCTCAACGGGTCCGAGTGGGAACAGATCAACCCGAGTTTCAGAACCAACTCCATCTCTTCTTCCACAAATTCCGCCCCCAACCTCGGATCTCTAGCCTCGAGAATTGCACCTCTGTCCCAGCAAGAAAATACCCAGTCCACTAATATCACCTCCTCCGGGTCCCGAAGCTCTATCGGCCTTCTCCCGCAGGCTACCTCGAGCAAAAACGCTCCAAACGCATACACGTCGGTGTTCCTAGTGGCCTTGCCTGTTCGCATGTGCTCAGGGGCGAGATAACCGAGTGTTCCTACCACATGAGTCGTTTGAGGGTCGGTTCCATGGTCGTATAGTCTTGCAAGCCCGAAATCTCCAAGTCTTCCATTTAATTCAGCATCTAGCAAGATGTTACTCGCCTTTATATCCCTGTGGATCACCACTTGCTCCCACCCTTCGTGCAAATAAAGCAGCCCAGATGCCACTCCTTTGATCACCCTGAATCTTTGCCTCCAATTGAGGGTCACCTTTGGTTGGTTATGGAGGTATTTGTCAAGGCTCCCATTGGGCATGTAGTCGTAAACCAAGAGCAACTCCCCTTTCCGACGGCAGTAACCGAGGAGCGAAACTATGTTGCGGTGACGGAGCCGGCCAATGCTAACGATCTCCGCTATGAACTCTTTTATGCCCTGTCTCGACTCATGTGAGACCCTCTTCACCGCAATCTCTATCTTCGATGTGGGTAAGATTCCTCTATAGACCCGACCAAACCCTCCTGTCCCTAATAGCTCTTGCTCCCGGAATCCTTTTGTCGCAATATAAAGGTCTTTGAACTTGAACCGGTGCGGGCCGTAGTCCCTCTCCCACTCTTCAAGGACCTCAGCGAATCTCCTTTTCCTTCTTATCACGTAAACCACGCTCATGATCAGCATCGATACAATGAAAAGAACCATCAGCGGGAGCCCTATAGTCAGTACTTTCGACGTCTCCATCTTACCGATCCGAGGAAGCTTAGGAAGTTGGTACAAGGCAAGTGCCTGAGCCTCTCCATTTACCCTGAAGCTCCAACCTAGAACATAGTGAGAAGTTAGGAACGAACCGGTCGATGATGAGAAGCCGACATACATGCTTTGGTTGATGATTGACGAGAGATCCTGCCTAAGAGAGAAAAGGGGAGTTTGCGGTTTTTGCACATTGATTGGAGCCAATGTGACATTGATCCGCTTTACAGTTCCATCGTAGTCCACCCAAACTTGCATTTCTTTACCACTGCTTAGAGTCAAGTTCTTGAACTCACCACCATCTGCATAATACCCCGCCTGAGTTGAGTATGCTGATGTCAACCCATTCAAGTCGATTCCGACATGATTATCGTTGATGTCTTTAAACTCTGGGTTCTGGATCAGATCGAGTTCCACCCCAAACACATGATTGGTAGGGTTGCCGTTGTCAGTTTCGTTGAACATGCCAAGGTATTGGTTTGCCAAGGACCCAGGGAGGCCTCTCTGGGGCGCGATCACGAAGACGATCCCATGGCCACTCAGAGTGGCATACTGAGGAGGTTGAATTGCGAAGACGAAAGCGGTGGAGAAGGAGAAGACGGAGCCATTTGACGAGTTCTTGAACTGGACAGGGTCGGGATGGAAGGCGTGGCCCTTCTGCTGTTTGGTGAAGTTGGTCAGCTTCAGGAGGCCATTGGAGGTGACTGCGGCGATCCCATCGAGGCTCAGATTGGCCGATCGGAAACCGTTGTAAACAAAATTGGTCTCTTGAGCGTAAGCAAAAACTGGTAGCAGAGAGAGCACGGCCAGAATCTTGAAGAACATGGCTCAAACTCAAAGTCTGCTTAGCAATTAGCTGAAGAAGGATGCAGCTACAAGGGCTATAAAAATCCAGAAGAATCTTTATCTAACAACATCAAACGAATGGTGCAGATTTCAAAAATTTCTGCTCCACATGAGTCCTACGATTGATGAATGACTTGGACTTAGACGAATCCATTAGAGCCCTGTTCATGAGGCAAAGAGGACTAGGACGAATCCAATAGAGCCCTGTTCATGAGGCAAAGAGGACTTTAAGGTGAGAGAGAGAACTTCGATTTCATATTGCATTTGCAGTCGCGATGACTTTGAATAAACAAATTGGATGGATGCTACTGAGTAGTTCGCAATCTGACTGCTATGGACGTTGAGTATGACACCAGAAACCATTCATTTAATTGATTTTCCAAAAGTGAAGAAAGAATCAAACAAAGACCTATAAAAACATTTTACAAATATCATTTTCAAAGAGTTTTTGTAAAACCTATTGATCGAAGTGCTCTCAAATGTTCAAAATGTAACAGCTCAAAACATTTCGAGAAAGAATATCCCAAGGTTTGGAGACCTGTTAAGAGGGATTGGACAAAGACTATATTTAGTACTAACTACCCTGGACCCAAGAAAATATAAGTACCAAAAAAAGCTTGAGTTCTTTTTATAATTGCAGGTCACTATCAAGAAAAAAATCAAGTGGTATTTGGATAGTGGTTGTTCGAGACACATGACAGGAGATTCAAGTTGTTTTATAAAGCTTGTTCATATAAATGGTGGAAAAGTTTATTTTGGTGGAAACAGTAAAGGAAGAATAGTTAGATGTGGAACTGTGAAGATTGAAAGTCTCACAATCAACAATGTTTCATTGGTGGAACGATTGAATTAGAATCTACTCAGTATTAGTCAATTGTGTGACACTGGATTCAAAATCAATTTCCAATAAGACATTTGTTCAGAAACAAGTAAGATTTCTCTTAATCTTTCACTGGGCGAAGACATGGGAATATTTATTTTCTGGATATAAAACCAAAAAGTTCTCAGTGTCTAATATCTATTCAAGATAAAGCAAATCCTTAGCATCGAAAACTTAGCCATGTTAACATGAAGTAGATTGCTAAGATCTCCTCTAAGAAACTTGTCCGTGGACTCCCCAACCTTTTAGTGAAACATACCTTTTAGTTCTTTTCCCGCCAAATTATGCTAAATGAAAATTCACTCTCTCTTTTTATACAAACTATCGTGCATGATATGACAATGATATTAAGATAACTGAATCAATCTAATAAGAGAACTAAAGTAAATGTCTTTGTAGCGGACAATAACAAAGGAAGCTTTTAAGGTAAGCTTTTAAGGTAAAAAGGTGATTAATAAACTATATATGTTCATAAGATAATTGGTCATAACCTTCTAGAGCTTTGACACCATTACACAATATCTCTCAATCTTTGAAAGGTCATAGATTACCCCTTTAAAAATGTTTAGGAGGTACTGCACTTGCTGACTTCTCAAAGTTCGCTTCTCAAAGTTCGGGAGAATTTTGACTAATTACTTAAATTTACGTACATGTGGTATGTTTCACCATGAATAGTAACATGATCTTTATTATTTTTTCTCATGGGTAACATCGTCTTACTTTGTTTAATTAAATATAGGTTTTAATCTAATTCTTTCTATTTGCAAATGGAAGCACTAGAAACATACTATTCATTGTTTTTATTTATTTATTTATTTGTGCCCTCTATTATGTACTGTCAAGATCTATAATTTCATTTGCTCATATAGTATCATAAAAGGAACGATATGTGTAAAAATGTCCATTAATGTTTATACTGTTATCTATATCACATTGTTGGACCAGCGTGTTATAGATCAGTTCTTGTTTTGAGCTAAATAAAATCTGAATTTTCAATGTCTCTATCAATTCATAGCTTTTCATATTAGTAGGACTAGAATTATCACCTAGAGGGAGTGAATAAGCGAATATGTGGAATTTAAGAGTAAGCAATTCTAACATTGCAATAGGACAGCGTATGATGACAAATATGTGCAGTGTTCAAATCTTACTAGTGTGTAATAATCTATCACAAGAAATAAATGAGATTTTAAGGATAGAAAAATACACACAACAATTCTAGTAGTTTGGCTTATGATAAGCTTACATCCACTTTTCAGCGCTAATAGTTTATTGACTGAATTTCACTAGAAAATCAATTAGAGATTACAACAACTGAGTATTCGCTACTCAAGCACGTGTGATCAAATCTTTTGATCTCACACTCTTAACAACTTTTAAGAGATTACAAGTTAAGCTCACAAAGATGAATTGTAACAACGAAGCTCTCTTTGAACTTTAGAATTTTTAGACTTAGAATCTCATATTTCCTTCAGCATCACGACCTCCTTTTATACTCCTTAATATATAAGCATTGAATTGATGCTTTTTAAAGAAAAAATAAAACAAGAAAAAAAGAAGAAGCGGAATGGGTACTTTAATGTCTAGCGATATTCGAAAATCTAGATTCAAAACGAGCTTTTTCGGTACTCTAGCTTTTATAGGGTCACATCGATTTCGCCATCGTATTATTAAGCCGAAGGTGCAACACCTCATGCTCCATGTGATACTATTAATATGATACGTGTGGTCATCCTTCGACGGCTTTAAATGTTGGGCCTCGTATATGTGGATTTGAAGGAGGGTTTAAAAAAAATATCTCCGTATACTCCGGGTACTGATTGACGATGATCCTCCTCAATTAAATAATCATGCTACTAACGAAGCCCCAACCACCACCACCCCAGGGACCAAATCAAACCACGACAAATGAGATAGTTGATTGCATGCGGGCAACATTTTCCATCGCAAACATTAAACCATCGGGTCCCACTTTTGTACGATGTTTGGCCCATACGTGTCCATATCCTATCGTCAATCGCGTTTTCTATGTTTCTGAATTTTCTTTCTCCCTCCGCCGAGATTGCGCATGTTAGGCTAGTAAAGGGGATGCCCCCATGAAATGTCATTATCTAATTTATGGATTTTGATAAGATACGAACCTAACATTGATTGAGATGATCAAAATATCAAATTGTTTGTACTTGATCTATGAGGAATCAAACGTTTATTGAATGCTTAATCAAACACTAATTAAGGATCAAATTCAAAAATGGTTCTCTTTATGTGTTCGTATAACTCATGCATGAAGTTCTTCCTTGCTTTGCCAAGGTATTTTACGTAGGATTTACATCATGTGAAGATAACACATAAAAAAGCTGGTCAATAAAGAAAGAGAATTTCAAAATTCATGGATGAGGTTGATTGTAATTAACGAAGAAATGTTATATTTCCTAAATTGTGACTAAAAGTTATTGGATACTTACTTTACTGCTCACTTTCAATTTGACATAGATTTTGTATATTGATTGTAACATATCTAGTATTGATTGGACGTGACAATATCACAAAAGAGACATAATAGTAGACATGTCATTTTGATTATATTCAATGTCTTTTCTAGGACTCATGTTTTGCTCTGTCCCTTTCCTCTAACCACTCTCTTAAGGTGGTTATTTATCCGTATTTAGTTATACAATTGAGGCTGCGCGAGTATCACATAGCTTTGTTGAACTCCAATGTCCTCCATCTCGTCTTCAACCTCTCCGCAAGTACCCTCCCCGAGGTCTCCGAATTCACCGAATCAGCTGAGGCTGTCTAATATGGAACTCATCAATTATTTTCTTTAATTAGAGGGATGCAAACTTATCAGTAGATAAATTATGCTAAAGGTTCCTTAATAATGGGCGAGTTGCATTAAAGACTTTGATTTTTCCAGTTCCAGGATCGATAAAGGTAGGATGCACCTTTGAAGGGATTTCCCGATTATACCCCAGGCAAGCCCAACAGCTACATAGTACACATCACACAGCCTGCGATAATAAACCACATCTCACAGTTATCAAACTCAGCAGTGCAATCCACGACGGTGGAGGTGGTGGTCTCACGTTTCTGTTTGGCGATAGTCGCCATGGAAGAGACAACGACAAAGCCCGACGGAGTCAAAGAAACGGTCAATTGACAAGCTTCGGAGTGTGGGCGGTTAGGGAAATAGCTAAAGAAGGTTGAAACTAATTCAGTTCTCCGGTTTTATGGTATGTAGGGTAAATTTCAAATACCAAAAAATGAGGAATTTATTTTAATTAGTAGATTTTGGATTCTAAATGGAACTTATACAGAATTTGGACCCACTCACCCCTAACACAACCAATTTCTAGATGCCATTGCAGGAGGAAAAAGTGAGCCCCTTCGGCTTTTCTTATTTCTCCTCTTTTTTTTTTTTTTTTTTTTTTTCATTTTGGTGGCTCTATTTCCATACATAAAATATTAAAATACACACCTTTTTCAGTGATAAATTTTCACAATTAAATTTGTAATTATCACTAATCGAGAAAATTCTAGGAACCAAGATTTATGAAGATAAACTCCTCAAGGTTTCATCTTGATTCCCCAGCTTGTCGGCTGAGCATGGCAGTAAAAACACGCTTCCTTAACCGGGAGAGCCATTTGCGGCCTTAATTGAAACCATTTCTCGTGTAGAATTGGTCTATGTTTCACTGCCCTTGCGTTTCTTGGGTTTCACAAAGCAAAATTGGCACTCTAATAACGAGTGTTATTGGAACAAAGGAAAGATTATTCCAACATCGAGATTCAAAACGAGTTTTATAATATCCTAGCCTCCATGATGTCAGGCCAATTTCGTAAATTTACTAATGTATGAGGATGATAAACAGCGCGGCTCACCTTACACATAGTACAAGACACAATTGTTGGACTGGCTAATCGGACGCCTCATGCTCCGCGCTAAACGCATGTACATATAATTCCTCCGTTTCCATCACATAGAATGGTGGGTTTTTATATTGCCCCGCCTTGGCCTTTTAATTAGATTTTCATAGGCTGGAATAATCTAATCATTCAAATATAGCAGCATTTTGCATGCATCTCCCCTTAAGAACAGTGTTAAAGGAAAGCGCGAGAAGCTATCAAGTGATTTTTAGTTCATTTTTAAGATAACCCCAATTTCACCATTTTTTTCGGTAATGTGACTTTTGCTGCTTGTTATAAACATTTGAGTCCATTACACATGGTGACTTCAATCCTGTGCTTTTCACTAGGTATGATCTATTACTTTTTTTGTTAGGGCGTATTTGGTAACGATTCTGTTTTCTGAAACAATTTTTGATGAGAAATGATTTTTTCTAATTCTATTCCTGAGAACAATTTTTGAGCTAAAAGAACACACTTGATAACTATATAAAATTTCCATACACAGGATAGAAATATGTTTGGTAGGATTTTTAAAAAAAAAATTTTGTTTCTTTTAATTTTTAATTACTTTTATTGTCGATGGTCGGGCAAGGCTCGCCCGACCATCGCAAGGCTCGACCTCACCCAGGCGATGCGAGGTTGGCTTCACCTTGGCTTGGCGAGGCCGAGCCTCGCCGTGGCTTGGCGTCGCCGACTGACAAGGTTGCCGGCCCTTGTCTAGCTGATCACCGACCATGGTTGAGGCCGGCGACCGGCCAAAAGGAAGAAGAAGAAAAGGGAAGAGAAGAAGAGAAGAGGAGAAAAAAATTGGAACTGATTCTAGGAATTGTTCCCAAAAATAAGAAGCAATTTTTTTTCTACTTTTTGATTTTGTTCAATTTTTTTTTTTTTTTTTTTTGGTAACGATTTTGTTCCAAATTTATTCTTAGGAACAAAAAAAATAGATTTTTGTTCCCGAGAACAAAAATTTTATCAAACGGATTTTTGTTTTTTTTCATTCCGGGGAATAAAAGAACAAAAATAGTTATTCCGGGGATGGTTACCAAACAAGGCCTTATTAACGGTACGGTACACTACATACAATCAACTCTCAGCAGTTGGTTAATAGCATGTTGTTGACACCTAAATTTTGGCGATCTAGTCATTTATTTATTGCATAGAAAATTATGGATCAATTTTATTCCTGAAAAAATATTAATTGCATATAGATTTATGTGCATTTATTTTTAATTTGCATTTTTTGCATTTTCTTGGACCGGTAGTGGATGAGTTCAAATTAATGGTTCTGAGCTTTAGCTTGGCAGGCCGCACTAAGCCCATGAAACGAGCAAATTGACCCAAGCTCATTTTATTTTAATGACAAAAATTACCTAAATGGAGATTTGAAATGATATTACGGTGGATTTTTGGAATTTAAGAAAATCGGGTTGCAATCTTATCTTTAGGCGATAAAATCAAAGGAGAATATTTAGGAGATGAGGAAAATAAAAGGATTTTTTGTGATTGGGAGGTTATAGACAACATTCGTGGAGAGATGAAATATTCCAAAAACTTGCATTTGTTTTGCCTATATAACGTTAAACACATAGGTTTCAGGGGGCTTCTCTTCGTCGAAGGAGAAAAAACAAAAGAAAAAAAGTGAAAAAGAGAGACTAGTGAGGGAGACGTGTGAGGGTTTTGCTGAGAAAAGACAAAACAGAAGAGGGAGAGAGTAGAGAGAGAAAAGTGACGTGAGAGGCAGGTCAGGAGAGAGAAAAAGAGAAAAAAAAAAGAAACAAAAACAAAAACCAGAATACTGTTCATCTTCCTCGCCGTTCCTCGCGCCCGATCCGCCGCTCCTCCCACGATCCACCGATTCCACGCCGGCCACCGCACCGGCGTCTCCTCCGCTAGCCCGTCGCCGTTCGTTCTCGAAGCCCCCTCGCGGAAGCCACCGTGCCTCTGCAACCGTTGCCGCCTCGCTCGCCGCCGCTGCGACGCTCGCTCCGCCTCTCTTTGTCCGCCGATCCGCGATCCAGAGCCGATCTCGACGCCCCCGCCTCTACACCAGCGCCGTCGCAGCAGCTCACCTGTTCGTCGCCATTGGTAGCCGCACCTCCGCACCACCATCCCTGACGCCAGCAAATCCAAGCCAGTCGCTAGGCCGCCAGTCTTCGCCGCTCGCCGTCTGCAACCTGACGTCGCCACTCGCCACCGCTCAGACAGCCTCCGCTCGCGCACCCAGCGACCTCCGCTTCTCCGTGCCCAGTAGCGTCGGACGCCAGAAGCCCCGACGCCGACGTTCCTACTTCGCCTCCACCAGCAGCGCTTGACGACCCGCGCCGCCTCCGCGCCACGAGCAACGACCTGCTCGCTTCCACTTGCAGCGCCGCTCGAACGTCACCGCGCTTGCGCTGCGCCTCGCTTCGACGATCGCGCTAGCAGCTCTCCCGCAACCCGACGCCCATGGCCAGCCTCTACCTTTCTCCTCGGCAACCACCCAACGCCGGCAGCCAAGCCGCTAATCCTCGCGACGCTGCACCAGCCCGAGATCCGCCCGACGACCTAGCAGCGCCCCCGCTTCCGTCTCCGCCTGTCAGCCTCGGCACCTGACGACAACGCCCCCCTTCTCGCCGAAGCCGCACCACCGCCCTCGCCCTCGCCGGAGTCCCGACGCCGGCCACCGTCCGCCCGGCTCCAACCAACCTGCTGTCCCCACTTTCCTTAGGTTGCTCAATTTTATTTTATTTTTATCTTTCATTTAATATTATTTTACTTTACTTTATTTCTTTAAGTTTTGCTATTACTGTACAAGTTTGAATATTGATAGGTGATTTTCAGGTTATGAATATTATAGGCATTAATCGCAGGAGTTTTGTCCAAAATTGTTGTAATTATTAATTTGATCCATAAGACGTTGGATCATTTTTTTAATTATATTAATTTTTGGATATTTTAATAGTATTTTAATTGTTAAATCATTATAAATATTAATTTAATCCATAAGACTTCGGATAAGATTTTTAATCGTTTTGAGCTTTTGTCGTGATATTTAGGGTTAGAGTAATCGTTAATTTAACTCGTGAGATTACGGATTATTTTTTCGGTTATTTTAATCATTTATTTGTTAAATATCTTGATTGTTTCGATTTAATGTTTATTTGATAATTACTTGTCTTGAAAAAACACTAAAAAATCAAAAAATCAAAAAATAGAAATCTTGCATCAAAGCATATAGGTTTAGTAAATTAGAATTTTTTTTTTTTTAGGATTACATTTTTTTAGGATTGCATTTTTAGATAATTTTTGAAATAGGTTAGGGTTGGACCTAAATAACATTTTTTTTATATAAATATGATTTTTGATAATGATTGCACATTTTAATTATCTCATTTTTCTAAAAAAAATAGTTTTCTAAGATAGGATAGGGTTTAAGTCAAATTAATCCCTAAAGTAAATTAGAAAATTATTCATTTTTTTAGATAGTGTAATTAGGGTTTTTATTAATCCCGAATTTCAATGAAATCACAAAAATACAAATAGTTTGCATGTCAAATAGTTTGTAAAATGATAGGTTCATTTAATTAGAAAACCCAAAAATTGTTTGCTTCGTGTGTTTATTTCTTTTGATGTGATTTATTTGATTCATTGTTTAATAAAAAATGGTATCGAATTGCATGGCATTAGAGAAATCTAATGTAAAACCAAGTCCATTAGAGAAATCCCCTTAGTCTCTAGTTCGTAGGAGGAAAATAATTCTCTCATTATTTTACTTAGGTGTCTGATCGACCTACCATAAATCAATTAGTGGCGACTTTTAGATAATAATCATTTGCATATTAAATATTTGAACCTTAAGTCGCGAATTGGTATGGACTTGGGAGAGCACGAGCTAAGTTTAAAGACTTAGTAGTCCATTAGCCTAAACTTAGGTGGTGCACCCGAAATTTAGGTCGCGACAGCTTGGTGACTCCACTAGGGACTTGAGTTGAAAACTCTTAGTGGACTTAGGCCAATTTTCTTTTTTGAAAAATATTTTTGTTTGGCAGCGAGGACATCAGGTACATCTCTAACATTTCTAAGGTGTTAAATGTTCTTGTAGATAGGAGGTATAAGGGGAGTAGTCTTTGCTAATCCTTATCTTGCAGGAAGGTGTGGAATGAATGATTTATTTTTCCTAATTAGAAGTATTGTTTGCATTTAAACTATTGTGCATGTTTTACTGCTTTTAGCACTACACTATTGCACACACAACATGCGGTCGAACCTGGGCTACGATAGGATTTTTAGGATAGTGTTGAGAAGGATACTTCCTCCAAAGTGAGACTGCTATGTAAAGGTTGACATTCTCTTCCCCGAAAATTTTTTCGTGGTGTAGGATGTGTTTGTCCATATCCGCGAGATTACGCGATTATTGGGCATTCCATTCAACTGAGTCGAAGTTAGGGGGACCTGACATGTTAATGCGAGACTGCAACAGTCAAATCATCCTCTTAGCTCTACTTTGTTAAGCATCTAGATAGAAATCGAGCCTCACATTTCATGCGTGTGTTTATGTGATTGTCATTGATTTTCCTTGGTGAAGTAAGTCTTCTATCCCTATATCATGTAATTTATTTTGTCATACTTTATTTTGTCATACTTTGGATTGGTCCATGGCAATCTAGGTTAATCATTGATCTAATTCCTTTGTCAATCAAAAATGAAATGAGAAAATTGCCATACAATAAATCATTTGGAAAATAACAAAAAACTTTGGAGAATTTGTTCTTATCAGTGTTGACACCTAAATTTTTGCCAAAAAAATCATTTTCGAAAAAATGAGAACTTATTTTTCCACAAAAATATTTCATGTCAAATTCTTGCATATAGATTATCTAGGTGTTTAGTATAGTTTTTTTTTAATGGAATATGTTTTTCCTTTAAAAAAAAAAAGAAGCAAGTTGAGGCCAATGATCTAAATGTGACTAGCCAAGCCTAGGAGGTCATATTGGAATTAAAATGGCAAGTTGGGGCCAAAATACAATTTTCAAAAGTTGAGGAACCAATTTGCAAATTTCGCAAAATTTCGCCCGAACACTTAAATCATCATCATGGTCACCAATTAAGTTGAAATTAAACTTGGGCCAAGTTGAATCAATCAAATTGGGGCAAAATGACCAAATTTGCCTTGAATTGGGTATTTTCGGATAAGAAAATAGCTAAATTTGAGGGACTTTCTTGCAAAATTGGGTGGGCACAATTGCAAAATCTGATCAATATCTTAAACTACTATACATGTATTTGCTAATTGATTAAAAACCACAGCCAAATTGATGGATTAAAGCACTCAAACTAGTTACCAAAACCCAACCCACGAGTAAGTCTTAATTCGGAGTTGCTAAGTAAGCAACTTGGTAGCCCATCATATCCTCCTCAGCTGCTCAACCAGCCCGATATCTGCACATGATGGAAAACCATCATTGGTACTGCAAGTGGACAAACATTGGTCAGAGATAAGCTACTTAAGGCACGGGAAAATCGCATCAAATTTGAACACCCAACAGCTGTAGAAGTGGAAAAATTGACTAAGTCAGAGAGTGGGTGAAGTAGCCCTGTTGACAGGCTTGGTAGGTGGACAAAATATAGACCAAAAAGAGAAGAGACGAGAGAGTAGAGGGAGAGCTCACGGTCATTCTCCAAAGAGGCCCTCAGAAGCAACTCCAGAAAAGAGAAACCCAGAAATTCCAAACCGACCTGGAGAGAGAAATGTGAGATTTTCATACACCTACGGCCAAAATTAGCCAAAACCTTCAACTAGAGAGTTAAACTTCACTAAAGATCTTTCCATTCATAGGTTGCACGTCCAAAATGGAGTTCGGGAAGGTCTCCTAAAGCCCCCGAAATCTACCCTCCTTGCGGGTTGAGAAAGTCTGAAAATTTTTCTAATGTTGAAGACGGTTGGTCACGGGTGAGGGAAAGCAAGTTCTGTTGAGAAAATTGAGAGACAAATGAGGGAAACCATGAGTTGAAACCCAAACTACAATATATATAGTTTTGTTTGGTATTCATGTTTCCAACAAAAAAAGTCATGGAGTCTAATTTTGAAGGTGAGCTAAAACCTTCGTTGTCAGTTTTTTTTTTCTGCAGATCTCATTTTCAGTTTGAAGGAGCCAACTTCCACGTGCCCCTCGAGAATAATTTCTTGGTTTTTTCGGCCAAGAAACACTTGAAAAAGAAACTAGGAAGCAAGGTAAGTATCCTAGATGTATTTTTGTTCGATTTCGAAGATGTTTTAATAGTGAAAAATCAAGAGGAAAACTAGTCCAAAAAACTAATTTTGAGGCTGGAATTTTTCCAAGTGTTGAAATCTCTTCAAGAGTTTTGCATGTATGCTTCTTGGAGAGGTCATTTTGTTGTATTTAGTTGGTCATTCTCTATGATGTTTATTGCATTTGAAAGCCTATTTTACCTACTTTTACTCTGATCAAGTAATGTTTCCCTTAGATCTCGTATGTGATGAGTGTCGAGGCTTGAATATGAGCATGCAACCTGTTTACTTGACTTTGGTTCAAACCTAGATTTTCAAAATCAGCTCAAACCCGCATATTTGAGACCGATTTCAACTTAGTTCTCTTGTGTTTTAAGCTATGATTTCTGTCTAATCTTGCTCCTTGCATGTGGTAGTATAATCTTGATACTTTAGTTCTACATGAGATTGCTTATAGGTTGAGATTAAAGGCCGCAAACATGACCCGAGGAAGCTGTTTTGGGGTGATTTGATGCACGCCAAGTGTTCGACAAAATGCGCAAACCAAGTTTCGATCTTGAAACGGTCAATTTGAGCTCGGTTATTGTGATATTTATGTGCTGTGTTGTTCAATGTTAGCATATATCGGTTTAGGAAATTATTATTTTTATTTTTTTAAAAAATCCAAAAATCCAAAAATCCAAAAATCCAAAACTTTCAAAAAAAAAATAAAATAAAAGTGATAGATGGCATCAAATTAAGGCAACAATGACATCTATGAAATTTTCCTAATTTTAAAAGGTCATTTTCCTAATTTAATGCTATTTTGGTATTTTATGATCTTTTTTGTAAATAATCCATTTTGCATAGATTAAAATTATCTAGAGTAATTTCATGCATCTAGAGTAATTTCATGCCTATTTAAATTTCCATTTTGGTCACGGGGGTCCTGTCCCGAGGCGTGATAACAAGGCCATGTAATATTATTTGCTCGACTTGTATCGGGTCTTTCTTTTCCGCATTACTTTCAAGTCATTTCAATTTCTTGGATATTTACTTGCGCACCGCTTTTCATTAATTTGAGTGTAAATTTCTCTTTAAATTATGTTAGGATTAGTCTAGATATTAAGGAAAACAAACCTACAAAAACATTTGCATGAACGCTTAGCGGTTTTATAAGGATTATAATTGGTAATCAAGATTGTGTGGCCATTTAGATGGACAACATTTCAAGTTAGTGGTACCGCAAGGGCGCTAATAGAAACATTAGCGTGAACAAGTCACCGTTCCTAGAAATCTCTGGTTGCGTAGGAATCGAGACAACACTCCCGTGTCTTGATTGATTTTTAGCCGACCCCAATAGGCTAGTGGTAACTCCTAGAAATATTTAGGTTGTTAAGAGTTATAAAAACAAAATCCAACGTCGCGCGAGGTATGGGCTTGAGAGAGCCCGCGCCTAATTTAAGGCCATTGGTCCGCCTCTTTAGGCAAATACCCCTAAACCTTTCTTCCTTTTCCCCCGGACGGAAAAAAAGAGATCGTGACAATCAGGGAGGTTCAAATTTTGGCATTTCCTAGTTCATGTTTAGGAAATTTCGTCCTTACTAGGGCATCTCATGTCTTTATTTTCGTAGTCCATTTTTAGGAAATTCTCTTCATGTATGGACTTTTCGTGACTGAAAAAATAGATTGTTGTCATGGACCGGTTCCCTATTTCCACCTTGTGCTTATACGTATGTTCATTTTCTCAAAATAGGTTATTATGGAGCGATCCCGCTCACCCATCCATACACGGTCAAGAGCTAAAATGATGGATCAAAACAAGTGAGAAACTGCGACTCGAAGAAGAGAGCCAAGAGAACTTTTGAATCGTCTCATTTTCTAGAGGTAGCTGAATTTGATGCCACCATAAAGAGACTAGTGACATATCTAGAATGAAGAATCTCTGACCTGGAGGGTTCGCATCACAAGATCAAGGAAGGTGAAGAACTCAAGCACACATGATTCATGGTCTTAAGTAGATCGCTTTCCTTATTTAATTAGAGGCATGTTCAGTTGCACCTTCCCCTACGTGGGAATTTTTATTGCTTTTCAGGGATTTGTTTCAATTTTTTCTGTTTTGCTTTAATGCTTAAATATCACATTTTTCATTCCAATAAATGTAATTTGATTGATGAATATCAATAAAATTACAAGTTTTGTTTTGAGGACATGATAGGGTATGCCAAACCAGCCCGGTGACGATGTCCAACAATGAAAAAGAATATCATCCAAGGAGAATTATGAGGACTGGGCTTCTTCATGCTTCCTCATCCAAAAAATCCAATAAAAAAAAAGAATAAAAAAATCATTTTTAAAGCCATTTCTAAAAGCATGCGTTAGGTTCACCCTGTTCAATTTTCTGACTCATTTACTTCATGTTTCAGAGCATTCCTTTCTTGGCTTGATGAGAAAGCATCTAATGATAGATTAGTTGGTCCAACTGTTACTCAACAAGTTTGAGAGCACACTTCCAAAGAGTAAATAAAATGAGGGGCAAGTAAAAAAGGACCATCCATATTTAGTGAAAGAGATGAAGAATTGAGGGCAACTACAAATTCTAGTAGTGACATGATTGAGACAAAATCTCGATTCGAGCCAAAATTGATGTGCAATTTAAATTTACTTTGATCTTGCATAGTATCCTATTCATGCACTTTCTCTTGTGCAGGGGCAAAAGCGGATCTTTAGTCTTGACTGCTAAGGACAACCCAAGGACATCCATTACTGAGGCAATCCCATTGTAGAACAATCCCCCGCATGAATGTTTGAAACCATTTTTAAGTGTGGTAAATTGTTTTGAACTTAACAATTTTTCATACAAAAGGGATTTTGCATGATAACTCTTACATGTTTTATCCAATTCCACTAAACAACATCAAGATGGACTAATCTAATGAATGATGTGGAATTGATTGAGCATGCTAAATGAGACGAGTCAGGATGATGAAAGGCAAACCTTATCCTATACACAGTCTCCTACTCATACACTTGTGAGATGAGTGTAGGAAGGTTCATATGCACAAGGTAAAGAATTCTCTCGCAAAAGGTACGGAAACCGAAATGATGAGAGGCAATTCATTTCTCTATCCCAAACACATGTGATCCATTGCTTAACCACTTTGAGCCTTATACACTCGTGAAGATTCTTTTCAAATTATCCTTATCAATAACCACCCCACATCGGGGCAACTGGGAGATAAATGGCATCATGAGATGAGGAAAATGAATCGAAATTTTCTTGCTCTCACTTGCATCAATCTTCAAGTTATGCTATTACATTGAATTCATGTGTTAATTTAAGTGCCATAGGATGACGAATAGCATTTCTTTCTCTATCCTACATACTTATACCCTTTGCATAGCCCACTTGAGCCTGCAATTTCATTTCTTTAAACCTAATTGGTGATCATCCCCCACATTGGGGCAAGGTAAAAGGCAAATGAAGACCCTTCAAAGTTCGAGTGTCATTCAAAGTGTAATTGCTTGACGCATGCATTATACGCAAGAATTGAAATCAAAATAGAACTAAGGGGCATGAAAAAGCAGTGTGCCTGGTAAAAGCAAGGCCAATGCCAATGAAAAGAAGTAAAGAAAAAAATGCATGAAAACTAGGGGCATGAAAAGTGGTGTGCCTGGTAAAAGTAAGGCCGATGCCCATAGATGAAAATGAAAAAAAAAAAAAAATCAAGAGAGGTGACTATCAATTGTGCTCATGGAGCAGCATTCAAAGAACACAAATACCAAGCTTTTATAGTTAGTGGAGCACATTGCTAAAACAATCTCTGGTGAAAAAGAAAATTGGTGACAATGCCAAGATGATCATCAGTTCTCACCCTTTACACATCTTTGAGCCTAATGATCCTTTCATTTCTCAACCCATGAACCCAGCCTATGTTACATCTCTTGCAAAGTCTTTTCTGATTATGACACTTGAATTAACGTAGGAATCCATATGTTTATAAATATCGCTTGAAGAAGTGCGGGCAAAATTATTTCTTTCTCATTTTGCAGGGTTCTTGACTTGTAAACCCGAAGATTATTACAGGATTATTCTTTCAATAGCCTTGACTCAAGAGTCCATTGGTTAAGCCATTGACCAAACCCACATTACGGTCACTATTAAAGACCTCTTAGATTGGTAAAGTCATACCGCTTGCAAGAATACTCGGACCCCTATCGATATGGTGTGTTGCAAAATTGATTTGTTATAATGGCCATAGATACTAATGTGCCAATTTTTCAATATTAAAATGAAGTTAGTGATTATTTGAGTTCATAAATGTACTTTGAATGTATGCAATCAGCTTCCTTCCCAAAAGTGAGAGTGGCTTAGAACTCTTATGATCTAAAATCAAAGTCTAGTTTGATAGTGAGAACTATCGACCGCACGCAAGTGTCACGGTCCGTGATTCTCCCGTACCCATGAACCCTTAGGAGCAAAGCAGGGGTTATCGAGTGAAGAGTGAGAATGCAGAGGGGTTGAACACAATTGGTCCATGGAAGTGGCATCAGGACAATTCTTGCTAAGAATTCTAAGATAAAAGGATTATATTACTTAGAAGCTCTGAAGGTAGGGTTGGCCTCTCATGCACAAACTGGTCGGGAGCTGATATCACTCTCCTGATGAAGTCATGGCAGACTAAAGTCAGTTGTTGAACCTAAAAAAATCTATCGTTTCACTCGATAAACTAGACACCCAAGCAAAGTTGGGTGTGATACGATCTCGTATAAAAGAGCATTGTTCACTGAAACAACTATAGAAAGAAGGTTGTCCTGGCGAATTCGACTCACCAGCCGCCGCACAGGTTATTCCGCAGCCAAAGAACTACTGACCAGTGACAAATGGTATCAAAGCAAGATCCTTCTAGTAGGTGGGTGATTCAGGAAAAAGCCTATGGTCTTCCCGATCCTCTGAGAGCTGAGAGTGATCATCGGGGCTAGTTGGGCTTAGACAACGTGCGGCTCTCGTCTAGCTTCTAGGATGGAAATATGGGGATAGGAAGGAACTGAATTGCTCGCTGAATGGGGATAACGTTCCTGGATCAATGAGCGAATCTTCAAAGGTCTGCGATCATGTTTCCACCATGGGGATCCTCTATTGGCTTATAGAGATCAAGAGGAGCTTAGTAGGCAAAAGAAGGTGATTCCATAGTGGTGTAGTTGGCTAGGGTGCCACACTTGTCGGGGAGCACAAGTGACTAGAGATTCACGAACGGCTTTGATCAAGGAAGCAATCAATGGAGTGGAGGGACCTGTTCTATTGGGCAAGCATTGCCATCTATGTAAGTCCCAAGGAATGGCCCTGATGGTTAGGGAAACGCAGGGAAGCGACAGAACAGCCAGCAACGAGGGCATTGCGAAATTGAGCAAGAAAGTTTGTCACCGTTCGTAATTCTCCCGTATCCATGAACCCTTGGGAGTGAAGCTTGGAGTTATCGAGTGAATAATGAGGATACAAAGGGGATGAACACAACTAATTCGTGGCAGTGACATTAGGATGGTTAGTGTTAGGAATTCTAGGATATAATGATTATATTACTTAGGAACTCCGAAAGCAAGGTTGGCCTTTCATGTACAAATTGGTCGGGAGTTAATGTTGCTCTCTTGATGGGGCCATGCAGGCCGAAACCAATCGTTGAGCCTAAAGAGATATGCTGTCTCACTTAATGAACTAGACACTCGAGCAAAGCTAGGCATGGTATGATCTCGTATAAAAGAGCTATTCGCCGTATTGTTCACTAAAACAACTATAGAAGGAAGGCTGGCCTGGCGAATCTTGCTTGCCAGGCGCAGCACGGGTTATTCCGCAGCCAAGGAACTACCGACCCATGACACAAGCCTATCCAAAGGAATCTCTATTCAGAGAAAACCTTGTTAAACTATATCGTACCAAAACATGACGAAATGAGTACAACTTATAACAAGTTCAGCAAGCCTAAGGATTACTCAACCACCCATGAGTCAACCCAAAGCCTCTAAGGAGTGTTCAGCAACATTTTACAAGTTCAGTTTGTGATTTAGATAAAGAAAATCACATCAAAACATGCATGCAATGACTAAGAAATTAATGACACATTAGTCCCATAATCATGAATGAGCAAAGCAACATTCAAACTAAGCCAAATTTATACTTAAGGAAACAACCAGCAAGTAGACCAACATTCACAGGCCACATTTGACGTTTTTCTATGAAAAATTAACAGCGGAATTGCTAGAAATGATGAGAAATGAATAGCACATTTATATGCTATCTTTAAAACCAAATAAGCCCTCAAACAATCTCAAGACCCAACTAAATCGCATCTAATTCAGAATATTCAACAAACTACCCAATGCAAATGCATACATTTTACCTATGAGCATGATGCCTAAACATG
This sequence comes from Eucalyptus curtisii, assembly GCA_017140595.1. Taxonomy (NCBI): domain Eukaryota; kingdom Viridiplantae; phylum Streptophyta; class Magnoliopsida; order Myrtales; family Myrtaceae; genus Eucalyptus; species Eucalyptus curtisii. The sequence continues at coordinate 15,400,378 of CM029502.1, forward strand.
TCAAAAAGGTGAGAGATCAATGGTTTGTTGATGTAACAGCATTGGCAAATGAAATAATATTGATTGAAACCAAATTACTTCTATCTCACATGCAATAAAGAACATCCAGCATTCAGGAGATATTCAGAGTATTCAAGACATCAAGGTGCAATGGTTCAACAAAATATCGTCACAAATCCCACATAACCCTTTCCCACAATGACACATTTATTTGGGCAAAAGAACGCTTCAAGTGTCATAACTTTACCCGAAGGGACACTTAAGTGTCATAACTTACGAAAGGTACACTTAAGTGCCACATTCGAAAAAAAAACGGATCACTTAAGTGTCACTCCGGCCAAAGTCTGGCCAAAATGCCAACGTGGCATTTTTTCGGCAAAGCGAGCCTAAAATGACGCCGTTTTGCTCGCCGACGTGGCCAAATAATGCAAAAACGGCATCGTTTTGGGCGACGTGGTAAAAAAAATATATAAAAACTAATTAAATTAAATTTAAAATTAAATTTAGTTAAAATATTTAAAAATAATAATTTTAAAATTAAATTTAGTTAAAATTAAAAAAAAAAATTAAAATTAAAAAAATTTAAAAAAAATTAAAAAAAATTAAAAAAAATTAAAAAAAAAAAAAAAGGAAAGGGGGAGGTGGGCCTGGGGATCGCCCTCCCCCGCCGCCGCCGCCCCGCCGCCACCGAGAAGGGCCGGCGACGACGGGGAGGGTCGGCAAGGGTCGTCGGGGCAGCCGGGGCCGGCGACCCAAGCCGACCGGCGGCGAGGGTCGCGACCCTCGCCCAAATCTTGCCGGTGGCGAGGGCTCGCGGCCCTCGCCCGGCCGGCCAACGGCCGCCGACCCTCGCTGAATGCGGGCCGGGGCTGCGACCCTCGCCCGATCCGGGGCGAGGGCTCGCAAGCCCTCACCGCCGGTCGGCCGGGGTCGCCGGTCGGCCGAGGTCGGCGGCCCCGGGTCGTCGGGGCCAGCCGACCCGGCCCCTGGTCGGGCACAGTGACCCGGCCAACCCTCCCCCCCCGCCGTCGCCGGCCCTTCCCGGACGGCGGCATGGCGGTAGCGGTGGCGAGGGTTGATCCCTCGCCCGCCTCCCCCTTTCCTTTTTTTTTTAAAAAAAATTATTTTAAATTTTTTAATTTTTTTTTAAATTTTAAAATAATTATTTTTTAATATTTTAACTAAATTTAATTTAATTAATTTTTATATTTTTTTTTACCACGTCAGCGAGCAAAACGGCGTCGTTTTGGGCTCGCTTTCGCCGGAAAAATGCCACGTCGGCGTTTTGGTCGGACTTTGGCCGGATTGGCACTCAAGTGATCCATTTTACTCCGATTTTGGCACTTAAGTATACCTTTTATAAGTTATGGCACTTAAGTGTCCCTTTGTGCAAAGTTATGGCACTCAAAGGGTCCGCACGTCGATTTATTTGTATAGCCAAGATAATATCTAAATGCAACCAAACCTTCATTTTTTGTATAGAAATGGTTGCAAGCCACCAACATGAAAATATATCAAACAAATTCAAATCATGGACAGCTCATATAATCATGAATACAGCCCATTCAAGGCATGACCAACACTTATGATTGAGAATTCAGCAAGTTTTAAGCATGGACAGCATTTCTAATCATGAAATCCGCAAATTCTAAGTAAATACGGCATCTATTGCTTTGAATTCGGCATATTTTGGAACATATAATAGAATGTGTAGCCTTGAAGCCAGCATATTCAAACGAAGTGCAGTCAATTTAACATCTAGAAGCAGCACTCATAGCCAAGAAATCAACATCTATTGAACATGTATCTACGGCGCTTATAACCAAGAAATCAACATATGGTGAAAACATATTGCAGGTATGTCCCTTAATTTAGCATGTTCAGCCAGCAATGGAAATGATAACGTAGGCATGTACCATTGTTCCAGGCCTCTAGGTGAATTCCTATGATACCCACTAAAAAAAGTCAATCAAGAATTGAGCCCCACTTACATGGGCCTTGCTCCTCAAAAATAAACTTTGTCGAGATAACTTACAGAGACTTAAAACGCACAATTCAGGATACTCAACCAGAATGTCACGGTCTCTTAGACATACGTGGATTACTTATAAACTTCATTTAGATGAGAAGCAAGAACCGGGAAGATGAGGGAGCTTAGGTGGTCATTTGTATCTGATCTAAATCTTATTGAAAATCGATCACATCTAACTCAAGGTAATTGATAACGGTCGCGGCATTCAATAACGAAGAAGAGCAACTCTATCTCACTCAACTTAACAAATAACCCCAGGCCACTGATTGAAACAAGAATGGTCTCTATGGCAGTGAAGTAAATGTGGGAGCAATGAGATACTCTGAAAATAAACATTAACGGAAGGGAATATGCGTACGAAAATTGAACATGAAGTGAAGTCGCACATGATCATATGTAAAAGGAGATGTTTGACTTAGCTTATTTGTTGGAATCCGAATCCGCCAACCGAGATAAGCGCATTCCTGCGGTTCCTGGCCGAGCATAATTGAATTCTGCAAGGCAACATTACTGATCCTTGTCTTGGATAATTTTACCGAACAACTTATGCGCATCGTCTAACACATGGCACCTCCCATCCTCTGACGCCACCACATTGAACTCGAACCACTACTCTCGAACCAATTAGCACCGATAACCTTGTGGACCGAAGAAATAGTGAATCTCGTTTGCGGCTATTAATAATGAATTCGAAATTTGATACATGAGTTTAATCGGGAAAGAAACGACTCGAATTCCATCATCGCTGGAACGTCCCAAGGGACTGGCCGTCGATGAAGATTTCTCTATCCTTCTCTCTCCCCATTTAACATGCAGTGTATACCACAGCGATTGAAATGGTCCAATGGAGCCGAAGTTGATTGTCGAACTTAGCGACGTAAGCCTCTTCGCAATTCGACGCCAACGGACGACGGAACGCTTAGTCATAGGCCTCGAGCTTCCGTCTCTGATGTCGAAGAAGCATTCGCACCAAATGAATCGATCGGCCTACTCGCACAACTCTCGATGTTGCTCTCCCCACAGCAACTGGAGGTGATTCAGTTCAAGGTAAGATCAGGCCGCCGGAGCAGCTGACGGCGAGTAGGCGGAGACATCTGAACACTCGAATCGACGGGAAATGTACGTCAGGCGGGAGAGGAAATCCAGGGGATCCAGGTTGGAGCTTCGTGCGTCTTCCGTGATCGGAAATGGAAGACCGGCAAAGGGTGGCTTTTATATTTCTCTCGTGAAATGACCAAAACGCCCTGCCTTAAAATGACCAAAATGACCAAGGCAAACGATTCGTCGTGTGTTGAACCTGCGTTAACAACTGGCTCTGGAGATCTTGGCCAACTGGTTATTAGACTTTACTAGCCAACACCTGTATTTTCCAAACTATGTTTGCCTTCTTCTTCTTTTTTTCCCCGTTTATTTTTATATATATTTTTAATAGTTATTTTCTGTTCTTTCCCTTTCTCAGTCCATTATCGTCTCTAATGCAACCGCTCGGTTTCCGACTTCCATTGTGATTCTGGTGTTGTCTGCTTATGGTTCAAATCGTCTAATTGTGTGTTGTTCTCTCTCCCGAGGCGCTCCTTTGATTTCTCCTCTCGCGTCCCTCCTCGTCTAGCAAATTTTTTCTCTCGGTAGCTTCCACCTGCTTAGTTCCTCCGACAAGGTCCGCTTGTCTCTTTCTCTAAGTTGATTTCATGATTGACATATGCGTATGGGTGTTGAATGTTTCCTCTACATACTGCAATTATCTTATTGACTACGCTTACGAAATGTTCATTGGTTTGTCCAGCTAGCATATATTTCGGCAGATAAAATTCGCTTGATTTGTTGTATCAAGTGAAGCCGAATGTTCGGTATGAAGTTGTTGATGTCTGCGCACGCTGAATGTTTGATGTTTTGTGTGAATGAAATAGGCTTCAGTGATCTTATACTCGCTTATGCCCAATCCCTGGTCACTATGGCATGTTCAAACGCCATTTTAAGGAGTGAAATTTGGATCGTGGTCATTGGAATGCTTGGTGGCCGGCACCTATTAAGCACGACTTTGATGTGTTTCGGTGTCATGGGAGGAAGACGTTGGTTTTTCCATGATAACACATTAATTTATTGCCTTTTGCTTGTCATTTCTAGCGTGTTTCAGTCTCATGTCTATGCTGAATAGCTTGGAATCCATATCAATTTATCATTGGATGATTGCATTTTCACGGCTTTAATATGTGGAACATGATCTGAAATCTTGTTGATTGTGACTGTTTCTTTACCAATTCGCATGTTTTGGTAATCCAACAGCAGATGACTATAGTTGGATATCAGTCGATGAAGATACTAATATTTCACTATCTCAAGAAAGTTAGAGAAGATTAATGTCGCGACCTACCCCTCGGGGGGAGGGAATCGATTTAGGGGTATTGCCTAAAGGATGGACCTAAGGCCCATGGTTAGGCGCGGGCTCTCCCAAGCCCATGCCTTGCGTGACATCGAGATATTTTTTAGGAATTTTGCACAAAAGGAGTCGCCACTAGCCAATTGGGGTAAGCTAGAAACCAAGAGAGGCCCAGGAGTATGCCACACTTCCTACGCAACTAGAGAATCTAGGGTTGGGGACTTGATTACACTAATTGACCAATTAGTGCCCTTTCGGTACCTAATCTTGTTCATTTAAAAAAAAAAACAAAAGATTTTTCTCAGGCAGTTTGGATTGATTTTACACATATCCACTAACATGTGAGGTGATTATGCGGGTGCGTAATCATTAAAGTAACAATCATAGCTACCAAAATCCTAATTGCAATAAAATTAAACACGTGCAATTAAACATAATTAGATATGCAAATTAAACATACGATATAATCAAAATACGAGAAAATAGAGGTCTAATTATACTAACAATGCAAAACATAGCAATTTCTAACCAAACCCTACATTATGGATTTTCGATTTTTTTAAAAAAAATTAAAAAATTTTTTTTGGCCGGACCGGACCGGGTTGGGTCCGGTCTGACCTGACTTGGATTCAGCTAGGACGGTGTGGGTCGGGTCCTGTCGGGGAGGGTCGGGCCCAGCCCGCCCGGGTCCGGCCTAACTGGGCTAGGCCCAACCAGCCCTGGTCGGGCCTTCGCCCAACCCAACCTAGGCCCAAGAGCTGAGCCCAAACGGAAACAGGAGCCAAGTGGGCCAGACCAGCTCTCCCTGCCATGCCAGATCCTGCTGTCCCTTATCTGCTCCTTTTTGTCTAGGGTGGCTGCTTTTCGTTTCGCTGGTTCCCCGCGCAGAAGACGGTTGATGGAGAAGACAAGTTTGGGCGTGGGTCGGGCTAAAAGGGAAAAATCTGGGCTAGGCCGCACAATGGGGGGAAAGAAAAGGAAGGGGGCGGGCCAGGCCAAGGCCGGATCTGGCCCGACCCGATCCCTTAAGAGCCTTTTTTTTTTTAAAATAAAAAATAATAATTAGCAAATTTTTTTATATTTTTAAATTATGTATTTGAGGGAAAGAAAAGTTAGGTGTCAACAATTAATTACCATTTACTCCATCACTACCTCTACTTGACATGAAAATATCACCTCGTTGTCTGCAAAACGCCAACAAATCAGCATGCTACTCTGCTAGACACAAACTAACTCAAATGAACCAAATCTAATGTTCTTTGGAATTGGAAAGGTTGCAAAATCACAGCAGTAGCAGATATGATGATGAGCAACGCCGAACAATATATAGACGAATAACAAATTGAACGAAACAAGCCAGCAAACCAGGAAAGAAAGTCTAATGAGAATACATGGACGTTTTACTGCTAAGGTTGTCTCCTGGCAACAAGGTATTATAAGCAGTACAGCCTAATCCATCGCTTACTGAGTGCTTACTTCCCAAGGCTGGCACCGAATCAGCAAGTGAAGCATCTGAAACAACTCCTGCCCTTTTGACCGTCAAACCAAAGTTACCAGCAAAATTTCAAAGGAAGAGATGACATCCACTTTGATGTCGCTCTCTTTCTCTAGTATGTTAGAGGTTCCATGTTTGCAAGAAAGCCCCAAAATCAGTCAAACGTGCTCGCGAACAACATTTTTCTCTCAGCATGACGGCATCGAGCACAGGCAAACCGATGAAATAATCCATGAGGCTTCGCCTTTCCATATAATAAGACAAATCCAGCAAGGCAAATCTCAAAGAAGAATGCCACGGCTCGACCACAAGAGAAACTATATGCAAAGCCTCACTTTTCCCAAATTCAAGAGATTTTGCGAAATGATGAAGTTAACCTGGTCACTTCGCACGAGACCGATGGTAACTTTGTGTGTTGGATGGCCTCAATCTTTTCCGCATCCAACAAAAATCTCTAGGTAAGCCCAATCAGCTACCCAATCACACGAAAAATTGACAACTTTTCACAGTTATTGAACTCACGACGGAGCATAAATTTTTTTTACAGTGCACAATTATAAACTAACGGACGGTAAATTTGTCACATGTACTAGTTTGGAGTTTTTATGGTCAAAAAATTAGTTTTAAGTAAATTTATCACATATGTATCAATTTAGAGTTTTTAATGATCAAAAAATTAATTTTAGGTAAATTTATCTTAAGTGTACCGATTTGAGATTTTTTCGTGGTATTGACCATAATTATAATTAGTATTATTTGATAGAATGATAATTTGCACATGCGATATGTATAGAATGAGGTGGAGAGAAGTCTCTGCCCATGCTTTGCTCATAAAGCTAAAAGTGTCATGATTAACATGCCCCGCCTTACCCATACAAGCTATAATTATTGGCTGTCATACGTTCAATTACGTAAATAAAAATGATGGGTTAATAAAATATTAGTTGAGCATAGGGTCATGAGAGGACGCAATTTTGATTTTCAAATGCAACTTTTCAAATGCAACACTTGCTATTTTTGCAATATCTTCGATCTATTAAATTATTATTTACCACGAAAAGGGAAGGTTGAGACCTTTTATAAAAAGCAAAAAAAAAAGAAAAAAAAAAATGTTGAGATTCGCGTAATTATTGTTTTTCTATCTTAATTTTGGGTCAAAGGTTTGAATCTCCTAAGGCACACCAGTTGGTCATCAATCTCATCTTCGAGGGAAATTATTAGTTTTTTTTTTTTTTTATCGATGAGGGAAATTATTAGTTAGGGCGATACATTTTATTCTTAGATAAACCGAATTCCACCATTATTGCACTAATGCGAGCTAAATCCATTTTAGGTAGGTAAGATTCGAACTCTAATTAATTATACTTTTTTTATAAAGGCCAAATAGAAACAAGTCTTGGAGAATCAATGAGAGTAGCTAACAGGTTTAAGGTATAATGGTGAAGCGCATGTAGAATCCAAGGCACGCTATAATTAATTTTACTTGACTATATAGAAATATGATTCTTTTAAATCACCATCGTTAATCTTGTGAGATTCACATGTGGAAGCCACATGGAATTCATAAAATTAATAATCATGATTCAACCTATCCAATGAATCAGATGGAGAAAGTAATTGGTGAAGGAGGGGAGGAAGTCCTCCAAGATCCTAAGCCCATTACCTTTTTCCAATTGTTTGAACTTCGTCTCCAAATGGAAGCTTCTCATAATTCGCATAGGTGACCGCCCAAAAAGGGGAGGTTTTTTTTTTTTTTTTTAGCCAAAAAAAAGGCGAGGTTTAGAGGTCCTTTTTGGCCTAGTATATAGGCAAACATTTCTTTTTCTTTTTTGATAAGTCGTCTTTTTTTTTTCCATAGCCTTATTTTCACATCATAAAGAACGCTTAAAATCTCTCTCAATATCATCGGGAAAACTTAGATTCGCTACCTAGCTTAAATAATTAATAGAAGTTTAAAAAAAAAAAAAAAAGTCCGAAAGATTCATGAGTATTGCCATATTGAACTCGGAAGTCGTAGTTCATGGGGTTTGAGTTTGACCACCATCACATATTATTTCCACCGAAAGTTTATCGCTCCTAAAGCGCTCATCAGATAATTTTCACTATATAAGAAATCAAGAACGCGGCTTGTAATAACCATAGACTGCATAGAGGGCCTGTAGGAAAGTAAGCACAAGCAAAATGACAGCAGCCAAGAAGGAAATGATTGACCAGGGAATGTCGAAGTACTTGTTCTCTAGAATGGCTCTCCAGGCATTCCATTTTTGCGCGATACTGGCTCTCCAGGATATGCGTAAAGAAATGTGTTTCATTGCGCAGTAAACTCTCACATTGGAAGACACAAGAGAGAGATAACTGTCTCTGATGTTGAAGGCCACCTCCCGGCAAAGCAGGTTGAAGAGGCCAGCGACCTCGGTGTCGCTCCCAAGGCAGTGGTTGATGATCCCGCGCTTGCAGAGGTACCGAACGTCCTCAGAGGAGTTGATCAAGTTGTGCATGAAGATTACGTACGAGGTGATGTGGTCCCTGCAATCGAAGTGAGACTGCTCGAAGGCTATCAAGTTGAGAAAGATCGACCTCATCCCTTGGTGGATCTTAATGGAGGGGATCTTGAGAATCCCGAAATAACTCTCGAACTGGATGTCTCCCAAAATTTCCATATTTCGGCACTTGAACCTGATCCCGGCTTCCACGAGCTCAGTCAGGCAGGGAATGAGCTCGTCCCGGTTCTGCCGCCACCCCTTGGTCCTCGCTCGCAGCTGGCCAACTCGCCTCTGGCCCGAGGGTAGGAAGCTCTACCAGAGCACTTCGAGGCAATGGAGCCCGCACTGGTAGCGTGACGAGTCAACCTCCACCCGTTCTCTGCCAATAGGGTTGAAGAACTCGAGCACCAGCTTGCCCACGCGCCCCTCCTGATCGGGGTTGCCCAGCTGGAGACCGAGCAACCGGGCAAGTATGAAGAGCGGGATCTGATTCTCGAGCAAAATCATGTCGCGCTGGATCTGAATCTTGAGCATCGATCCCCACTTTGAGAAGACGGGGTCATTGCTTGGGTAGCCCAGTTTCTCGAACCCCTCGGCGACTCCCTGTAATAGCTCGATCACAAAGCACCCATCCAGAACCATCATCTGCATGAAGCTACCGCTGCTCATGGATATCTTTCCATCGTAGCAGGAGCAAGCTCTCTGCTCAACCTCCTTCACAGAGTCTATATAGAGGCCTATCTCGTGATGGGAACGCTCGAGGGTGCGACAGAGGCAACGCCACTTGTGCTGGTCCATATGGCGGAGGTGGTCCTTGCCGTGGTGGTACGGCCCGAGGGAGACAATCTGGGGGACATAGGCCTTCTTGTCGCCGTCCTTGAGATAGTCTGGGATCCGGTAAATGGAGGCCTCCGCGTCGTCTTGGTGATGTTGCTCGAGCTGCTCTTTCATAGAGATTGCACACTCGGACGAGGACACTCTCGGCTCATCTTTGGGTACGCTTTCGGCCCCGTTGTTGTCGGCAACGATCCGGAGAGCCTCGGATGGTTCTTGCTGTACCTTCGGGAGTCCAGATGCCACAGCAGCCATTTCTTGTGAAGAATTGGGTCTATGTTTCTTGGCCTCTGCCGTCCTTGGGTTTTGACCTTTGAATTGATGCTTTCCAAGCCCCCGAATAAAACATAGAAAATAAAAAAGAAGAAGAAGTAGAATTGATACTTTAATGTCTAGCGATATTGGAACAAAGGAGAGTATCTTTCCAAAATGGCCGATTCAAAACGAGCTTATAATATTCTAGCCCTTATGACGTCATGTCATCATATTGATGATGTAAAAGCGTGAAAAACAACATTGCCTCACCTTACCCATACAAGGTACAATTATTGGACTGGCTTTTCATATGTCCAATATCACCGTGAAGCACATGAACATATATTCCCCCCGTTTACGTCACACGGAATGGTTGGGCTTGTATTTGCCCCGCTTGTCCTTTTAATTAGATCTTCATAAATCAGAATACTTTAATTACTTACTGATGTGAAAAATAGATAGTCAAATATAGTATCATTTTGCATGTAGGAATCGGTGATAATGCCTCACTCCCCTTAAAAATAGTGTTAAAAGGATAGCACGGTGTTAAAAATCATTATGCCCATCTATCCTCTCTCTTACAAGCTATCGAGTGAGTTTCAATTTCTTTGGATTCTTTCTCTTTCACCAAACTGTTTTATGTACTCAATGCGGTGCCTTTCAAGTATATAGAGAACGGGTTGAACTGAATAGAAGATGAATGTGCATAATGCAACTAATATGCTATGAACCGGAAAGACGTGTGGTCCTTCTTCGGAGACTTTGAATGGCAGGCCTCGAGTGGGTGACACTTGAAGATGTGGTAAAAAAAAATACCTGAACTTCTTGGCACAGTACAGATAATGCCCGTTCCGCTGACGAGATGCGAGCATAAAATCGATTGAGACAGCCCACATACCAAATGATTTGTTCTTTTTATTATTTTTTTTTTTTTTTTGCTTCCCAAAATTGCTTGTACTTGATCTGTGTGAGGGATTGCACCTTTATTAACTGCTTAATCGAAGCAAAAATCAATAATTAAATTTGCAAAGATTTCCTTTAGGTGTTCATGTAACTCATGCATGAAATACTTTCTTCTTTCCTTCGTTGAGAAGTTATTTCACATAGTACTAATATCATATGAGAATAACACGTAAAAAAAAAGATGGTCAATAAAGAACGGGAAACATGTTGATTGTAATTAATAAATAAATGCTCTATTTACTGAGTTTGCCATAAATTTTGTCGGCCAATTTTGACATATTTAGCATTACTTGAATGCGATGACATCATATAAGATGAATATCTCGATTACGTATCAATGCATATGTTATTGTTTTAAAGAATCATGTTTTTATCCACCTCTTTCCTTTAATCACTTTTTTAAGGTGAGTTACAAAATAGACATTATCTGTATTTATAATTAATTAGTTTAGGTGTAGATTATGATTATAATTGGTAATCTAGCAAATCATGGCAACGAGGAAGGACAATATAGTCCTTTTCTGGAAATTGATAATTCAAGGATAGTGTTTTTTTTTTCTTTTTTTGGAGAGGGGAGGTGGGCCGGCGCTTATCGTTTTGTGAGCACCTTTTCCCAAGGTGCACTCATTCGGCTTAAGGATGCAAGGTTGATTAACCGTGCACCATGCACTCATTAGGCTCAAGGATCCACAAAGGATCCAAGGTTGATCTACTGTGCACTCACTCATCAAGCTCAAGGATCCAAGGTTGATCTACATTTTTACTTTTTTGTGCTCCTTTTTTTAATTATTGTACTTTTACTCACTATATTCAATTATTTGTATCAAATTTTAATTTATCTTTAAAAAAAAAGGTCACTTGAGTTGTCCTACGAGGGGCCCTGATGTTGAATCTTTGACCCATCGGCTGTCTTTTCTCTCTTTAGTCATAGAGTAAATTCGAAGTTCTACCAGCCAACTTATTGCGAATTTGCCACTACATAATTTCTTACCTCCTCCTCTCTAATCAAATTCTAACGTAACCACCCTCATTTGAAGTGTTCATGCAAAGATGTTTTCAATCCATGGGAAAGAACTTGTTAGATAAGACTTTTTCACAAATGATTAAGGCGTTTCGAGGAAAATGAGAGATTTCAAAAATACTTTCCGAAAAATAATTATTTATATATTTTTTTAAAAATAGTCAGCATAAAATATTTTCATTATCGATCACAATCTTTGCCTAACTAGTTCATGGGTAATCAAAAACATTTCATTCATTTATTTTTGTAAGCAATACAAATGATTATTTTTTCACTCATTTCCGTGAAATGAATACACTCTTAATACCTCTATATATAGAGGAGTTCCAAGCACCATTATTAGCTCCTCGTCATTATACCTCACTCATCATCTTCACAACTTCACTAATCGTTATTTTGATAAACCCTTACCCTTTCGAATACGTAAATTAAAACGATAAATTGATACGATAAATTAGGTTCAAGGGTCATGAGAGAGCTCAATTTTAATTTAACCTATAGTGAAAGAAAATACACATATACACAGTTAGGGAAAATTGCCCAAAAAGTCCTAAAAACCTATTGTACTTTTGTCAATTCAGTCTTATATCTTATAGTTGTGCAAATTGAGTCACAAATTTTTTTCACACTTTACTAATTGAGTCTATCCGGTCTATTTTAACTTGAATTACTAACGCTGATGCCAGTCGTCCTACGTGAAATGACCAACACTAACATGGACAGTTTTCAATAATATTCTAATTTTTTATCAATTTTTTTATTAATCTGTCTTTCTTTCCTTTTCTTCTCTTTTTTCTTCTTTACTCTTTTTTTCCTTAATCATATCAACCATAAACATTTCATCATTTACTTCAACTTTGAATTTGGAAGTCTTGGAATGCAAAACCTAGGCTTCATTCTTCCTCCTCAATCTTCAATATTGTTCTTGGATAAATATCATAAGTTGAACTAACCAATAATTGGCTTTTCTTATACATTTTCACCCTAAGTAATTTTTTTTATGCCCTCTAACATATCAACAATGGGACATTCCCTTTCTTTGCATATATACATGTTGAATGTCTCACTCAAATTGTTCTCAATGGCATTGTAGTTTTGTCCACAATAAATGCTCTACAAAAGTGTTCGGACCTATCTCATGAAGTCTTCATACACGCAAATAGACTCTTCATTTCTTTTGTGGCTATGTTGAGATCAACCTCATATGTCAATTAAGTAGCTCTCCAATAGCAATTCCTAAATGTTTCTTCCTTATATCGTGAGTACAATTCCTCTGCTTTGCTTGTAGGGAGAGTTTAAAAACCGCATTTAGAAGACCTAGCAACATGTTTATTGGACATGCAAATAAATCAGTCTTTTAACAAGAAAATACTTTTATTAGTAACGCTTGTGCACAATCTTACCTTCTATTGGTCACTAATGAAAGTTCAACCAAGACCTTGCCCCACTTTCAAGTCTTTCGGTAGTGGCTTCGGGAATCATGTCCAAGATTCTTTAGGCTCAGCTTCAACCATATCCCATACAATTGGAAACATTTGATTGTTTCCAACTCTGCCAGTAACACAAGGCAACATTCCTTTGGTTAAACTCTTAATAAAGCATCAATCCAATCCAATTACTTATCTACAGCCTACTAGAAAATCCGCTTTTGATTCTTGGAAGCCCATATGGAATCTTTTGAACGTATTATATCATCGTTTTGAGAGCACCTTTTTCCAAGGTGCACTCACTTGGCTGAAAAAAATTGCATTCACCAAGCTCAACACTGGCGTTGAGTTCATCTAGCCTAAATTCAGTCATATATCTTGTAATTGTGCAAATTGCCTAAATTTTTTTTACCTTTTGCCAACTGAGTTCATCTAGCCAATTTAAACAGGAATAAGTAACGTGGACGCAAGTCGTTTTACGTAGCATGAACAACACTGGCGTTGACAGTTTTCAATAATATTTTAATTTTTTCATTTTTTTATTAATTTTTCTTTCTTTCATTTTCTTCTCTTTTCCTTCTTTACTCTTTTTTTCTTAATTAGATCAACCATAAACATTTCATCATTCACTTCAACTTGGAATTTGGAAGCCTTGGAATGCAAAACCTAGGCTTCCTTCCTTCCTCTCTCAATCTTCAATCTTATTCTTGGACAAATCTCGTCTCTTCAACTAACCACTAATTAGCTTTTCTAATACATTTTCAGCATAAGTAATTTCTTCCTCTCTTTTTTTTTTAATGCCCTCTAACATATCAACAATGGAACATTCCCTTTCTTAGCAGATATACATGTTAAATGTCTCACTCAAATTGTTCTCAATAGCATTGCAGTTTTTCCACAATAAATGCTCTACAAAAGTGTTCAGGACCTATCTCATGAAGTATTCATATGCACGAATAGACTGTTCATTTGTTTTGTGACTATGTTGAAATCGGCCTCGTATGTCAATTAAGCAACTCTCCAATAGCAATTCCTAAATGTCTCTCCCTTGTATAGTGAGTACAATTCCTCTGCTTTGCTTGTAGGGAGAGTTTAAAAAGCGCATTTAGAAGACCCAGCAACATGTTTATTGGACATGCAAATAAATCAGTCTTTTAACAAGAAAATACTTTTATTAGTAACGCTTGTGCACAATCTTACCTTCTATTGGTCACTAATGAAAGTTCAACCAAGACCTTGCCCCACTTTCAAGTCTTTCGGTAGTGGCTTCGGGAATCATGTCCAAGATTCTTTAGGCTCAGCTTCAACCATATCCCATACAATTGGAAACATTTGATTGTTTCCAACTCTGCCAGTAACACAAGGCAACATTCCTTTGGTTAAACTCTTAATAAAGCATCAATCCAATCCAATTACTTATCTACAGCCTACTAGAAAATCCGTTTTTGATTTTTGGAAGCCCATATGGAATCTTTTGAACGTATTATATCATCGTTTTGAGAGCACCTTTTTCCAAGGTGCACTCACTTGGCTGAAAAAAATTGCATTCACCAAGCTCAAGGATCCAAGATTGATCTACCTTTTTATTTTTCCGTACTCCATTTTCAATTATTGTAGCTTTATTAACTAGATTCAATGATTTGTACCGAATTCTAATTTATATTTAAAGAAAAAAGGTTGATTGAATTGTCCTAGGAGGGGCACTTGATGTTGAATATTTGACCCATCAGTCGACATTCTCTCTTTAGTCATAGAGTAAATTCACAGTTCTACTAGCCAACTTATTGCGAATTTGCCACTATATAATTTCTTACCTCCTTCTCCTAATCAAATTCTTATACAACCACCCTTTTTGAAGTGCTAATGCAAATATGTTTTCAATGGACAAGAAATAGATAAGACTTTTTTACAAATGATTAAGGCGTTTTGGGGAAAATGAGAGATTTCAAAAACACTTTTCGAAAAATGATTGTTTATGCTTTTTAAAAAATTAGTCAACGTAAAATATTTTTATTATCGATCACCATCTTTGTCTAACTATTTCATGGGCAATCCAAAAAATTTCCATTCATTTATTTTGTAAGCAATCCAAACGATTATTTTTTCACTCAATTTTGTGAAATGAACACACTCTTAAATACCTCTACGTATGAGGACTTCCAAGCACAACTATTAGCTCCGGTCATTATACCTTACTCATCATCTTCACAACTTCACTAATCGTTCTTTTCATAAACCATTACCCTTTCGATTATGTAAATTAAAATGATAAATTAATATGATAATTTAGGCTCAAGGGTCATGAGAGAGCTCAATTTTAATTTAAACCTATGGTAAAAGAAAATACACATATACACTGTTAAGGAAAATTGCTCAAAAATTCCTAAACCTATTGCACTTTTGTCAATTCAGTCATATATCTTGTAATTGTGCAAATTTCCTAAATTTTTTTACGTTTTGCCAACTGAGTTCATCTAGCCAATTTAAACTAGAATAATTAACGTGGACGCAAGTCGTTTTACGTAACATGACCAACACTAGCGTTGACAGTTTTCAATAATATTTTACTTTTTTCAATTTTTTATTAATTTTTCTTTCTTTCATTTTCTTCTCTTTTCCTTCTTTACTCTTTTTTTCTTAATTACATCAACCATAAACATTTCATCATTTACTTCAACTTTGAATTTGGAAGCCTTGGAATGCAAAACCTAGGCTTCCTTCCTTCCTCTCTCAATCTTCAATCTTATTCTTGGACAAATCTCGTCTCTTCAACTAACCACTAATTGGTTTTTCTAATACATTTTCAGCATAAGTAATTTCTTCTTCTTCTTCTTCTTTTATGCTCTCTAACATATCAACAATGGAACATTCCCTTTCTTAGCAGATATACATGTTAAATGTCTCACGCAAATTGTTCTCAATAGCATTGCAGTTTTTCCACAATAGATGCTCTACAAAAGTGTTCAGGACCCATCTCATGAAGTCTTCATATGCACGAATAGACAGTTAATTTCTTTTGTGGCTATGTTGAAATCGGCCTCGTATGTCAATTAAGCAACTCTCCAATAGCAATTCCTAAATGTCTCTCCCTTGTATAGTGAGTACAATTCCTCTGCTTTGCTTGTAGGGAGAGTTTAAAAACCGCATTTAGAAGACCCAGTAACACGTTTATTGGACATGCAAATAAATCAGTCTTTTAACAAGAAAATACTTTTATTAGTAACGCTTGTGCACAATCTTACCTTCTATTAGTCACTAATGAAAGTTCAACCAAGACCTTGCCCCACTTTCAAGTCTTTCGGTAGTGGCTTCCGGAATCATGTCCAAGATTCTTTAGGCTCAGCTTCAACCATATCCCATACAATTGGAAACATTTGATTGTTTCCAACTCTGCCAGAAGCACAAGGCAACATTCCTTTGGTTAAACTCTTAATAAAGCATCAATCCAATCCAATTACTTATCTACAGTCTACTAGAAAATCCGCTTTTGATTCTTGGAAGCCCATATGGAATCTTTTGAACGTATTATATCATCGTTTTGTGAGCACCTTTTTCCAAGGTGCACTCATTTGGCTGAAAAAAAGTACACTCACCTGGCTCAAGGATCCAAGATTGATATACCTTTTTATTTTTCCATACTCGTTTTTCAATTATTGTACCTTTATTAACTATATTCAATGATTTGCATCGAATTCTAATTTATCTTTAAAAAAAAAAAGGTTGATTGAATTGTCCTAGGAGGGGCACTTGATGTTGAATCTTTGACCCATCAGTCGTCTTTCTCTTTAGTCATAGAGTAAATTCACAGTTCTACTAGCCAACTTATTGCGAATTTGCCACTACATAATTTCTTACCTCCTTCTCCTAATCAAATTCGGATACAACCACCCTCTTTTGAAGTGCTAATGCAAATATGTTTTCAATCGACAAGAAATAGATAAGACTTTTTTACAAATGATTAAGGCATTTTGGGGAAAATGAGAGATTTCAAAAATACTTTTCGAAAAATGATTGTTTATGTTTTTTAAAAAATTAGTCAACATAAAATATTTTTATTATCGATAACCATCTTTGCTTAACTATTTCATGGGCAATCCAAAAAATTTCCATTCATTTATTTTGTAAGCAATCCAAACGATTATTTTTTCACTCAATTTTGTGAAATGAACACACTCTTAAATACCTCATGGGCAATCCAAAAAATTTCCATTCATTTATTTTGTAAGCAATCCAAACGATTATTTTTTCACTCAATTTTGTGAAATGAACACACTCTTAAATACCTCTACGTATGAGGACTTCCAAGCACAACTATTAGCTCCCGGTCACTATACCTTACTCATCATCTTCACAACTTCACTAATCGTTCTTTTCATTAACCATTACCCTTTCGATTATGTAAATTAAAATGATAAATTAATATGATAAATTAGGCTCAAGGGTCATGAGAGAGCTCAATTTTAATTTAAACCTATGTAAAAGAAAATATACATATACACTGTTAGGGAAAATTGTTCAAAAAGTCCGAAACCTATTGCACTTTTGTCAATTCAGTCATATATCTTGTAATTAAACAAATTTCTTAAATTTTTTTTTACGTTTTGCCAACTGAGTTCATCTAGCCAATTTAAACTGGACTAATTAATGTGGACGCAAGTCGTTTTACGTAACATGACCAACACGGCGTTGGACAGTTTTCAATAATATTTTACTTTTTTCAATTTTTTATTAATTTTTCTTTCTTTCATTTTCTTCTCTTTTCCTTCTTTACTCTTTTTTTTCTTAATTACATGAACCATAAACATTTCATCATTTACTTCAACTTTGAATTTGGAAGCCTTGGAATGCAAAACCTAGGCTTCCTTCCTTCCTCTCTCAATCTTCAATCTTATTCTTGGACAAATCTCGTCTCTTCAACTAACCCCCAATTGGCTTTTCTAATACATTTTCAGCATAAGTAATTTCTTATTCTTCTTTTGTTTATGCTCTCTAACATATCAACAATGGAACATTCCCTTTCTTAGCAGATATACATGTTAAATGTCTCACGCAAATTGTTCTCAATATCATTGCAGTTTTTCCACAATAAATGCTCTACAAAAGTGTTCAGGACCCATCCCAAGAAGTCTTCATATGCACGAATAGATTGTTCATTTTCTTTTCTGGCTATGTTGAAATCGGCCTCGTATGTCAATTAAGCAACTCTCCAATAGCAATTCCTAAATATCTCTCCCTTGTATAGTGAGTACAATTCCTCTGCTTTGATTGTAGGGAGAGTTTAAAAACCGCATTTAGAAGACCCAGCAACATGTTTATTAGACATGCAAATAAATCAGTCTTTTAACAAGAAAATATTTTTATTAGTAACGCTTGTGCACAATCTTACCTTCTATTGGTCACTAATGAAAGTTCAACCAAGACCTTGCCCCACTTTCAAGTCTTTCGGTAGTGGCTTCGGGAATCATGTCCAGGATTCTTTAGGCTCAGCTTCAACCATATCCCATACAATTAGAAACATTTGATTGTTTCCAACTCGCCGATAGCACAAGGCAACATTCCTTTGGTTAAACTCTTAATAAAGCATCAATCCAATCCAATTACTTATCTACAGCGTACTAGAAAATCCGCTTTTGATTCATGGAAGCCCATATGGAATCTTTTGAACGTATTATATCATCGTTTTGTGAGCACCTTTTTCCAAGGTGCACTCATTTGGCTGAAAGAAAGTGCACTCACCAGGCTCAAGGATCCAAGATTGATCTACCTTTTTATTTTTCCGTACTCCTTTTTCAATTATTGTACCTTTATTAACTATATTCAATGATCTGCATCGAATTCTAATTTATCTTTAAAAAAAAAAGGTTGATTGAATTGTCCTAGGAGGGGCACTTGATGTTGAATCTTTGACCCATCAGTCGTCTTTCTCTCTTTAGTCATAGAGTAAATTCACAGTTCTACTAGCCAACTTATTGCGAATTTGCCACTACATAATTTCTTACCTCCTTCTCCTAATCAAATTCGGATACAACCACCCTCTTTTGAAGTGCTAATGCAAATATGTTTTCAATTGACAAGAAATAGATAAGACTTTTTTACAAATGATTAAGGCGTTTTGGGGAAAATGAGAGATTTCAAAAATACTTTTCGAAAAATGATTGTTTATGTTTTTTAAAAAAATTAGTCAACATAAAATATTTTTATTATCGATAACCATCTTTGCCTAACTATTTCATAGGCAATCCAAAAAATTTCCATTCATTTATTTTGTAAGCAATCCAAACGATTATTTTTTCACTCATTTTTGTGAAATGAACACACTCTTAAATACCTCAACGTATAAGGACTTCCAAGCACAACTATTAGCTCCCGGTCATTATACCTTACTCATCATCTTCACAACTTCACTAATCGTTCTTTTCATAAACCATTACCCTTTCGATTATGTAAATTAAAATGATAAATTAGGCTCAAGGGTCATGAGAGAGCTCAATTTTAATTTAAACCTATGGTAAAAGAAAATACACATATACACTGTTAAGGAAAATTGCTCAAAAATTCCTAAACCTATTGCACTTTTGTCAATTCAGTCATATATCTTGTAATTGTGCAAATTTCCTAAATTTTTTTTTACGTTTTGCCAACTGAGTTCATCTAGCCAATTTAAACTGGAATAATTAACGTGGACGCAAGTCGTTTTACGTAACATGACCAACACTAGCGTTGATAGTTTTCAATAATATTTTACTTTTTTCAATTTTTTATTAATTTTTCTTTCTTTCATTTTCTTCTCTTTTCCTTCTTTACTCTTTTTTTCTTAATTACATCAACCATAAACATTTCATCATTTACTTCAACTTTGAATTTGGAAGCCTTGGAATGCAAAACCTAGGCTTCCTTCCTTCCTCTCTCAATCTTCAATCTTATTCTTGGACAAATCTCGTCTCTTCAACTAACCACTAATTGGTTTTTCTAATACATTTTCAGCATAAGTAATTTCTTCTTCTTCTTCTTCTTTTATGCTCTCTAACATATCAACAATGGAACATTCCCTTTCTTAGCAGATATACATGTTAAATGTCTCACGCAAATTGTTCTCAATAGCATTGCAGTTTTTCCACAATAGATGCTCTACAAAAGTGTTAGGACCCATCTCATGAAGTCTTCATATGCACGAATAGACAGTTAATTTCTTTTGGGGCTATGTTGAAATCGGCCTCGTATGTCAATTAAGCAACTCTCCATTAGCAATTCCTAAATGTCTCTCCCTTGTATAGTGAGTACAATTCCTCTGCTTTGCTTGTAGAGAGATTTTAAAAATCGCATTTAGAAGACCCAGCAACATGTTTATTAGACATGCAAATAAATCAGACTTTTAACAAGAAATACTTTTATTAGTAACCCTTGTGCACAATCTTACCTTCTATTGGTCACTAATGAAAGTTCAACCAAGACCTTGCCCCACTTTCAAGTCTTTCGGTAGTGGCTTCGGGAATCATGTCCAAGATTCTTTAAGCTCAGCTTCAACCATATCCCATACAATTGGAAACATTTGATTGTTTCCAACTCTGCCAATAGCACAAGGCAACATTCCTTTGGTTAAACTCTGAATAAAGCATCAATCCAATCCAATTACTTATCTACAGCCTACTAGAAAATCCGCTTTTGATTCTTGGAAGCCGATATGGAATCTTTTGAACGTATTATTTCATCGTTTTGTGAGCACCCTTTTCCAAGGTGCACTCATTTGGCTGAAAAAAAGTGCACTCACCAGGCTCAAGGATCCAAGATTGATCTACCTTTTTATTTTTCCGTACTCCTTTTTCAATTATGGTACCTTTATTAACTATATTCAATGATTTGTATCGAATTCTAATTTATCTTTAAAAAAAAAAGGTTGATTGAATTGTCCTAGGGGGGCATTTGATGTTGAATATTTGACCCATCAGTCGTCTTTCTCTCTTTAGTCATAGAGTAAATTCACAGTTCTACTAGCCAACTTATTGCGAATTTGCCACTACATAATTTCTTACCTCCTTCTCCTAATCAAATTCTGATACAACCACCCTCTTTTGAAGTGCTAATGCAAATATGTTTTCAATCGACAAGAAATAGATAAGACTTTTTTTACAAATGATTAAGGTGTTTTGGGGAAAATGAGAGATTTCAAAAATACTTTTCGAAAAATGATTGTTTATGCTTTTTAAAAAATTACTCAACGTAAAATATTTTTATTATCGATCACCATCTTTGTCTAACTATTTCATGGGCAATCCAAAAAATTTTCATTCATTTATTTTGTAAGCTATCCAAACGTTTATTTTTTCTCTCATTTTTGTGAAATGAACACACTCTTTAATACTTCTACGTGTAAGGACTTCCAAGAACAACTATTAGCTCCCGGTCATTATACCTTACTCATCATCTTCACAACTTCACTAATCGTTCTTTTCATAAACCATTACCCTTTCGATTATGTAAATTAAAATGATAAATTAGGCTCAAGGGTCATGAGAGAGCTCAATTTTAATTTAAACCTATGGTAAAAGAAAATACACATATACACTGTTAAGGAAAATTGCTCAAAAAGTCCTAAACCTATTGCACTTTTGTCAATTCAGTCATATATCTTGTAATTGTGCAAATTTCCTAAATTTTTTTTTACGTTTTGCCAACTGAGTTCATCTAGCCAATTTAAACTGGAATAAGTAACGTGGACGCAAGTCGTTTTACGTAGCATGACCAACACTAGCGTTGACAGTTTTCAATAATATTTTAATTTTTTCAATTTTTTATTAATTTTTCTTTCTTTCATTTTCTTCTCTTTTCCTTCTTTACTCTTTTTTTCTTAATTACATCAACCATAAACATTTCATCATTTACTTCAACTTTGAATTTGGAAGCCTTGGAATGCAAAACCTAGGCTTCCTTCCTTCCTCTCTCAATCTTCAATCTTATTCTTGGACAAATCTCGTCTCTTCAACTAACCACTAATTGGCTTTTCTAATACATTTTCAGCATAAGTAATTTCTTCTTCTTCTTTTTTTATGCTCTCCAACATATCAACAATGGAACATTCCCTTTCTTAGCAGACATACATGTTAAATGTCTCACTCAAATTGTTCTCAATAGCATTGCAGTTTTTCCACAATAAATGCTCTACAAAAGTGTTCAAGACCCATCTCATGAAGTCTTCATATGCACGAATAGACTATTCATTTCTTTTGTGGCTATGTTGAAATCGGCCTTGTATGTCAATTAAGCAACTCTCCAATAGCAATTCCTAAATGTCTCTCCCTTGTATAGTGAGTACAATTCCTCTGCTTTGATTGTAGGGAGAGTTTAAAAACCGCATTTAGAAGACCCAGCAACATGTTTGTTGGACATGCAAATAAATCAGTCTTTTAAGAAAATACTTCTATTAGTAAAGCTTGTGCACAATCTTATCTTCTATTGGTCACTAATGAAAGTTCAACCAAGACCTTGCCCCACTTTCAAGTCTTTCAGTGGTGGCTCGAGCAACCATGTCCAAGATTCTTTAGGCTCAGCTTCAACCATATCCCATACAATTTGAAACATTTGATTGTTTCCAACTCTGCCAGTAGCGCAAGGCAACATTCCTTCGGTTAAACTCATAATAAAGCATCCATCCAATC
Organism: Eucalyptus curtisii; assembly: GCA_017140595.1. Classification (NCBI taxonomy): domain Eukaryota; kingdom Viridiplantae; phylum Streptophyta; class Magnoliopsida; order Myrtales; family Myrtaceae; genus Eucalyptus; species Eucalyptus curtisii. The sequence continues at coordinate 15,422,918 of CM029502.1, forward strand.
CAATTACTTGTCTACGGCCTACTAGAAAACCCTTCTTCTGTCACGTCGCGAATCTCCGAGCCCGTGTCTATTCCTTCTTGGTCGATTAATAGCGACGTCCCAGGACGCATCACCGACCCATTCATTTTAATGCGCATACGGAAGCAATTAATAAATTCCCAGACAACAACAAGATGGGACAGAAAGATAGGGCCTATTTTTCACAAAATACCTTTTTATAAACACACAAATTTATACACAAAAGCCTACAAAAAGGGATCGGCTATCAACCAAAAGAGAATTGTCCTATGACTAACTAGTCAGACAAGATTGCTAATTCTTCGGGTTCACCTTCTAAACTTCGGGCCTCGGGTCCTCCACCGCTGTCAACTAGGGACCTGAAAATGATATCCCACAACGAGGTGAGACTACGTCTCAGCAAGTTCAACTCCCTAAGAACTGACTAGGAAGAAAATACGTCCAAAGGGCTGCCTAAGCACAATCATGAGTCAAAGGACTTACCTTAGCCTCAGTCCTTTCCTGCAAATGAATATCATTCAAATCACAACCAATCACTTCACAATCAATTTATCCAACTAGATCGAATCATTGATCAATCGACCTAGTCGATTACATGTTATCAAGACCATTCACTGATCATCTCAATCAATACTATCTATAAAGTCCGATCATAATCCTTGACTGCTTACTTTAAGCCGATAATAGATAGTATAGCTCACCAGAAGCTGCCTCAAATACTGAGATAATATACTATATATATGCTCGCCAGAAGCTGCCTCATATACTGATATAGTATATTATATATGCTTGCTAGAAATTGCCAGACATACTTTCATAGTTTGCTGAAAATTATAATGCTCACCAGAAGCTGCCAGATCCACTGATCCGTTATTCTAATTATGCTCACTAGAAGCTGCCAGATCCACTAATCCGCTATTCTAATTATGCTCACTAGAAGCTGCAAGACATACTCTCATAGTATGTTGAAAATTATAATGATTTAATCGAATCACCATTTTTATCATTCCCGATAAACATATTCGTGTGTGAGTAAACGGTCGGCTTTAACCAAAAATACAATAATTTCACCTTTGAAAATCCCACTAATTTCAATGTCCACCAATCCATTTTTGGTGTTGTAAACCGACGTCTGGTGATTTTCCAATTAATTACTAAAATTAAATAAATTTAGGAATAAATTCCCAGAAGCACAATTCATACACAATTAGCACAAAATAACAATCAAATAAATAAACAGATTACACCATTGCAATCAACATAAAATTTCGGTCACCAGCTATTCCGGTCTAATTTTTGGAAAATAATTAATTAATTAATTAATTACGGAAATTAAATATTAAATACCAATGATTCACACTTAGGCCGGAAAAGCCTAAATAAAAGCCAAGACGGGCCCGGAAAATTTCTGAACCACTCTAGATAAATACTAGAGCTAGTCTATGCCCTAATTGTACTAAACTATCCACCCAACATGCATCGATAATTAATCAATTCACTAATCAAACTCCAAAGCGGGACCGCCAAGCGGGGCCGGGACGGGCCTGAAAATGGGCCCACAAAGCTTCACGGTTGCTACCCGGTTCTGGATTTGAGCGGGGGCTGATCGCGCGGCTAAACGGTGGGGCGGTTCTGCGGATGGTGGTGCGAGCTTGGCTTGCCGGGGCTAGATGCGGGCTCGTTGCGGCTGATTGATGGACTCCGGGTTGGGCGAGGCCGCTGAAATTGGGCGGTGACGTCTCTGCTGAAGGGAACGATACGGAGGGGTCAGCTTCGGCAACTGCAAGAGGAAAGCACAAGCTACAGGCGGAGGAAGCAGCAAGTGAGACATGAAGTGGAGGACGGCACGCGGCAAAGGAGAAGCGATCGTGGGGGTTGTCGGCTATGGTGGGAGTCAACGCTGGTGGAATTTGTTTTGCTAGGTTGACTCGATGGATGGAGAAGAGAAATCGTGGAGCAGCTTCTATGGTGTTTGCCTCGATGAAGCAAAAAGTAAAAGAAAGCAGAAGATGACTCAGTGGGATGGTCGGCCGAGAGGGGTGGGGATGCACGCAGAGAGAGAGAGAGAGAGAGAGAGAGAGAGAGAGAAGCATGACTCAAAAGTCAAAGGAACAAAACAAGGAAGACCAAACCTGCAGGGGGGTTGTTGGCTGGGGAAAAAGACGCACGAGAGGGAGAAGAAATAGAGAGAGAGAGAGAGAGAGAGAGAGAGAGAGAGAGAGACGAGAGATAGAGGGTCGAAAGGGGGGAAAAGAAAATAAAAACGAAATTCCCTATAACCAAAATTCTTGGTACCACTTGCTCTTATTTAATTCAATCTGGTCCCCAAAAGTCCCTATACAAAAATACTTGATCCTCACTTGCTTTCTTACACCAAATTTCCCCCAAACAACAAGTCTTGGGCAACAAAAACGGCCATTTTCCTCAATTCCAAATTTGAATTCCTTTTTCTTGGAATCCGATTTCTGAACAAATCTCTCCAATTGAGATCCAATTTTGTTGAAGAAAAAGCCCACACAATTTCCTTTCGCCAAGTAGTTCACACAGGAGGCCAAAATCCCTTCAATTTGGTCAATCCGAATTTCCATTCGTTTTCCGAATCGTCCGAACCGATTTTCCATAAAAATCCCGAAGTCGTCGAAAAATTCTTAAAAGATGAGTTGACGTTCCTAAAATGACTCGTGATATGACAAAACTTTCAATTTATGAAATCGAGTTCAAATTCGCGGTTAATTTCAATCGACGTGATTTTAGCGTGACCTAACCTAGTTGGTAGCTTTTAGGAATTTTTAGTGCAATTGACCCATGGTCGATTTTCTTCGAGCCACACGTACCTCTTCGACACATTAGCGACTCTAGGTTGTCGTGAAATTCTCAAGGTTTTAAATACAAACACAGAGCGCCAAAACGACAGAAAAATCAGTCTAGTGCCGATCGACGAGAATTTTGCAAATTAGTGAAATCACTCACGTTTAGCCACACATCTCAGTCGGACTGACCTATCTCCAATCTCTTATAGGTTTTCGACTGTGCCGTAATGACCCTTGCAGACTAGCACGGTCGAATAGTCAATTCCTAGTCAAATTCTCAAGTCTATTGCATTATAATCCCTTAACGGCTTCACCTGATAGGCTAGTTATCTTGTGAGTGACCATCTTAGAGAAAAGCACTATAGTCGTGTCAATGAAAAACCCAACTTATCCAATCGAAATTAGAACTTGAAAATCAGGATGTCACATCTTCCATTCTTAGAAGCCCCTATGGAATCTTTTGAACGTATTATATCATCCAGCTTCCAGGTCAAATGAGCTATTGTGACTACATCAAATCAACTCAACCTGATAAGATTGTAGTAGCTTGTATTGCTCAATAAATGGATATATGATTATCTCAATAGATTTGGCAATCGCTTTATAACAAATCCTCTTATTCAATGTCAATGTCTACATCTTCATTGCATCTGCTTGCATTTTTGATGCAGTATACCTCAAGTTAGCTCTAATTTTAGGTAAGAACTACTCTACAAGCCATACATAAATTGCATTCTAATTTCTTATACTCCTAGGGCAAGTATGTTCATTTCCATCATTCTTGATGATGAAGTCTTCTTACTAAGTATCCAACTAGCAAAAACTCTCCATTCACAGCCACTCATAGACCTTCAATCTTTTTTGCTTCACTCTTCTTCCATCCAATGTTAAATCCATTTGTGATTGTGTAAAGTTGTACATCTTTCTTGAATTAAGCACATGAGTGAAATGCATCCTTACTTTAAATTGTACTTTTTTTTAATAATCACATTTGGGGTCATATTTGATGGTTTTGGGTCTTATTTGGTCATTGACTGCTTACTATTCCTCATAGTTAGGAGGGCTCAAATTTTCATGTTCTTCTTCTAGATGAATGTCTCCATCAATTTCACTGTCATGCTCATTTTCAGGAATGTAAATGTCAACCATACCGGTAGCAGCAATGGCATCAACTTCTTATTCGCCTTACAAGAAAGAAATCATCGCTACTACCACCGAGAATGTAGTCATCATCACTTAAGGATAATGTACCAAGATCTTGCTATGGCTCACTATTATTGTCGCTATCATTACTCTTGCTATCATCCTCATCAATTTTACTATCACTATTATAAGAACCACCACCATCATGAAAAGCAGCTCCTTCAATATATACTTCAATATATACTTCAATAACACGAAAAATTGATTCTAGATCCATCAATTCTAGCACTTGATCATCACCAAAAATTTGCACAACACCATCTCTCAAGGAGTACCCAAGAATTTGGTACCGTAACTTTTGAACTATGTATCCTAGACCAAGAACATCCTTAAGAATTGAATTATAATTCACTGCCTTTGACTTACAACCATGGAGATATTCTACATGGCTGCATATGTACTTTATTATCTCACCAAACTCCATAACCCTACCCAGGTTAAGTACAATTATAAAAACCTCTCACAAATAACTAGCAAAGATAAGAAGATCAAATTCGATAAATGAGTTGAGAAGATCAAGTTTGATAAACAAGCTGCTTGGGATTATTCGAGTTTGACTTGAAAGCCAAAAAAAAAAAAAATGAACTCTCATAGACAATTGCTTGGGATCTTTAACACCAAGCTGAATGAGTTTGACAAACAAACAAAGGAAAAAAAATCAAAGATGAGGAGAAAAATGGAGATAAAGAGTGTGCAAGGGGAAAAAAAATCAAAGATCATAAGATTACCAGTGTTAAACAAGTATGCTCGTTGAGGAAGAGGGTGCTCGAACGAGTTCTAATTCCTAATCATGAAGACGAAGACGACGATGAAGAATAGTGCTCGATGAAGAGGCAAACGAAGGAGAATTTGAGTATCCTGTAAGGGGAGAGAGCCCTAATTGTTTTTAAATTAGGACATTCGAAAACAATTAGGGCTTATTGAAAAAACAAAGATAGAGTTATGAATTTTCATATGAACTTGCCATATCAATTGATTTATTACTATGTGCCATAAAGCTCAACAATTTCAAGGTAAAATTTGATGGAAACTAATAAAGGATAAATGCATTGCAAGTGTACTGGTTTGGAGTTTTGGTGACAAAAAAATTAGTTTGTGATAAATTTATTGTAGATGTACCAAGCTTGGTTTTTTCATAGTATTAATTCAGAACAAAAAAAGCGCACACACACATACACTTAAATTTTTTCGCTAGGTTTTTGGATCTATTGAATTATTTTGACCACAAAAGGGAAAGTTGAAGTTTCTTTATAAGAAAGTAAAAAGAAAAAGAAAAGTTAAGGTTGGTGTAATCATTAATTTTTTCTTCTAAATTTAGGTCAATGTTTGATACCTCTTAAGGCAAAAGAAACTTATTAAAATGGAAGTAGGGATGTCAAAAACCGAACCGAATCAAAAAGTTTGGTTTTTTCGGTTCGGTTCTCATTCGGTTCGATTTTCATTAAAAATGGAAATTTATTTAACCGGTTCGGTTTTTATCGATTTAGTTAATCGAACTAAACCAATAAAATCTAAAAAAATTTCATTTTCTTTTTCTTTTCTTTTTTTTTCAAATCTTTTTTTTCTTTTATTTTTTTCTTTTTCTTTCATTTTCTTCTCCTTTTTCATTGGCCGGTCGTCAGCCATGGTGGTCATCGACGATCGGCCAGAGGCGAGCTAGAGCTTCTCCATAGACCGATAGGGCTCTAGCTTGCCAGATTTCGACGAGGTCAAGCCTCGTCGACTTTTGGTGAGGCTTTGCTTCACTTGGTCAAGCGAGGTCGATCACACCCAACGCCGGCAAGCTCGAGCCTCACCGATTCGGCCACCTAGGCAAGGCTCGAGCCTCATCGACAGATGTCAACGAGGCTCTAGCGACCTCCAACGAGGCTCAAGCCTCAGCCAGCTCATCGGATTTGGTGGGCTCGAGCTCGTCGATGTTGGGAGAGCTCGGTCTTGTCACAGGCCAATGAGGCTCGACCTCGCCGGAATCTGGCGAGCTAGAGCCTTACCAGCCTATGGCGAGGCTCCAACTCGCCTTTGGTCGGTTGCCGACCGTTGGTTGTCAACCGTTACCGTGGCCGACAACCAGCCAATGAAGAAGGAGAAGAAAAAGAAAAAAATAATTAAAAATAAATTTAAAAAAAAAAATTATTGAAAGGGTGTAGGAAAAAAAGCAAAAGTAAAAATCGAAAAACTGAACTGAACCAAACAGAGATTTCGATTCGGATCGAATTTCAGTTAAGTTCAATAAATTTCCTTATTGGTTCCGTTTTCTAAAAAAACCGAACCGAATCAAATCATTTGCACCCCTACTTGGAAGGATTCAAATGAAGCTTTGAAGCAAGATCTCTTTGTAGGGTTAACCACTTAAGATTGTCTTCATTCTTTTTAGGGGAATTTAGTCTCTTCCTGAACAATGTTGTGACTCTCGCCCTTCTATAATCCTATATTATATGCTTAACTTATAATTGTATTTATAAATAAATTATTGAAGAACAAAGAATATCTGATATCATAAATAACATATACGGAGTATTAAAAATCATGAACCGGGATTAAATGTTAAAGTGGTGATTCTTATGTTATCTCATTTTGATTTCTAAGGATATTTTGAGAACTTTGATGCTATTCGCTCCTTATTATATATGTTATTCATCAAAACCAAGAAGTGACAACATAATATATTTTTTACAACTCTAATACATTACGAATGCAATAGCTATTAAATCATAACCTTATTCCACCAGAGAGGCTGCAAATGTAAAAAGTCACCTTCTTATGTACACAATGTGCATAATATGGAATTTCCCAAGTAAATGAGTTGGTCAGAACCAAACATGATCAATGGACGGGCTGGCTCGGAAGCTGCTCATAAATTGGGCATGTTTGACCGAACTTTTTAGACCTGTTGGGCAAATTTGGACAAAAATATAAACCCAATCTGCTGGCAGGCGGGGCCTGGGCAAGGGCCTTGAGGTCCGGCCTGACCTGGCAACCCACATAATTACTAAAAAGAGATTATATACGTAATTAATTAGTTCAATATTCATGAACAATAGAAAAAAAAATATAATACGGTAGATAAAAGCAGCATAAAACTCATAGGTAAAATGATAAAATAAAATAACACAAAGTCCTAAAAATTATTTTTTTTTTTCCGTTTCCATTTATCTTTACTGGAGATTTTTTTTTTTTTTTTTTTTTGGACAAGATCTTTACTGGAGAAATTAAAATTAAAAAAAAAAAAAAAGGTGGCTCAATGGGCAGGACGGGCCCATGTTTTTTACTTGGGCTAGCCTGGGCACTTGCCCAAACCCGCAAGTCTGAGCCCAAGACCTGTTCGAGCTGCCAAGTGAGCATGTCTAATAAGAGAATACAAAGGAAGCATTAAATTGTTAATATGTTGTATAGAGGATCTTCGATCTTGCGGTCTATCTCCTTGGAGACTAGCTAAATTAGGTTAATTTATGTTAACTTGCGCTTAATAATTGATATACCTTGGCAATTTGAATTTTATTTTTTTTATCGAGATTGTGACATTATAGTAAAAAAAGAAACTGATATGTGATGAATTTTGATCACTTTATAGTACGATAAAAGATATATTAATTTTTCTTCTCACTAGAAAGATAAGTTAGTAATTCTTTATCAATAAAACGTTTGGTACTCTTTGAGCAGCTAAGAAGGAAAAAACAGTACTTGTATGTTATTTATTTATTTATTTTTACGTTAGTCTATTATAGACAAGTAAAACACTGCTCCATAACGTGTCACAGATGGACCCCTAATCAAGTGTACTTTAGGCACATGATCATTGAAAAATGCATACAGTAATCTTATTATTTTCAGTGACACGACGTGTGATTATTTGTAGATTACATGAGCTCATCCCCATCTTAGGGCACGATCTTTCAATGATCATGTCTTCATCTACGAAAGAACCCAGCATAAGTAATTGAATATGAGCCGTCTTCATCCACCGACAATAGAGGCTTCTCAAGAATTAAACCATCCACATGAATCCCCGTGAATATTGTTGGTGAAAGACGACCTAATTAGATTTGATCATATCTCATTTAGACTTTGTTTGGGAGATGAAAGATGGCATGTGGGGACGGGGAATTGGAAAAGAATTTAAAACTTGTTTGAGATGAAAAATGTGTTTCCTTCCCTTTTTAAAATTTGCCCCCTTTCCAAGGTCTTGTTAAAAATTGTGCGAATTGTACGCCTAAGTAAATCCTAAATAGGAAGCTTCCAAAATGTTACCAAGCATAAGGTAATCAGTATTTGTGTGCTAACATAACATATAATAATGCTCGAGTCGCGGCTCTCTGCTCTATCGAAACCTTGTACATGGTGACATGCTATTTCGAGATCATGCAAAACTTATCTACCAGAGTAATGGTCCATATTTAGGTGATATGAAATCTCTTACAATCACCTAAATTTTACTCCGACTTTTTGGAGCACCATGGAAATTGCCTAGATGGATCTGTCCTTGTTCGGGATGACTTGCATCACAAATGGGAAAAACCACGCAATGCCTTTTTGATTTATAGAAAAGACTCAAACTTAAGTGTTCACTGTGGACAGTTAAGATCATGATATGCAGATGTTTTTAGAGATTAACTTCTTTATCAATTAGTCCTTCATGCACCTAATTGTGAGTTGGACCTAGCTATTGCTTCACGCATATATTGTAGAAAATCTTAACGTCATGTAATCACTTGCATTCACCACACAAAGTGTCGGAGATGAGGAGCCAACAAAAGTGACCCTAGGATGAATAATACTTGATGTAGATGCGTTTGGAATCCTCTAAACTTGATGAATAACTATAAATCTTACAATTTTTGTTATGGAAAAACACTTCAGCGCACATGATTTTTTGATGTGTTCTCTTCTTTTTCTTTTTCTTTTTCTTTTTTCCCTCTCATTTCCGTTATTCGTCATTCTTCCATAAACCTCGACCTCTTTTTGTTTTTATTTTTTTATTTTTTGATAACTTGGGTGTATTAACGTAATTAAATCAGCTGTCTGGAGATAAACTAGCAAGCAGCCCATCCTCATGACCTCTTCTCTACATAAATCTAAATTTTCTAGGACAGGAATCGAACACACACCACGGTCTTGGAGGCGAAAGCACAGCAAAGCCTTTGCCACTAGGTCAATGTCGGGAGAAATCTATTTCGTTAGATGTTGTCATCTCTCTCCATTGTTCTGGGAGAGAGAGAAGCAGAGATTTGGGGGTCAAGTTTGGGGGTGTGGGTGATTCTTATAAAGTATGGTGGCATTTAAGGTAATTATAGTCAGATTAAATGAGTTTTTTTTTTTGGTCGAAAACGGCAATATTATTTATTAATGCACGAAGGACAACCATTGTACAAAGCTTCAGAGTAAAGGAGATCCAAAAGATGATGAGGAGGGGAGACAACCCAATTCGAAGGAAGTAAAGAACGCCCATGGGCTTTGGCACCCCAGTCGGCGATGAAATTTGCTTCTCTTCGACAGTGTTGGATCTGGAGATTAGGGAAATAGGGAAGCAATGCCATACTTTCAGCAAACAGAGCTATGTGTTCCCAAGGTGTCGAGCTAGGGTTCCGCATGGCTTCCACAAGCACCAAGCAGTCCGATTCCAGCAAGATGTGATCCTAGGCTTTCCCTTTCTGCAGCAGACACTTAAGAGTAAGATTGAAAGCTTGCGTCTCTATTTGCAGTGCCCACTCACGGATGGACCACAACGACAATGGAGAAGATGCCCGCCTCACCGCCCTATGCAATCGAATGGGACGCCTATGGTCAGAACGGAAAATTGAAGTATGGGATGATGCCACCCCAATGGAAAAACTAGAGGAATGCAAATTGATTTTGATGGGTAAGATTCTCTCTAACCCATCCATTAATTTCCAAGCGTTTCATAATACTATGAAGCGAGCATGGCGCACTGACCAAGTAGATATATCCCAAAGTGAAGCGGGATTGTATGTCATTAAATTCAAATCGGAAGGGGAAAAACAGAGAATTTTGGATAATGGACCTTGGCTTTTCTCGAATCATCTAGTCATTTTAAAGCCCTGGACACCAAACACTCCCCTGCACTGCTATGACTTCACAACATGTGCTTTTTGGGTCCAAGTTTTTGGGCTTCCATTGGAATGGTGTACTGAAAATACGATTAGCAAAGCTATGCGACATGTAGGTATGGTGCTGGAAGTTAAAGTAGAGCAAAAAGAAGGCACAACTCTTAGAGAAGAGAGAGCCCGGGTAGAAATCATATTACAGGAGCCGCTCAAAACAAGGCAGCTTCTTAGATTGGACGGGAAGAATATATGGTTGGATTTTCGCTATGAAAGATTATCCCACTATTGCTACTCTTGTGGTATTCTAAGACATTATGCAATGTACTATAAAGACTTCCCATTCGATACAGAAAAAATGGAAGGAAAGGATAAAATGTATTATGGTCAATGGCTACGCGCTGAGGTTCGAGAACACAGCCCGTTTTGGCGTACCTTTTATGAGACACAACCCTCCTGGGAGGAGGCAAAAGAGATTATCCCGGAGACTCCTCAGTCGCCCACTAATTTGATACATGTGGATCAGTCACGAAACAATAAGCATAAGGAAATTATGGAGCTACCAGCTAGGGGACAAATTATTACTGTGGCAGCACCGCTCAAATGGCAACCACAGGTAGGGGGACCTGCAGGAACTGATGCTGCATCTGCAAAATCCCCTGCATCCCAACCGATTGCAATAACAAAGAAAGTAGCAGAAGGCTATGAAGCACGGACACGCTCAAGAACCTTCCGTGTTGTGTCGAACACGTGTCGGCATATCCGACACGCTCCAACACGCCCGGACACGTGGTCAACACTTGTCAAAAAATCCGACACGTGGTCAACTCTTCTAGACACGCGAGTCGGAGCGTGTCCAAAATCGCAACAGGCTAGGTTTTTGGAGCGGGTTTGCAAGCGTGAAGGGAGAGTGAATCGTTGGCGATGGAGGGTGAAGACGAGGCGAGGGAGAGGAAGCAAGGCTGCGGAGGCGAGGGAGCAGCAGTGAGGTCACGACGGTGAGGCCGCGACGATGAGAGAAGGCTAGAGGAAGAGAGAACCAGGCAATCGAGATGGCCGCAACGGAGGACCGGAGACAAGGCTACGACCGCAAAAGAGGGAGGACCAGAGGCAAGGCAACGAGCAACTGCAACGAGGTGACCAAGAGAGAGTAGAGATTGAGAGGAAGAGGATCGTGCAATGGAGGAGGGAGCGGCCGTTTTCCGAGAGTTTGCAAGGCTGCTCTTGAAGGGTTTCTAAAAGATAAAGAATGGGTGCCGTGCAAGGAGGATGAGCACAGAAGGAGGAGGAGGCTACAATTTAGTTTTCCAAGGAGGGGGGGTGCCGTAAAGGAGGAGTCAAAGGAGGATGAGGCGGCTAGGTTTGGGTTTCCAAAGAGGGCAGAAAAAAAAAATTGAAAATGAGGTACCGTGCAAGGAGGAGGCGCCTAGGAGGAATAGTAGATAGCTAGTGTTTGGGTTTTCAAGGAAGAGCAGGAAAAAAAAATGATGGTGCCATGAAGAGCAAAAAAAAAAAAAAAAATTAAAATGGGATGCTCGTCCTAGGCGGGATTTGTCCTTTTTTTTTTTCTTTTTTTTTTGGAGGGAGAGGGTGGAGGGTGATTTCAAGAAAGAAAAAAGATGAATAATGTTGAATAATAATAAATTATGATCATGAAAAATTATAAATTTATTTAAATAAATTGACTCTACTCTTTATTTTTGAAATAATCATATGTATATATAAAAATATTTATTTATTATATAACGTGTCCCAACGTGTCGGAATTCTCTAGTTTTTGAGAAATGACGTGTCGGCGTGTCGTGTCGTGTCTTGTCGCGTGTCGCGTGTCGCGTGTCCGTGTCGGTGCTACATAGGCAGAAGGTTCATCCAAATCCAAGAAACTAAAAAACACATGTTTGACCACAAAAGCGGGACCCATCAAGAAAGCAAAACGGTACAACCCATATGATCTGCGTATCTAGATGCAAGAGGGACTAGATGAAACTCAACTACTGGATACTCCAATCTTTGCAACAGCAGGACCTAACAGTTGGGCTATGGTGGCTGGCCTTAAACAGCCACCAAGTAACAAATGAAGCTTGTTAGTTGGAACTGTCAGGGTTTGGGCAATCCCCTAACAGTTCAAATACTAAGGGCCATAGTGGCCCAATAAAAGCCCGACGTTTCTCTTTTTGATTGAGACTAAGAACCACGAAGTGATGCTTCAACGACTTCAAAAGAGGTTGAGATTCCCTAGCAGTGTTATTGAAAACCCTATTAGCTTGGTTGGTAGCTTAGCGGTGTTTTGGAATGAGAGGATTTCTTTGATAGTGGACTGGCAAACTTTGGCTTTTATTGATATGGTATGTGCAGATGGTAACTATGGAACAACAACGCGCCTTACATGTCTACATGCGCCGGCTGTGTACCAACTCAAACAACACTTATGGGAAGACTTGCGACAAATCAGCCACTATAACACATTACCATGGGTGTGTGCTGGAAATTTCAACGAAATAATTTATCCTTGGGAGAAAGTTGGCAAACGGCCTACAAACCACATCGCATGCACTCTTTCGTGAACTATTAAATGACGGCTCTTTGGTTGGATTTTGACACTTTAATCGATTGAAATTAAATTTACCAACAACTCCAAAATAGTTCTATAATGGAACTACAAAATACTAAAATATAAGCTAAAATTTAGACTAAGTCAAATTTCATAAGAGAAATTAAAAGTATGATATACGTGATTACAAGAAAAATAATAATTTATACTCCAAGATATGAAATTGAGATTAAGTTTTTAACATCTAAACCAGATGTGCTTAGTCGTTGATATATTGAATTTGTTAAATACATCTCTAGAAATTAAATCAGTCTTATAAGAAAATTAGCATAAAATGTCTTTCTTGCAGAAATTACAAAGTAAACTTTCAATGTAATAAGGGATTGATAAATCAAATCATATTCATAACATAATTGCTCATAGTGTCCTTGAACTTTGACACCACCATACTTGATTTCCTTGAACTTTGACACAAAGGGAATGTGTGGTAAAATTCTTAGAATTTTGGATAATTATCTAAGTTTTTTTACATATAGTACGTTTCACAATGAATATTAACATAATTAGTCCACATTTATGACATTGCTAACCTCGGTTTATGTACTATGGAATTATAATTAGTCTGTTCCTTTCAATTTGTAAAGTGAATCACTAGAATCATAATATTCATTGTTTTTTAATCTGAGTAATTTATTATTTATTGTCCAGACATATAATATCGTTTGCTCATATTACATAACGAAAAGAACGACACTTTATAAATTGTCCATTAATGTTTATACTGTTATCTATATCACATATTGTCGGATTTAAATGCTATAGATCTGCCCATTGTGATGTCTTAATATCTCTTTCAATTTAAAACTTTTCATATTTATCTTTGAATAAACTAAATTGAAATGGCGCCTTTGGACAAATTTATCTGAGTTTAATTATGAAAGTCTCCATGATTCTCTAGAGCAACAAACTATTGCCCCCTCGCTGAAAATATGGAGGTACAAAACTTATGCCAAGTCGCTGAAGAGCAGAAGCAATATTTCGCATTTTTTTCCGGTTATATCCTTACATTTTTTATTGGATTACCTAATTTTAAATTGTTTCTAAAACGAAATTGATAACCTTTTTGGAAAGAGGAAACGGTACAATCTCACATGGATTGGATAGTTGGACATAATTCTAATTAGAACATAATTGAATGAAGAGAGGAAAGGCATAATTCTTCGATTTTTTTTTCTAGGCAATTACATATAGCATTGGGATTTAAGGAAGACCACGAATCATTTCGATACTTTCTTATTAGTTCTAAACCATCACTTCATTACCACATAAACAGATGATTATCTAACTGCATGTACGTTCCCACTTAACTTCTCTTTAACCAACCCAATTTCACCTTTATATTGAGTGTCTTTAACGTGGGTTCATTTGTTCTTACTTGTTGACACCTGATTTTCAGTTAATGTGTCATAGAAAAGTAAAAGTCAAGATTTGGATTTCCGATCATGACAGAGCTCGTTTCTCGACCAAAAAATATTAATTTTCATTTCTTTCTTTTGCATTGTCGCTTTTAAGCAATTTCTTATTCATTCTCAAGAAAAACCCAAAAAGTCAAATGGTTAACTTTTGGATTGAATTTTTGTTTAACTCTTTGACCAAAATCAACTCCAGATCATAAATTGGTTTTTCATCCAAAAAGATATCAATTAGCTTTAATTTCACTTTTTTTAAATCAATTTAAAAAAAAAAATCAAACATTTAACTAAAAATCAACCTTTTAGGAAAAGTTAACTAAAGAATTGACTTTTGGTTGAACCTTTAATTAAAAATTGGAAAAATAAAAAATTCTCAAAATACTTTGTTTTAGTGTTAATTTGATTTGTGTGTCAAAAATTTCATAAAATTCGATTAAAAACCTTATTTGTGTTATAAAATACATGAATGAATGAGATACATGAATGAATATTCATTATATTCATCTTATCTAATGTACTTATTATGGTACATTTGTATCATACTTTCTATGTACATCTCCCTATACAATGAATGTTCATCTCCCTTATCCAAGTACATGTATCATTCGATACATTGATATTAATGATAAGTACATTCTTGTTCTCCTATAAATAGGAGTTTAGTTTTGATGTACAATAACAACTATCAGAACAACAATCACAATACAGTGAAATATCAGGCTTTCTCTACTATTTTAGTGTTCACTTGCTTTCTCTTCTCAATCTCTTCTCTATTATATATTCGCAACGCAATATTTTACAACACGTTATCAGCACGAGGATCTACCAATTGAGTAAGTAATTTCTGCAAGCACGAGGATCTACCGACTGAGTAAGTAATTTCTGCAAGCACGAAGATCTACCGATTGAGTAAGTAATTTTTGCAAGGTGGGCATTCTTTTTATTAATCAACTTATACTTCATCTTCTTCTATCAATTCTTCATTTTTATTTTTCTTGGCCCGAAGCCAAATTTCAAATCTAAAAGTATCATTCGCTCCCGAAGTGGCGGTTGATATTTGAAAATCCTTTTAACTAATAAGGATTTAATTTTGCAATGCTAATATGCAAATTTTATGATACTTGACACCTGAAATTGTCAATATAAATGCAAATGGAAAATATCGAAAAAAAGGAAGATGTTTGTTTGCTTGATAGTACAACAACACATACTATATTTCGTAATAGACACTTTTTCTTGAGTATGACATTACAGAAGGCACAAATCCAGACAATATCAGGTCATGTTCCGATTATTGATGGTTTTGGAAATGCCACAATTATTTTGCCAAATGGCACCATCCTACATATTGAAAATGCGTTTCTAAGCATTAGATCCAAAAGAAATCTGCTCAGTTTCAAAGATGTACGCCGTAATTAGTACCATATCGAGACTATTTATGAGCAAGATAAAGAATATATTGGCATTTCCTCTTATAAGATGAGCCTGAAGACCATCCATGAGAAGCTAGAAGCTTCTTCTATGGGTTTGTATTGTGTCATGATTAAGAATGTTGAAACCTACGCCACCACATCCTAGAGATTGGTAAGCCCTAATCAGTTTGGACTGTGGCATGATCGCCTTGGTCATCATGGCGCTTCAATGATGCGTAGGATAATTCAAAATACAAAATGGCACCCTTTAAAAGATATAAAAGTATTGTTGTCTAAAGATTATAATTGTGAGACTTGCTCACAAGGAAAGCTCATTATCAAACCTTCTATAACAAAGGTTAATCTTGAATCTCCTTTATTCTTGCAAAGAATTCAAGGTGATATTTGTGGACCAATACAACCACCAAGTGGACCATTTTGATATTTTATGGTATTAGTTTACGCATCCTGTAGATGGTCCCATGTTTGCCTATTGTTTACGCGCAATGTCACATTTGCATGTTTACTTGCGCACTTGAAGTGTGATAGACCGATAGGATCAAAAGATATTATTCCTCAAAAATGAAGAGGAAAGAATCGGGCATCCGCTCCAGAAGAGCCTGGCATTGTGCTCACTCCCAAAGAGCTTATTGCCCCCCGAAGAGGCGCAAACCCATGAAAGGAACACTAGCCCCGGAATACGAGAATTCCATTACATATTGTAATGAGATTTGGGATCGAAATGAAATCATCATTAATGATGTTTTTGCATTCTCAGTTGCTCATAAAATTATGGATGATGATTGTGAGCCGCAATCTATTATTGAATGTCATCAAAGGCAAGATTGGCCTAAGTGGGAGGAAGCAATTAAAGCTGAATTAGCTTCCCTAACTAAGCGAGAGGTTTTTGGACATGTAACTCGTATCCCCGATAATGTAAAGCCCGTTGGATATAAATGGGTATTTATCTGAAAACGAAACGAGAAAAACGAGGTTGTCAGGTATAAAGCCCGACTCGTTGCCCAATGATTCTCCCAGAGACCTGGGATTGATTATAATGAGACATATTCACATGTGATGGATATAATTACATTTCGTTTTCTCATTAGCCTAGCAATCTTTGAAAGATTGGAAATGCGTCTTATGGACGTTGTGACGGCATATTTATATGGCTCATTAGACTATGATATTTATATGAAAATTCCCTAGGGATTCAAAATGCCGAAGCATGCACTCCCGCAATTTATTCTCTATAAAATTGCAAAGATCCTTGTACGGGTTAAAGCAATTCGGTCACATGTGGTATCAATGCCTAAGTGAGTACCTAATTAAGGAAAGGTACAAGAATGATCATATCTGCCCATGCGTGTTTATTAAGAAATCAGAAATCGGATTTGCTATTATAGCAATTTATGTCGACGATATAAATTTAATTGGAACTCCAGAAGAGTTAGCTGAAACTGCTGAGTATTTGAAAAGGGAGTTTGAAGTTAAAGATTTGGGTAAAACCAAACTTTGTCTTGGTCTAGAGCTTGAGCATAAAGCAAATGGAATAATCGCCCATCAATCAGTATACGTTGAAAGATTGCTTAAACGTTTCAACATGAACAAAGCTCACCCATTGAGCACCCCTATGGTTGTAAGGTCTCTAGATCCCCAAAAGGACCCATTTCGTCCTAGAGAATCTGATGAAGAGATACTTGGTCCTGAAGTACCATATCTCAATGCAATTAGGGCTTTGATGTACTTGGCACAATGTACGAGACCAGATATCGCTTTTGCGATAAATTTATTGGCACGTTTTAGTTCTAAGCCAACTCGGAGACACTAGAATGGAGTTAAACATATTTTCAGTTATCTCCGAGGAACCATAGATTTGAGATTATATTATTCCAAGGATTCCACTAACTCTAGTTTAGTTGGATATGCTGATGTTGGATATAGATCTGATCCACATAAGGCTCGCTCCCAAACCGGGTATTTATTTTGTTATAACGGCACAGCTATTTCTTGGCGTTCTACGAAGCAATCGCTAGTAGCTACATCTTCTAACCACTCTGAGATTATTGCTTTATATGAAGCTGGAAGAGAGTGTGTTTGGTTAAGATCCATTATAACGCATATTCATAATTCTTGTTGTTTAATACCGGTTACAAATTCTCCCACTATAATTTATGAAGATAATGCTGCTGTGTTGCACAAGTTAGGGGAGGATATATCAAAGGTGATAAGACCATGCATATCTCGCCGAAATTTTTCTATACTCATGAACTCCAAAAAAGTCGACAAATTGATGTTAAACAGATTCAATCCATAAATAATCTTGCAGATCTTTTTACCAAATCATTGCCAACATCAAGTTTTGAGAAATTAGTATATAGCATTGGTATGCAGTGAGTTCACAAGATGCAAGATTGATTAGCCCCAGAAGTGGCTATATGGCTCAATTGAGGGGGAGATATTATGAACTATGCATTGCAACATTGATATGCGGCGAGTTCACAAGATGCAAGATTCATTAGGAAGTGGCTACATGGCTCAATTGAGGGGGAGATATTATGAACTATGCATTGCAACATTGATATGCGGCGAGTTCACAAGATGCAAGATTGATTAGCCCCATGGCTCAATTGAGGGGGAGATATTATGAACTATGCATTGGCATTGATATATGCATTGTACTCTATTTTTGCACTTTTTTCCTTTTTGTTTTTTTTCTACAGGGTTTTTCCGGCTTAAAGTTTTTAACGAGGCAATTAATGCATCCATAAAAGGGAGAGATCATAACATTTGTGCTCTGCACTCTTTTTCCCTTTTGTCCGATTTTTGTCCCACTGGGTTTTTTCGGCTTAAGGTTTTTAATGAGGCAGAATCATTCGATGCACAGTTCATAATGAATACAATGAATATTCAAGGGGGTTGTTATAAATACATGAATGAATGAAATACATGAATGAATATTCATTATATTCATCTTATCTAATGTACTTATTATGGTACATTTATATCATACTTTCTATGTACATCTCCCTATACAATGAACGTTCATCTCCCTTATCCAGTACATGTATCATTCGATACATTGATATTAATGATAAGTACATTCTTGTTCTCCTATAAATAGGAGTTTAGTTTTGATGTACAATAACAACTATCGAACAACAATCACAATACAGTGAAATATCGGCTTTCTCTACTATCTCTAGTGTTCACTTGCTTTCTCTTCTCAATCTCTTCTCTATTATATATTCGCAACGCAATATTTTACAACAGTTTTCCGAATTTTTCGATTTTAGGTTTTAAATCGATCAAAAATATAATTACTTTTGTTTTAGCCTTATTAGGTATAGTTCCTTCTACAACAGTTGGTCTAGGGACTAATTTTAATCCACTCGTTCATTCAATTCAGCGAACTGCCATGTTGAAAGGCGAATTGCCTTTTTAAGCCCTAATTAGGGAGTCAAAATCAAATCTTCATGATTTACAAATGGATAATTGTTTTCCACTCATTTTCTTAAGATAAGTCCAAATTCAAGGTCAATTTTAAAAAACTCACATGAGAGCTTCCCAATTTGAGGGATTTTACTCTCTTAAATATAAGAAAATCGAGCCGTCCAGCTTTATTTGAAGAACTTTAGGTTGATCCATTTAAGACTATGGTTCAATTTCATGAATTTAGGTCCAATTTTAAAATTAGACCTTGATTCATTTTTTGCCTAAGTTTTGACAATTCAATTCAAGGTCAATTTAAATGCATTAGATGATCCTACACATGGATAATTAGTTGAATAGATCTATTGCTATATTAATTGAATTCAATTTCAACTAATTTGCAATTTTGGCCAATTGCGAAATTGCCTATTTTAGTCTATAATGCTCGATTTTCATGTACCATGGTTTAGGTCCATTATTTTTCACAATAATCACTCAATTAAGTCAATAGAAAGTCCATATATTGCATTTACAAGGTTTAATTTGCTTAATGGAATCAAAATTGGACACTTTCTCCTTAAATTGTGTAAGTTTTCTTCTCAATTTGGTTTTGATTACATAAATTTTGAATTCACTAGGCCACATGGAATAGATTCAGCAAAAACCAGCTAGAACCGATCAAAAACTGATTAAACTGGTGTGAATCGATCGGACCAATCCGACTAACCATCAGTAGGCAGGCTAGTTTGGCCCTTTATCGGTCAGTTCTACACCTTCAACGACCGGTTCCGGGCTCCTCACTATGCCAATTTTACTCCCATACCCTCACTTTTTCAAGATTTTGCCAATTAACCTCTGAATATCAAAAATTTGCGATTTAGCTTCTAATTAGGCTCTTAAATGTAATTTTCATTTTAAATCCCAGTTTTTGCGAATCAGACCCATCCAATCAATCATATAACATATCTTAAGAGTGATTAGCTTTTTAAAAACTTGATTTGGCTTATAAATCAAGTTTTTGATCATTGGATTAAATCGACGATACCCTTGCACTTTCTAGCCGCGCATGGTTGCTCGTCCAACAGCCTCGATAGCATGCCGTTTGTCGTTTTTCTCATCTCGACATTAATTACGACCTGCACTTTTAAAAATAAATTTTGACTCTCAAAAAATCAAAAAAGAGGATCAAACAGTATGAAGGTGTTGTGATTTCCGTCCCCGAACATCCATTGGCGACTATTCTAAAAAATCCAGCCAAAAAACCAATTATAAATGTAAACATTGATTGGGTAACATGAACACTATCGCTCTAATACCAATGAAGGAAACGGATTCCTTTAAAAGAACCCATACTTGAACAATCGAATACCGAAAAATAAACACGAAAATGGGCCCAACGATACATGTAACACTAATCAAAAGGCTTACAAAGAAGGACATAGCTTATTTGCCACAAATTAAGTACTTGTTGACTTGAGAATTTCTAGGAAGAATTAATGGAAGCCTTGTAGTTCCATTTGTTGATAAAGTTTACTATTTTCAAGGAAGAAAACGTACGTTCTATTTCTGTGAATTCTTTTATATATAGCAATTATTTTCACTTAAAAAATAACTACTATTTCTCTCTTATAGGCTCTTTCCTCATGGGGTGAGTTTGGCCCTTAGTCACTAAATAGAGGGTTAATTATGCTTAGGAAGGTTTAGTTTATGTTAAGTGTTATTAGGTGGTTAGTTTAAGTTATTTAAGAATGGATTTGATTAAGGTGGTGTTTTAATTTAAAGTGTGTTTATTAGGGTTAAGAAGGTTTATTTTAATAATGACATAATAGGGTTTTATTTTTTATTTACTTAAATGTTTCGAAATTCTGGAATTTTTAATAATATATTATACTCAGAATTTCGTCTTTGATCGCTGCCGTATATTCGGATTTTGAAATTGATGGTTGGGTGGATTCTTCTGTGCATTTAAAGTTTAAATTTGATGAATGGATGTGGCAAATTGAGTGTTGATTGTGGTAAATAGGGATTTTATTCATAAAAACCCAAGTGTCGGGTTTTGATGCAAAAATTGGATTTTAATGATTATATTAAATAGTGGGGTTTGCAAAAGTGAGATATTGGCTTTTTGATTCGAAATTAGCGTGTCCCCACACACGTGAGTAATTTCTGGAATATTTTTAATATGAAGAAAAATGGCCGGGATCACTATTTTAAGTGGAAGCATTGAGTAAAATGCAAAGTGTCACGGGCCGAGTATGCTTTGGCTGTGTGATAACTAAGAGGAATAGTCCTGGGCTGTTGAGCCGGACTTGCCCCTATATGGGATTGGCAATTGGAATGCATGTTAAGTGTTGTTGAACCAATGGAATGGGACGTGTCATAACGATTTAGTCTCATAATCGGGACCCCCGCGGTTGTTGGTTATATGAAAGTGAATGCGTTCCGGTTGTTTTAACCTGCAGGGGAAGGAACCGAAACAGGTAAGTCCTCTATGTTGTGTGGCTAGGCCACCCTTGGGCGTATTTTCTTTCTAATAGGGGTTTAATGAGGAGTTGCAGAGGTGAAGTCATGAGGATTGGAGAACGTGTCGACTTGTAGGTCGTAGGACAGTTCCTTTTTAAGAGCCGGTCTTTTGTAGACTTTTGACAAAATTTGAATTATGAAAACAAAAATTGATTTTTGGTGGGATGTTGGCGCGCTCGAGGTTCGGGCGTGACAATACATGTAAATTAATTTCTTATTTCAAATTTCTATTCCCTAGGAAGAATTAATGGACAAGTTTATGAACAAAGTTCTATTTATGTGAATTCTTTTATAAAACCTATTTGATAACGAGGCTCTTTCCTCATGGGGTGAGTTTGGCCCAATAAATTTCTATTTCGGACAAACAAAGAAAGAAATCCGAAATTTGATAACAGAATAAAATTTCTATTTCTAGGAATAGAAATTGATTAGATAACAACATAGGAAATCCTCAAATACAAAATAATATTCGAAATAATATTAATACATTACAAAAGTTGAAAATACAATTTCATGGAATTTCTGGCGTATTATTATCCCTTGCCATTTTATTGGCAATGGTTTTCCTAAGCGTATTTATTTGGTTTCCCTCCTTGGTCAATGTATCGTTTGCAAGCTCATCTTACGTAGGTTCAGACAAGTACTGCAGAAGCATGAATATGGGTGCCATCAATGGCACCTATATAGCCCTGTCATTTTATCAAAGACTAGTATCATACAAGATTATCAACAAAATAAAATTGATGGTGTAAAGGAATATATGAGAATTCTTCCTTGAAGTAACGTTTATGGTTAGAAACCAATCGGGGGAAGGTCGGTTTATTTTGATTCTCGAATTGAATTAGTCCAGTTGCTCATCCCTAATTTCTTTATTGTTGCTCAATAAACCTTTAATGGCCCTTGGATAGCAAAGAGAGAGATTCTCTTGAATCTCTTGCCTTCGAATTAAAATTCAAGATTGTGTAACAATCTAATTATTTTGATTTTACAAGAATTTTGAATCCATAAAGAAATAAGGTTAAATTTCTAAGCACGTTTTTTATTCATCTATTACGTAAGAACTTTTTCTTCAACTGGCCATGCGCGTGCCCTTTCTAGGAGGAAAAAGCCCCATTGTTTTTAAGTAAGCATTTAAGAACTTTGGTCGTTTTTTTAAAATTGGGGACCCATTCGATTGCCTTTCATCCTAAAGAGGAAGTTATAAAAAAAAAAAAAAAAAAAAAAACACGAGCAAAATAAGAAAAAGAAAATTAGCAATAATTTGTGAAGTTATTGTTATGAGTGAATTAAGTTAGCAAGAAAGCATAAGATTCTTTTATATGGTTTGATTTCAGCTTCTAATTTCTATTTCAGAAACTCAGAAGTTAAAAATTTCAACTTCTGATTTCTTCAATTCCTCTATTTCTGGAATAGAAATCTGTTTCAGAAATAGAGAAATCAAATTGCTTTACCAAACGGATTTCTGTTCCAAACCTGTTCCAGAGAACAGAGAAACAGAGAAATCAAGAAATAGAAATTTTGTCATGCGCGCCCTAAAAAACCTATCATTTGGGAACCTTGGCAATGGAACTCAATAACTCTGCTTCTTTCAAGTGTAGCGACAGCACGGCTTGAGCTTTTGCTACAACCGATGCATCACATCTCCTACCGGAAATATCATCTTTATTGCTCCCACAATTTGCCAAAGAAGAAGTTAATAACTAATCAACATTTAGGCAGCAGCAGAGATGAACAAAAGAAGTATGCCCGAAACAAGGGCAAGAGTGCCTGGAACAAACGCTTGATAGAAACATTATGGGTAGGCATTCTATTTCAGGATAGTAGCCCCGGATCTCAATATCTTTGAATTTTTCAAAGTAGATATCCCTCTCCTTCTCAATATTATCTGCTGACGGCTTCAACGCTATTATATAATTTTTGTTATCATTGCCAGAAATTACCCAACTTGCTCAACTACATCTAATTTGAAGTAACTTTTCAGCATATACCGAGCACTAGGAGCTACTCTAGAGGTCTTGGCTGGTTGTTTAGTCAAGCTTGCAGAAGGATCGGCATGATGTTGAGCCTTTCTTTAGCCCCCTTGGAAGCCCTATCGCCAACATCAAAAGATATGCATCTAACAAAACTAAAACAATACCAATTTCAATTTTTATCCATTAGAAAAATTGAATAAGCATCACAAAAGATACACTACTCTCGTTGCTAAGTGTGACAACCACATAGGAAGGCCCTCTTTATCCCTGATCGTGCAATAAATCTAGCAACCTAGGATTCGCGGTTTAGCATACTACAAGAGCTGTTAAAATCGGAATGCTCCATGGTTGAGACATTCGATCAAAGCGTTTAACTGCGAGCCCTTGCTTCAAGGCATAGTTTCAGACCCATCAACTTTTTACCTCATCCCTTTCGTTTCCAACCAACTCCCCAATGACATGCACAAAACACGAGAAACTTCCGAAGACCAGTCAAATTTCTACTTCAAAAGGGCAAAAGCTTTCCTCACGAAAGCACCCAAAAAGAAAACTCGTCAAGAAAATGGAACCCAAGCGCAGCGGCATTGCCAATACTAATGAAGAAGAAATCACAGAGAACCAACTGCTGCACATCTCTCTATGTGAGGTTAATTTGTGTGCGTGCGTGCGTGAGGGTGTGTGATGACGTGAAAGAGGGGAGAGATTCAAGACGAAGTGAGAGGGTGGGATGTGCGAGCGTGACTTCCATGTTTGGAAGAAGAGTCTTTTTGGAGGTAATAGCTAGGGGTGTCAATGGTTCGGTTCGGTTCGGTTTTTTTGAAAAACCGAACTGAATCGAACCGTTAGAAAAATCTTCCGAACCGAACCGAAACCGAACAAACCGAATACGAACCGAACCGAAATTTCGGTTCGGTTCGGTTCGGTTTTTCGGTTTTTGGTTTTCAACTATTGGTTTCGGTTTTCGTTTTTTTTTTCTGTTAAACTCATATTTCTCCACTTTTATTTCTCTACTTTTATTTGTCGGTTCGGTTTGGTTCGGTTAACCGATAAAAACCGAACCGAACCGAAAAATTTCGGTTTTTAATGAAAAAACTGAATGAAAACCAAACCGAAAAAAACCGAATTTTTCGGTTCGGTTCGGATTCGGGTTTGACGACACCCCTAGTAATAGCTTCTCATTTTTCTTCACACGCCCCTGATGATCGAAAACCGTGGGCCCGGTGGAAATCTTTTCTTCAAGACGAGGCGGAAGGAGAGTTTGAACATTCCCCACCATTTTTCTTTCCCCGCCAATACTTTGTATATTGAGTTAAAGAGGGGCCCAAAAGAAGTGAGACAACAAGAAGTCAAATAAAATTTGCATTGGAATGCACGATGTCAAAATAGAAAATAGCAAGAAAGTTCGATTTTTCATTAAATTGCTGGTTTTCACTAAAAACCTAAATTTCTTTCACTAAATAACCTATGGGGGATCAATACCGACTTAAAGTTGCGGGGTAGCTTCTTCCCCCCAAAAAATATAGCTACGGTGATATTATTGTCTATCTAACAAAAATGCTGTGATAACAAGTTAATTAAAATTTAGAATAAATTATAAAATGTCTCATGAAGAACTATCACGTTTATTCTCGAACTTTCAACTATTATGTAATATCATTGAATATTCATTCGTTACGGTCATTAACTCTTCATTATTGTTATTTTTTTTTACACATAAAACATCCATGACTTTTAAGAGGTAAAAGTATCTCCATTTAATTTTTTGATGGAAACCTTTTTTTTGCCCTTTGTGAGAAAATGAAAAAGTATAGAAAATGGGAGAAAACTAAGTTTACTAATGTACTAATAATAGGAAAAAAAATATAAATTTGTTAATATTTAATAAATATCACTACTTTAGTGGAACTTATTAAGATGTTCATAGGAAAAGAATGAACACAAATTATATAAGAGGGAAAAGGTCTAACAATATATATATATATGTATTCAATGGACAACAATTGTCAACCCATCATATATATTTAAAAGGTTGACTTAATTTAAGAAAAATTGATTGACAAAAATACATGAAAAAATTAATAAAAGGAAATTATGTCCTCACTCATAAAAGGAAATGATTAACTGAAATCCAATGTGATATTTTAAATTTTTTTTATTAGGTGCACCATTTTGTATTAATTAACCATTCAAAGCATATAATGAGTATCCAAACTTCGTACTTTGATAAGTTTTTTTTTTTATTGAGACCTCTTTTCCCATATTACTTAACCGCATTTCTTTTCCCTAAAATAGCTTATTAGTTCTATTAGTTAATTCATCAAATAACAACTAATTATATTTAGTGAGATTTGTGTTTTCTGATTCATATATTTTAATTTTATTTATTTTTCTACATCTTTTTCTTTTCTTTTTTTTTCATGGAAATCAAGGGTGAAAGAGAGATTTCTCTTTTTCCATTGCACATGTATAACCAATAATTAATGGCAATTACAAAATTGAAGTTTGGAGGCATAGTGTGCAATGGTTGAAAATTTTGAAAAATATACCGAGTATTAATGGCAATTACAAAATTGAAGTTCAGTGGTGTAATGTCCAACTATTGACCTGAACCCAGGCCAAAGTAGGCTTTCCATACCCAACTCACAAGTACTCACAGATTGTTTGAACAACCAAAAGATCAGAGCTCTACATAGCGAGGGAAGCATTAAGGTTTCTCTGATCAAGCCATGTGTCACAGCCCAGAGGTTTCATAGCACGATGGACCGAGGATTATCCAAGAAGACCAGCGAGCCTTTAAGTGCTAGGGTTTTTTTGGTCCACCTCTGGTTTCAGTTTTACCCCCCGTTCTATCTTCATAGTTTGGTTTTACAGGATTCGTAATTCGCAGTTTGGTTAGGTGCTTTCTGTGTGGGCAGCCAATAGAATAACTAATCTTCAATGGACGAGAATGCGGGCTCCTCTTTGCCAAAAAAAAATCCGCGACAAAATATCAAGAAGTGCATATGGGCGTGCGGATCTTGCTTCAAAGCGCGTCCTTGCTTTGATACTTAATCTAATTCAAGGATACTTGGAATATCTGAATTCTGAACTTCTGATATCATCACTGAGGCTTCCGAGGAACCTATGTGACAGGAGACGTTTTAAATCAGGATACTATCATCGAGAAGAATGGAGTTGGGATCATTTCAACGATCTTGAGGGCTTTTATGCACGCTCTACCTTAGATTGTGGAGCCGTCAGGATGGCCCCGCAGGCTCTAGCAAATGTCTCATTGGCTGGAGAGAGACATCAACGAACTATTTGGGTTCAATTCTTTCCGAATGAATTTCTCGTGCCTACAAGAATTTGGAGCCAGGACTCAGTTGATCCTTTGTGTATGTTACCATATACTTCTCAACATGGGAACCCTATATGCCTTGCAGAGCTGTGTGGAGATCCTGGTTTGTCTTTGATGTCAGAAATTGCTCCAACTGCGTCGGTTCTCTGTAGGCCACTTTCTCAAGTTCTCTTCCTCCCACTTTGATTGAACCTAATCGCGTTCTTGTCTTCATCGCATGATGTCATTTTCTCTTGTTTGACAGTTGGATTTCGAGAAGAATGGTTTAAGTTGCTTCTCTTAGTTATCTGTTTAGATGGAGCACGTTTACCTACTTTATTTGCCAAACTAGCCGTTGCTCCTGCTGATGACAGCAAAGATGTACAAATGGGCTGTGATGAGTTTTCACCAGAATAGGTGTTTCTCATTGGCATCCTGTGAGAGATCTTAAATGAGCGAATAAACGATGTCACCGTCTCTAATAAGAAACGCCTGTTCCTTCAAGGTCCTCTCCTATTGATGTCCTTGGTTACACACTCACCATGCTGAGAGATATTTGCGCACAGGTGCACCAGGACCCACGGGAAATACCCAAGATGCAACAGGCGCACTTCTCTCCTTGGGTCTTTTGGATTCGCTTCTGAATTAGCTCCATGAACTTGAGCCTCCCGCAATATCCAAAAAGCCATTAATCACAGTCAGCAACAAGGAGTACAGATTCTAAACAACTGAAACAGCACCTTTACAAAGGGCTTCGGAGCGACATTGCTGCAGTCATTGGCAAATGTTTGTACAAGAGGAGGAGCGTGCAAGATGAGTTCAGATGGAAGGATGGCGTTATTCTCCTTATGCAGCAGTATGTTACGAATGAAGATAACCCATTTTTGAGAGAATAGGGTATTTGGATAGTCAGAAAATTGTTTGAGGTAAATATCGAAAACCAACAAGCAGTTGCTGAATTGAAGCTCTGAGGAACGGTTAATACACCGCAGATTGCAGAACTTGATCTTCAGATGGCGTTAAATTAGAAGACTGCAAGACCAAAGCTTGTAAATTTTGCCTGAAAATTGTTAAATGTATCTAGTAATCCACTAGATAAGCATACTCTTTCCAGTAGTTTCTTAAATTTTTCCATGATGTGTTTCTCTAATGTTTTAATCAACAGAAATTTGTTCCATGGTATCCTGGATGGCAATTTTTGCACCTAGACATAGAAAGGAAAGCAAGACAAAAGAAATTTTGATGAATTAGCGAGTTCTTATAATAAAGGACCTTCAAGTCCACAAGAAGTATGTAGGTCGGTGCTGTAAAAAGAAGAGGTATGAGTAAGGAAGTATCGGAAAAGTATTTGTGTGGTTAAGGGAAGTGGTCAATTAAGAGAGAATTCTGGTGATCGCCATTAGGTAGTATGAGCAGTTTCTTTCATCTGCAGTTGGTAGCTATAGAGAACATTAGTTTTCATAGATATAGAAACTGAATGCCTTGCTTCTTCATGCTGATTTCTCAAATTTTATACTTGCACTGTTTTGTTGTTTCGGTGTTCCTTAAATGGTGAGATATGGTTCATCTTGACTTGTAACCTGTGCCACTTTGTTATTTTCATTAATTTTAGGACATTTGTGTGATGCGATCTCGTGAGTTGGTGGCATAAGGCATACCAAAGCAGAAGCATAAAGAATCCAACTAGCTGCCATGTACTTATAGAATGTTCTATATGCTAGTGCGCTACTCAGGATGAATTTATCTAACAGCTCTCAGCCGAAGAAGAATTCTCTGGCAAAGGCCAAATCTACTGGTTGGGCTGCCTTTGATCTAAAGCATTGACAAGGTCATGCTCTTGAATCTAAAATTGAACATGACCTTTTCCCACCAATATCAAGAGCAATTATCTTGCCAAACCCCTGTCAAAATCTTTCGAGAAACAATAACTCTCATGAGAAGCCTTTCTCAGCAGTTCTCTGGTCTTCTGTAGATTTTCCAGATTGGACACACAATGGAAATAAAGAGCAACAACTGCTTTCTGATGATTCCAGTAAGTTACAAGGTACCAGTAAGGATTTGGTACAAGAAAGTGGTGCAGCAGGAATTGAGAAGCTCAAGAAACTTCATTCTTGGGCTGAGAACGAGTTGATTGTGGATATCTTGGAAGCTCTCGACAATAATTTTGTAAAGGCGTCGACTTTACTGGAGGTATACTGTCAACAAATATATGACTGATTAACGATCTTCTTCTTTTTTTTTTGGGGGTGGGGGTGACTTATGATGATTCCACCGGAACAAAGTTTTGAGTTACCGCCAATACCACCGTACTTAAATCCTCATTTTTTGTAAATTTTACTCTACTTACTTTCTTCACTCTGTGCATCCACTCTTGTACTCAATTAATCAACCATTGTCTTCAACTTACAAGTAGTCTGTCAGACTCAAACTTTGTGTCTTGGCATCCAACATTTGTCACAGTAATTGGCATGTAATACTTATTAAATTTTTTCGCACCATATATCTGCTTTTGTAGTTAGCGACAAAGATGGTTCGATCATCCATTCCGAAAAAGGATGTTCCATCCTGGAAAGAACATTGGAGCCTGAGATCTCTTTGATCAATCACGTGAGAATCTTCATCAACACAGGTTCCACATATTAATCAATAGACCATACCTGAACTATGCTAAAAAACATCGCACCCCTGTACTGCAATAAGAACAGCGCAGCACAAACATGCTTTCCTCCATCGTCCTAGACCTCACGCCCAAGTATATGGAACTCAAAGACAGAAAAAGAAACAACACAGCGAGAGAGCATATAGGGACTGAGTATAGCGACCAAGAGAACCATACCAATGATGAGAATCATAACACCAATTCAATGACAAATAAATATCATATTCCAACGGAAGACGACCCATAAATGAGGCCTTAATGAGTCAAGAACAGGTTGGATTGAGGTAGCGTGACTTTCGGTTCAAGGGTTGAATAGAAGCATATCCTAATTTATTTAGTTCAAACATTTTGTCAAACGAGTGATATGCATTTCGATCAATGAACTTGTACTCATAGAAAGCGACGATTCAAATTCAGATCATCACAATACACCTTCAAGACATTAAAAGAGCTTCAGGCACAACCCATTTTCTCTTAAACATCGATGTTTCGAAGTACTTCAAACTTCCCACTAGAGAACAGAGCAGAAAAGAGGAGCGGCGGAAATTGACGGCCCCAGCGGATTTCTGGCAATTGAGAACGACGACGAAGATAGAAATCGGCTCCTCCCAAAATCATGATCAGTTTTCGTGTACGTATAATTAAAATCCAGAGAATTGTGTACACGTGTAATTAAAATCAAAGGACAATTTTTTGGTGAAAAATTCGGGGGCAGACAACAATTCGTGGTTAATTCGGAGATTGACAACAAATTATTTTTCAGAATCACTCGTCCGAGTAAGCACTCAACGGTCACAACGGTCACATTGGCCACGCGCCTTTGTTCTTGCCCCAAAATATTTCCCAATTTGAATCTCTCGTATCTCACTTGATGATCCACTCAGAATTCTCATCTTCTTCGAGTAGTGCTCGCTGCTCGTTGAAATCCCCTCTATCTCGCCTCCCTCTCTCTCTGTGAAAACCCACGATCATCATCTCTTCGTCTTTTCATCTCTTCATCCCTTGGCGATAATGGGGTATCAAAGTTTTCCGGCGGCGAAGGTCTATTTTCGGTCTGCAAACGTCTTTCAAAGGGGGGAGAAAGAAGAAGCTCGATTTCTCATCTCCAATCTCTTGGCAGACGTAGCTTCGTTGTTCTCCGAGAGAAAGCTAAGTCCCGGGCCTTCCATCTTGGATCGTGATGACGAGAAGAAGGTCACCCTCGTGACCACCACCGCTTTTGGGCCAATCGGTGTTGAATGGATCGCCAGGAAGAAGAGATCGCCGCGAGCGCGAAGGCTGACAATCCACGCCCAGATGTCAATTTCTAATCCATTTGTCATTGTCGAAAACAGCAAGCAAGAGCCTTCGACGGTTGTAGCTGAGAACCTTAAGAAGAGGTCGCGCACATTCGATTCCTCCGAAACCCAAGAATCGGGAAGAGTTTCCAAGAAACCCAAGAAAACTCGCAAGATAGGTCTCACGGCTCTAATCGGGCCTCGCGAATTGCCAACGAAGTACATGGACAAAATTCGGGAGATGCGAGGTTGGGATATGACGCTCGTGGTGGAGAAGACTCTTACTGCTACAGACATGGGCCTCGCCCAAAGTAGGCTCTCTATGCCCAACAAGCAGATAAGGGAAGGTTTCTTGAGCGAAGAAGAGATCCGAATCCTAAATAGGAAGCAGGGCATTAAGGTTTCCCTCATTGAGTCGTGTCTCGAAGTTTCTCACGAGTTGCAACTCAAGAAGTGGAATTACACAAGCAGAAATTTTTCATATATGTTGACGGAAAGGTGGAATGCGATTGCACATCCTTACACTCGGAAAGAACTCATGAAGGATGTCGTCATTCAGCTTTGGTCCAGTAGGGTGGATGGCAGCTTTTGGTTTTGCCTCGAGAAAGTTGAAGCCCCAACAAGGCAATGGAAAGGATGGCTGTGATCTTCCTCCTATTTCGTGAAGAAGTAATTCATGATACTTCTCTAAGTTCACCACGGTACATAATTAGTTAGCTTCACTTTTCTTATACTTTTTTAAAAATTTCAATGTCTAGGTAATTTCATTCTTTCCTATTATTTCGGAACCACTATTGGCATCTCGATGAAGTTAGAAGTGATAGGAGCTGGGGTAGTCCTCATAGATCAGCTATGGTCGACCATGATTTTTTGATGAAGTTTTTTGTTGTTCTCGAGTTTTTCTTTTTTTGTATTTTTGGTTGGATTTTGCATTTTATACGTTCAAATGAAAAGTGTATATAGTGCTATGGAATCACCGAGCATTGGAATGGATATAGACACTAAAGTGTCGATTTTTCCATATTGAGATCTTTATAAAATTTTAACTATTTGTCATATGTTAGTGGATGTCATCCCTAAAGAAACGTGCATAGTAAAAAGAACTCAAAGTTGTAAAGATGACAGCGTAGTGAATCAATAGGTAAAAAGGGTATTTTTAGGCAAACACAAGTTTGATTGACACCCATCGATAATATGCGCAAGAAGAAGATTGAAATCGAACAAACCCAGTTTCAGAACTCTTGACTAGCAAATTGAAAAAATCCATTCAGAATATTACATCCACCCATCAATGGATTCATAAAAATGCACCAACTAGAACAGACAACACAGTATCAGACATTCCTGAATTATGAAGGTATTAACTTGTCACAAACCAAACCAACCAGACGATATACATGAAACATGGCATCATGCCAGTCTTTCCTATGAAATATGTCCAAAGATGTGGTAATACAAAACACAAGCTGCCATGAACCTTGTGAAGCATATAAACTCATCGTATGTATCTGTAAGTACTTCATGATCGAATTACCTAACTGAGCTCAAAGGAGTAACAAAAACTCCAATTGTATATAGGCTACGAAATGTCATGTTGACTATGGTTAAAACCCTTTAAAAATACCTAGGCTTTTCCATAGGTGGAGTTGTCTAAATATCTATTTATGGAGAGTACACCAGAAGCTGTCTTCAAGCTTACGAACAAGGAATGCATCCACAAATGGGAAGTCAGTAATTCATGAGAGATGAACCACTAGAACACACATGAGAAGTGTCTAAAATCCTCAGCCTAGGAGAAGACAAAGGAGTAGCAGCAGCATCAACTTACGGGTTTATGATGCTTTTTCTTTCCTGAGTATTTGAGCTTGTTCTTTCTTTGGGAACCTCGGCAATGCGTCTCAGTAACTCTGCTTCTTTCCGATGTTGCTACAGCACGGCTTGAGCATTTGCAACAACCAATGCATCATCATCTCCTGCAGGAAATATCACCTTTACTGCTCCCACAATCTGCCAAAGAAGTTAATAAGTAATCAACATTTAGATAGCAACAAAGATGAACAAAACAAGTATGACTGAAACAAAGGGCAAGAATGCCTGGAACAAATGCTTGATTGGAACAGTATAGGGAGGCATTCTATTTCAGGATGGTAGCCTGAGATATCAATATCTTCAAATTTTTCAAAGTAGATATCCCTCTCCTTCTCAAGACTATCAACTATCAGCTTCAACTCTGTTATATAATTTTTGTTATCATTGCCAGAAATTACCCAACTTGCTCAACAACTTTTAACCTTAAGTACCTCCACAGCATATGCCGAACCTGCGCTAGGAACTACTCTTAGAGGTCTTGGCTGGTAGATTAGTCAAGCTTGCAGGAGGATCGACATGACGTACAGCCTCTTTACCCCTTGGAAGCCCTATGCACCAAAAGACACATGCATCTGAAAAAACTAAAACAACATGGGAAGGCCCCTCTGTATCCTTGATCGTGGAATAAATCTAGCAACCTAGCATTCGCTGTTTAGCATACCAGAAGAGCTGTAAAAATCGGAATGCTCCGTGGTTGAGACATTTGATCAAATAGTTCAACTGCAAGCTCTTGGTTCAGGGCATTGTTTGAGACTCATCAACTTGTTTCCTCGTCCCTTTCGTTTCCAACCAACTCCCAAACAACATGAACAAAACACGAGATACTTCAAAAGACCGACCAATTTTCTGCTTCATTCCTCACGAAAACACCAAGAAAGAAAACCCATTAAGACAAAAGGAATTCACCCGAGCGCAGTGGCATTGCCAATACAAATGAAGAAGAAATAACAGAGAACCAACTGCTTCGCATCTCTCTCTGAAGTTAACCTGCGTGCGCGTGAGTATGTGAAAGAGAGGGGATATTCAAGACGAAGCGGGAAGGCGGGATGTGCGAGCGAGACTTCCATGTTTGGAAGAGTCTTTTGGAGGTAAATTCGGGCTTGTCGATGGGCCCGATGGAATGGAAATCTTTTCTTCGTGTTTTCCTCCCCTATGCTTTCTCTAATTCTTTCAGAAGGAGGATTTTGACAATCTCTGCCAATTTGCTTTATCCCCCAGCACGTCGTATATTGGGTTAATGGAGGCCCAAAAGAAGTGAGACAACAACGAACATGTCAAAATAAAAATAATAATAATAACAAGAAAGATCGATTTTTTATTAACTTTCTGGTTTTCACTAAAAGCCAAAATTTCTTTCACTATATAACCTATAGGCCATTGATACCTACTTAAAATTGCTGGGTAGATTCTTCCTCCCCACAACAACAACAAAAAAAAATAAATTGTTAGGGCCGATATTATTGTCTAGATGACAAAAATGTTATGAAAAAAAGTTAATTAAAATTTGGAACAATTTACGAAATACCTCATGGACTTTGAGGGTAATGCATATGTTCTCAAACTTTCAACTATTATATAGTATTCTCAAACTTTCATTTGCTACGATCATTAACTCTCCATTATTTTTTCTGTCAACATATAAAACGCCCATGACTTTTAAGAGGTAAAATATTATTTTTATTTAAGTTTTTGATGGAATTCTTTCTTTTACCCTATGTGATAAAATGAAAAAAAAAATTATTAAAAAATGGGAGAAAACTAGGTCAACTAAAGTACTAATAATAGGAAAGATAAATAGAAATTTGTTAACATCTAATAAATATCGCCACTTTAGTAAAACTAAGCAAGATATTCACAGAAAAAGAATGAACACAAATTAAATAAAGATGGAAAAGCTCTAATCGTCAAAAAGAAAGAAATTCAATGGACAACAATTGTTAGCTCTTTTTCTTAAAATAGTTTACTAGTTCTATTAGTTTATTCATCAAATATTGACAGATTTTATTAAGCGAGATTCGTGTTTTCTGATACATATGTTTTAATTTTATTTATTTTTCTCCATCTTCCATTTTTCTCATTTTCATTGAAATCTTGGGTAAAAAAAAAAAAGATTTCCTTTTTTTCCATTGCGCATGCTAATGATAAATATAACCAAGTATTAATGGCAGTTACAAAATTGAAGTTTAGATACGTATCGTGTAATGGTTAAAAGTTGAGTGCAAAAGTTGTACTACTCCTAAAGTTTGGGGGCTTCAACATGTTAAATAACAAGAATGTTCAATTTTCCACTGAAATGAAAAACTTTTTTCACTAGAGTTCGTTTGTTTCGCGGAAAATGGGCTATTTTTGGAAAATATTTTCCCAGAAGTTATTTTCCAAGAAAATGACAATATTTTCTAGTGTTCGGCTAAAACCTGAAAATGTTTCGAAAAATATTTTCCGGTGTTCGGTAAGGAAAATATTTTCTAAGACTTCACCGCTTAGGCATGCATCACTTACCGATCTATAAATCCATCAAATATGAACTTGCCTTTAAATCCGAGCAAACTTGCTTCATTTCTTTGTTCCCTCATTGTCGCCAAACATTCATCTACTCTCTATATATATATATATATATATATATATATATATATATATATATATATATATTGGTAATGGTAAGAATTACTCTAAAAAATGTTCGTATGAATTTTAAAAAGAAACAAAAGAGAAAAGAAGCAAAGCATGTACAGCTCTAATGAGAATCTTCCAGTTGAGTGGCTTGTCCTCCCCTGGCTGGAGTAAACCCTGGGGCCCCACGGGAGGACCCACCACCCCCGTGGGACGGGTAAAATGCCAAGCGTCTCCGCGGCAAGTCGAACCCTTGCCCTCCTAGAAGAGGTCGGTGGGTCCCCCCACGATGGGGAAGACTTGCCAACGGAGCCATCGCGGCCGGTGGTTGCATCTTTTGTGTTATAATAAACAAAAGAAAAAAGAAGCAAAGCATGTAGAGTCCTTTGCTTGAGCAATGTACAACTATATGGTAGAGTAAACAAAGAAAAGATAAGCAAGAGTGTAGAGCGCGAGCTTGAGATCGACGAGCTCGAGGTTTGCCTAGCAACGGCAAACGACTAGCCAAGAAAGAAGGAGATGGAAAACAAAGAAAAAAAAAGGAAAATGAAAAGGAAATTAAAAATAATTCAAATTTAAAAAGAAAAGGAAAATTGAAAAATAATTCGAATGAAAAAAGAAAAGAAGAATAAGAAAGGGAATGAGAAAGTAAGGATTTGTAAAAGTGTGAGATAAGAGAGATCAAGTGAGGAAAATGTTTTCCACTTTTCAAAAGTAGAAAACATTTTCCCCTAATTTAGAAAACTTTTTTCCTTTTATGGAAAATATTTTCCTCAAGGAATTCATTTTCCGTGAAACGAATACCGGAAAATCCGGAAAACATTTTCCCGAAAGTTATTTTCCACAAAACGAACGGAGCCTAAATAATATCAAGAATTCAATACTTTGTGGCACCCCGACTCACCTAAGGTCGCCACGGTACCTAACGCTATACCTAATGAACGCTAGTTACATCTCTTAGTGGAAGCATCGCAGTTCATAGGCATTTTTTTTTTTTGAAAACGGTCCCGGCGCAACTTATTATCGGAAGCATAATTGAATATCACCCTCTCTCCCTCCAACAATCATGATACAATGCACACCAACTACACATCATATGAAAAGATGAAGCCGAGCCACTTTTATTTACGTATATTTTTCAAGATGGATTTCACGGGTCGGTACAACAAAAAGAAAAGCCAAGATTTTCCATATAGACTTGACCACAACCCAAAAGAGATAACTCGACCCCTATGTCTATCTCATGTATGATCCTCCATCTACAAGTGTCGGCTATATCCAAAAAGTGTCAGCTCTCCCCTCCTCACGCGGCCATCACACCCACCCCGGTGCATCGGGCGGTGGCGGCGGCAACATCCCCCGCATCACTCCGTCACGGCGGACGTGGACCGACAAGAACTCCTTAACGACCGGGCCTCAGCCAAGCCCACATCGACATCACCAGCACACGAACCCGCACAAACGTCGACCGGGGATGGTAACGCAGTCCATCTCCGAGCACTCGACCTCCACGTCAGATGGAAGGCCATAAAAAGTACCACGCGTGACCGGAGAGAGCGGCATCTTTCTAATTTGAAATGTTGGTCCCCGAAGGGGTGAGTACAGCCACTCAGCAGGTAAAAGATCTAATAAACCACTCAATGCATCACACAATACAATCAATCAATCATAGCATAGTACATGCCATTCATGCATCCAAGCATAACTTACCTTGCAGCCATGCATATGTCATCGCACCATATGTACATACATCCTCATGTACTCATCATCATCATGTCACACATATACTATCATGTCATAGGTGATCATCATCATGTCACACATATATCA